>CM024619.1:31386201-31986201 GCA_014182575.1 Eucalyptus decipiens | reverse complement strand
GGTTGCGTAGAGCACATTGAAAAGTGTCTCGAGAGTTTCTCTGGAGAGGTTTGATTCAAAGAGTTTTCTTCGTGAACCAAATATTTTTGCGTTGAAGCTAATTAAATCTTGTGTTAAGATTTGTATCACTCCTTTGTAACTATGTGAATTATTATATGTAATTGGCAACTGGAAAATATAGAGAATATGTAAATAACTCAAGTATAGTTGTAATCTCCATTATATCATTTAATCTATACTGAAATTTGTGCTATTATCCGTCACACAACTAAACTACTTAAATCTAATACATGATTTGTTACCTTGTTTTGTGCACTTTCTTCGATTGCTTTTCTTTTTTAACAAAGAATGTAGTCTGAAGAAAAGTGAAACCAAACTAAAAGCTATTTGATATGACCAGTATTAAGCATTCATGAATAAATGCATAAAACATTTTTTTTTATTTTCTTAAGATATTGATCGATATTTACAAGCTTAAATCCGTGGTTGATGATGAAATTTGTCCCATCACTTGCTTAACATTAGCCCTTTGTTATAATATTTAAATGCAATCCTAATTGGTATTTTTCCAATTAATTCCGATTTATTGTCCAATTTATTACTCACGCTAATTCCGTGATAACTAACAATTAATATGTTATTACAACGGTCTTGATGGAAAATATCAATAATGTAAGAAATAGAATAAAAGCGTTAGATCGTTTAGACCAAACCTTATCAATACAAAAAACACACCATCGAGTTTTGAGAAGTATTGCTAGTAAAATAGGATGTTCAGATCTGATGATTCCATGTTTGCAAATCGATCAATACACCCTTCACACATCCGTTCAGAGTCTTGGGATGTTCCGTATTTGTAGATTTTCATCAATGATTGGACGTATGTCAATTCTTTATGTTTCCACAAATTGATCCCGAATTTTGTATGACTTTATTCATGAATGATAAATCCAAATGTTCAGTTTATTCTTTAGATTTAGTATAACAATCGGTATCATAGCATTTAATAATCTTTGCCTTGGTGAAATTCTATGGAATTTTGTATGTTTTCATTGGATTATGAATGGGTAAAAATTAGATATTTTGTGGCTTGAAACAGAATTGCAAATTCCAACCAAATTAGGCAACCCACCATGCGATATCAGACCTGCACAGTCACGTTGCCATTAGGAAGAAAAACCTTGAGATAATTTGGCATATCACCGAATGCTAAAGGCTAATCAAGCGGTGAAATTTTCGATGGTTAGAGTTTTAGGGCATGTTGTTTTAGGTTCAATTCCAATCATATTGTTAGTTGTTTGCACTGGATTGGGAACAATGTGTTTGTCCCGGCATTGTCTTCAAGACCCACCGATCAATTTGATTAGATATGGGCTGTGGAAGAAGACCTAGGCAGCAGAATGAAGACTGGTTGCAGTGGAGTAGCGGGTGAAAGTGGATTGTTAAGAGAAGACTCGGGGATGCGCGTCATACATGCTTGAGCACCTAGCAACGAGCACATGCGTTACACACGCACTATGGGGCCTCATAATGTAGAATTACAGTTCTGCCTTTGCTCGCATAAATAGCGATTTTGCCCCTTCGCATAAAGGAAAATCAAGGTTCTGCCTGGCGGCATAAAATTCCAAATTTGCCCCCTTTTGGGTGTGAAAAAATATGATTTTGCCCTTTTGGGTGTAAAATTCCCATTTTACCACTTACAAGTGAAATTCCAATTATGCCCTTGCATGTAAAATTAGAATTTTAACCCCTTACACGTGATTTTACTATTTTGCCCCTAGATGCAATTTATGAATAATTTCTCATGAAACTAAATGTTTAGTGATCTGTATATATTTAATTACTTGAAGATTAGCCCCAACATCTTTCATTATATTAAATTATATACATTAAGAACCTATGGATAACATAAAGTTAAAGACATTAATTGTGATTAATATTATGAATATTATCCCACAAGAATTTTCAATATATTAATGTGATTAATTAGGATAAAATATCATTTTCTCTTTCTTGATTTACCACATGGATTGAGGAAGGCAATGTAATTTGATGGTTTCATGTAAGCATGAATCTATTTAAATTGGAAACTTAGCTCATAGGCAGTTTTTGATATTATGTGATTCACATTTTATAACATGTTTTACATTAGTAAAATGATTTAGGTTTATTTGCCTCAAATATATTAATACATAAGTTTTCCTTTTGAATATAATGCAGTTTTACCACCTACAACTAGTTATGATATAATTGTTCCCTAGTTTAACAATGTATGGATATTGATTATACTATACGATTGAACGAATCACTTGCTCCTACTAAGGCTAACACTTCAACTAAAGTTACTCTTTATGCACAATGAGAGTAGTCCAACCGCCTTAGTGTAATGTACATAAAGAGAAAACTTTCTACTAGCATTCATGATTCAGTCTTTCATCATAATAATGCTAAGGAATTATTGGAGGCTATTGATGTGCAATTTGAATATTCAGAGAAGGCACATGTCATAACCCTTATTATGAAGTTCTCATCATTGAAGTTTACTAATGTAAGAAGTATGTGAGCACATCATGAAGATGAAGGATATTGCAGCTCAGCTTAGCTAAAGAATCTTGAAGTTGGGATATTAGAATCCTTTTTAATATACTAAATCTTGAACACTCTTCCACAGGAGTATGCCCCTTTCAAGATCTATTACAAGAATGGTTCATCAATTAACTCATAACCATGTGTGTTCAAGAGGAAGAGAGGCTACTCATGGAAAAAGGGAAAAAGTACTAATATGGCAACGCAAGGTAAGCATAAAGGGCAAGATGAGCATAAGAGAAAAGGTAAAATACATGTACCTTCCCAAGTTGGCATTAAGAAGGAGGTCAAATGCTTCTTCTATAAAAGAAGGGGCACATGAAGAAGGATTACGCCAAATTCAAAGCCCAGCCCGAGAAAAAAAAAAAACCCTTATGAATTAAATATGGTTGATGTTACTTACAACACTTGGTGGATTGATTCCGATTCCACAATCCATATGTTGAATTCCTTGTTGGGATTTCCACACTAGCAAAAATTAGCAGGGAGTGAATGAAGTATCTATTCAAGAAACAAGATATATTCATGTGGGAAGCTATTATGACATATAGATTAGTTCTCAGTAATGGTTTTGTTTAGAATTTAGAAATAATCTTTTATATTTCTAATTTCTCTAGGAATTTAATTTCAATTTCAAGACTTGTGCCTTTAGGATACTTATTTGAATTTCCAAGTTCAACATTTAGTTTATCGTATAAATCTAAAAATGTTAGGAGTTGTATTTTGTCTAACAGTCTCTTTCGAATTAATTTACAATGCAATGTAATTTATAATGCGATACATGTTCATGATAATGCTAGCATAAAGCAATAGTTGTGAATAAGAATTCCTCTATGTTGTGGCATCGGAGATTGGGACATTATCCCAATGGATAGAATTAAGGGATTAGTAAATGATAGAGTACATAGTAATTTAGATTTTATTTATTATGACACTTGTGCAGACTGCATAAAGGGAAAGCATGTTAATAAGTCAAAGAAAGATAACAAGAGGAGTACCGAAATATTAGAAATCATATATATAGATATTTGTAGTCAAGATATGAACTTAAATGATTAGAGATACTTCATTTTTTTCATAGATGGTTATTCATGATTAATATATTTTTAATAGATATTTGTAGTCCAGATATGAACTTAAATGATTAGAGATACTTCATTCCTTTCATAGATGGTTATTCATGATTAATATATTTCTAATAGATATTTGTAGTCCAGATATGAACTTAAATGATTAGAGATACTTCATTTATTTCATAGATGGTTATTCATGATTAATATATTCCTATTTGCTTTGTAATATGCATGAAACACTGGATGCCTTTAAGATATTTAAAACCAAAGTAGAGAAACAATACAATAAGTAAATTAAGATCGTGAGATTAGATAGTGGTGGATAATACCATAATGTATTATAGACAAACATCTAGTTCATTTGCAAAGTTTCTTGACGAGCATGGGATCATTGCCCAATACACAATGCATGATTCTCTAAACCAAAATGGTTCAATAAAAAGAAAAAACCGAACTTTATTAGACATGATGCGAAGTATGCTTAATAGCTCTAAACTTCCTAAATCCTTGTGAATTGAACACGTTTATTTACATATAGCAGATGGACATCTTTAGTCGGTACATCAAAATGCCGTAGTCTTCTATACTCGGCTATACTTCAAAAGATGATTGACATCTCCTCCTACAATCATATGCTTAAGGTCCATCAACCAGTGTCGGCGTCCAAAAGTTCCCTCCTTTGCTATCCTTCTCCTCGCAGTCATATCCAACCATTTAAACCATCTACTAATCTGAAATGTTGGTCCCCAAAAGGGGTGAGTACAACCACTCAGCAGGTAAAGGAATCCAATAACAACTCAATGCATCATACAAATCATACATGCATTGCGGCGTAACTTACCTTGCAGCCATGCACAATACTATCATGCATCATCATGCCTTATCATCATGCATATCATATCATCATATGTCATCATCATAATCATCATCATGGCATCATTATATCATACATGTCATCCTTATCACGACATCATCACATCACATATCATCACCATCATCATGCATATCATACCATGGGTGATCATCATATCACATCACATATCATCATCATCATCATGTATATCATCATGCATATCATACCATGGGTGATCATCATATCACATCACATATCATCATCATCATCATGCATATCATCATGCATATCATGCCATGAGTTAATTTTCATCTTTATCTTTAAATTTGATCACCACATCACCCTTCCTCGATTCATCAATTTTATCTCATATTTTACACTCGCATCCCATGCGAGAAAAACCTCCGGGCATGTATCCAAGATACAACTGGGCATCCGACCCCCCACATTCCGGGCATCTCGCATCCCAACTAGCATCACGAGGAACCTCCGGGCATGTATCCAAGATACAACCGGACATCCGGCCTTTACCCTTCTAGCCGGGCATCTCGCACCCAAATCCTGGCATCGCGAGGCATTCCCTTCGGGCAAAGACCTCCGACAGGGCTTCGGAATTATGTACCGACATACCACCGTGCCTCCTCGGAATTACGTACCGTATACCACCGGGCATCCCGACACTCTCGGGAAATCCGGCAATGTATCTCTATACATTCCGGCCATCATCCTCCACCACAACCATTTCCTCATTTCCCATCATCCACATTTGCCAATATTTTAATCTCAATTTAACATGGCATATGGCGTGACATCACACAAGTCATACTTGGCATAGATTCACACATGCATCTCAATTCAATGTCATATACATACCAAAACTTTATCACACATGCATCATGAATTCATTAAATGGAATCTATGGCCAATAAAATAATCTCTTTTATTTATTTATTTATTTATTTATTTATTTATTTATTTATTATTTATTATTTATTTTATTATTTAATATCAATAAATTCCCAAAATTATCAAAATTCAAGAAATTATTAAACAAACCCATAGGATGATAATTACTTGCAAAATTCATGGCCAAATTGAATTTTTACTAAATCTCACAATTTTCCCAAAACATCCTATGATTCTCGGATTAAACCAGAATGCACGGTTTCCGAATAAATTCGACTAAAATATCCATATGGCCTTCAAAAATTATGAAATTTTACTGGGTTATAGCCAAGAAATGTTCGTACAACTTTCATGAAGAACTCCAAGCCATAATCTTTTTATATTATTTTATACAATCTCACGAAGCTTCTAGATCCACTACCGCCTCGTCCAGTGTAGACAGCTCCGAAATATTGAGATTTAACCTACCCATTCTCTTTCGTTTTCTCTGAAATTTGGATATGTCATACATCAAGATATCCTTTACAAGTTTCATGAAGAGATATAGGTTAAATAACCAGATTATGGTCATCATTTAGGTGCTTGAAGCCTCGGGTGTCTCGGAACACATCACCAGAATCATCGTCTCCAAGATCTAGTCGATTCACTAAGATATATTTGTTCATTTCACTTCAAATTTGGTTATGTTTTATTTTAATATGTTATCTACAACTTTCATGAAGACATCGAAGTGAGATTCTTAGCAGAAACCAACATGCAACCACAAATCCAACAAGAGGTCAGTAAAATCTCTCCAGATCTGAGGTCTCCGTAGGATGAGAGTTTAACCCCTCAAATCTCCATCGTTTTCCACGAAATTTTATTATGTTGTAGTTCAAGATATTAGCTACAACTTTCATCAAGAGATCGAAGCCAAAATCGAACTCTAAACATGCATGCAAGCTCTCACAACATTCTGACTCGAGCGGATTCATGCGAAAACATTCCAGATCTGACTCCTCTGTAAGATGAGAGTTTGACCCTGCAAATCTCCATCATTTTCCATAAAATTTTAGTATGTTGTATTTTAAGATGTTAGCTACAACTTTCATGAAGAAATCGAAGCCAAAATCTGACTCCAAACATGCATGCAAGCTCTCACAACATTCTGACTCAAACTGTTCGAACGAAAACAGCATGCATCTCAAGAACAAAACACATTAGCTTCACTCCCATGCCTCCAAACGTCCTAAAATTCGACCATACATGCAAAACATTGATGCAAGAGTAGGAAGTGGATTCCCAACTTGCCTCTAAACCGAACTAGCGATGAGCACACGGCGGCGAATCGGGCGGCACACGGGCAGACGGACGACAAGCGGCGGCGACTCCTTCCTCTCGGCTCCTCCTCCCTCTCGGCCTCACTCTCCCTCTCTCACACAACCTCTCTCTCTCTTGGCTGAATGGCTAACCGGCAATTCTCTCTCTTCTTTGGATGCTTTTATACTTGCATGCATTCTTCTCTTGCATGGGGGACACTTGTCCTTAAGAAGGAGACAAGTGTCTCCTTGGCCGAAGACACTTGGAGGCCATGCGGCGCCTCACTCTTCCCCTCCATGCGCCGACAATGGGCCGGGCTTATGGCCCACTTTAGGCCCATCCCACTTGGGCTTAAGGTCCAAGCTTAAATGGCCCAAGTTTATTTTATTTTATTTTTATAATATAGCTTAATCATCATTTAAATAAATACCTAATTGCATAGATAATAAGGCCATTAAACTTATAGTCACAAATCCATAAATCCCAATTTATAAAACACATGACCAATGATAGGATTTTCTTTCCTATCACATAATTATCCCTTAAAAGCTTGGCCATATATCTTATTGCAAATTATGGATTAAATGGCCATAACTTGATGGTACTTCCATCACCTATTCATAGAATTTAATGTAGCTAGAGGTCATTATGAATTTTGGGATGCCACAATTGAAGATCCACAAGCTGCTAATATTGATCCGATAGACTCAATTGTTTAACAATTATTGGATATTGTTGAGCATCTTGTTGAACAATAAACTCTTCGGGAGAATGTTGATGCAACATTAAGAAGGTCTACTAGAATCAAGAAATCAGCAATCCCTACTGACTACGTTGTGTATTTGCAAGAATCTTACTATAATGTTAGAATTGAAAATAATCTTGAAACGTTTTCACAAACCATGCATTGTGGTAATTCTAAGTTGTGATACAATGCTATGATAAAGGAGATGAGTTCTATGGCATATAACAAGATTTGTGATTTAGTTGAGTTGCTTGATAGTGTGAAGGCCATTATTCATAAATTGATCTTCAAAACTAAGAATGATTCATTGGGCAACATTGAAAGTTACAAGCTAAAATCATTGCCTACGAAGCACCAACACTCTCCAAGAGCCTTCGTGTCATGTCAGATACTTCGACATGTGTCCGACACTCTCGGACACTCGGTCAACACGTGTTGGAAAATCTGACATCTGGTCAAGTTTTCCAACACTCTCTGATACTCGAGTTAGAATTCTGACATATGAGTTTCCAACATGTGATTCCGATATCGATGTCAATTCTAAAAATTTTAATAAATGAGAAGTCAAAATATATATGTAAAAAAAGAAAAACACAATAATAAAAATAATAAATGGAGAAAAAGAAAAAAACATAATCTTCTCTTCTTTTCGACTCCCACTTCCCGTGATATACAATTCACTCCTTAAGGTTTTTTTTTTTCTCCCCTTCCAACATATAAAATATGCGAGTCCATAATGTGAATTGCTTGTTTTTTCTCCAAGTTTTATGAATTATGAAAATAGAATTGAATTTATCAAATTGAAACAATGAATGCTATTAATAAATGATGGATTAATGTTTTTAGTGTATCTAGGCTTCTTTAATTATTTATTTATTTATAAATTTAAATCAAATTAATTTGATTAAAATAATCATAAAAATGATAATTTATTATGTATATATAAAAATATATATTTAATATATAACATGTCCCAACGTGTCGGAATTCTCTCTTTTTTAGAAACGACATGTCAGCGTGTCATGTCATGTCGTGTCACATGTCGTGTGTTAGTGTCGGTGCTACTTAGCTCATTGCCAAGGGATTCACTCATAAAGGAGGGAATCTATTACACTGAGACATTTTCTCTTGTATCTAAGAAAGATTCTATTCATATTAGTTTGGCGTTGGTTGCTCATTTTAATATGGAGTTATATCAAATGGATGTGAAAATGGCATTCCTCAATGGAAAACTAGAAGAAGTAGTTTACATGAAACAACCATAAGGATTCTTCTCAGTGCTAATGAACATTTGGCGTGCAAGCTTAAGAAGTCTTTATATTGCTTGAAACAAGCATTCCACTAATGGTACTTGAGGTTCCGTGATATCATTTTTTCATTCAGTTTTGTAGAGAATGTCGTGGACAAATGTATATATTTGAAGGTTAATGAGAGTAGGATTTGTTTTCTTATCTTATATGTGGATAACATTTTACTTGCAACTAATGATAAGAGATTATTACATGAGATAAAACAATTTCTTTCTAAGAATTTTGACATGAAGGATATGAGTGAAGCAACTTTTGTCATTGGCATTAAGATCCATAGGCATAAATCTTGAGGTATATTAAGATTATCTCAAGAAATCTATATAAATAAGGTCTTAGAGAGATTTTGAATGAAAGATTATTCACCAAATATAGCACCTATTGTAAAGGGTGGCAGGTTTAATTTGAATTAGTGCCCGTAAAATGATTTTGAAAGGGAACAAATGAAGAACAACCCATATGCTTTTACTATCGAAATTTTAATGTATGCTCAAGTTTACACTCGATCTCACATTGCTTTTGAATGTTGGGAAGATACCAAAGTAATCTAGATATGGACCACTAGAGAGCTATAAAGAAGATGATGAGGTACCTTCAAGGTACTAAGGGACACATGCATATGTATAGATAGACCGATAGCCTAGAGATAGTTGGTTACTTGAATTCAAAATTTGCCGGCAGTGTTGATTCTCATAAATCAACATCGGGAAACATTTTTATGTTTGCTAGCGGAGCTGTGTCCTAGAGGAGTGTGGAGTAGACTTTTGGTTGCCACTTTCACCGTAAAGAAAGATTTTGTTTTCTGTTTTGAAGCCACCTCACATGATGTGTGATTGAAAAGTTTTATATTGGGGCTTAGAGTTGTAGATTTCATTGCTAGGCCATTAAGAAAGTTTTACAACAATTCAGTTGCAATTTTCATAGCTAAGAACCACAAAAGTGATAGTCGAAGCAAGCACATTGACATCAAATATTTAGTCATCAAAGAACGTGTTAAATAGAAGAAAGTGGTCATAAAACACACAAGCACTAAATTGATGATAACTGATTATTTAACTAGAGACATACCAAACCACTGGGGGTTCACCCCAGTGGCCACCCTTCCAACTTGGAAGGGGGAGGTTGGGGGTTCAAATCCCCACCTTCTCAGGGGGGATTAGGGTGAGAACGATTTCATTTCAGGAGTGGGTTTCAACTCCCACGCCCTACAAGGAGGCAAGGGCAAAAGTCTGAGAATAAGTGTTAGAATATGATTAGAGTAGGACCGACCAAAAAAACAAACTAAAGACATACCACTAATGAGTTATAAGGATCATGTGGTCAAAATGGACATTAATCCAATCATGTAAATTTTCTTAGAAAGAATTTGTGAGACTTTTATTCATTTGTGATGTTTTTCTTAATATAGTTGTATACATTCAATTATTCTGAAAAAAAAAAAAAAACAATTATATATGACCTGGAATGAATCTAAGGTTTATTCATTAAGTTATGTTATCACATATGGATTGATGAAATATATTGAGATTTACGGAAGATAATACTTGCTTTAAGATTATTTATCACCATGATTCATGTGCTTTATTTCAGCATTAAATTTATGTGGGTTTGGGTTAATATTTCATTTGATGGAATGTTGTGACCAAATGGGAAAATGTTATAGTATTTAAATGTGATCCCAATTCAGTATTTCTCAATCAATTTTGATTCATTGCCCAATTGATTACCCACATTAATTGCATAGTAACTAGCCGCTAATATGTTAATGTAATGGTTTTGATGGAAGACATCGATAATGTAAGAAATCGAATAAAAAGGTCAAATCATCTAAACCTAACCTGATTAGTATAGATTACACACCATTGAGTTTTGAGTGGTATTGGCTAGTGAAACAGGACGTTTAAATCCGGTGATTTCATATTTGTAGATCGATCAATCCATGCTTCACGCATCCATTCAAGGTCGTGGAGTTTTCTGTATTTGCAGATTCTCATCAATGGCTAGAAATATGTTGATTCTTTATATTTCCGAAAATCAATCCCAAGTTTTGTATAATTTTATCTTTGAATAATAAATCAAGATCACTAGTTTATTCTTTAGATTTAGTCCGACACTCTTCTCATAAAGAAGTGATTCGAAGCATTGATTCGACATGTTTCTTCTAAGATCCCTCTGCCAATGCATCTCCAATTGGCAAAAGTAAACATAGGTTGGGGCGTGTGTGCCTTTCACCTTCCTTCCTCCATTATCCATGCTTTTATGGTCACTTATATTTCATTTAATTAGTCTTCCTCCAGTTACATAGATTTTAACGACATTTGTTAGTTATACATCTTTCTTATTAGCATGATTTGACATGAATCATTTTCATAATGCATCTCTTAACAAAGTTTTCATGCGAAATTGAAAATCCCTATGAATATTATCCTGCGCAATTTGAATGGTCGTAGTAGCATTAATGAAGATCAGATAGAGCCTAGCCGCAATTATTTATTTTTTGGCATGTTTTATTTATGTATGTTTTTCGTGGCATTTTTCGCTGCTATGACTAATTGACCAAATTGGTGTAGTGTATGAAGTCTTCAAGAGGATGACTTATCCACTTTTTTTTTTTATCTCATTTAGAACACTGGTATCCTAATCATTTGACTCAGTTAACACCAGTTCACACACGCAAATCGCTCCATCTACATGCATTAATTTAGCTCCATTCACTGGATGGCTAGCGAGATGCTCCGAGGTGGACACCGTGATCAAATCTAAACAAGATGTTGTTTCGAGAATATCATTCAAAATACACATAGTGCATTCATGACAGTTTATACGAACCCAATTTTACGCAAATTATGTATAACTTCCACTGCACGCCCGTCGTCACAGCCTACACCACAAAAAGACCGTCGTGGATCATGCTCGTGGAAACCAACTAGCCTACTAACCTATCAATCAATGATCACTCCCAACCATCACTATCCTATTCCTCCTCTAGGTCACTATACTCTTAGGCTGCATTTGGCAATTAGGATAAAATTCGGGATAAGATATAATTTATTCTATCTTACGTTTGGTGCTTACTCAGGATAGGATAAAGTCGGATATAAATGGAATATAGGCCGGATAAAATTATCCTACGAGGGAGGTGTGATAAAGGTAGATAGGATTTATAATGTTTATTATAGGAAAGTTATTTTTCTCGAATAACAAACTTATTAAATTAAAAAATTGAAATTATATTCAATATAAATAATATTCGAATTCTAATTTAAGAAATTTAAAATTTAAAATAAAAATTTATTTTTTAATTTAATATTATTTTAATTTATATATTCAACTTTAATTCTATCTTATAATAAGCATTCAATCTATAAATTATATATTTATATTTACTATATATATTTTAGGTATATTAGTACAATTTACTATTTGATAAAATTTTATTAAAGAATGATGAAAGGGGAAAAAAAGAAATAATAAAGAAAATAATTTTAAAAAGAGAAAAAATAAAATAAAAATAAATGAAGGAATAGTGTCATGAGATATTTTCACAATCTTCATCTATGAACTTTTAGGTTCATTTACAATTATATGCCGTTTATATTTAAAAAAATGTACATGATATGATCCGAATATATCCGACTTTAATACTGAGATTCACCGGATATGATATAAAAAAATCTAAGGATTTCATATCCTATCATATCCAGTCTTATCCTAATTAGAAATCCAAACGACCAAACATATTAAGGTCAAGTTTCTGACTAGAGATAAGATATGACTTCTTATCTCCGATCAAGTAGATCAGACGATTATTAGCAAAGTGCGTGAGTGAGTAAATGACCAAATAGAAGTATGAGTGCGTAAACTCAATTTTCTTGTGTGTAAATCTCCATCTCCATTCTCTACTGTAGAGTTTTAATGAAAACTTGCACTATCATCGCAAAAAAATAGGAGGAGACAGTATCATTTGGTCTTAATCCATTCTGCCCTCTGAAAAAGCTAGCAAGCTCCCTACTAACAATTATAGATTATTATATAGGAGTAGGATTGTATCTTTCCGCCTAACTCACTAAGGGTTGTTTGTTAAAAAAAATTTCTGTACCTCGGAATAAAAATTTCTATTTTTTTGTTTCAGGGAACGAAAAAAGAATAGAAACGTGTTTGGTAAAACTTTTGTTCCCATAAACAAAAAATCTATTTTTTTCTTGGAAATAGATTTGTAATAGAAACAAAAAGTAGAAAAAATAACTTCGTGTTCCCAAGAACAATTTCTAAAATCAATTTTTATCTCTCTCCTTTTTCTTCTCTTTTCTTCTTCTTTTTTCCTTGTGGCTGGTCGTCGGGGGCCGACGACCTTGCCAGAGCATTGTCGGCCCCTAGAGACACCGAACCACGGCGAGGCTCGTCAGCCCAAGCTTCACCGTGGCTGGGCATGGCTTGGCCTCGCTTGGGCTGGGCAAGGTCAAACTCGCCCAAATCTAGTGAGGCCGAGCTCGCCCAGCCACCGGCAAGGCCGACTCAGCCTCCCCAACCAACGCGAGGCTAGGCCTCGCCAGGCCAAGGCGAGGCTAACCTCGTGCTGCCCGGGCGAAGTTGAGGGTCGCGAGGCCAAGCTAACCTCCGGCCAAAGAGAAAAGGAAAAAGGAAAAATAATAAAAAATAATTAAAAATTAAAAAATTAAAAGAAATAAAAATAATCTAAGAATCTTACCAAACATGTTTCTTTTGTGGGAATAAAAATTTTGGGAAGTTACCAAACGCGTTCTTTTACTCATAAATTATTCCCAAAAATAGAAACAGGAAAAATTATTTCTCATAAAAAATTATTGCCTGAAACAGAATCGTTACCAAACGTGCCCTAATATAGTGTGGGAACACCAATTCCAGTCAATGGATTCAAAAAAAGAAAAAAAACCCTTTAACCTTCATAAGTCAAGTCAAGAATGCAGTGGGAACATGACCTGTCTATCTTCGGTTTAAAAGTAGAGGGTCGGTGCGTGGAAAGTAGAGGGTTGGTGTGTTGTTACCTTTATCAAATCAAATAGCTTTTATCCTGTTGTGACCTTGGGGGAATGTAATGCGGGGCACTGGCAAAATTACAGAAGGTTATAAAATTGTTTGATGACTTTTGATTTATGAAAAACCATCAGGAGTAAATCTCAATATAAATGTGGCGAAGACGATGATGATTTTATTCATAATTTAGTTAACAATAAACGAATGTTAAACAAATATTTGCATCAATCATACATCGAACTAATGCAGTAAATGGGATCTTCAGTGAAGAAAAGTTGGACGCGCAAATCATTACCTTTTTTGGCACACACAGTAATATTACTAAAATATCTTATAATATCTTGTGTCTCAGGCTAATGCGGTCATTTTACCCTTTTGAAATCCTATAAAAAATACTCAAGTACAACAGAATAATAAGTAACATATTTGAGTGAGCTTTATAATTATCAAATGTGAATTGGGGTCAACACAAACCTAGATCTAATATTTTTAGGATAGGTGTGAAAACTTATTTCGTGTGAATATAAGGTGTGTATTAGTCTTTCGAAGTCCCTTCAATCAAAATCACGGGAAAAAAAGAGTCACGTGACGTTTGCTTCTCCAAAAAAGTGAAAACATTGATATCGGATGGTTGTCGCTTTGAAGTGCAAGGATCGTCACCATCCCAAATGGTTTGGTTTAACGCCGAGGGGCATGTGCCACTTGACTGTCGTGTGGAATATTTTTTTAATGACATGGCAAATTTTTGTTTAAGTCCTGAAAATGAAATAGGACAAGTTGATTGTTTTGTGGCCAAAGGAGCAACGCAGGCATTGAGGCTCATTTTCAGAAAGCCCACTGAAGATATTCGATCGAAATCATGGCTTATTGTAGCTTTTTAAGTCCTCTTAGGTGAAATCATGGAGCATCCTTAAAAAAATAATAAGGAAAATCTTCAAATAAAAACCTAAAATGAGTTTATTGTTTTAAAAGAGGGCCTAGAATGGAAATTATTTCAATAAAGATCTGAAGTGATTAAATCAATGTCAAATAAAGACTTGAGCTCATCAACCGATCAAATGATCGGTAATTGAAGAGCATATGATATTTCTGATAGTCAGAATAGCGGGCATTTTTTGTAACGGAAATGCAGACTCAAGCCTTGGATTCACTCTAGATATGAGCATGTAGAGGGAACAAGGTGGTAGGGGCCACCTACCCATCAAAGTCAACTTCATCATTTTTCTTTCTAGAGCGAAGTTGCGGGAGGGAAGCTGGCACGAAAGTGATGAGCTATTTCTTGCGTTTTTAACTAAGCGAAAAAGACGAAGAAAAATAAAGAGAGATTTCGTCTAATCACATGGGATTCATTAATGATGTTCATTTGTAACATCAATTTAGATAGTAACAAAATAAGCTAAACTCTAGACGCAATACCTATTACATCATTCAATATTAGTTGACATGTTATGCTGTCAAAGTGTCATTCTTCATTAAAGTCCAAATGCAGAAATCCTCCTTTTGGACTAAATAATTTGAATGCAACATGTTCTTTCATATCTAGACGAAGTCTTCCTTACGAACTCTCGTCTGAAGTATCCAACGTTGTTGAAAATGGCTTACATTTTGACTTGATGAGGAATGGCATCACTAAGCAAATGAATTACAAACAAGCATCCAATGAAAAAGGCCCTACTTGGGGAAAAGATCCTTCACTCTAAAGTAAAAGAAAATAAGCTATTGGCATACTGATTAATCATTTAAAGGTGCTCTTCTAGAAAAATTTCTCATTTCTTTGAATTTATGTTTCTTCATGCCCAATCTATGAATGAAAACTAGTCACACAAGTGACTATATACCCTGTTCCTCTTCCATTGATTTATATTTCATTGGATGTTATTTGTCACAAAAAGTGAGCATTATGGACTTAAAATGTTTTATGTGCTAGTTGTTTGGTAATCTGCATTCAGAATCCTGTGTGGACACCCAAGTGCCCTTACTATGGTGAGGGACCTTATCATTGGTGTGGTCAATAAGCTTAATCATTATGCTTATGAGGCCTCCGGTGCAAGAACATCACCAAAAACCAACAATTTTTGCTGCTAAGGTGAGGGATCTTATCCTTGGCATCGTCAATGTACTATAACTCAAAAACCATTAAAAAAAAAAAAAAAAAAAACAACCACAACAACAACACTTAAATTCCATGGCATGCTCACGAGTTTTGATCATTAATGACAGAACATACGCTAGAAAAAAAAAATGAAAATGAAATCACTAACAAATTTGAAAATAGGGACCACTACCAACATGTAGGACCATGACGGTAGCCAACCCAATTTAAAAATATGCAATAGATGCAACTAATATGCATTAATTTGGACGAAAGGAGACAATGCATCAACAAATATAACGAAACAAGCAAAAAAAATACTTTAAAGGATCAGCTAAGCAAGTGAATTTCAAAAAAGAAATCAACGAAAAAGGCCCCACCCGAGCGAAAGATCATTTGCTCCAAAGTAATTGAAAATAAGCTATTGGTGTACCAATTAATCATTTAAAGGTGCTCTTCTCGGAAACTTCTCATTTCTTTGATTTTATACACTAAAACCAACTGCATTATTTTCAATTGAACATAAAGCTTGATCTATTTTTCCATGCTCAAGCTATGAAAGGAATGGGTATTCCATAGCCATTACAAAAACTTATAAAATTGCCTAACGACTATTGCTTTATGAAATGTGGGGAAAAGGGTAAAAGGATGTATGTGCCTATCCACATTTGGTGCGTGAATGTATCATATTCCTTCTCTAACACTTGTTGACCATACTATTGTTTAACAGTGTATTGTGATGAAAATGTATCACTAACTCTTTTAATTTATCAACATGTGATGCCGTGATATTTAGCTCAAAAATTCAAGTAAACACAACCAATTTTTTGCCCAAATATAGAATATGCTCCATAGTATCAAGTATTTACGCACAAATATAAGTTAAGCACTTTATTACACACATTATATGCATATAAATAAAAAGGAATAGCAAGAGAGGAATGTTGATCCGTTTTATAGTGGTTTGGTCTAAATGGGTCCCAACTCCATTTTCAAAGACTAATCGAGAGTTTTGTCTAATCAACTATACTTAAAGCCTCATACATAGATTGATTTGCAATGGAGCCTGAAAGGGCTAGTAAGAGCACTTAGAGGGGAGGTGAATAGGTGATCAAAGACATTTTCGCAAAACTTAACAAATTAATTTGTTTTTTAAGAATGATAGACTGAAAATGTAAAAGACTATAAACAGTTATATAGAGCTTCGAATTGAAATAAAGAGATTAAGGATAGAGAATCAAAACACAAGGTTTATAGTGGTTCGGCTTAGACCAAGCCTACGTCCACTCTCCCGCACTGACAGCCCACTGGCTGGATTCTACTAAGAACCAAAAGAGATTTTACAGTCTTATGTCCTTGATTTCACAGTGTAGAGACTCTGCTACATTTCCTCAAGGTCTCACGAGTATCTAATCTCTCTTTTGAGTATAATTTGAGCTCAACAATTGAAACAGCAAAGAACAAGGAACTTCAGACTTTGGAATTTTTCTATCACGCACACACTTGAATAACTTGAGCGTCTCCCTTATATAGTCCTTCATGCCTTCATAACCGTTGGCACCTTCTAAAAAAGTTCTTCCAATCAACCGGTTGGACAAAATCAATTAGGGAGATCTCAAGTTATTTAAGGAATGTGATGATAGCCCACCAATCCTACTCACCCATACAATCAGGATCTAGGTTTCCATAAGTAGAACTTTCCAAGTATACTTCGCCAATCAATCAATCTAATTATTTGAATTAATCTCAATACGAATAATTGATCTCGAGATACCATCTCCAGCCGTAAGATCTTCTTCAACTGCATGAATCAAATCCTTAAAGATATACTTGCATCTGGATAAATCTTCTTCAACCGATAATATTTTTCTTCGTCGGTCTGGAAACTGTCAATGGGGGTAGACTTTAAATCTTGAGTCTAGAGGTCTTCAGACTTTGACGATAGAGTCTACAAGTCTTCAGACTAGACTGATTGAAACGTTTTGTCAACTTCAAAACAAATAGTGAAGTTTCCTCCTAACAATCTCCCCATTTTGTATGGTGACAAAACTTTCCTGCAGATTTGAATACTTTTGACCTACAAGACAACACTTAAGCAAACAAAGATATCTTATAAAAGATAAGTAGATTGGGATAAGGATAGTAGCAATTCTGCATCCACAAAACAAGTTAGTCCTGTAAAAACAACTATCTTTACCATAATCATCAACATAGCTTAAGATACTGCAAGCATTAAAAAGATCAAATCTGTCCAAACCAGTCCAACCAAACAAAGACAAGTCCAAAAGTCAAAACCAATCAAAATCATCAAAATCAGAGTCAAATCTGCACCAACTTCTCCCCCTTTTTGTCAACCGCAAAAAGTGGAGAACAAATAAAAGAGAAGTAAAAATGGAGTCAGAAGCATGGCTGTTTTGAAAGGCGAACAAGCTCGAATTCTCCCATTGAATTGATTTTCTTCTCAAGCCTTGCAAAACTCTCCTTCAGTGACTAAAATTCTTCACCCTGCACAGTAGACTTCACTTGATCCTTCAAGGCTTGTAACTGATCGTGCAAAGACACTGAAGTGGCCATGAAAGCATTCTTGAGATCCTGCATCTCAAACCCCATAGCATATTGTTGCTTCCTCACATCCAATAAGATCTCGAGTAGCCTCGAAAAGTCTGTTGTTTGCTTTGTTGCAGTACTAGGACCAACCAAGTCAAATCCAGGGGTTTTAAGAATGGATGGAACTTCAGCAGATTGTCCACCATGACTATGAGTGGAGGCTTTTGGATAATGAGAGGTATACATATTCTCTAGTTCCGCTGCAGAACGACTCACATCACTAGTAAAGATAGGCGAAGAAGTGCCTTTTTGTCCAACAGCTCCCCCTGTTTGGTTGCCTTCAGGTGGAGTAGGTAAGATTTCTTCTTGATCAGCTTCAGCTTCCAAGTGATGCGTGTCACCGGTTTCAGTTCCTCCCATCTTAGAATCACTGGATAAGGAGACAGCCAAAGTTGGCTCAAAAGAGTCTTCTTGACCCTTGTGTCTTTCTTCTTCTCCTTCTTGTCTTCTTTCCTCTTCTCTTTCTCCTTCTCCATCTCCTCTTCTCTCCTCTTCTTCCTCTTCTTCCTCTTCTCTTCCTTCTTCTTCTTCTTCTCTGCCTTCTCTTCTTTCTTCCCTTGTCCTCCTCTGTTCGTCATCTTCCTTCTCTGTCTCTCCTCTCTCTTTTTCTCCTTCTTCTAACTCTTCTCGAGTCTCTTCAAAGCTGACAAAACTCTTCAAATTTCACAAAGCTGAAAGAGTCATTTCATCATCATCCTCTTAATCCTGCAAGATGAAAATTCTTTTCCTCTTCACTGGAGCAGCCATGGGCTCCTTGCCTTTCCTTTTTGCTACAGCAGAGTCTTGTTTTGCTTTTATGGAAGACTTCTCCTTCATACGCTCCAACACCTTGTTCAGCTCTTTCAAGCGCATCTTTGTGATCATTTTAAATCTATTCACCATTGGAGAAATAGTGGTCAAACATAATGGTGCAGGGATGTAAATTTTAAAATGTCTAAAAAGACATGAGATAAGAGTCAAATAAGGGAGTTGTCCCTTATCCTTCACCACTGATCGGTACATGTGGAACAAGATGGTGTGGGGCAGAGAGAATTTGTAGCCAGAGTTGATGGCATACATCAATTTCACTTCAGACCGAGAGACATCAGTCTTGGATGTCGACTTTGGACGGATGCAATTGATGACAATCTTGTGCAACAAAATGTTAGAGGCATTCATCTTAAAATAGGAAATCTCGATCTTTCACCAAAGACAGAGTAGCATGAGCAGCAGATACACTAATTGGTTGGAAACTCGATATTTCCATCCCAATTATATCAGCTAGAGTGTCCATATTCACCAAAAACTCCTTCTCCCTCACTATAAAAGAGAAACTGTTTGCATCTAGGAAAGATAAGTTTGACTAAAAGTATGATGTGAGTTCAAGATAAGTTGTAGTAGATTCAGAACAGAATCGCTCCGATTGCAGTAGAGCGAACTTCTCTCATAGACTTACCTTGACCGAATCAAGGAAATCAAAATCGACACTCCAGGGTTCATGACCCCTCTCTTCATCAAATTCAAGTAAACCCTCTTGTGGCTTTTCAATCTGAAAAGACTCGAACCATCACAAGCAACATTTACAGCCACTCCTGATCTAGGCTAAAAATGAGTAAACATACGGTCATCATCATCTTGTCCTTGTGGTTGATTAGCAATCCCAAAGTGTGGGTCACTAGGAAAGTGAGCGAATGCTTTTTCAGCCGATCCTTTCTCGGCAATACCCATCTTTTCCATGTCACGCAGAAATAGAGTCTTGTTCTTATAACCTCTCTCTCTCTCTCAGGTATTCATCAATCAAAGAAATAGGAGTTCCTCCCCTTTTCAAATTAGAGTAAAGCTTGAAAGCAACTTGAGGAGTTAATGTTCTTACGGGTTCCACTTCTTCCAACACTTCTTTTTCTAGATAAGTTGGTGGTAGAGTTTGACACTGCTAAGATGGTTGATGCTGTCTTTGTCGCTATTGAGGAGTAGAAGCTTCTTCTTCGGTCAAGTCGAAGTGGGTAGGACCCTCAAGCATGTGCCTTGGTTCCCTGCTTGCTATTCTTGATGACTTTCTCGAAGACATTGTTCTTTCAAGGGAGAAATTCACAATCTTGTTCAAAAGGTGAAAATTTTTTGGATTAAACAATAGGAAAAGTGAGAGCAAGTGGGAGTTTGGAATTCTAGGGTTTAAAGAGTGAAAACGAATAAGACAGATTCCAACAGTATAAATCAAGTGAGGCAAGGCAAACGAAGCGACATAAAAGGAAAAAGTAAAAATACCTTTTCGAAAAAGAATAACTGCCTTTTCGAAAATAGATAACTGCCTTTTCAAAAATGAATAAATACCTTTTCGAGAATGTCATAAAGGAAACTTGAAAATTAATTTCAATCAATCAGCGATTAATGAGTAACCGTACCTTTTCAAATTTTTAACCAAAAAATAAATTATCAATATTGAAATAACATACAGTCTTAACTCTTGGTCTTTTGAGTCTAAACATCTTCAGACTTTAAGAGATAAGATGTTAAGTCTAGAGTGAATAGACTCAAATAGGCTTTTCTCTAGAAGTTTTGTAAATATGTCTGCCAGCTGATTCTTTGAGTCAATAAATTGGATCAAAGCTTCTCCATTTTGAACATGATCTCTAATAAAATGGTGTCGAATCTCTATGTGCTTTGCTCTTGAATGAAGAATTGGATTCTTTGTGAGATTAATTATGCTGGTGTTGTCACAATTGATCTCGATGCATGAGTCTTCGATTCCAAAGTCTTTTAGTTGTTGTTTTATCCAAAAGATTTGAGAACAGCAACTTCCAAGGGCCACATACTCTGCTTCTGTTGTTGAAAGAGCTACGGTACTTTGCTTTCTTGAAAACCAAAATACTGTCCTGTTACCAAGCAATTGACAAGTGCCGGAAGTGCTATTTCTATCAACTTTGCAACCTGCTAAATTTGCATTTGAAAATCTAAGAAGAGTAAAGTCTCATTCTTTGGGATACCATAGACCTAACTTAGAGGTTGTTGCAATGTATTTGATGATGCGTTTCGCAGCACTTAGATGAGATTCTTTGGGATCTGATTGAAATCTAGCACAAATGCAAACACTAAACAAAATGTCATGTCTAGAAGTAGTAAGATAAAAAAGTGAACCAATGATACTCCTGTAGAGCTTCTAGTCAACTTTCTTTCCTCCTCCATCTTTGTCCAGCTTCGAAGAACTTGACATTGGTATATCAGTCTTTTTGCAATTCTCCAATCCGAACTTTTTAACTAGTTCTTTAGCGTATTTTTCTTGGTGAATAAAAATTCAATCCTTCAATTGTTTCACTTGTAGTCCAAGAAAGAAGGATAGTTCACCCATCATACTCATCTCAAATTCATCCTGCATGGACTTGGAAAACTTCTTGCACAGGTTCTCGTTAGGTGATCCAAATATAATGTCATCAACATATATTTGAACATGTAAAAAGTTTTTACCTTCTCTTTTAATAAACAAAGTAGTATCTACTTTTCCTTTAACAAAGCTATTTTGAATTAAAAACTTACTTAACATGTCGTACCAAGCTCGAGGAGCTTGCTTCAACCCATATAGCACATTTTTTAGTCTGAATACTAAATCTAGTTTCCTTAGGTCTTCAAATCCGGAAGGTTGTTCCACATAGACTTCTTCTTGAATAAATCCATTTAGGAATGCACTTTTGACGTCCATTTGAAATAACCTGAAATTCTTATAACAAGTAAAAGTAAGTAATAATCTAATTGCTTCTAACATTGCTACTAGAGCGTAGGTCTCATCATAGTCTATCCCTTCTTCTTGCGGTATATCCTTTGGCCACGAGTCTTGCTTTGTTCCTTACCACTTTTCTTTTTTTGTCCATCTTGTTACTGAAAACCCATTTAGCTCCAATAATAGACTTACTTTTTGGTTTATGAGTTAATTCTCAAGCATCGTTAATGCTGAATTGCCTGAGTTCTTCTTACATTGTTTTAATCCAGCTTTTGTTAGTTAAAGCTTCTTCTATGCTTTTGGGTTCTATTTCAGAAATAAGTGCCACAGCGCTAGACTCTTCTTACCTTTTGGATCCGGTACGAATCCCTTCATTAATGTCACCAATAATGAGTTCTTTGGGATGACTAGACTTATGCTTCCAGTTGCTAGTCAATCTGACAGATTGTTGATCTTCTTCTTCAGTTGATTCTTCAACATTCGTTCGTTGTTGTTCTTCTAAAGTCTGAGTTTCTTAAGGGGAGGTAGACTTTATAGAGTCTGGAACAAGTTCAGATTCTTCAGTTTGAGTCTAAATCGATTGATTTTGCAGAGAGTTTTGAAATTTGACATTCATCGATTCTTCCACAGACTAAGTCTTCTTGTTGAATACTCTGTAGGCTTTGCTGGAGGTTGAATATACAAGGAAGATTCCTTCGTCTGATTTTTCTTCAAACTTTACCAATTCGATCATTTGCATTTTTCAAGATAAAATATTTGCAACCAAACACATGAAAATAAGAAACAATTGGCTTATTTCCTTTGAATAACTCATAGGGAGTTTTCTCCAAAATAGGCCTTAAGAATACTCTATTAATAATATAACATAATGTAGAAACTGCTTTAGCTCAAAAATGAGAAGAACATTACTTTCAATTAAAAGAGTTCTTGCCATTTTTTGCAAAGATTTATTCTTCCTTTCCACAACTCCATTCTGCTCAGGAGTGTATGGAGAGGAGAACATATGCTGAAAACTAGATTCATCACAGAGTTTGGCAAAGTCTTGATTTTCAAACTCACCTCCATAGTCTGTCCGTATGCTTAAAATAGCATATCCTTTCTCATTCTGTACTTTCTTGGCAAACTTTGAAAAGTGAGAGAAGGTTTCAGACTTACTTTTCAGAAAGTAGACCCAAGTAAATTGTGAATAATCATCCACTATTACTAGGCAATATCTCTTTCCACCAATGCTTTGAGTTCTGGTTTGTCTAAAGAGATCCATATGCAAGAGCTGCAGCACACGATTAGTGGAAACTTGATTTATTGGTTTAAAAGAACTTTTAACCTATTTTCCCAACACACATGGTGTGCATAAGTCAGATTTTTGGTATTTCAAGTTGGGTAGTCCACAAACAAGCTTCTTTGAAGAGATTTTGGCAATTTGCTTCATGTTGATATGGCCAAACTTTTGATGCCAGAGATTCGCTTCATCTTGTATTGATATCAGGCATTGAGATCTTTCTGATTTTATATCCAGAAGATTAATATTCCTATGTCTTCGCCCAGTAAAAGATTGAGAAAGATCTTTACTAGTTCCTGAACATGTTCCTTCCTGGAAATTGATTTTGAATCCAGTATCACACAGTTGGCTTATGCTGAGTAGATTATAATTTAGTCCTTCCACCAACAAGACATTTTTTATTATGAGACTTCCAGTTTTTATTGTTCCGCATCCAACAATTCTTCATTTGCTATTTCCACCAAAATAAACATTTTCTCCATTTATTTGAACAAGCTTTATAAAACAACTTGAATCTCCTGTCATATGTCTTAAACAGCCACTATCCAAATACCATTTAACATTTTTCTTGATAGTGACCTGCAATTAAAAAAAAAAAAATCAAGCTTTCTTTGGTACCCACATTTTCTTGGGTCTAGTAGAGTTAGTGCAATATATAGTCTTTGCCCAATCCTTCTTAACAGGTTTCCAAACCATAGGATATTCTTTCTCAAAGTGTTCTGAGCTGTAACGCTGAGAACATTTGAGAGCATTTCGACCAACAAGTTTTACAAAGAATTTTTGAAAATGATTTCTATAAAAGGCTTTTGTAGGTCTCTGTTAATTCTTTCCTTTACTTTCAGAAAATCAATTAAATGAATGGTTTCATAAGTCATTCCCAAACCTGATTTGTTAAAGTAAGGTTTTGTATCGAAAGAATCTTTTCCAACTTCTCGAGATCCTATTGAAAATCTTTTTGAAATATTTGAAATGTCATTTTCAAACACGTATTTTCTTTTGAAAGAGATCTGCATTTTCTTTTAAAATGGCAAAACTTTTGTCTAAATTTTCAAACTTTTCTTTCCAAGAGTTTTTCTGTTGCTTTAGTGTAGAATTCTTCATTTTTAGCTCGGAAATCCTCTTAAGAGAAGTTTTGAGGCTAAGACAAAGTTCATTAATTATTTTGAAACTTTAGTAGGAATTTTTAAGTTACTTACCTCGATTTCGTTGTCCGAGTCTGAGTCTATATCTGTTTCAAAGTCTGAGTATGATTCTAATTTTGCCATTAAATAAATATTGGCATAATCATCATCACTTTCTTCACATTTAGTATCACTCCATGTTTTTGCGTTGAGAGCCTTCCTGTATTTTTCAGCTTTTCCCTTCTTTTTCTTCAACAGAGGACAGTTGGGTCTGATGTGTCCATTTTTCTTGCATTCAAAGCAAATCACATATATATTGGATTCATCATCCTCAGTTGATTTGTTCTGAAACTTTTGAGTGCTTTGTTTCTTCCAATTGAATCTTCTTCCACTTTTGTTTAGTTTCCTGAACCTTCTTATCATAAGTGCTAGCTCTTCATCGTTCAAATCTTCTTCAGAGTCTGTAACATCAGAATCATCGTTAGATTTTAAAGCAATAGACTTCTTACCTTTGGGATCTTCTTCATCATTGATTTGTTCCACTTCATAGGACTGAAGTGTGCCAACCACTTCGTCTATGAAGAGCAGCATGATCCTTTGTATTTCTCTTATTGAAGTCTCTACATGATTCCAGTCTTTGGAGAGTCCACGCAGCAATTTGTTAACCTTCATGGGTCCCAAGATTGGCTGTCCCTGATACCCTAGACCATTTACAATTTCAGTGAAGCGACTAAACATATCAGTGATAGATTCTCTTGGCTTTATTTTGAAGGCTTCATACTATCCGAGTAGAATATTGATCATTATTTCTTTCACTCGATCAGTTCCTTCATAGGTAATGTGCAGCCTATCCCAAACTTCTTTGGCTATTTCACAAGAAGATATTCTATTATGCTCAGTAGGAGATAACGCACAATATAAAGAGTAAATCGCTTTTGCATTAAGAGCTTGTCTCTTGGTTATCTCTTTTTGAGTCATCTTGCTAGCTTCTGCAACTTCTTTTCCCCTCTCTGAGACTAATGTAGCTTTAGGAATGATTCATTTTTCTACCACATCCAATTCCAGAGGATCTTTCGATCTTAAGAATGTCTTCATCTTATTTTTCCATATGTTGTATTCCTTTCCACCGAAGTAAGGTGATCTGATGTTGCTTTGGCTTTCGACCAAACCTGGAGCCAACATACTAGTTATAGATCTTTAACTCATAAGTAAAAACACTTCAATTAAATGAGTACACAAGCTCCGATACCAATTGAAAGGGCTAGTAAGAGCACCTAGAGGGGGAGTGAATAAGTGATCAAAGACGTTTTCGCAAAACTTAACAAATTAATTTATCTTTTAAGAATGATAGACTGAAAATGTAAAAGACTATAAATAGTTATATAGAGCTGCGAATTGAAGTAAAGAGATTAGGGATAGAGACTCAAAACACAAGGTTTATAGTGGTTCGGCTTAGACCCAACCTACGTCCACTCTCCCGCACTGACAGCCCACTGGCTGGATTCCACTAAGAACCAAAAGAGATTTTACAGTCTCATGTCCTTGATTTCACAGTGTAGAAACTCTGCTACACTTCCTCAATGTCTCACAAGTATTTAATCTCTCTTTTGAGTACAATTTGAGCTCAACAATTGAAACAGCAAAGAACAAGGAGCTTCAAACTTTGGAATTTTTCTATCACACACACACTTGAATAACTTGAGCGTCTTCCTTATATACTTCTCCATGCCTTCATAATCGTTGGCACATTCTAAAGGAGTTCTTCCAATCAACTCGTTGGACAAAATTAATTAGGGAGATCTCGAGTTATTTAAGAAATGTGATGATAGCCCATCAATCCTACTAACCCATACAATCAGAATCTGGGTTTCCATAAGTAGAACCTTCCAAGTATACTTCACCAATCAATCAATCAATCAATCTAATTATTCGAATTAATCTCAATACGAATAATTGATCTCGAGGTGCCATCTCCAGCTGTGAGATCTTCTTCAACCACATAAATCAATTCCTTAAAGATATACTCGCATTTGGATAAATCTTCTTCAAAGGATAATACTTTTCTTCGTCGATATGGAAACTGTCAATGAGGGCAGACTTTAAATCTTGAGTCTGGAGGTCTTCAGACTTTGACGATAGAGTTTGCGAGTCTTCAGACTAGACTGATAGAAACGTTTTATCAACTTCAAAACAAATAGGGAAGTTTTCTCCTAATAGAGCTAACATTCATTTATAGACACAACACACTCTTTTACAAAGAAATGCTCTCATACTGATCTCTCAACAATTTGATTGCAAAGTGTATGCGAGAGGGATTTTGCATAATTACCCAAGGCAATGAGTTGTTCTATTCATAGGGGAAAAGAACAAAGCCAACTAGCTGTTAATAGCACTTCAGATGGTCAGCTGAATTGGGTGGACAAATCCAAATCTGAAACTGCGGGAGCTGGATGTTTGGAGGCATACTGGCCAGGTGTACGTTCATTACTTAGTTGAACGTGCCCAAATTTTATTTAAGTCTTGCAAAAGAAATAGATTGTGTTAATTATTTTGCGACCAAAGAAGTGACATTGACATTGAGGCTTTTTTTCAGAAAGCTCACCAAAGGAATTAACAAAAAAATATTTGATTCAAATCATGGGTTATTACATCGTTCAAAGTGGGTTGTAGTCAAAATAAATGGAAAAGGCAAAGTCTTGATTTCAAACAACACTACTTGTATTTGCCAAGCTGGGATCTTCCATATGTATCATGTGTAAATAACAGACAAAGCGCATCGGTTAACCCCTATGCATATTTACTTTTTCCAAAAAAGTAATAAAATAAAATAGAAAGGAGAATTTTCTAGGGGCGCGATGAGTTGAATAATGTAAACATGCGCATGACTCCCTCATTCCATTCTTAAACAAAAGATGGCTACTTAAAAATATAAAAATCAATTAATGGGGAAAAATGATATTGTATCCAGTACACATTAAAAAATCTATTTCATGACTCATTTTCCCGAACAAGATGTTACACCCCAAACCCTGGACACACGCACATCCCTCGGTGGTCGACTAAATTGCGACGTTCCCAGAACGTGTCACCAACCCAATCGATTTATGCACATGCGGAAGCGAACTAATAAACTCCAGACAACAAACAAACATGGGATAGGAAAGCAGGAAAGTCAATTAACACGAGCCACACTTTATAAACACATCAAGTTTATATACAGTCAACAAAACCTAAGGTTTATAAACAGGAGTCTAGATCAAAAAGAGCTACTGTGCCATCTAAACTCCAGACTCTCCAATCATAGGCCCTAGGTCCTCCACAACACCATCAGGGGTGTCAATGTCCATAGGATGCCCTATTTCCCACTCCCCGGTCCCGACGGGAGGCCTATCAAAACCTTGTATGGGACCTTCCCAACCCTCATTAGGAAAGTTAATGAACCACGCTCTAAAGCGATAAGGTACCAACTGAGGTAGGCCCTCTTCAACTCAGACCGTGGAATCAACTAACTCACAGGTCAGGTTAGTCCCGGGAATAGGGAAATAGAAGTGCTGAAAGTCCATCACCTGCGGGACCCCATAACGTACATGACGTGCCTCCATTTAAGGACTTAAAAATTTTAAACCACGACAGGGTGAGAGAATGTCTCAGCGAGTCTACACCCTAAACCCCAATTAGAATGATAATTCACCTAGAGGTAGCCTAAACATACATCATATAAGACTTATCTCATCTCAACACCTCCTTGCGCATTAGTATAGCTCGTACATCATATATAAACGCAACAAGCATAAACGATAATTGGAACACTTCAATTTCATATATCAATTAATCACAGGGGTCTCGATTATAAGGCCAAATCGTTAGGACATATCACATTCCGTGCTACACAATTTTGTCACATAATCAGGCGCAGTTATCTCACTCGTTCAAGTGTCCCAATTAATTACGACCTAACAGCCATAGCCAACTCAACAGTCGGCGGTCATCCGGCATAATCAGGCATTGTCCCACTTCGTCGGGCACGGCAACGTCTACATCTAGATGGCGTTCCCAAATGAGTATCGACCCAACCTCCACTACGACCGGCATTCGTTAAAATGGGGTATTCCCGGAGGAGCATCGTCCGACGTAAACACAACGTGATGGTTTCCAATAATGATCACACGCACATCCACGCTCGGCCAAGAACATCGTGCTTTGCACTCAAATACTTGCATTTCAAATAATGGACTTGGCCTATTTTCTTCATATTAAAAACGTCCGGTAAATTAATTGTGCGTGGACACACAGTCAAATCGATCCATAAACCGTGATACTCTCCAATTTTAAAATTTCACGATTTTATATAAAACCTAAAATACATTTGGTGTCAAACCCGACACCCGGTATTTTTCTAATTAAATACCATAAAATCATATTTTTGCAATAATAATTAAAAATCATTACCAAGCATCCAATTGCATAATTTAGCGCTCAATTGCACCAATCAATGCAATCACGACGATCAACGCAAAATTCTGACAACCGGCTATCCCGATATAATTTACGTTAATTAATAATTAATTAAATAAATTTAATTTAATTTAATAAATTGTAAAATTTTAAATTAAAACACTTAATTAAATTTACATAACCTAACCGGACTAATTTAATTTAACTAACTAAACTAATTAAAATAAACTAACTACATTAAGCTAAATAACCTAACTAAATAACCTAACTAAATAGTCTAGGTAACTAATTAATCCTAACTAATCTAGTTACAAGAACTAACCATCACTAATCCCTCATTAACCTACTAATCCCCCTCTTTAAGTGCAATTAACCCCTAATTAGAGGTTAGGGTGTTAACTCACCATTTAAATGAGTAAACGGGCTTACGGCGAGAAGACGCGACGGCGACCAAGACTCGAGCCTACAGCGACACCAAGGGAGGTCCAGAAAGGGCTGAAAAAGGCCACAAGGCTCACAGTTGCTTCTGAAGAACCGATTATGTGGGCTAGTTGAAGGCATGGCTAGGCTTGGCTGAATGGGCTAGTGGATGCGGGGGTGGTTCGGCTGGGTGAGCAGGGACGAACGGTCAGCCAAGGGTGGTTGGCTGGTAGCGACGGCGGAGCCAGGCAGTCTAGCGTTAAGCTACAACGCGGGCTGGTTTGGGCGTCGCTTAGCTAGCTGGTCGCTGAACCGGTGGACGGGCGAGCACAAGACCAACGGACACACGGCTGGCAACTCTAGCAGTGGCTAGAACAGTGCAGGCTGTGTCTAGGCACTTGCAACTTCAATAACGGAGGGAAATGATGGTTTGAGGAAGGAGTAAGAAGAAGAATAAGAAACTGAAGACAACTTCTGCAAATGAGGGCTGGTCGACCAAGAGGAAGGAGGGAGAGGGGATAAGGGCTTAAAAGTCTTGGCTTGAGACAATGAGGTTCAAGGTGAAATATCTCAAGCAATAAGTGCTTTGGCACCAAAGTCCTCTACCCATGCTGTCAAGGCTTCCTCCACAAGCCAATTTCCCTTCAAATTCTCCACAAACCAAGCCAAATTGAAGTCCAAGTGTAGCAGCCCAGCAACCCCTACGAATTTCATATACTTCCCTCACCAATTCCTCACTAATAAACCAAATTGGTCTCCAAAAATGCCAACCAAGGTGTCCACACCAATTTCCATAATTTTCCTCACCAACTAATCCCTTTTGAAGGCCAAAAATCCACTCAATTTTGTTCATCCAAATTCTTTGAATTTAATTTGCCAATTTTGATTTTCCGCCAAAATTTCAGGCTCGCCAAAAATTCTTGAAAGGATGAGATGATGTCTTAAAAATAAATCGTGACACGCTAGAACTTTCGATTCTTGAAACTAAGTTCAATTTCTTGATTAATTTCGATTGGAAGCAATTTTACCGTGACCTAACCTACCGAATAGCTTTTAGGGATTTTATCACATTTAACCAGTGGTCGATAATTCTCAATCCACGTTTGTTCATCTTCGACTCATCGGCGACTCTCGGTTGTCGTAAAAATCTCAAGGTTTCAATTACGGGTATCAAGTACAGAATCGACAGAAAAATCGGTTTAGTGCCCTTTGACGCGAATTTTGCAATTAGGTGGAATCATCCACAATTTGATTATGTGCTTCTATCGAATCGACCTATCTCCGGTCTCCAATCGATTATAACAGTGCTATATTGACCATTGCTGATTAGCACGGTCAAGCAATCGATTTCTGATCAAATTCTCAAGTCTATCGTGTTTATATCTCTTAATGGCTTCACCTGATAGATTAGTTATATTGTGAGTGATCAGTTCAGAGAAAAAGGACCACAGGTGTGACATCCCAAATTTTCAGTCCTATTTTCTACTAAATAAATCAGGCATTTCATTGACGCGCCTATAAGGCTGTTCTTAGAGCTGATCACTCTTGAGATAACTAGACTATCTGATGAAATTATTAAGAAATTTTAAGGTAATAGACTTAAGAATTCGATTGAGAATCGGCTTCTCGATCGTGTCCATCTTTAGAGACCATTATGGCACAATTAAAAATCAATTTGAAATCAAAGATAAACTAATTCGATAGAAATGTGTGGCTAATCGTGGGTGACACCACTAAATTGGAAAATTCTCGTCGGCCGACACTAAACTGATTTTCTTATTGTTTTGGTACCCTGTATCCGTATTTGAATACTCGATATTTTCATGACAACTGGGAGTCGCCAATAAGTCGAGTAGGTTCATTATGACTAAAAAAAAATCGAACATGGGTCATTTGCACTAAAAATTTCTGAAAGCTACCCAGTAACCTGGGTCGCGCTAAAGACGCGCCAAGTTGAAATTAACTGTGAATTCAAGTCCAATTTCAAAAATTAAAGATCCTGTCATGTCACAATAAATTCTAAGAGTATCGATTCAGTCTCAAAAGATTTTTCTGATACACGAGACTTTTTAGGGAAAAGTCGTCACAGGGCCGTTTTTGTGCAAGAAAAGCCGAGGATCGTTTTTTATTTCAAATTTGGGGAGCATGATGGATATATGGGTGAAGAAAATTATCAATTTGATAATAGAGGTATTAATTGAAATGGTAAAGGTCAAATGAGGTTGAATTGAAGTGAATCAAGTGTCCAATTGGTGGTGAATTGTAACAAATTCGTGTGCCCCCTTCCCCCTAGCCATTTTGGACCATTTGGCATGTCCAAGAAGGAGCCTTCGTGGCCTAATGGAGGCCAAGGGAGTGTGCATGGCCAAGAATGGTCAAGGAGACCAAGTTGTGGAAGAACCAACCTTGGTGGAGCCCTTGTCTCCCCTTCTCTCTTATCCTCTCCCTCTCTCTCTCTTCTTGGCCAGCCAAACCCTCACCGCCTCCTCTCCATTTTCGAAAAAATCCTCAAGCCAGCAAGAAGCCAGCAGAAGGGGCAGCCAAACCGTCCACCGTCGCACGCCCTCATTGTCGTGGCTGTTCACGCATGCCGTATGGCATCCTAAAATTTCATAGCAATCTCTAGATGCACTACGACCCATGAATAGGTGATGGAAGCGCCATCGGACTATATTATAGCCATTATACCAATGGATTACAATTAAACAAGGCCGAGCATTTAATGGACAATTGTTTTGTTGGAAATGTATCCTATGTCCATGTGTGATCAATGATTGTACTAAATGATAAATTGATAAGAAATTTTCTATATTTGGCTGTGTACCCTATGAATCGTATTTCCCTTGACTAATGTTGTAATATTTTATGGCCATGTGAATATTTGTGATTATGTAATTATAAGTGGAGATTAAAGTGAGATATTAGGAGAAGGTGTGGGCTGATTTCTTAAGGCCCAAAACCACCCAAAACCGGCCCACATTTCCTCTTGATCAATCAACTAAGGCCCAGCCGAATGAGGCCCATTATCCTTGCATGAAGATTGACAAGTGGCAAGAAGTGTCGCTGCCCCCATTGCTTCATCGGTGATCTCCATGCAACTCCAATGATTACTAGCTAATCATGAGAGTGAAAGAAAGAAAAAAAGAGAGAGAGGCCGGAGTGAGCAAGGGAGTGATCGAGAGAGAGAGAGAGAGAGAGAGAGAGAGAGAGTGAGACCGAGAGGGCGAGCGAGAGAGAGAGGGGCGAGTGCGGGCCATGAGGGGGAAGAGGAAGGTCGTCTTTTGCCATGTCCCAACTGTTGCCGTCGATGCCGCCTAGTTCCGCCTTCGATCAAGCCGTGCCCAGAGCCCCAAGTTGCCGACTTGCTTGTTGTGGTTGCTTTGAACTTGAGGCAAGTAGAAGTTCTTCAATCTATGTTTGGCTTGCTATTTTATCTAGTGAGGAGTTGGTAGATGCGAGAAAGGTGAAATACTAGAGCTGCATGTTGGATTTGGACATGAAAGATGAAGCTAGACCAAGAAAACTAGGTAAAAACAGGGCATGCATTGTGGATTTCGAATTTTGTGATGGAACAAGAATTTAAAGATCTAACTATGGAGGATTTTTGGAAGTGATAAGGCTTTGTTGTAGTGTAATACACTTGTATACATTTGATTGTGGATGTTGGAGGTCGAAATTCAAGGAGTAGGAAAAATTCTAGTTAGATTAGTGAACTGTTTTGAAAAGGACAGTGTGACCCTCGGTGACTTTTTGATTTTTCTGTAATTTTCTAGCTAAAATTTGATTTCAAGTCCTTAATGAAAGTTGGAGAGAATATCTGTAAGAGTAACATATCAAAAATTTAGCATAAATGGACAAGATTTTTTCTACGAAATGATTTTCATACTGAAATGCTAAATCTGGAAATTTTACAGAAACTGTAGCAAGAAATACCGAAGTTTTTACTCTCGATGTGTATGGAATTTGACTTGGTGTTCTTCATGAAATTTATTCCTCTAGGTCTCATCGATAACAAGTCAAAATATTCTGAGTCCATCTAATATTTATTTCAAAATTTTTACCCGAACTGTGCATTGTAAAAGTCTGGCTATTCTGTTCTTGAATTTTCTCAAAAATATCTGAAAGTGAAGGTGTTTAGAATGGCTATGTGATATGATGGTATTGGCCATGGATATTTGTGCAATATTGAGATGTAATAGAGGGTCCATGAGACGTCTTGTTCTAGCATTTGAAAATGTCTTGTAAATTAAAATGCTAAATTGTTACCGTTGAACCCTCGGGTCAACGATGCCCCGGGAGTCGGGATGCCCAAAGGATCGAGTGAGTCGATGCCTTGTGGATGCCCGGTGGCCTTAAATGGCTAAATGCCAGAGGTTTTTCCGTTGGAGCTTCAAGATGCCCGGTGGTATGCTAGTCGGTACGTAATTCCGAATGGCCAGGGTAACCATTTTCATGGGAGGCCCTCGAGGTTCCTCATGATGCTAGGTGGGGTACGAGATGCCTGGAGGTGTGCTTCGCTCCAAATGCCCGGTGGCCTTAAATGGCTGAATGCCGGAGGCTTTCGTGATGCCTGGAGGGGTGCAAATGCCGAAGGGACGCAAACATTGGTGCTCCGAGGATGAAACCTTTTGAAAAATAAAATGAATGATTCCATTATAAGTGTGTGTGGGTTTGGATATAAGACTGAGCATATGGCATGGAATGGAACGTGATGTTTCAGTTTGACCCTATGATTGAGATTTGTCTATCTTGGATATGTTGCACTACACATTAGGACTTCATTGTTATTACATTGAAGGTTTTCATGATTTTGATACATACCTATTGTTAAATTTCTTGTTTTATCTACCATACTTGAATCTGGATATTAATAGTAATGCTTGATATAGCTTGAGGAATTTTTTACTGCTTAATGGTTGTACTCACCCCTTTGGGGACAAACATTTCAGATTAAGAGATGCCTCTGTTACCGGTCACACATGGTACTTTCTATGGCTTACTGTCCGACGTTGAGGTTGAGTGTTCAGAGCATTCCTATGTTGGTATTCGTGGACTAGTGTTCATCCGTGTTCGAGTTTTAGTTATGTATGACGTGGGTCTACCTTATGGCCCTGTAGTCCAGGAGTTCCTGTCCGTGCATGTTCGTCGCAACGGGATCATGATGGGGATGCTGCTGCCGCCACCAGCCGATGCACCGAGCTAGGTGTGATTGTGCGTATGATTGGTAGTGGATGACACTTTTTGGATAGCCGACACTGGATGATGGATTGGTGTACATGACTGATGCGGGGTCGGGTACTTTTGGGTTATAGCCGAGCTTAGTAAAGCCTTGGCCTTTTGATGTACCGACTCTTGATATCTGATCAAGCTATGTAAATAAAAGTGTTTTGGTTCTAACGTGTGTATATATATATGAAAGGTGTAGTTGGTGTGCATTGCATTGTATTATTTAGTTTGAGTATGGGTTAGGGAGATATCGAATATGCTTCCGTTATATGAACTCCGCTGGGACCAATTGAAAAAAAAAATTATAATCCCCCAGGATATATGGACCCACTATAATTCAATGGTATCAGAGTGATATATTATTAGGATAGGTGAAAGGTAAGCAAACTATGGCGACCCTAACGGATTGGGGGCCGTTTCGGGGGTGCCACAGGCCGCCTCATCGCTCGCTGCCCTGTGCCAGCCCGTTGCTACTCCGCCTCCACCGTGCTACTCACACCATCCTAGTCCCTTGCCATGTGTCCCAGCAATCCCTCTAAGCAACCCAAGCCACTGCCGGAGCTCCCATCACTGCCAGTTTGCCCTGGTTTAGCCTCCTCAGCTCATCCCAGTCCATTACCGCCCTAAACCAACCTTATTTCCTTCTGTTTTGTAGCTAGAATAAAGAAATGAGAAGTGGGTTTCATAGCCGCTTGTTGGGCCTGTGTTGAGGTATTTCCAGGCCTTGGATCCTAGGCCCATTTTGGAGAAAAATGACCCTCACGACGTTACCAACGTTTCAATCCGAACGGATTGTTAAACGGTGAGTTTAACTCACTAAACCTCGCTTAGTTTGCTAATGATGCTTAAGGGTTTATTAGTGTTAATTACGCATAATTAGGGGGTTATATTAGTTTAGAATAACTAAATTAGTGGCTTACCAATGCATGTTAGGTGGTTAGACATAGTCATTAGTAAGTAAATAGGCTCGAGTAATTATTGAACGAACTTCAGAAATTTTCTAGGTCCGTTTCGGCTTTCAATTAGGCATTACGGGCCTAAATTGGATTTATTGCTATTTAATAATTAATTTTTGTAATTATTTAATTAATTAATTATTTTCCGGAAATTCAACTGGGATGCTCAGTAATCGGAATTTTATGTTGATTATCGTGGTGCAGTCTATTTATTTATTCGAGCTTTAAATTGTGCCGAATTGGTTTAATTGTGGATTTTTAGGATATGTTCCTAAATGAATTGATTTTGGGTATTTGACTGAGGAACAACTGAGTATCAATTGTCAGGTTCAAAAATAGATTGGTGAACCATGGAGAATAGAGGAATTTGTGGAAATGGGGATTAATTATATATTGTATTATGCCGGCTCGATGACTAAGTACATCATCTCGAAGAAAGGTGTTATGTTATATTGGATTAATGATAGGATATGTATATCACCTTGGAGAAGACACATGGGCTCAGTGAGTTGGTATATCACCTAGGAGAATGCACGTGAGCTTGGTGATTAAATATGTCATCTCGGAGAAGGCACGTGGGCTCGGAGACTTGGTATGTCATCCTAGAGAATGCACGTGGGCTCGGAGACTCGGTATATCATCTTGGAGAATGCACGTGGACTCAACAACTAGATATTCCATCGTGAGGAATATATGGTACTGATTGAAATGACCAAGGAAATGTCTTATTGACAAGTAATCGACTAGGTCGATTGATCGATAGTTCGATCTGTGTTGAATAATTGGGTGCCTATTTTGAATTGTACTAACTTGCAAGTGGGATCTGAGGCCAAGGTAAGTCCTTTGACCTGTGTGTGCTTAGGCAACCCATTGTGTATTGGCTTACTAATCGAGTCTTAAGAGGGTAGAACTCATTGAGACGTAATCTCACCCCGTTGTGGCACAACATTTCATGCCCCAAGATGGTAGCACCTCCACCTCCTCGTCCTCCTATACACTTTGGCATTCCAGAAAAAGTAATAGAGATAGCATACCACTTCCACATACACCCTCACCCAGAAGGACTGGAGTACATTTTGGTTAAGTCGACCGTCTGCGTTGACGTGGGTCAGGACGTCCTAAGGCCTCGTGAGTATCAGTCGTGGTACTATCATTACTTCGATGGGTGAAGAGAGGGTCTTATCCCAGAAGGTGATGTGCCCATGTACGTTCTAGAAGAAGTGTTCGGAGAAGGAACGGCATCCTAAGGAAGGATCAGTAATGGATGCTAAGGACCTAAGGAAGAGGGCAAAGCTCGTACTCCCGTGTATTCAGTCGATGACGAAAATTGGAATAGAGAGGATGGAGAGATCATAAAGCAAGAGGAGTGGTAGGAGGATGAACCCATGGAGGAGGAGCCTGAGGACAAACCAACGAATGAACCCAAGTGTGAGCCTGATGAGGAGATTGAAGAAGAAGATGAAGAAGAGGAAGAAGAAGAAGAAGAAGAAGAAGAGAAGGATCCAGAGGAGGATCCTGAGTACAACACGGATGAGGATTGAGACCCCCATCCTGTTTTGCAAACCTTAAGAAGTGGACTGATGTATGATAGATTAGACTTATGTAAATAGTATGGTGATGTGTACTATATTGCCTTGTATAAAAGTGTGGTTGTGATTTTCCATTGTGAAAAATATGGCCCTACTTTTCTATTCCGTTATTTTATTGTCTGGGGATTTATTATATACTTCCGCATGCGCATTAAAATGAAAGGATCGGCGATGCATCATGGGACGTCGCTATCAATCGACCAGGTGAGGGATGGGCGCGCATTCGAGGATTGGGGCATGACATCTATAGAGTATATAAGTTTAAGGAATTGCAAAAATTTCACAAGGCTTCCATCTAGCATTTATAAATTGCAAAATCTGAGCTCTCTAGATATGACAGATTGCTCCAATTTCATCACATTTCCAAAGAATTTTGGAGGATCCAACTCATCTTGATGGCGGCTTGGGATTCCCAAATCTACACGGGCTAGATCTTCGAGGTTGCAATCTATCAGGGTTAGATTTCCAATTTTCCCAAATTGACATCCCTAGATCTTTTAGAGAACAAGTTCACTCATATGCTGAGGTGCTTCCACAAATATGATAATTTGGAAAACTTGTATCTAAATAATTGCAAGCAACTGCAAGAGATTCCTCAGCTTCCATCAAATATTAGGATCATAAGAGCACATAATTGCAGATCTCTACAAAATCTCCTAGATTTTTCAAGTCTCCATAACTTCTCTAAAGTTGACTTCTCTTCATGCTATGGATTATCACAGAAAAGAGTTTGATCTACCTGGTGTGTCAATACTTGAGGTCAGACTCTCTCTCTCTCTCTCTCTCTCTCTCTCTCTCTCTCTCTCTCTCTCTCTCTCGTATTGAATGCTAGATCTATATGACAGTATCTCCAGAAGGTGAAGAGAACCGTTGAAATTATCCTTATTGGAGGAGAGATGCCAGGATGAATTCATAATAGTGAAGAGGGATCTATATCTTTCAAGGTTCCCAATGACCTGCATGACAAGTTTTTAGGACTTGCACTCAATGTGATTTTTGGGCTGGAGGAAACAAAAGTCCTCGATGTTTCGTTAGGGGTCGACATTTCTATCAATGGCGAAGGGATGAGGCGGCTTCAGATCTTTTCACTGGAATCCGATCATGTGTGGCTCGAATATCGATCGCGTGAATATATGTTTAAAGGTGTCACACCCCGAACCTCGAGCACATGCTCATCCCTCGGTGGTCGACTAAATTGCGATGTTCTCATGACATGTCGCCGACCCAATCAATTCATGCACAAGCAGAAGTGAAATAAACAATCTCTAGACAACAATCAACATGGGATAGAAAAGTAGGACAATCAAATAATACATACAAAACACACTTTTATAAACAAACCAGGTCAACCTGTAAGTTATACACAAAAGTTAAGGCCCCAAAAAGGACTACCTAGCTAACCCTATCCCGAACCCTATCTACTTGAGATCCGGGTCTATCACAACACCATCAGGGAGGTCAATGTCTAATGAGTCAACTACCTCCTCAACTTCGAGCTCCCGCTCATCCCCAGGCAACTGGTTTGCCTCAATATCGGTTATGATATCGGCGTCCACAACCAAGTCAAGTACCACCTCACCCTCACCCTCAATGGTGGGTCCGTCGAAACCATCCACGGGACTTTCCTGTTCCCTGTTAGGCCCATGACGAAACCACACCTTGAATCAATGAGGTACCAATTGAGATAGGCCCTCATCAACCAAGATCGTGGTCACGACGAGTTCACGGGTCCAGGGATTCCCGAGGACAGGGAAGACGGTACTCTATTCGCTATACCCTCGCGGCTGCCCAAAACAAACTGGATGAGCTTCCATCTATAAGGACCTATAAAAAGCTAAACCACGACACGGTGAGACACTGTCTCAGTGAGTTCATGCCTTAAACCCCAATTAGGAATGTAATACGCCTAGAGACAGCCTAACCATACATCACAAAAGACTTACCTTGTCTAAGTCCCCTACACATCAGTACAATTCATATAACAGATGTATGCAGTAAATGCACTCAACAATTGGAACGCCTCAATTTCCAATCAATCAATCACAGAGGTCCCGATCATAAGGTCAAATTGTTATGACATATCTCATTATGTACCACACAATTTCATCCCATAATCAAGCACGTCTATCTCACTCAATCAACCGTTCCAATTTATTATGACTCAACGACCACGACCAACTCAACAATCAGCGGTCATCCGGCATAACCGGGCGTTATCTCGCACCATCGAGCATAGCAACGTCTATCTCTAGACAGCATTCCCGAATGAGCATCGGCCTAGCCTCCATTACAACTTGCATCCATTGACTAGGGTGTTGGTTAAACCAAATGGCATTACAGTATACTCGTAATGGCCATAACGTGTACGAAATGCCACTTTCAGTATATCTTCCTTTCTAATCCTCAGCTGATAATATCCTATCCTCAGGTTGATCTTAGAAAATATCGATGCTCCTTGCAATTGGTCAAACAAGTTGTCGATCATTGGCAACGTGTACTTGTTCTTGATCGCCACTTGATTGAGTTGCCGATAGTTGATGCAAAGACGCAACGAACCATCTTCTTCTTTACAAACAACACCGATGCTCCCCAAGGTGATGCACTGGGACGTATGAATCCCTTATCCAACAACTCCTGCATCTGCACCTTCAATTCTTTCAATTTTGACAATGCCATGTGGTAAGGAGCCTTAGAGATTGGCTCCGTCCCAGGGGCCAACTCAATCACGAACTTGATCTCCCTTTCCGAGGGCAAACCAGGTAATTCCTTCGGAAACACATATGAAAACTCTTGTACCATTGCAATGTCTTCAATCTTTGGCTCCTCAATAGTCGTATCTATGACAGTCGCCAAGTAACATTGACAACCCCCGTCTAACAAACGAGTTGCCTCAAGTAACGAGATTAAGATAATCGAGGGTCATCCTCGATTCCCAATAAACTCAAAACTTCCATCCGCTAACAAGTTAAACTGAATCGCTTTACAATAACAATCTACAGTAGCTCATTGCTTGGTGAGCTAGTCCATGCTAATTATCACATCAAAATCATACATGACTAGGACTATGAAATCTATTATTTCCTCTCACTCACCAATAACCAACTTACAGCTAGGACAGCCTACTGCAAACAACATCTTATCCTTTAACGGTGTAGATATGCTAACCACTGACTCCAACAATTCAGGACTCAACCCTACCAACTTAACGTACTACTCAGCTATAAATGAATGAGTAGCACCAAGGTCAAATAAAGCATAAGCAGTATGGTTGTTCAGTGAAACCATACCTGTGACCATATTAGGCGAGTCCTTGACCTATCGTCTGGTGACGGCATACACCCTTCCCTAAACTTAAGGCCGTTTCAAACCACCTTATAGTGCATTCTGCAGCACATAACCCCTCTTCTGACCCATCGATGGCAATGGCAGCAACTGAGATCCCATTGGCCTTTGAGGACAATCTTTGACTTGGTGACCCTGCTCAGGCAAACTAGGTAATTCCTTCGGAAACACATTTGGAAACTCTTGTAACACTGCAATATCTTCCATCTTCGGCTCCTCAATAGTCGTATCCACGACAGTCGCCAAGTAACCTTGACAACCTCTGTCTAACAAACAGGTTGCCTCAAGTGACAAGGTTAAAGTAATCGATGGTCCTCCTCAATTCCCAATAAACTTGAAACTTCCATCCACTAATAGGTTAAACTGAATCGCTTTACGATAACAGTCTACAGTAGCTCGTTGCTTGGTGAGCCAGTCCATGCCAATTATCACATCAAAATCATACATGGCTAAGACTATCAAATCTATTATTTCCTCTCGCTCACCAATAACCAACTTACAGCTAGGACAGCCTACTGTAAACAAAATCTTATCCTTTAACGGTGTAGATATGCTAACCATTAACTCCAACAATTCAGGACTCAACCCTACCAACTTAACATATTACTCAACTATAAATGAATGAGTAGCACCAAGGTCAAATAAAAAAGCATAAGCAGCATGGTCATTCAGCAAAACCGTACTTGTGACCACATTAGGCAAGTCCTCGACTTGTTGTCTGGTGACGGCATTACACCCTATGGTGCATTCTGCGGTGCATAACCCCTGTTCTGACCCATCAGTGGCGGTGCGGCAGCTGAGATCCCATCGGCCTTTGAGGACAATCTTTGACCCAGTGACCCTGCTGGCCACACCCAAAGCAAGCACCCGTCCTAGAGTGGCCTGGGGCTGATCCATGTTGCCTTCCCCAAAAGAGACACACGCCATTCTGGCTTGGTACTAACTTGCCTACCTCACCTTTCTTGTTAGGTGGAATAGGATACCTTCCTCCGCTCATAGGCTTCTTCCTAAACCTATTACCATCCCTGTTCGAACCGAGCCGCGACCTAGATGCGGCAGCTTGTTTGTTCAAATTCCTCTCTATCAGCTATGCCCGTTCATACAAGTTGTTGTAGTCTTTCAGATTGAATGGCACCAGCGGGTGTTTCAGCTCTAGTAGAAGACCATTCCTGAACCTCCTAGCTCTATCTACCGAATCCTCTATCAGTCTTGGGGCGTACTGCGACAGTTCGGCAAATTTTGCCTCATACTAATTTACCGACATCATTCCTTGACGAAGGCGTTGGAATTCCTCCATCTTCTATTCTTTGGCACTGTAGGAAAAGTACTTGCCATTAAACACCTCAACGAAGGCGTTCCATTTCGGAACCACACCTTCAGGAAATACTCTGCCTCCACTAGCTCTCTCCACCAGGTATTTGCATTTCCCTGCAACTAATATACTGTAAGGACAACCTTCTCTTCCTCGGTGCACCTCAGTAGTGCAAATGCTTTCTCTAACTCCTGGATCCAGAGGGTTGCGGCCTCGGGATGCCCTGCACTTGTGAACCTCGGCGGGATCAACTTCAAGAATTACTCTACAAGCATGTGCATCGGCCTCTCCCCAATCACAACCCCTAGTTGGACTTCAGTAGGAATGACTACAGCAACGACAACAGCATTGGCGGTAGCAGTAGCAGCAGCTATAGCAACGACGATAGTGGTGGCAGCTTGATTCTGGGCCTGCTGCCCGATCAGATTCCTTAGGGTCTCGAGCGCCTCTATGATTCCATCGATTCTAGGATCGCCAGATGCTGCTACACTAGCACCAACCTACGACGGCGCTAATCCACTTGCGCTAGCCTGAGCCAGTGCTCTTCATCGAGCACCGACCCTAGTTGGCGTCCTACCCCGAGTAACTAATCCTATCGATCTCTTCCTAGGCGTTCTCTGCTCTTGGTCACTCACGATGCATACTCTCGACAGAACCTGCTTTCCAATTCCACACAGAATCAGAAATTGAGCGACCACACAAAACAAACTATCAATCAACTATCAATCACATGCATCAGCATAAGAAAAATACATTTCCTACTAACTTTCCCATAACCTATCGCACCTTAGCACTCTATACACTAACTAGCTCTGATACCACTTCGGGTGAGGATGTCATGCCCCGAACCTCGAGCGCACGCACATCCCTCGATGGTCGACTAAATTGCCACATTCCTAAGACGTGTCGCCAACCCAATTGATTTATGCACAAGCGGAAGCGAAATAAATAATCTCTAAACAACAATCAACATAGGATAGAAAAGTAAGACAATCAAATAATACAAAACACACTTTTATAAACAAACTAGGTCAGCCTGCAAATTATATACAAAAGTCAAGGCCCCAAAAAGGACTACCTAGCTAACCCTATCTCAGACCCTATCTACTTGGGACCCGATCTATCACGACAACGTCAGGGATGTCGATGTCTAATGGGTCAACTACCTCCTCAACTTCAAGCTCCTGCTCATCCCCAAGCAACTAGTTTGCCTCGATATCAGCTATGATATTGGCATCCACAACCAAGTTGAGTACCACTACACCCTCACCCTCAACGGTGGGTCCATCGAAACCATCCACAAGACCTTCCCGTTCCCCGTTAGGCCTGTGACGAAACCACGCCTTGAATCGATGAGGTACCAACTTAGGTAGGCCCTCATCGACCAAGATCATGGTCACGACGAGCTCACAGGTCTAGGGATCTCGGGGGAAGGGGAAGACGGTACTCTGTTTGCTATACCCTCGCGGCTGCTCAAAACGAATTGGACGAACTTCCATCTAGGACCTAGAAAAAGTTAATCCACGACGGGGTGAGACAATGTCTCAGTGAGTTCACGCCCTAAACCCCAATTAGGAAGGTAATACGCCTAGAGGCGGCCTAACCACACATCACAGAACACTTACCTTGTCTCAACTCCTTCATGCACGTCAGTACAATTCATATAACAAACAATTGGAATGCCTCACTTTCCAATTAATCGATCACAAGGGTCCCGATTATAAGGCCAAATCATTATGATACATCACATTCCAAGCCACACAATTTCATCCCATAATCAGGCCCGTCTATCTCACTCAGTCAAGCGTTCCAATTAATTACGACCCAACGGCCACGGCCGACTCAACAGTCAGCGATCATCCGGCATAACCAAGCGTCGTCTTACACCATCGAACACAGCAACGTCTACCTCTACACGGCATTCCCGAAGGAGCATCAGCCTAGCCTCCACTGTGATCGGCATCCGTTGACAAGTGGCATTCTCAAAGGAGTATCGTCCAACGTAAAAGCTCGTGACAGGTTCTCATAACGTTTACACGCACATCCAATCCCGGCTAAGGACATCATGCTTTGTACTCAAATGTCTCAATTTAAAAAATTAACTTGGCCTATCTTCTTCATATTAAAAACACACGGTAAAATAATTGTGTGTGAGTACACAATTAGATTTAACCATAAAAATTTATATCCTTTCTTTTAAAAAATCCCACGATTTTATATAGTACTTAATAATATTTTTGACGTCAAAAATTAACACCCGGTATTTTCTAATTAAATGCTAGAATTTCGTAATTTTGAAATAATAACTCAAAATCAACAATCATCATGAAATTCTGACGACCGGCTATCCCAAAGATAATTTTGAAAAATATTAAATAATTAAATAAATTACAAATTAATTAAATAAATGCAAAATAATTAAATAAATGACTAATTAAGCTATATACACTAATCTAACTACCTAATTGGACTTAATTAAATAATCTAAGCAACCTAGCTACATCTAATCTAATTAAACTACCTAATTGAACTAACTAACCACCTAATTAACCTATCTAGTTAATCTAATTAGCTAACCAAGCTAAATAAATACATCAATATCACTTAGACTAATCTAAACCTCTCCTAAGCATAATTAACCCCTCATTAAGGTTTAGCAAGTAAACTCACCGATTTAATGAGCCAATGAGTTCACGACGATGGCGACGTGGAGGCGAGTGAGACTCAAGCCTATGGCGACATACGAGGAGGTCCGGAAAGGTCCGGAAATGGCCCACGAAGCTCACAACGTTTCAACTCAAGTTGTGAGTTTCGGTTTTGCCTTGGGCTGGACCGAAGGCTACAGCAGCTAAAACGGGGCAGGTGGGTGGCAGACGGCAACGTGGACGAGCTGGAGCGAAGCCAGGACAAGTTGAGGTGGTCGACTGGCCACTCGATGGAACAATAGGGACAATGGACAGCACGGGATGTGGCGAACGCGTAGGACAGCATGCGAGGCTGGCGGATGAGCTCAGGCATGGCTTGGAAGGCGACGAGGGGCCTAGCGGTGTAGTAGTTGGCTCGGTGAGGGCTGGCTGGTCTTCTCTGCTGGTTCTCTGGTTCTACAACAACAACAATGGAGGAGAATGAAGCAAGGAAGAAGGAGAAGAAGAAGAAGAAGAAGAAGGAGAAGAAGAAGAAGAAGCTGCAACTGGATAAAGAGACAAGAGGCCTCAAAGTCTACCAAAATGTCCGAACACTCAAGTGTAGCCCCCACCAGCCTTTAGCCTCATCCAGCAACCTCTTTCCCTCCCAAAACTTCCCAAACAAGCCAATCTTGATGCTCAAATGTATTAGCCCCTATGGCCTACGAATTTCACCACTTCCAACTTTAATTACATTCAAATTCATTCCAATTAACCTCCAATTGATGGCCAAAAGTTCCAAGGAGGAAGCCTACACTCAATTCTACAATTTCCCTCGCCAATTGATCCATCTTGAAGGCCAAAAGTGCACCCAACTTAGTCTATCCGAATTTCCCGTTTCAAAATAGCCCAATTTTGATTTTTTGCTGAAATCCTAGGCTTGCCAAAAATTCTTCAAAGGATGAGTCGACATTCCTAAAATAAATCGTGACATAACAGAACTTTCGATTCCTAAAATCGGGTTCAATTTCATGGTTAATTTCAGTCAGGTGCGATTTTAGCGTGACCTAACCTATCGGATAGCTTTTAGGAATTTTTAGCGCAACTGACTCGTGGTCGATTATTTTTTATCCACTTTGTGCGTTTTTGATTCATAGGTGACTCTCAGTTGTTGTGAAAATCTTGAGGTTTCAATTACAAGCATAGGGTACAGAAACGACAGAAAAATCGGTTTAGTGCTATTCGACATAAATTTTGCAATTAAATGGAATCACCCACACTTTAATTACATGCCTCTGTCAAATCAACCTATCTCTGGTCTTTAATCAATTTTAATAGTGCCGTATTGACCATTGCAGATTAGCATAGTCAAGCAGTTAATTTATGATCGAATTCTCAAGTCTGTTGTGTTTAGATTCCTTAATGGCTTCACCAGTTAGATTAGTTATCTTGTGAGTGATCAGCTCCTAGAAAAAGACTATACGTGTGTCGATGAAAAGCCAATTTCATTTCATCGAAAGCAGGGTTGAAAATTAGGATATCACAAAAGGAGAGGAATTTCTGCAAAACGATTAGAGTCATTTTCAAGTTCGCCTTAGCATTTCGAAAGGAAGCATAAAGAAGTGTGGGTTACGTCTAATATGCCAGCAACAGGAGGATGATTTGAGGGTCAAGCCCCAATGCCCTCATTTGATATAAACGAATTGGCTTCTCAAGGAAAGAGACTCAGAGGAAGACAATTCAATAGACACCAAGGAAGAAGATAGTCCAATCGAAACAAATGGAGAGGAAAGTTGATCAACTTAACAAAGATAAGATGGTCTTAAGTATGGTTCCACTAGCACCAACTATCATACGAGTGTTGGCTTGCGAAACATTCCTGTCGAATTGGTCACGACTTGTTGAGGAGTTGATTCTAGGGGAAGCGAACTGGGTGATTTAGATCCCAATGCATTTTGCTTTTCCGTTTTCTATTTTTTCTATCTCTACTAGAAATTTTTAAATGTCTGCTTTGTAAATTTAAATTGAAAATCACAATGAAATACGGGTTTTGCATCATGCTATTAATACTAACATGGTTGAGGAACTATTCCTTACTCTCTTTATGTATGAGTTGTGATGCATAATGCATTAATCCAAACTTAAGTGGATGCTTGTTGACTGGCCATAGTCTTCCTAGTTGCTCTATGAATGTCACTTAGACCTTTGTCACCTCTCTTAATCCAATTAATAACGCCAATGCTTCGTACTCTAAAATTCTAAAATAGCAAGTTTTGCTCAATCTGATATGATCTATATCTTTAGGAAAGTGTTGATCTAATTGCGTCAAAGATCAAAAGGTCTACACCTTGGGAGGATTAGGCTGCGTTTGGCAGTTGAGATAAAATTCGAGATATGATATGATTTATCATATCTTACGTTTGGTTCTCACTCAAGACAATATAAAGTTAGATATAAGGGGGATATAGACAAAATAAAATTATCCCATGGAGAAGTGGGATAAAGATGGATAAGATATCTAATATCCATAATGGAAATGTTATTTTCTCGAATAACAAGCTTATTAAATTAACAAATTTAAGAAATTAAAAATTAAAAATAAAAACTTATTTTTAATTAATCTTATTTTAATTTATATATCCAACTTTAATTCTATCTTATAATAAACATTCAATCTATAAATTACATATTTATATTTATTATATACTTTAGGTATTTTTGTATTTTAGATATGTTAGTACAGTTTACTATTTGATAAAATTTTATTAAAGATTGATGAAACGGAAAAAAAATGATAAAGAAAATAATATAAAAAAAGAGGAAAAGTAAAAATAAAAATAAAAATAAATTAAGGAATAGTGTTACAAAAGATTTTCACCATATTCGTTATGAAAATTTAGGTTCATTTATAATGATATGCCTTTTATATCAAAAAAAAAAAAAAATGTGCATGATATAATGTGATCATATTCGATTTTAATACCGTGATTCACCAAACAATAGATAAGATATTAAAAAAAATATATATATATATATATATATATATCCTAGAATTTCATATCATATCCTATTCAGTCTTATCCTAATTAAAAATCCGGACGACCAAACGTAACCTTAGAGTTCACTATTGCTGTTGTCGTCGGAAGTAGACCTCTCAAATGAGTGGATCGGGTTGAAAATGATCTAATTCATATTTGACCCATTTAACTCGTTTGACCCATAGAACCCTTTTGACCCATATTCATACAAAGTATAAATCTAGTGATCCATATCTGATCCAACTCATACCCTGGCACATACCAAACTCGATCTATCTTGCTAAAACTTACTAATATTCTAGGAAAACCCACGCGCGCTAATTAGATAAAAATTTAAATTAAATTAAAAAAATAAAATTAAACAATAAAATAGTTAAAAATGTTTATAAAGAATTTGACCAATTAAATATATATTTGGCTCGCCTAGTGCAATGAAGCAAAGACGTCCGGAGGGCGCCGACCAAGATTGGCCAAGTGCCCAAACGACATCTAACGTCCAAGGCACTTTCCAGTTCAATCGAGGAGCCGAGACGGCCCCAATGTGAAGCACATAACAAAACATGCGTCCCGATAAAGCAAAATAACAAGGGACTGTTGCGAGAAAAGAATACCTCCTAATCGGACTTCTCATTTCAAACTTGGGATAGAAGGTAGCTCTAATCAACGAAAACGATTGAAAACAGAGTCCTGACTAAAATTTCATGTGCAAGCGCACAGAGATGAAAAGGACAAGCTTTTATAGGCAGACCCTAGAACTAACAGTAACAATTTAAGATAAACAAAAAGCAAAAGGCGAAAATTTAATTAATAAACCGATAAAAAGGCGAGCGAGATGAGCCCTCGCACTTTACATAAATAATCAAAGGCCACCCCATTGTTACTCTGTCAACAAGAACGAACGACGATTCCTCGGCATAAAACACACTTTCAGACTCCGGTTTTGTTTTGTCCTTTTCTTATCTCAATGCCCTCTTTTTGCGAACTCACCCGATGACCAAACGCACCTAAATTTCCACCGCAATGCCATCGATTCGCAAACCCGATCATCGCAACGACTCGACACGAACACGCTAATCGACTTTATCTCAGGGATTGCAACAATTGTGAGGCGGGAAGGATTTGTGTCAAGAACAAAGAGACAGTGAAAATCGAGGCGAGGAAAAAAAACGAAGGCAGAGATGGAAATGGGTTACTTATTAGACCTAAGTGAGGAGAAGGGAGATGCAATGGAGGCGGTGCGGAGATGAGTGGCGGAGGTGGCCGGTTGCTTGGGTCGTGGAAGCTTTAGGTCATTGAGGATGAAGAAAATGGGTCATCATCTCCCTTGCACTTCCGTTCAGTGGGTCGCTTAATATCTTAAATGGGTCGAAAATGAGTAAGAACTTATGATCCATTTTCAACTCTTTTGAATCAGACTCACTTTTTGGACCGAGTTTTAGCTAAGTCTTTAAAAATGTCTGACCCATATACAACCTATACAAATAAAATATAAGTCCAAAATGGATCCATGACCCATTTTGACACCCCTAATTGGAAGGGCCACTATAGCTATCATCCTAAAAGCGAAGGGGTCCTTCAGCTCACGCCTTCTTGGATAAACCAGGCTACAAAGCGAATCGGATCATTTGGATACGCCCTATGTCTATCCAAATTGTAGAGTTCTGACGCACGTACACTCGCTCGACGCTAGAAATGTAAGTCCTCTAAACTGCACTCAAAATAATACAGCTGACCGTAGCAAGCTACCAGGGGTACATCCATTTCCTAATTATTAGAAAATTTGTAATGCAATGGGAGTAAGCCAAAACTTAGTAAAAGATAAGACAAATTCATAAATTAGCCGATCTAACTTATTCTCAATTCCTAAGACTTGCCTATGATGGCCAATACGGTACCATAGAGTAAAACGCTCATAACCAATGATGCATTCATAATCACATGCAACACCTGAATGAAATGACACTTAGCACACCTTCAATTGCACATTTGAGTCATATCATTTGATCCATCGCATCTCATGGTTTTAACCGATGACAAGTCGGTATCGTGCGGCTCACTTCCAGCCCAACTACTCAACCAACCCCAAGCATCCTACTCTAGAGCATCTAGGGAACACACATCATCCTAAGAATTACTCCTGACATCTATTCCAGGCCATCGTCGGAGAATTTTGCCACATAGGCCTCAGGTACCACATCGGTATCTCATTCCTATACGCACCACTAGCATATCATCTATGGGTTGCCATCCGTAGCTACATGCTTATCCACTTCACATTCAACACACATGATATGACTGTTATTTTCATCAATTTTGTGCATGGACAAGTAGTGCAAACACTACAACAACTTGGTATGGCATGCATGTCTGCCACTATATCGAAAATTTGAAATCCTCATCAAATGAAGTCACATCATAGAAAATCATGACTCATTGGAAAGCTCAAAGCGTGCTGATTACATCTCAAAAGACATCATTTCCAAATTCACACGTTTCCCCACAATAATGGCCCATTTAAAAAATATGTTAGAATAGATAGGTTTTGCACGATTTTAATAATCATCTCAAATAAAATAGTAAATTGTCACTAAAAATTCTCAAATTTAGATATGTTATAGAAAGGGAAAAAGCCACCAAAAACCCCCAAATTTTACCTAGAGTGACAAATTTACCTTGAATTTTTTTTTTTATGATATAAAAATCCAAAACTTTATTAATCATGACACATTTACCCCAAAATCTATAGCCAAGGGCATTTTCATCTTATTTTTTTTCCTCTTTCCATTTTTTTTTTTTTGTTTTCTTTTTTTTTCCTTTTTTTCTTCTTCTCTCTTCTCTCCTCCATGGCTGACAGAGGAAAGAGAGAAGAAGAACAAAGGAAAAAAAATTAAAAAGTAAAAGACTATAAGGCCCCCGTTTGTTAATGTTCTTTATTTCTGTTTATGAACAAAATTTCTATTTTTTTGTTCCAGGGAACAAAATTTCTATTTTTTTGTTCCGGGAACAAAAAAAAAGAACAAACGCTTTTGTTTGCGTTTTTGTTCCAAATCTATTTTTTATTCCAAATCTATTTTTTTGTTCCCATGAACACATTTGGAATAGAAACAAGAAACAAGAAAAATGTATTTCTTGTTTCTGGAACAATTTTTAAGAACAAATTTTCTCTCTCCTCTCTTTTTCTTCTCTTTCTTTTCTTCTTTTCTTTTTCTTTTTTCTTTGGCCGGTCGCCAGCCTCGGCCATGGCCGGCGACTGGCCGTCGAGGGTCGGCAACCTCGCTAGAGCATCGCCAGCCCACGGCGAGGTCGAGCATCACCGACCCACGGCGAGGCTCGACGAGCTCGAGCTCGCCCGCCACCGGCGAGGCTCGCTAGGCGGCGATGGCCCGGCGAGGCCGAGCCTCACCGGTGACTAGGCAAGCTTGGACTCGCCGGATCCGGGCGAGCCCGAGCTCGCCTAGCCAAGGCGAGGCCGAGCCTTGCCCAACCACGGTAAGGCTTGGCCTTCGGGGCCGGCGAGCCTCGCCGTGGCTAGGCGAGGCCGCCGGCCATGGCCAAGGCCGGCGATTAGCCAAAAGAATAAAAATAAGAAAATAAGAAAGAAAATAAGAAAATAAAATAAAAATATTTAAAAATTAAAAGAAACAAAAAAAAAACACAAAGGGCCCGTTTGTTTGCAACTTGTTTCTATTCCTAGGAACAAAAATTTCTATTTTTTAAGGAACAGAAACGCGTTTGTTTGCATTTTTGTTCCAAAACTATTTTTTGTTCCCAGAAACACATTTGGAACAAAAACAAGAAACAAAAAAAGTCGTTTCTTGTTTCTAGAACAAAATCTAGAAACACTTCTCTCTTTTTCTTCTTCTTTTCTTCTTCTTTTTCTTTCTTTTTCTTTGGCCGGTCGCCGGCCTTGGCCATGGCCGGCGACCGGCCGACGAGGGCCGGTGGCCTCACCTAGCCACGGCGACGCTCGCCGGCCCCTAGCAAGGTCGAGCCTCGCCGTAGCTAGGCAAGGCTCGACCTCGCCTTGGCCGGGCGAGCTCACCCGGCCGAGCCGGCAAGGCTTGGCATCGCCGGGCCACCACCAAGCGACGCCAACCCGGCGGTGGCCCGGCAACGCTGAGCCTCGCTGGCCGCTGGGCGAGCTCGGCCTCGTCGGATCTGGGCGAGATCGAGCTTGCCCAACTCAGCGCAAGGCCGTTGGGAGAGCTCGGCCTCGCCGGAGGCCGGTGAGCCTCGCCATTTACCAAACATGTTTTTGTTCTTTTCTATTCCGAAACAAGTTTACCAAACGTGTTCTTCTGTTCAAAAATTGTTCCCTGGAACAAAAATAGTTTTTTCTATTTCTTTCCCCTAGAACAATTTTTAAACAGAAACATTACCAAACGCACCCTTAGTGGCTTTTTCCATTATAGAAAAGACTTCAATAAACATTTTTCTGAAGGGCTCAGGATTTAAATCAGTGAACAACCAGGTCGTTTGGCTATCCAAAAACCGGATAAACCTGTTCATCAAAACAGAGTAGGTGATAACAAAGAAAATGGCTTCCACATAACTCAAATTTTCTTTAAAAATCCTCAAATTTTGATATCAGTGAACAACCAGGTCGTTTGGCTATCCAAAAACCGGATAAACCTGTTCATCAAAATAGAGTAGGTGACCCAAAGAAAATGGCTTCCACAGAACTCAAATTTTCTTTAAAAATCCTCAAATTTTGATATGTTGTAGATGGGGAAATTCTACAAAACTTTCATGAGGAAGTTCATCAAAATATAGGCTAGAAAAATCTGTGGAAAATCCAGAAACAGTAAAGGTCGTCCTTGCAGTAACACTGGACAGCATGAACCTGAAATGAAATTTGATCACCATACCACACAAATGAACTTAGAAAAATCTGAAATTTAATTATGCCATACTTCAAGATGTCAGGATCAACTTTGAAGGGGAAGTTTCTCAAAATTTAGTCCATAGGAAGACAGAAGGGTACAACATGCTCGAGTTTCTGGGTTCCAACTAAAGCTCGAGAAACCTAAATCTTTTGCAATCCCACGAATTTCCACTCAGCATAGCAGCAAACCAGAGGCTAGAACAGCCATGCAACACATCATTCCACCATGATTCAACACAGACAAGCCATCCATGACACATGCAAGTCATGATCATGGTCTAGAATCCACATGCAAGCCCATCTAAAGCCGTATCTCTTACATGCAAGGCCACAAGTAACTAGAAGACCTACATACAAGACTCAAGCCTCACTTTCATGCCTCTTCTAGCGTCGTTCACGGCCAGATCATCGGCTTGCACGCATGCGAAAGAGAAGAAAACGCAAGAACAAAACATGCACAAGCACACCATAGCTCAAAACAAGGCAAAATCAAGAGAAAGAAAGACCAAATGACATAAGAATAGGCCCTAGCCCCTTGCCTCAAGGTTCATCTCTGCCTCTTGATGGTGGTTGATGCTTGATTCCATAAGAAAACAAGAAGAAATTGAGAGAGGGTGGTTCGAGTGAGGGGATGACCGAGAGGGGGAAAAGAGAGGCAGAGAAAAATGGTGAGTTTCCTTGCTCAAGAGGTGAGAAATGACCTTGAGGAGAGATAGAGAGGTGCTGCCGAAGGTCACAGGAGGGAGAAGGAAAATTTTGTGGCTTGCAAGACACAATTCTTGCATGAAAGGTGATTGGTCTAGCACTAATCACTCATGATTACGTCTCATAATGTACACTTTAGGGTGCAATGGCCACATTATTTTAATCGGCCATTATATTGCTATTTAACACAAAATTTCCACATTCTAAAATTGTCCAATGAATTTCCAATATTCTTGGACCCAAATATTTCAAATGAAATTTTGAAAGTGTCCCGAAAAATCCAGATTTCTATCTTGGTCATCACTGATCTTGATTTTGGCTTATATATTGCTATATAGGTAGGTGAAATTCGGGATGTTACACTTGTCATTGACAGCATGCCTCCAAAAAAGTTAAATGTGTTTATTTTGAGTACGCTGTTCCTTGTTCGTCAAATTTCAGCCATTCTTTTAGATTGGACATTTTAGCAACAATAACAATACATTCATTAATGGGAAGAGCTTTTATTACATTCTTAACATCAAAAGCTTCTCCACCAGATCATCCTCTTTCAGAAATTTACAAAAGCAGAACAAGTGTGTTATATTAGAAAAAGGAGAAAAGGATGTTTATTATAAGATATAAATGATGAAATTTTTTATTTGAACTCCCGCCGCACGATGGCACTTTCGTTAGCAAATTGAAAGTTACGGACGGGCAATAAAGTCGACGGCTTTAGAAAAAAGTAAGGTACAGGACAATTCTGGAGGTGTGCCTGTTCAGTGTTCGCATGCCCAATTTCAGTCGAGTTTCTTCTTGGTGCTTTTCCCTTTGTGCTTTGGAACTTTTGGATTAATAAAATATGATTCTCCAACGTTTAAATAAATTATGATTATTCTATAGCTATATCAATGGTTAAATATATTTATATAGATAAATTGTGATTTTATCTATATAAATGCATAATAACAAAACATTCTTAGAGAATCACCTCTCATTATGACACATAAGACTCTCAATAATTTGAAAATTTTCCTTCATACTACTAAGAGTGGATTTGCTGCATTCACGATTAACAAAAAAGTGCTCCACCTAAGCAATACATAAGCATATACTTACTACTCACTATGAAATATACATTTTGATCTGTTCACTTTAAAGACTTACATTTTATTAAAATAATTACCTTTAACCACTCAAATATTGCCATAGACGTGCCTTCATAGTAAAAGCAAATCTTTTACAGCATTTATTTTTTTACTGACAACTATTAGAATGTGAGCATGGTGTAATTAGTGTGGTTTGGACATCAGCCAAACGAAAATATATAAACATTGAAATATATCTCAAGCCGGAGCCCAATCAAACCAGACCGGATGGGAATGATAGATACTCGATCTCTATTCAAGAATGGTGAGAGGAAATGCAATGATGGCCTGTCGATGGCCATAATGCTATCCTTGTTATTTATTTTTTTGATCCCACATTTTTGGACCCACATTTTCTCTTTAAAGTGGCAGTTATTCAACATGTAATTTTTCCACATTTCGTACATTTTAGTGACAACCGCTCATTTTGGTAACCGTATTGATGGGAGATGATGCATAAAATGAACGATCCTTCATTTCTAATGGGTAATTACAAGGTCTAACACAAACCCTCTCTTTTGAAATACACCATCAGTATGTGAGGGAATTGTGTTAGTAGTGTGTGCCCGATATTTCTTTGAATTTTCAGGATTTTCCGACGAACGTGAATACGAACAATGGCTGGAGGTTTGTCTATAATCGATCCTGGTTTCCGCATTTGATTTTTTTATATCTTACATTTGGTATCAAAGCATGTTTAGTGCCTCTACAATTTTTGGTGTATTTTTGGGGCATTTTAGAGATGAACAGTATTCGGATTATTTAGGCCAAGAGAGAAACTTGCCCATTCCGGGCAAATTCCGGCAACCCACCCCTCGATTTCAAACCTGTACGATCACACTACCATGAGGAACATTAGCCATGAGTTTTTTCGGCATATCGATGTTCACCAGAGGCTAATCGGACGGCAGAAGTCGCGGTGGTTAAGGGTTTATTTTTTGGGAAATTTTCGTTTGATGTGGGGCCAATTTCTTACTCATTTTCGCTGAAACTTGGACCCATGTGGTTGTGCTGGCATGCTCTCCAAATCCCATTATTTATTTATGTCTGGGATGGGCTGTCAAAAAAGAAACGGCGGCGAAATCGCGGCTGAAATCGGCGAAAACTGGAGGAAAATTGCTTCTATGCACAAGGGAGAAGGCGTGTGGGCTTCACGCACGCACTGCAGTTGCAGGCGCGTGGAACCCACACACCACGCGCACTCAACCGCTACACGCGTGGATCCCACACACGCGGCACACACGCCTGCGCATTCGACCACGCGCGTGCGTGCCACGCGCCTGACACAGCACACGCCTGACATCCCCTCCCCGTGGCTCCTTTTACCGTTTTGCCCTTCCTGCTTTTACAATATTGCCCTTGGCCAATTTATTTACTGTTCTACCCCTTGGTACATTTATTTATTATTTTGTCCTTTCATGCATTTTATAAATATTTTGTGCATGAAATTAAATGTCCAATGATCCATATATTTAATTAATTAGAGAATAGCCACAACATCTTTAATTAATTAAATTAAATATTAAGAGCCTCCATATCGTATTTAGAAATGGACATTAATTGTAATTAATTATATTAATATGATGAATTTTATCCCACAAGAATTTTCATTGTATTAATATGATTAATTAGAATGAAATCTCATATTATTTTTCTTAATTTACCCACAGGATTTAGAAAAGGTATATAATATGGTAGTTTCTTCATAATGCAATTATGAATCTATTTAAATAAAAAAACTTAGCCCATGGGCAGTTTTTATGTTATGTGATTCATATTTGTGACATGTTTACATTGGTAAAACATGATTTATGTGTCTTTTGCCTCAAATTTTGTGACATAAGTATGATTATTTGATATGTAGTTTTGTAACCTGTGAATTTCTCTGAATTTAAGTGTGATGTTCCCATACTGAATGGTGAGAACTATAAAGTTTGGAATGAGTTAGTTCTTCTTCAATTGGGGTGGATGGACATTGATTATGCTATAAGGAAAGACGAACCACCTGCTCCTACTGATTCGAGCACTGCAAATGAGATAACCCTTTATAACCAATGGGAACGGTTCAACCGCATTTGTGTGATGTTTATAAGGGCTAAAATATCTCCTAGTTTTCGTGGTTCGGTTCCTCAGCATAGCAATGCTAAGGCTTTATTGGAGGCCATAAATACGCAGTTTGAGACTTCTGAGAAAGCTCATGCCATGACCCTGATTATGAAGTTTTCATCATTGAAGCTCGCTAGTGTTAGAAGTGTGTATGAGCACATCATGCAAATGAGGAATATTGTGGCTCAGCTTAAGAACCTTGAGGTTAAGAAATCTGAATCCTTTTTTATGTATTATATTTTGAACACTCTCTCGCAACAGTATGCACCTTTCAAGATTTCTTACATCACACATAAGAATAAATTGTCAATTAATGAACTCATTACCATATGTGTTCAAAAGGACGAAAAATTGATTATGGAATTGGGAAAAAGTGCTCATTAGGCAACACAAGGAAAGAATAAGGGCCATGACAAGTATAAGGGAAAAGGTAAAATACCTCCCCAAGCTAACATTAAGAAAGAATCCAAATGTTTCTTCTGTAAGAAGGGGCATATAAAGAAGGATTGTGTCAAATTTAAGACCCAGCTCAAGAAGAAAGGTAATCCAATCTCTTATGTTTGTTATGAATCCAATATGATTTATGTAAGTCAAAACACTTGGTGGATTGATTTTGGATCTACAATCCACATTTCAAATTCCTTACAGGGTTTTCAAAACCACAGAAAGCCAGTGGGAAGTGAACAAAGCATCTATTTAGGAAACAAGATGCGTTCGCATGTGGAAACTATTGGGACATGTATATTAGTTCTCAATAGTGGCTTTGTTTTGAATTTGGAAATGACCTTTTATGTTTCTAGTTTCTCTAAAAACTTAATTTCAGTTTCAAGACTTGTACCATTGGATTACTCTTTTAACTTTCAAATTCAAACTTCTGTTTATCATTTAAATCTGAAATTGTTAGGAGTGATACATTGTCTGATGGTCTTTTTCGAATTAATTTACAAAACAATGCATATTATAATGCGATGCATGTTCATGATAACGCTAGTATAAAACGATGTGTTGTGAAAGAAAATTTCTTTATGTTGTGGCACTAGAAATTAGGACGTATCTCCATAGAAAGAATTAAGCGATTAGTAAATGATGGAGTACTTAGTACTTTAGATTTTATTGATTGTGATATTTGTGTGGACTGCATAAAGGGAAAGCAAACCAACAAGATGAAGAAAGGTGCCAAGAGGACTATAGAAATATTAGAAATCATACATACGGATATATGTAGTCCGGATATGGACTCATGTGGTTATAAATACTTCATCTCTTTCATAAATGATTACTCATGTTACATGTATCTCTACTTGATTCATAATAAGCATGAAGCATTAGATGCATTTAAGGTATTTAAGGCGGAAGTAGAGAAACAATGCAGTAAACAAATTAAGATCATGAGATCAGATAGAGGTGGAGAATTATATGATAGATACACTGAAGATGGACGAGCACCTGATCCATTTGCAAAGTTTCTTCAAGAGCATGGGATAATCGCCCAATATACTATGCTTGGTTCTCCGGACCAAAACGGTGTAGCGAAAAGAAGAAACCAAACTTTATTGGACATGGTGTAGAGTATGCTTAGCAGCTCCAAACTTCCTAAGTTCTTGTAGACCGAAGTACTTAAGACAGCTGTGTACATATTAAACAGAGTTCCGACCAAGGCTATCCCAAAGACACTTTTTGAGTTATTTAAAGATTGGAAATTGAGTTTGCAACATGCACGTGTTTGGGGATGCCCGTCTAAAGTGAGAGTTTACAATCCACAAGAAAAGAAGTTGGATCCAAGGACCATAAGTGAGTATTTCATTGGATATGCCAAAAGGTCGAAGGGAGCAATCGATCGAGGAATAGTCGCCCAAGGGATACAGGTTTTATTGTCCATCTCACACCACTAGAATTTTGGAATCAAAAAACGCTATATTTCTTGAAAATCACTTGATTAGTGGGAGCGATCAATCGAGGGACCTTGTTCCTAAGAAAAATCATTCAGATACTCAACCTTCTGTGACATCCCGATTTTCCAATTCTATTTTCAATAAATTGAGACGGGCATTTCGTTGGCACGCATATAGTTCTTTTCCTTGAGTCGGCCACTCATATGAAAACTAATCTATCGGGTGAAGTCAAGTTAAGAGTTTCTAATGCATCGGACTCGGGAATTTGACCGAGCGACCTTTCGACCGAGCTAATCTACAAGGGTCATTATGGCACGATTAAAATCGATTAGAGATCGGAGATAGGTCGGCTCGACGAGGCATGTGATCAAGTGTGGTGATTCCACCAGATTGCACAATTCTTGTCGATCGGCACTGAATCGACTTTTCTGTCAATTGGGTACCCTGTGTTCGTATTTGAAACCTTGAGATTACCTCGACAACCGAAAGTCGCCAATGTTTCAAAGATGTACATTGTGGCTTGAGATGATCAACCACAGATCAAATGCGTGAAAATTTCTAAAGGCTACCCGGTAGGTTGAGCCGCGCTAGTATCGTGCCAAAGTGAAATTAACCATGAAATTGAGATCGAATTCAGAAATTGGAGGTCTAGGTGTGTCACAAATCATTTTAGGATTATTGACTCATCTTTGGAAGATTTTTCATGCAATCAGAGTTCTTTGGCAAATTAAATTAGAAAATGGCTAATTTGGCTCGAGAAATTAGTAGGCTTACCTTTGGTATTGCTATTATGACTTAAGTTGGTTCTATGGATAATTGAAGATGTTAATTGAAGTGTGGTGACATTGAATTAATTTTATGGGCTTCAATTTGATTCAATTGGAAGAGAATCAAATGAAATTGAAGAATTGGTTGTACAAGATTTCATGCCCCGGCGGAAAATGAAATTGGACCCATTGGAGTATGGTTGTGGGAGATAGTGGAGGGTGATGTCATGCATGAGGTCATGGTGGGCCACCTTGGTTGGATGAAAGAAAAAGAAAAGAAAAAGAAAAGAAGGAAATTAAAGTGGTTTCTCTCTCCTCTCCCTCTCTCTCTCTCTCGCCCGACCACCCCTCCATCTCCATCTTCTTCTTCCTCGGACGCCTCCAGCAGCTCGCCGGCCACCCGCCTGCACGCCATCGTCGCCGTCGCCGGGGCTCACCACTCACCGCCGCTGCCCCGCGCGTCTCCGCCCGCTCACCGTCGCAGCCCCGTGAGCTGCTCCGCCCAGCCGCCTCAGTTTGCTGCTCGGGATCTCAGATCTGGTCGGACGCCGAGCAGCAGCAGCAGCCCATGTCGCCGGGAGCCGTCGCCCGCCGCACGCCGTCCTCGCCTCGCGCCACCCGCACGCGCTCGCCGTCGCGCCGTCTCCGCTCCGCCTCAGCTCGCATCGCAGCTGCTGCATCAGCTCGTGCCGGAGTCGTTCGGCCACCTCCGGCCACCGTGCGCCCTCGCCTTAGCCCGTCGGAGCTTCACCTTGCCTCCGCCACCCTTGGCCGCCTCAATCGCCGCCGGATCAGCCCCTTCTCGGCCTCAAACCGCCATGGACAGCAACCAAGAAAAATGGGTATTGCAGTGGAGTTTCGGCCTGTTTTGGCCACCTTCCCGAGCCCGGATGCTCGGCCCGCTTTGAGGAAAGTCGATCCTCGCGTCGTCCCCGTCGTTTTGGTCCGCTCGGCTCGCTAATCCGGTGAGTTTAACTCACTAAACCTTGATTAGAGGGTTAATGATGCCCTAAGTGTGCTTAGTCTAAGTTAAGTAAGATTAGGTTGGTAGATTAGTTTATTTAAATATGGATTAGATTAAGTTATTTAATTAAAGTTAAACATGTTTAGTTTAAGGGTTAAGTAGGTTTATTTTTAAAATAAACCTTGATGTGACTTAAAGGAATTTATTTATGATTTAAATAAATGTTTCGAAATTGTTGGATTATTTAATAATAAATCATATTCCGAAATTATTAAAAATATTATTATTTAAAAAAAAAAAAGCGAAAAAATTATTTTTGACCCCGGTTGCTCAGAATTTCGTGCCGATCACTGTCGTGTAGTCGGATTTTGAAATTGATGATTGGATATCATAAATTGAGCGTGGATCGTGAAAAATATGGATATTATTATTATATTAATTTTCTAAATAAATTTAATTATTTAATAAATTCGAAAAATTATTTTGGGATCCTAAATTCTCAGAATTTCGTGCTTATCGCTTTGTGCCTTTAGAATTTGAATTTGATGAATGTATGTGGCAAATTGAGTGTTGATTGTGGTAAATAAGGTTTTATTCATAAAAACCCAAGTGTTGGGTTTTGATGCAAAAATTGGATTTTAATGATTATATTAAATAGTGTGGTTTGAAAAAGTGAGATATTGGCTTTTTGATTCGAAATTAGCGTGTCCCCACACACGTGTGTAATTTCTGGAATATTTTTAATATGAAGAAAAATGGCCGGGATCACTATCTTAAGTGGAAGCATTGAGTGAAAAATAAAGTGTCATGGGGCCGAGTATGCTTTGGCTGTGTGATAATTAAGAGGAATCGTCCTGAGCTGTTGAGCCGGACTTGCCCCTATATGGGATGCCCACGCGGTGGTTGCGGGTCGCAGTAGATTCTGGGCCCATGCTCCTTCGGGAATGCCGTCGACGTACTGTCGAAGCCGCGCTCCATGGGGGGAGGCGATGCCTGGCTATATGCCAGTAGATAGCCGAACAGCGAGTAGGCTATGCCCTTGTGTGGCAGTGAACAATAATTGGAATGCGTGCTAAGTGCGATCGTGATTTATATGAAAGTGATGGTGTTCCAATTGTTTGAATTATTATTACTACCTGAGATCGTGTGATACGAATTGTGCTAACCTGCAGGAAGGAATTGAGGCGAGGTAAGTTTTCTGTGTGATGTGGCTAGGCCACCCGGGGCGTATTTTCTTTCTAATAGGGGTTTAGGGGGTTGAACTTGCTGAGACATCGTCTCATCCCGATTTGGGAATCAAAATTTCAGGTCCCTGGTGGATGGAGCGGCTAGATAGCTTTGGTTGGCATTCAGGAGTTGCAGAGGTGAAGTCATAAGGATTGGAGAACGTGTCCGACTTGTAGGTCGTAGGACAGTTCCTTTTTAAGAGCCGGTCTTTTGTAGACTTTTGGCTATAGGCTTCTGTTTGTAATTCTGTTGAATTATGAAAGTGTTCTGTTGTGGTTTTGCTTCCTGCTTTTCTATCCCGTATTTAATAATCATGGGTTTTATAATACGTTCCGCTTGCGCTATAATAAATGAATGGGTCGGCGACGTATCCTGGGATGTCGCATATTTGCATGACCATGGTGGGATGTTGGCGCGCTCGAGGTTCGGGGCGTGACACCTTCCACCTCAAGTTTAAGGTTGGTTGTTGCTCATAATGCCCCTTTAGTTCAACCGACTATTGAACAACCAATCGTTGAAGTTCTACAACCTGCTAATATTGATCAAGTAGATCCAGTTGTTCGGCAATTACCAGAAACTGTTGAACAACCAGTTGAGCAACACACTCCTCAAGAGAGTGTTGATGCAACTTTGAGAAGATCTACTAGAATAAGGAAATCTGTTATTCCTAGTGATTATATTGTGTATTTACAAGAGTCTGACTACAATATTGGAGCTAAGAATGATCTTGAAACGTTTTCACAAGCTATGGATAGTGATAAATCCAATTTGTGGTACAATGCCATGAAAGAAGAGATGAGTTCTATGGCATCTAACAAAATCTGGGATTTGGTTGAGTTATCTGATGGTGCGAAGGTCATTGGTTGTAAATGAGTCTTCAAAACTAAGAAAGATTCATTGGGTAACATTGAAAGATATAGAGCTAGACTCGTTGCCAAATGATTCTCTCAAAAGGAATGAATCGATTACACGGAGACTTTTTCTCCTGTATCTAAGAAAGATTCTCTTCGTATTGTTTTGGCATTGGTTGCCCATTTTGATATGGAATTACATCAAATGGATGTGAAAACGGCGTTCCCCAATGGAGAACTAAAGGAGGAGGTTTACATGAAACAACTTGAAGGATTCTCTTCTAGTAAAGGCGAGCATTTGGTGTGCAAGCTTTAGAAATCTATAAATGGCTTGAAACAAGCATCCCGCCAATGGTACTTAAGATTCCATGATGTCATCTCTTCATTCGGTTTTGTAAAGAATGTCATGAATCAATATATATACCAGAAGGTCAATGGGAGCAAAATTTGTTTCCTTGTGCTATATGTGGATGATATTTTACTTGCAACCAATGATAAGAGGTTACTACATGAGGTGAAACAATTTCTCTCTAAGAGTTTTGATAAGAAGAATATGGGTGAGGCATCTTATGTCATTGGCATTAAGATTCATAGAGATAGACTTCGAGGAATTTTAGGACTACCTCAAGAAACCTATATCAATAAGGTCTTAAAGAGATTTCGGATAAAAGATTGTTCACCAAGTATCCATTGTAAAGAGTGACAAGTTCAATTTGAACCAATGCCCAAAGAATGATCTAGAAAGGGAACAAATGTACAACATTTCATATGCTTCTATTGTCGGAAGCTTGATGTATGCTCAGGTTTGCACTCAACCTGACATCGCTTCTGTTGTGAGAATGTTGGGAAGATATTAGAGTAATATAAATTTAGACCACTAGAGAACTATAAAGAAAGTGATGAGATACTTCAAGGTACCAAAGACTACATGCTTATGTATAGACAGACTGACAACCTAGAAGTAGTCGATTATGTGGATGCAAACTTCACAGGCTGCATTGATTCACGAAAATCAACATCTTGATATATTTTATGTTAGCTGGCGTAGCCGTGTCATGGAGAAGTGCCAAGCAAACTTTGACTGTTTCTTCCACTATGGAGGCTAAGTTCGTTTCTTGTTTTGAGGCTACCTCACATGGTGTATGGTTGAAGAGTTTCATTACTGGGCTTATAATTGTTGATTCTATTTCTAGGCCATTAAGAATATATTTTATGGCTAAAAATGCCAAAAAGGCAGTCGAAGTAAGCATATCGACATCAAGTATTTAGCCATAAAAGAATGTGTTAAAGAGAATAAAGTGGTCATTTAACACGTTAACATTGAATTGATGTTAGCTAATTCTTTAACCAAAGGCATGCCACCGATGAAGTATAAGGATCATGTGACTAGTATGGGAATAGGTCCCATCATGTAATTTGTCGTCATATGAACGATTTTTGTTGATGAAACTCTTATTCTGTTGTTATGTTGATTCTCAATTTTGGTGTACACATTTTGTTGTTTATGAGAATAACATTTATCCTTGGTTCTGGAATAAACATATGATTTATTCATTAAGATGTGTTGTCACATATAGGCTGACATTAAAGAAATAAGATGCATTGTGATACATGGAAGATATTACTCACTCTTAGAGGACATGTCACCATGATCCATGTGTTTTATTTCTTTTCTTTAAGCATAAAGTTTTTCGTGGAATTGATTGGATAATACGCATAATGAAAATGATGGGATCAAGTGGGAGAATGTTATTTATTTTTGTGATCCCATATTTTCGGACCCACATTTTCTCTTTAAAATGGCGGTTATTCGACATTTAGTTTTTCCACATTTCATATATTTTCGTGACAACCACTCATCTTGGTAACCGTCTTGATGGGAGATGGTGTATAAAAGGAACGATTGTTCATTTCTGACGGGTAATTACAAGATCTTACACAAACCCTCTCTTTTGGAATACACCATCAGTATGTGAGGGAATTGTGTTAGTAGTGTGTGTCCAATATTTCTTTGAATTTTCAGGATTTTTCGACAAACGTGAATACGAACAATGGCTTGAGGTTTACGTTACAAAAAAAACAATGGCCGGAGGTTTATCTATAATCAATCTTGGCTTCCGCATTTGATTTTTTATATCTTACAATCCCATCATGGTGTTGCTTTGAGCGTGGAAAGAAAGAAAGAGAGACCACGATGATCTTGACCATGAGAGACGACTCTGCTCAGCTGAAGAAAGGGAAAAGAGAGATTGATGATGGCCACCGCTGACATGGGACAAAAGGGGAAGGCAAACGACGAAGAAAGTTGTAATAATGGTAGATGGCCACTCGTTTCCTTTAATCTTCTTTATTTGCTTCTAGTGAATTTTATCTTTAGATTTACTGAGAGCTCAGACGACTGAGCAGAGGAGATTGAAAATTTCCTCTTAGGGGTTTGATTCAGAAAGGATTTCTTCGTGAAATTAAACAAAATTGAAGCTGATCAAATCTCGTGTTAATATTCAAGTCATTTTTTTTTGTGAGATTGAAAGAATATTTCAAGAAAAATTATGGGGGTTATACACAGAGTTATTAGTCATATTTGAGGAATGAAAAACACCATGAATATTTGAGTAATTCGATTATGATTGTAATATCCATTGCATTGTTTCGCATTTTATTCACTCACTTGTTTTATTTTCAACAATAAATATGATTTAAAGAAAAGCGAAACCAAGCTAAACTGTATTATAGTCAAGATCAAACAAAAAACCAAATTCACTTGGCTTAATTGTTCTTTCTTGTTTTATTTTATCTCTTCATCATTTGTAACTTCTTGATAAAAAAACCAAATTCTATGCCACGATTAAGCGCAAATGATCCCTCTTGCAACGCGACACTGCTTTAGGGAGGATCGATCTCAACTTGATTTCTATTAATTATTTCATTTGATTAAGAGTCATCACTAATTTATTATGAACCGATTGGAGTCGAGTAAAACTTGAGAGCCCGTCTTACTTCTACAAACCAAAGATTTGTGGGTCCAAGGACTTGATTAGGCTGAGTATATATAACGCCCAATTTGGTATATTTTCTCTTTTTGCAGTCTTCCCAATTATATTTACCCATCTCATTCTCAAGTTGAGCAAGGCAAATCATCACGCATCACTTCTTTCAAGCAAACAGATATAAAATCCAATAATACTGGAACAAATAGAGCAAGTAAAAGGTAGGAAAATAACGAACTCGAGTCGTATCGGGAAAACAATCAATACAAAGCTTTATTATTAAGCTCCAGGAAATGACCTCTTGAGCTATAAATAGAAACTCATCGTAAAATCTCCAAAATAAACTATGGCACCAGACCGGCAGGTGCATAAATGATACTTCATGAATATGTACCATATAGACTACTTTCCTAAAATGAACTATTACATCAAGACGTAAATTCTACTTAATGCAATCTGAAGTGCAATGCAATGTTAAGAAAACAAAATCCATTTATGAGTATGCATGATAATGCATGATTATGCATGATTCCTAAAATACACTCCTAGATGTATTTTATTTATGAAAATGCAGTTTATCTTTTTACTTTTTTTTTCTTTTTCGCATTTCCCCCTTTTTTATATATTTATTTTATAGTGAAACGAAATTTAACTAAAAATTAACTAAGTGCTGATATAAATTTGAACTGGAATCTATATGCCAAAATAATAAGTAATACAAACCCAGATTTTCTTGAAAATTTGCACTACGTTCCCTTTTAATTTCAACCTAAACTTCCCACAATAAAGAGTTAGTGTACACCGGAAAATAAAGAAAAATAAAGCGATATAATGCTTTGAATTAAAACAAAACTAATCCACGCTATGCGAAATCAATGGTGGATGAATACATCTATACCAATTGCTGAAATTAACTATTACTTAAAAATAAAAGAAATTATTTATCCTACACTGGCACCGGTCTGCACTGAATTAAGATTGGTGTGCGAATTGAACGTCATGTAGATTTTTTACTATTTCCATGTTTATGCTAACTAAGGCTCCGTTCGTTTCGCGGAAAACAACTTCCAGGAAAATATTTTCCGAAATTTCCAGTGTTCGGGTGAGCTGAAAATACACGGTCAAAGAAAACATTTTCCGTTGACTAGAAAATCACCTCTTGACATCGTGGAAAATGATTTCCTCTTTTCAAAAGAGGAAATCATTTTCCCGCCTCTCGCACAAACTCTCGCTATCTCTCGCGCCTTTTTCCTTCCTTCGCTCTCTCTCTCTCTCTCTCTCTCTCTCTCTCTCTCTCTCTCTCTCTCTCTCTCTCTCTCTCTCTCTCTCTCTCTCACTCACCCTGTTGCAATGGCTTCGATGACATCCTTCTGATCAGCCTTCGCCCTCCCCGACCGCTCCTGCCCGCCTGCTCCGGCCGAGGCGCCGCCACCGCCGCCGCTGCACTCCGCTTCCTCGGCGGCTCGAAGCCGCTCAAGAGGATCCGACTCAGGAGGGAGCACCGCGGCGGCGCCGAGAGGCTCGCAGGGAGCCCGCCGTCCAGGCCGCTCGTCGTGCGGTGGCGAGCCATGAGCTCGTCGGATCTAGCGGCGGAGCTCGCGGCTCACCGAATCTAGCGGCAGAGCTCAGGCTCCCAATCCAGGCGAGCTCGAGCTCTGTCACTAGATCCGGCGAGCTCGGTGAGATCGGCCGAGCCTCGAGCTCGCCAGATCTAGCGGCAGAGCTCGGGCTCCCGATCCAAGCGAGCTCGAGCTCTGTCGCCAGATCCGGCGAGCTTAGGTGAGATCGGCCAAGCCTTGAGCTCGCCGGATCTCAGCACCGGGGTCTTGGTCGACCGCTAGGCGGCCTGGCCATCGTCGGGCGGAAGGAGGTGGCGGTGGCGGAAGGAGGAGGAAGAAGGAGGAGGAAGGAGGCGACGGCAGAGGGAAGGAGGAGGAAGGAGGAGGAAGGAAAATAAAAAAGAAATAATAAATAACAAAAAAATTTCGATTTTTAAAAATATAAATCATTTTAAAATCATTTTAAAAATATAAATAAATAAAATAAATGTTTAGTCAATTAAAAATATTAAAATTCAATTTTTGATAATTTTTTCCAAACAATTAAATGAGCTAACGAACGGTGAAAATATTTTCCACTCAAATTTTAGATTTTGGCAACACCAAAATAGAGTCATTTTCCGGAAAATGACTTTCGCGAAAAATGTTTTCCTGAAACACGATATTAAATGGAGCCTAAAACACAAGGAACCACCAAAATGACCCAACACAAAAAGTGCTCGATTTTATTTCCTTCTTCATTCTTTTCACGCGTGCAGCAAAATTCCTTTTCCCTTGTTCTGGCGGGCTAAGTCTGTCGCGTATTTCCCTCTTGATTGAGCCCATAAAAGGGAGCCAGGCAGGTGCGGGCTTGGACTCGGAAGTTCAAATTAATTTACTGCTCATTTTGTATGTCGGGTTGACTGGAATTCAAATTCACAACGGGCTAATTTAACTTAAATTTCATAGCTGGGCCTCATGTTTTCTTTGGTGCGAACGTGTCATTCCTGACAAGAAGTTGGTAGTATCTAAATATAGTAAATGCCGATGCAAAAAATATGCAGCCAAAAAAATTTTCGTGTCAACATTCTACACTCATAACAGTTCATAAATTCACACAAAATGAAAATCAAACCTATTTTATTAGATTATTTTATACAATACAATTCATGATTTGGTTTGGTTTTCGAAAAGTTGAAACCACGAGCAAGGTGGACATCGTTAGAGGGGTAGCTCGAAGGAAAGATGCCTTGGTCGCCGCCAGTGGGATTCCGACTAAGTCAAGGCCACATCGATCAGGCTGGTTAGGTAAGGATGCCATCGACGTAGGGATTGTTGCTGGGGGCAATTGCTTGCCATCGAAAGTATTCAATAATCACTCACTACCAAGTCATGGTGTGACATGGTATACATTTTTTCTTGAAAACCAATCACAAATTGCCACCTATCGGTGAGGTGGATATAAATTTAAAAAAAAAAACTCACTCTCTTTTTCTCTCTCTCTCTCTTCTACTCGGTTCCCAGCACTCCGCCGGTGGCCATGGACTTTGGGTTTCAAGATTTTTGCGAGCACCGACGACTCCGCTGGTGGCCATGGCCAAGCCACTCCATCTGTTGACGCAGTGGCTCACAGCCACGCCGCCCTCGAGTACACCTCGCACGCGGCGGCTTTTCCGTGGCTAGATCTAGAGCCAAGAGCACACGAAGCAAGAACAACACGAGCCAAGGAAAGCATGGGCAAGGCAGGATTCCCCTCTGGAGCCCATACATCTCGTGGGAGGGGATTCTGACTGGACAGAGCAAAAATGACAAATCTCCCTCATCTTTTATTCTCCAAGCAGACATCCAAAAAGAAAAAAAAAAAAAATAAGGCGGAGGAAATCTGGGTTAATCTTCTCTCTGCCGTTCGAGTCGATCGGTGCAGCAGTACGAGGTGGAGGTAGCCGGATAGGGAAGAAAAATTCCAGGGCAATATCGTTTGGGGCTCTGGATCGAGATTTGGAAATCTGAGCGCTTGGGGCCAAGGCTATGTCCTCGGCATCGTCTAAACCACTCTGTCATCGCTCGCGGCCAAGGCTCCACAAATTAGGAAATCTGGGTACGCGCGGCAAGGCTCCGTGGTCGGTGTCATCTAAACCCCTCCGTCGAACTTTGGCCGCAAGCGATTTACATGAAGAGGTTGTTTTAATCTCCATAGATGTGGAAATCTGGACGAAGCTGGCGAGGACAACGAGATGGTGGGGGCCTGAATGCGTGGCTGAGGATGGAGGCGACCTTGCCAGTGGTTCTTGGTGGCTGTGAATGGAGGAGATGGGGAAGAGAGAAACATTTCAGCGAGATTTTTTATTTTTTATATTTGTCCAGGTTGTGTCGAGTTATGCTTGCACTTCAGTAAAAAAATACATGTCATATTAGCCTATGAAGTGATGATATATTTTCTTACGCTTGAGAGTTGCAGCTGGATCATGGAGGTGGTCTTCTTGCTCCTCGTGGTGTTTCTGGCGAAAAAATTTAAGAAAAAGGGAAGAAAATTCAACAGTTCAAAAAAAAAAATTGTGAGACACATGTCCATTCTCGATCAAGGGGATAGTACCTGGGTCTAATACCCACGCCCAGTGCGCCCATTTTTTATATACATACATTCGTTCAAATATAAGCTTTTTGTGGACGCAAAAATCAAGTTAATTGGAGGTTGGATTAAAATTTAAGACTGATCAAAGTTTGATCAAATTTTTTGGAAAATATTATTTTGAATTTCTTTTGAAAAACAGAAAGAATGATGACGTCGGCTCTCCGCCGCCGACGGCCGGCAAGTGTCGCTTCCAGCGTCAGCCCGATGATGGAACAGCGACAATCTGCACGTGAGCCAAAGCCACACCTGGCCTAGGTTACCTAGGCCGCATGACTGGGCCCAAATGGTGCAGGGCCGTATGTGGGCCTAAACTAGGCTTTTGAAGCCCCGTTCCGCACCTAAAAAGACTTGTCCATCATTTTTAAGCCTTTCGCCCCATTTTGCCTTATGTTATGCATCGTTTCCCTTATGAAGTGCATCATACCCCTTTCGTTTTTGAAATTTTCCTACTTTGTTTGCTCATTTCGACAAAGGTAATGCATTTTAAAACTCTCTCTTTCTATTTATTCTCTCAAATTTTAATAATTAACTTGATCTTGTTTTATGAGGAAATTCTGATGAGGGTCAAGCAAGCAAAAATCAATGATCCTAGGTGGGTATGAAGAAAATTTGTTCAAGCAATGGTAAGTGTTCGAAACCCTCTTAAATAAAATTGATATTGTTATGTTGTTGGATTAAGACTTGAATGAATATATAAGTTAGTTGTTATTCTAATGGTTTAAAATTTGGCTTATCATGAATAATTGAATTGTTACAATGCCTAAATTGTTCTTTGAAGAAAATATAAAAACGTGATTTTACAGCTATTATTCCCATTCAATAAAAAAAATATCATGGTTTCTTTGGGCGATTATTTTGTTTGTTAAAATATTCGCATTGGAAAATCCATTGCATGAAGCCAACCCAAAGATTGAAATGCCGCAAGAATCGGTTCAGGCAAACTTGAAGGTTGGAGACTAAGGGGTGCATGACAACCACATATCTCTGTTCCATAAACAATTTTTCTATTCCAGACTTGTTTATGAAATAGAAATCTGTTTGATAAACCTATTCAATTTTTCTATTTCCTAAATAGATTTTTATTCCAGAAATAGATTTGAAATAGAAATTAAAAGTAGAAATTTTCTACTTCTCTATTTCTCGAAAAATGAGAAATAAAAATTCTTCTCATCGTTCGTCAACTCGGTCCTTTATCCGTCACCGTCGAACAGGCGCACCGCCGCCGGTCACCGACCACCTGGTCCATCGCCGTCCGAAAAGAAAAAAATTTGTGTCGTTATCAAACGAATTTCTATTTTTAGAGTTGAAATTTTGTGTCATTATCAAATGGTTATTTTGTATAGAAACTCCTCTAGAAATAAAAATAGAAAAATCTATTTCTCTTTCAGAACTTATTTTAAACGAATGGTTATCATTCACCCCTGGGCGCCCGCACCACCCCCCACCAACCCACACCACCTCCCCCCCAAACAGCGTTTGTGAACCGAGGCCCCACAGATATCATGATTTTCAAAAAGATCATAGTTATTTTCCTAAAAACATATTTAGCTATTGAGATCCTTATTATCTATGATCAAAAGATCATACTCAAGCCAGGACATAAAATGACAAAGGAATTTCCATAATTACATCTTTGGAAAAATCATGAGTTGCATCAATAACAATCGTAATTATTTGAGGATTTTATTTAAAGGACGTAATTGGAAAATGTGGTACCAAAGAGCTTTGTGGGGAGTCTAACCCCTACCCACACATACATGAACCCCCAAATGACTGCAAGTTTTATTGGTTTTTGCAAATGACCAATGCTTTCACACATGCACCTAGTTTCCAATCAATCTAGTTTTCTTAAATTGATTGGTGGCGGCTCCATCTCCTATTTTAAACAAAGCCCTATGGTCGGCCCAAATTTCCAAAACTGCTTTTAACCACGTAGCTGCTACTCTTGCCGAACAAAACCTTGGATCCAGGAGCATCGGCAAGGCAATACATGACCTATATAAAGAATCCAATGTGTTGATCAAGGTTGGAGCGCTATTTATTGCATCAAGTAGTTGTTGAAGGTTGACCAAGTTGATTAAAATAGTCTTAGAGCTTTTTTGTACTTCTTTGCTTATTCTTTGAAAAAATATATATCATGATTCTGCTCCTAATTCTATAAGAGAGTGCTAATGTAATTATTATACAAAGTGCTTTGAGTGTAGGTGAAATTAATGTACTTGTAGAGTGAGCTATAGTTCCTCTTGGAGAGGCAATTTCATTTGTAAATGCTTCTAAACGCTTCAAGTATTGTACTAGTGGATTTCAACCTTGTTAGATGGTAAAATTGTTCACAAAAAGTGATAAATCTATTGCACGGTAGTCAATTTATTCCTCAACCTAAGTACGAATTTCCAATGTACTTTATCCTTCTAATTTTGGTTGAAAATTGTTGATTGTCAATCCAATCAACATTGGTTATCTTAAATGGCACAGTTGCATGGTTGATGGCTAATGTTGATCAATTTTGCAATTTTTTTTTTTAATTTTCTAAATTTTTCTTTCCCTTTTTTTTCCTCCGTGTGAATAGCGTCTCAGGCACTTGCCTTGCAAATCCACCTCAGCTGCTTCGATATTACCATCTCACAATAAATCCTGACTAGAAACACCATAAATTTTTCTGATTTCAGTTACTCAAGAAATTCAATCGAACTTATTTCGTCCATTATTTGTTTCTGTAAAAGCAAAGTGACTTTTACCTGGAAAAGAGACAGAAATTTGAAAGGTAAAGAGCAAGGGCTTCGTAAGCTCTCGTCCTCATTCCTCATTGGGTGGTGACTACAAAAGTCTTTACAAAGGTAGGAGTTAAATAATTAAATGTAGGCTCCGTTTCTTTTGCAAAAATTAAATAATTTAAAATAATATTTTCCTAAAAACGATCATTTGTACTTCTTGAGATATTAGTCCAATATTTTTTTATTCATAAATATTTTTTAAATCATTTACTTTTTCACAAAATATATGCACCCTGGACTTCTTCTTACTTTTTCTCTATGACACCATCGAAGTTCGTTCCTCCATAGCAAAAACACCTCACCTATTCAATAACCATGCTATGAGATTTGATGGGACCACTATCAACTGTTTTAAAAACTTAAACTGTTAAACGAATGGTAGTTTGATACTTAATTACTTTAACGCTCCCTCTCATACTTAGTTTGGTCCTTTTGCCAAGTAGAAAATGTAGAAATTTAATTAGGGAGGTAAAAGGATCAGACTAAACGTGAGGAGTAGTGTTAGAGTAATTAAGTATTAAACCATGCCTTCATCTAACACGTACAAATATGTACAAAAAAGAAAAAGAAAAACATTACCATTTTGGATGAATCGGTAAAGAATGATGAGAGACGCAAAGTGAGAACAAAGAGCATTCATTTAGGATCGAAACTGGGTCGAAAGGGAGTGCGCGGAGGGGTTGTCGTCGAGCGTTCAGATGACGACGTGGTCCTAAGCCATCGAGTCGACTAGAGGTGTCGGCCATTTGACAGGCCTTTGAAGAACTCTCACGGTTGATGCTTGCTTCGTCCCCAACACTTTGGCAAAACAGCACGAAGCTTTGCTTGCTTCTTCCCCCGCCCTCGCCTAGATCTGCATGCGGGTGTCACAGTCCTTGCTTGGATTTGGGTGAGGGCTGCAATTCCCTTGCCCTGCCTTTTCTATCCTATTCTTTTGTCACTCTCTCTCTCTCTCTCTCTCTCTCTCTCTCTCTCTCTCTCTCTCTCTCTCTCTGGCTTTTGCCAAGCCTTTTTGCAGAGTGCATATGCCTCTCTCGTCTCACCTTTCCCTACCAGCAGCTGAGTTTCCAATTTAGATAACATAAGATATTTCTTTACTTAGCATATTTTGGCTATAAACATTTCATCTCTGCACATTGTTTTGCACGAAAATGTTTTAAAAATCTCAAAACAATCAACTCACTTCCTCTTGATTGTTAAGTTCATTTTGCACATAAGCTTTTTATTTGTATAAAAGTTAGGTAAAATGGCACCAATTGTTTGTTTATTCTTGCCCAAAATTCAAGACCGTCCTTGTATCCTTTTTTTCTCTAAAATCATCCCTATACTTTTAAAAAAGAATCATTGCTTACTCTTCTATTATGCTCTACTTTTTTCTAATCAATTCATGCTGATGTGGACAATCGGAACATTAAGTGAAAGCCAGATGGCGACCATTGCATGTCAAGCTTGAACGTCACAACCATGGCCACCATTGCATGTCAAGCTTGAACGTCACAACCATGGCCATTTGAGCTCAAAGTTTGCAACCGTTACGGTTGCTAGAGCTCTCGTGGCCATGGTTAATTGAGCTTGAATCCTGTGACCACTATTGCCATATCTAGTTTCGAAGTTCACAGTCGCCATTGCTACTTGAGCTTGAAGCTTGTGGCTGCTATGACCAAATCTGGCTTCAAAGCTCATGGCCATGGCCACATAAGCTTAAAGTTTGCGGCAGCCATGGCCACATCAGGCTTTAAAGCTTGCAGTCACCATTGCTGCTTGAGCTCGAAGCTTATGGCCTCTATGGCCAAATTTGGCTTTGAAGCTCGTGACTGCCATGGTTGCTCAAGCTCCAAAATCATGGTCGTGACCCTTTGAGCTTTAAAACTTGCAGCCTTTATGACCAATCTGGCTTTGAAACTTGCAGTCCACCGCTGTTTGAACTCAGAGGTTGTGATTTGCCATGCTAGATCTACTCCAAAGCTTACAACCGACATGATCACTCGAGCTCGAGCTTGAAACTCGCAGCCATCATGGCTTCTCAAGCTTGAAGCTCGTGGCTCAAGTAGAGCTCAAGCAGCCATGTGTGTGAAACCTATAGGTTGTAGATCTCAAGCTCGCGACCACCATAGCTGCTTGAACATTTGAGCTGGGGCCATGGCTAGCGAAAGAATGGTCGTGAGTGGGTACTTGGGAATTGCACTGTTAGGATTTATATATTTTGAGGAAGAAGAAGAATTCCAGGTCAAAGACAGAGTCAATGTTTGAATATGAAGAAAAAAAGATAAATATGAAAAATATTTTAACAACGTTTACGCCACATCAGCAAAAATTCACAACGTCCCCAAAATATTTAGCCACATTTGAACCTATATGAGGTTTCAGCTTCAAAACAATTTGAGTTTCAAAAGCGCAGTAGTGAAAAAGTACCAAATTCCAATATCAAACCAAATAAAAATTCACCATAGGCCCAGAATCTAATTAAAATCGAAAAGTATAAATGAAAAATAAAATAAAGGCCCAAGGAGCGCTTCGGCCTCCCTATAAATAGTTCTTGGATGGTTTGAGTTCTTGCGTTCGATTATTCTTTGATAAAGTTAATTTTTTCTTTCAAGTGATTAATATGATATGATTAGTCTATTTGCTTAATTCAATTCTTACGAAGAAATTCAAATTGCCATTTTCAATTCGGTGAAAAAAGAATTTAAACTAGTATGTATATATCTCCAAAGCAAGCTTGACTTGAAATTAAGAACAAAGTTTTTCTTTTCTCTTAGTAAAGTTCATATGCTTGTCGTGATTCTTATGTCTGTATATTTATTCTTATGGTCATTACAAGGCATCTAAGAGATAGGAGAAAAATATTAATAACAATCGGCCGCTCAATCATCATCTTCGTTATGAACCCCCTGTGAATCCCTCAATTATCTCTCAATTAAGCCGTTAATGTTGACGACGAAGATGAATTGGCTGAAGCCGAAACCCTACAAAACTCAGTCATTAACCTCTCATCGCTCACTCTCTCCACAACAAAATGCCCAAGGTTACCAGCAACCTCCATCAAGTCGTCCCAACACAAGAACTCATCGCTATAAACCTTCTCCACCTCCCTGTCGAGTTATGCACGAACACGTGTGTCTCTGCAGCGCCACCCTTCTTGCTCCTCACCAGCACAGCCGCCGTGAATATCGTTGACATCCTCCATGGGGCCGCCTCATGGTATCTGCTCGTTCCGTCAATCAGTATCATGTCCCAACTCAATCCATACACGTGGTTGGGAAAGCTGTTCAACGCAAGCTTGCCTTCCGAGAAGAGTAGGTTTTGCGCTGGCCGGCACTCACTGCGGAACTCACTCGAGCAGCCTCTCCATTTCGCCAACCCTCGTCTCGTAATGCACGTCGTAGGCCTCGATTCCTGGTGTTGATGCTTAAAGATGGTGCGGCCATCGAAGTTGAGGACTTTGTACGAGAGGGCCTGGTGGGTGAGGCCGAAAACTAGGAGGTTGCAGTGGGAGGCAGCACCAGCGCAGCGGCAGCACAGCGGGCAACTGCGCAGTTAAGGTGGTGAGCTCGGAGGACGTTGCGTCGGTCGAGTTGGTAGAGGCAGCGTAGTGGAGGATGGCATAGGATATGGACGGTGGAAGCTGGAATGAAGAGGCGGCAGAGCTCGTGGCAGTGCTTGTCGCGGTGGGGATGGTTGTGGTGGTTGTGGTGGTGATTAGGGTTAGAGTGAAGGTGGTGGTTAAGAAGGCGATGATAGATATTAATCACAAGCGGTTGGTGTTTAAAGATGATTGATTTTGGATTGTAGGATGGAGGGGTATTAGCTTCGTGCTTTTCATCTCTCTCTCTCTCTCTCTCTCTCTCTCTCTCTCTCAAAAGCAACCTGTTTATTTCATTTAAGATGGTCGGGTAAAGATCTTAAGAGACGAAAAACACTAATCATAAATAATCCAAGAATTGTCGCGAACATTGCATATTTTTGAGAAAGTGGATGTGGGTTTCATAGGCTTTTTTTAATAGTCGATCGGTTGCTCTGGTACAAGGAGTACATTATTGTGAATGGTGGGAATAATTGAGATGAAATAATTATTGCCCCAAGAAAAACAAGAAATGGAGTAAAGCCAATAGAATCGTTTAGAACTTTCTAAAAAATCAGATTTTGATGGATTTAAAAGAAGCACGCCTTTTGCATTGACCTCTTATCGACGATGAGCAACAGTTTGTCTCCTACACGAGTTTATTTTATGACATAAATAGAAAATTAACTCGAACATGATCGATGCACTTCGAAGGACAGATTAGCAAAGGAAAAATTGGGGGCTTTGTTTTGCGGAAATCAGGAATTTGCAAATTATATTCCCAAAATTGAGACTACAAAAATGTTTAGGTATAGTTCTTTGTTGACGATGAAAGTGTTTTTCTGTTTAGTAATTATTCTTAGAGATATAAATAATCATTTCTTAGAAAAAAAAAACTGTTTTTGAAATCATCAATTTCCCATAAAACAAATGCACCCTAGATAAATGAAAATCAAACCATGGTTCTCATGGTAAATCTTCAATGAAATCATAAATACTTAATTAGATAATTACTATAAATTGAAACGAATCACCTAATATCCTAACAAAATTTCTAAAATACAGAAAATGCAAGGAAATAAATTAAGAGTAATATTAGAAAATATATGCAAGATTTTAGGGTTTTCTAAATTTATATATATATATATATATATATATATATATATATATATTTCCTTCTCTTGCAAAATAGCTTATCCCTTTGAATTAATGAAAGAATTACAAGAGACATTTCTTTTTTGAAATTTGCACACGTAAGCATGTTTGCATCTGTATTTGCGAAATAATTTATCCGCGTTTTTATCATTTTTGCTGCGTGGAAATTCATTTGGTTACGAAAAATAATTCGCATTTTGAAGTCCGACAATCATCATGACTTTATTATCATAATGAAAGAGTAAAGAGATGGAGAAAAGTGCGGCATCGCTGTCATTTGGTTTGGCTCGCACGTACCACTAAACCATAAATTGTCGTTGAATAAATGGTCTGATTGATTTAATCATGGTGGGATTTGCGGTTGGCTATGGACATCTTGTTATGTCTTTTAGGGTCTTTTGACATTGGTGGCAGCCAAATGCAAATCATCTCCTAGCTAAAGAAAAAAGTAATAATAGTATCGAACTTTTGCTCGGTGTTTAATAATCTCTAAATTTTCTACAATCGACTAGAATGTGATTCTTCCGTTAATTGGAGTTCAGCGTCACGGGTAATCTGTCGTTGTGGTTTGCCAATCCAGGAAAAATGATGCATCGTTGATGTGGATTGGCCAGCTTAATTGAATTTGCTTAAAAAAGAAAAAAACTTCTTTTCCACTTCAATTCTTCTTGTATTGTCGTCTATTATCACTGTCACTGGCCACTCCTCAAGGCTGGCCATCAGTACTGCCGTCATCCTCAGTGTGATCTTGTCGTGCCTCTTCGCCGTCACTATGAGTGCCGAACCTCCGTGACTAGCTCAACCCTCTTTCTTTCTATGTGTGTATGTTTGTGACCTCACATGGAGGTTGGGACTAGGCATGTAACCTCCCTTGATGGAGATGCTCGAGTTCATATCTGGGTTGCAAGACCTCGCCTCATATTTGAGTCTAAATTGAATAGCTAGTTAACGGTGTCCATGTTGGTGTCCTCGTCGTTTTAAATGGCTATTTTGTAATAGTAACTTACAATTGTCGTTAGTATACATAATGGAATGACCATAGTGAATCAAGTTAAAAAGTACAAGGACTAAATTGAAACGTAAAAGTTTCTCAAAACAAATTGAATACTAAGAAAAAATTCATTAATTCACCCATATTATTACCCAAAACGAAAGAAGATAATACAAAACATCAAGATTGTTGATCAAGTACATAAATGAGAGAGCTTAATTAACTTAAAAAGATCCTTTATGGGAGTGAACAATGCAAGTTTTACCTCCACATTAGGTCATGCAATGCAAATGAGTGATGTCAAGATGCTACTTTGTTAATATGTTGCAATCTCGCTTATGGGAACTATTAGAAACGTTTTCTTATAATTTTACAAAAAGCAATCTTCAATTTTCACCTCAAATAATAATTTTACATCTGCTAAGTCCGGAATCCATATTTACATGCTCATGAGATTTCCAACCTTGCAACAAGAGGTTTCAAAAATTTTCTCTCTGCACGATCTAAATTTATTGTTTGTTAGACTCCAGGGTAAATTTTAGACCTTTCTCGACATGATGACGCAAAATGCACGCTTGAAATAATGGAATTTTTAAATAAAATAAAATTGATTATCGGATGACGATTGCTGGATGAGAAACCCGCAAGCATTGAAGGAGCCATAAAAACTTTATGGTAGGCAACATGGATTTGAAGAATGGAAGTTATTGAAGACTTCTGTTATTTTGTTGTGCGTTTCGATTGTGTTTATGATTACATGTATGAGGCTGTTTTGTTTTAGTCATTAAATTCCCATCATTGACATTTGTGGGTTGTTATGTAATCATTGGCGTTTGTAAACTTCAATTCCTATATAAAGGGATGAAGTCATGAGTTGTAAATCAAGCCACAAGCCATAGTCCACAAAGACACAAATAAGAGAAAGCATTCTCAATAAAAATTTCTCCCTCAAATTTCTAGTGTTCTTATTCCAAGTTTCCGAAGTTGTTAAGGATTTCTCTGTGACGGGTAAGTTGTTGCAGGAGATGAATACTACATTTTAGCCTTGGTTCCCAAAATCCCCAATGCATCCAATGTCAATGATTTTCGACCTATAGCTTGCTGCAACACTATTTACAAATGCATCACTAAATTGATTGCCAACCGGATTTCTTGTGTGCTGCCTTCCATAATTAGTTTGCCCCAGAGTGCTTTTGTCAAAGGCAAACATATTAGTGACAACATTATGCTAGCCCATGAGTTATTTTGTAATTTCCATCATGATCCTTACGGGCCAAAATGTGTTATCAAGGTTGATTTTCAGAAAACTTATGATACGGTTGACTGGGATTTCATTGAACTAACATTGCAAGCTTTTAGCTTTCCTATGGAGCTCATAGCTCGTATTATGATTTGCATCCAATCCCCAAAATTCTCCATCGCGGTGAATGGAGAGCTCCATGGTTTTTTCTCCAATGGTTAGGGCATTCGACAAGGTGACCCTATGTCTCCATACATTTTTACTCTTATCATGGAAGTCTTCATGGGCATTTTGGATCACCAAACCTCTCAACCAGCCTTTGGTTTCTTTTGGTGCTGTAAGCCCTCTAGACTCTCTCATCTATTCTTTGCAGACGACGTGTTACTCTTTGCAGAAGCTAGCCTGGCGTCTATTGATCTTCTTAAAGCAGGGATAGACAACTTTTTGAGTTGGAGTGGTCTTACTCCGAACCTTAAAAAAAGTGAAGTTTTCTTATCTGGAGGTTCCCCCACTCTCCACAATAATATTCTGAATAAATTGGGCTACCAGGTGGGGTCTTTGCCTTTTCGCTATCTTAGAGTGCCAATTATTGCTTCCAAATTAGGGAAGGCAGACTATATCTCGTTGGTAAATGCAATTACTGCTAGAGTTCAATCTTAGACTCATCGTTTCCTATCATTTGCTAGTCGCTTACAACTCATCAGGTCAGTGCTACATTCGATCCAAGTCTATTGGGCTAATGTATTTTTTCTACCTTGCTCAGTGTTCAATTGCATTGAACAAATTTTCCGGCAATTTCTCTGGAAGGGCCTGGTTTTGGGCTCGGGTGGGGCTAAGGTTTCTTGGAGTGATGTTTGCCTACCAAAGAAAGAGGGCGGTCTTGGTATCCGTACTCTCCAAGAGAGTAATATAGCTTTTATGCTTAAGCACATTTGGCTCATTTTCTCTGATAAGGAATCCTTATGGTACAAATAAATTCATTCCACGTTTTAAAACGGAAGAATTTCTAGATTGCCCCCCATCCTACATATTGCTCTTGGGCTTGGAAGAAAATTTTGGACCTTTGGGAGAAGTTTCAACAGCATTTCAGATGGAATGTTGGGAATGGGCGCTCGGTCTCGTTCTGGTTTGATTCTTGGCATTCGATGGGTCCTCTCTACAGGTATTTTTCTAACACATAAATTTTCCGGTCAAGTATCTCGCGACTTGCTTCATTTGCTGAGGGCCTTGCTGCTTCCGATCTCAAATCTTATGTCTTTATTCTAGCAAACTGGGGAGAACCTCTCCTAGTGCTTAATCAAGAGGAAGATCGCTTCCAATGGCTTGGCCACCCCTCCGGTTGTTTCTCTACGGCATCCGCTTGGAACCTAATACACCTTAGGGGTAGAGTGGTGCCGTGGGCCTCCTTTATATGGAGCTCTGCCATGCCTCCCCGTTATCAAACTCATCTTTGGCTAATCTCCCGCAATTGACTCCCGACCCAAGTATTGTTGCTCTCTTATGGCATAATTACGGCTTGACTTGCCCGTTTTGCTCGACTCACCCGATTCCATTAATCACTTGTTCTTTGGTTGCTGCATTACTAGAAGTCTTGCTTCTTTTTGGGCGGCTAAGTTCAATATTGCTTGACAAAATAAGCCTTGGCTAGATAATCTCGTTTGGGCTGCCAAGCATATCGTTGGAGATAGTTTTCACCAGACAATGGCCCGCTTTGGTTTTGGAGCTCTTTGTTATATTATCTAGAAAGAACGAAATAATATCATATTTCGAAATCAGACCCTTTCACCAGACAATGGCCTGCTTTGGTTTTGGAGCTCTTTGTTATATTATCTAGAAAGAACGAAATAATATCATATTTCGAAATCAGACCCTCTTCCTCTCGTCGATGAGGATACACCTCCAGAAGGCTATTAATGACAAGGCGATGACCTTTAAGCATGTCCCGAACATTCCCAAGAATAGAAGACTTCAACAAAGTTGGGATTTACCTCTGTCTATCTTTGATTGATGGAGGTTCTCAGTCTTTTGTTTCTTGTTTTTGTTTTTCCGATTGGTTTCTGTTGGGAACCACAGCACCCTTACACTCTTTTTCTACTCTTGTCATCTTGAGTGTCGATCTCTTTCTACTCTTGTCGGTCGATCTCTTTTAGGTGCCAGGCTTCCTCCTCTGTATTCTTTTTAGGCAAAATCTATACATATCTTATTTTCACAAAAAAAAGAAGAAGATAAAATTGATTCAACCAACACAATAGCAAATCAAACAAAATAAGATTGATATCCATAAATTGGCGAACCATATCTCGCACGTGAGATCGGATTGACCAATTTTAAAATTAAATCGCAAATCGAATCTCAGACGTGAGATTGGATTGTCGATTTTTGTAAGAGATTGTAAGTCAGATTTCGGGCGCGAAAATCGGAATGTTAATCCCTAATTTGAGGGGCAATTTCATGTTAGAAATCTCAATCATACATTAAGGAATAATTCTATTAAAAAATAAAAATAAAAAAATAAAAATAAAAACAAAATAAAGTAAATAGAGAGAAAAGCTACCTAATTTACTTTAAAAAAAAAAAAAAAAGAGCTTAACAGCCCAATCAACTAAGGGGCCAACGCCGGTCGAAGCTCTGGCAGGGGAAGGCGCCGGCGAGGAGCTCCAACGAGGGGGACCAGCGGGCGGAGGCGCGAGCTGCTGCTGGTGGTGGAGCGACGCTTGCTGTCGGGCGGTGGGCGGAGGCGAGCAGCGACGGTGCGGTGGCGCGGCTGGGGTCAGGTCGCTGATCGGAGGCGCCGCAGGGGTCAGGGAACAACGTCAGGTGGGCAGAGACCGACGGAGACAGGGCGAAGCTTTGGACGAGGCGGCGGGTCGCTGATCGGAGGTGCTGCAGGCGCGGTGGTTGCTCGGGTCGTCGTGGGTCGTCGCGGGGCCGACAGGGGCTTCGCGGGCTGCAAGGCTGACGGGGGCGGAGGCTGACGGAGCAGGAGCGAAGCTCGCGGATCGGCGGTGGCAGAGACGCAGCAGAGGCTGGGCGAGGGGGAAGAGCCGGACCAGAGGCGGCGTCGCGGGCTGGTGCGGGCTGGCTGGTCGCGGGTCAGGCAGAAACAGCAACGTCGGAGCGGCGAGCGGGGGAACCCGGCCAAGAAGAGGAACAGTGCTTCTGCTTTCCTCTGATTTTTTCCTTTTTCTTTTCTTCCCTCTCACCTCACGTCCCTCACGTCACTTCTCCTTGTTCTGCTTTTGCTTTTGACTTTTCCACCAGCTCTTTTTTACTTTTTCCTCTTTTTCTCTCCCACAAACCGAGGCTCTCTTCCCATTTCTCTCTCTTTTGTTTTCTCAAGGCACGGACGGAAAAGCAAGGGAAAACCTATCTTCTCTTTTTTGTGTTTTTCCCTCGAACCCAGAGAAGCCCCCTTCCATCGACTTCCGTGCACTCCTCTTATAGGCAAAACAAACCTAATCTTTTTGTGAATATTCCTTCTCAGGAAGATTGCCTATAACTTTCCAATCACAAAAATCTTTTTATTTTCTTTATCTCTTGAATATTCTCTATTGATTTTTATCGCTTAAAGATAAGATTACAACCCGATTTTTTTAAATTTCAAAAATCTAATATTATTTCAAATATCTATTTATGTAATTTTTATCATTAAAAGAAAAAGGGCTCGGGCCAATTTGCTCGCTTTGTAAGTTTAGCCCAGCCTGCTCGTTAAAGCTCAGAATCACTAATTCGAACCCATTCGTCACCGGTCTAATAAATAAATGCAAAAAAATGCAAATTAAAAAATAAATGCACCTAAATCTATATGTTATGTAATTAAATGATTAAACGAGCCGCCAAAATTTAGGTGTCAACATACTAGAAAAAAGTGGGTATATTTTCTTAGAGAAAAATCTGAAGCTTTTTTGAAGTTTAAAGAATTTAAAGTCTACGTTGAAAAGTATAGTGGCTCTATTTTAAAGACGTTGAAATCAGATAAAGGGGGAGAATTCACTTAGAATGAATTTGATAAATACTGTAAAATTCATGAAGTGAAACATCAATTGACTGCCAGCTATACTCCTCAACAAAATGGCATAGCAGAAAGAAAGAATATGACAATATTTGAAATGACAAGAAGTATGCTAAAGGCAAAAAATTTGCCCAAGAAGTTTTGGGCAGAAGCTGTTGCGTGTACTGTATTCCTACTAAACAGGTGTCCAACAAGGAGTGTTCTTGGAAGAACACCGGAAGAGGGTTGGAGACGCAACAAGCCAAATGTTTCGTTCCTACGAGTATTTGGGTGTGTAGAATATCCCTATATACCAGACGAATAGAGGAAAAAATTGGACAACAAAAGTCAAAAGTGCATCTTCATCGGCTACAGTGACATGACTAAGGGTTATAAGCTATATAATTCAGTCACTGAGAAAGTTATCATCAACAGGGATGTCCAGTTTCTTGAAGATGAAGCCTGGGACTGGAACCGGAAGATTGGCCAGAAAAGCATCACCATTGAAGATGAATCATTGGTGAGAGAGGCAAAAAAATCTTCAACTAAAGATCCATCATTTTTGCCTAATAGTTCAATTTCTTCACCAAGAGCAATTTCTGAACCACCGATACGTCGTTCACAATGATTGCAGGAGACGCCATCAAAATTCAAGGATTATGTAATCACAAGAGATGATGATAGTGATAATGAAGGAATCACCGATGAAACTATGATACATTTTTGTTTATTTATATAATGTGACCCCATATCCTATGATGATGTAGCAATAGATGAGAAGTGGATCCAAGCAATGGATGAAGAAATCCACTCCATTGAAAAGAATGACACATGGGAGTTAACTTCTCTACCACATGATAAGAAGCCCATTGGTGTCAAGTGGGTGTACAAGACGAAGTACAAGCCAGACGATTAACTTCTCTACCACTTGATAAGAAGCCCATTGGTGTCAAGTGGGTGTACAAGACGAAGTACAAGCCAGACGGTCAGGTGGACCGATATAAAGCTAGGCTAGTTGTAAAAGGCTACAAGCAAAAGCCAAGTATTGATTATTTTGAAGTATTTGCACCAGTGGCTCGAATGGATACTATTCGGATGATTTTAGCACTCGCAGCTCAAAATTGTTGGAAGATCCACCAAATGGATGTGAAATCAGCGTTTCTTAATGGTGTTCTTGAAGAGGAAGTCTATGTGAAGCAACCACAGAGTTATGATAAGAAAGGGCATGAAAATCAAGTTTATAAACTAAAGAAAGCATTGTATGGGCTAAAACAAACACCTCGAGCATGGTACACAAGAATTGACACATACCTATTAGAGCATGGTTTTTGAAAATGCCCATATGAGCCTACACTGTATATCAAGTAAAAACTAACGTGACATAATAGTTGTGTGCCTTTATGTTAATGATTTTATATTTACAGGGAGTTGTGTGAAGAGATGTTTGCTGAATTCATGGAGGCTATGACTGGTCATTTCGAGATGATAGATTTAGAATTAATGTCTTATTTTCTAGGCCTTGAAGTGAAGCAGACAAATGATGACATATTTATTTCACAACAGAAATATGCTAATGATATTCTAAAGCGATTCAAGATGGAATCGCTCAAACCAATACGGACTCCCGTAGCATGACGGTTGGAGTTGAATAAAGAAGGAACCGGTGAAGTAGTGAACCCCACTTATTTCAAAAGCATTGTTGGCATTTTAAGATATGTGGCTTCTACAAGGCCAGATATTACTTATGGTGTGGGAATTATTAGTCGATTTATGGAGAAACCATACCAATCACATTTGCAAGCAGCAAAAAGAATTATATGGTATGTTAGTGGAACTCGTGATCATGGGATTTTATATTCTCATACTGACAATTTCAATTTGGTGGGATACACAGACAGTGATTAGGCAAGTGATACCGAGACTCGAAAGAGTACTTCTGGATATACTTTTTTTCTCAGATCAGGAGTAATTTCTTGGTTCTTGAAAAAACAACAAGCTGTTGCACTCTTGACCACTGAAGCAAAATACATAGCGTTAGCTTCGGCGGCATGTCAAGCAATATGGCTTCGTAGGATGTTATGTGAATCGATGCATGAACAGGCAGGTCCTATGAAAATAATGTGTGATAACAAATTGGCTATGGCTTTGGCCAAGAATCCTGTTTTTCATGGCAGGAGCAAACACATCAATATCAAGTATCACTATATTCGCGAGTAAGTCAAAGATGGCGAAATTGAGCTTAACTCTTGCAAATCGGAAGATTAGATTGCATATATTTTGACTAAACCATTGAAGGCAGATTCGTTTGAAAAATTGAAGATGATGCATGGAGTTGTTGAATTCCAAAATCAATTTTAAGGGAGGCTGTTTAAATAAAATAAAAGTGATTATCGGATGACGATTGCTGGATGAGAAACCTGCAAGCATTAAAGGAGCCATAAAAACTTTATGGTTAGGCTACATGGATTTGAAGAATGGAAGTTATTGAAGACTTCTGTTATTTTATTGTGCGTGTTGATTGTGTTTATGATTACATGTATGAGGCTGTTTTGTTTTAGTCATTAAATTTCCATCATTGACATTCGTGGGTTCTTATGTAATCATTGGCGTTTATAAACTTCAATTCCTATATAAAGGGATGAAGTTGTGAGTTGTAAATCAAGCCACAAGTCATAGTCCATGAAGACACAAATAAGAGAAAGCATTCTCAATAAAAATTGCTCCCTCAAATTTCTAGTGTTCTTATTCCAAGTTTCCAAAGTTTATTGGATGAGCAATAAATCATAATAAAAACCCAAGAATGATTTGTGTTACCCCGCATAAAGAAAAAAGTAGTTGAGCCACATAGGAAGCACGAATAAAAGAAGTATATATTTATAAGTTACGTCTTGAAATTAATGGATGTTAATCATCACGTTTGTCCACCAAAAGTCATAAAGTCAACTTTCACGTTTGCCCCACTAATTTAGTATTTAGGTTAATTCCAAGTTCTCTTCTCATAAGGGTGTTGAATCACGATGTTCTGTTCGAGTCTGAACATGTCTTTAATCATTGCTTTGCCTAAACTTGGTATTATTGATGTAATCAGACCAATAATTATGCGCTCCATGTAGTGAAATGCCGTCAATGCACGTGAGTTATAATCATCTCTTAGGCATCGAGAGAAATGTTTCGGAGTGATGCTGAAGTTTAGATAATAAATGACAAAATCTTCCCACTTTTCTTTTGCAAGTTATCACATTATCATGGGATAAAGCCACCCGAAGTCTGTAAACTTTATCGGTTTGTGTAATTCAATCCTTGAATTTTTTATCTTTGCTATCAAATCCTTAAATTATGTTTTTTTTGTTCACATTGGTACTTCCGTCAACAAAACAAACGAAAATGCTTATCAATGCCATGCCGGCTCCCACGTGGCTGCCATATGGCTTCTACGTGCTCATTTGATTCCAGAAAAAAAACTGAAAAGGAAGTTAAATTTATTTCGTAAAGGAAAATTTGGCAAAGAAAAACAAAAGAACAAACTCAATTCGGAACTAGCTAGAAAATAAGGGAGATCTCTTGTGGTAATCGAGATTGATAGTAGTATAAGAAGATGAATTTGATATTTCAGAAATGTTATGTCATAGTTGTTTTTTGAATCGTAATTGCTGATGGGTGTTCATCGAACTACTTGTGATGGAACCTTGCTTGTTTGTCCGAATGACGTGTTTTCTTTGAACTATATGCCAGGATATTGTTTTCAGCTTGATTCAGAAATTGGGAATGCAAGCAATATGAGCACGGACACATCTTCTCCATATAGAAATAGAGACGAGCTTCATTCCCTCTTTTCAATGTTAATACGCATGCGGTTGTTCAAAACAAAGTTGAACATAACCTTGTGTTAAATTTATAGGATCTTACGATCCTTGATGACTTCACAAAAGTTCAGAATGACATGATTTTGCACTTGAGTTGTTAAGTTCTTAGGTGGCATGTGTATGATTCAATTCCATGTTCATAAATATGTAGTCTCTTATTGACAAATGGGGGAGCTAGTTGGTGATAAACATGTCAAGTACATATCATCTGTTGAGATTGAAAATAACATGGTTTACTTCCTGCAGTTACTGAAAATGATATGGTTTATCTAGATATGCGATTTAGCATTTGGAGTTTGCTGATTTGAGTTTTTAGGGTGATCTTGCATTCAAAGAAAGGGTAGTTTTGAGTTGGTGGTTATGGAGAAATTGAGATTGAATGGAGCATACAAGGGTGCTGTGACCTAACCCCTTTCGACCAGGGATGGGAAAATTAGGTTTAGGGGTATCCTCAATTCCGGGCCGACAACTTTCCATTGATTCGGATTACCCCAAGCCTATACCTTGCATGACATTGAGCGTTTAAATTTTAAATCAATTAAGTCTACGCAAATTTTGACTAAGGAGTTGCCACCAGCCTTTTTGATTGGCTGGAAACCCAGTAAATATAGGAGAATGTCTTACTATTTACAGATCCAAAGATTGTAGACTTGGAGACTTGATTATGTTACTTTTATGACCAACGCTATTTTGGTACATACTTGATTATGTGCTAACTAATGCCATAACAGCCTATTCAAAAGAAATCTAAGGTTCGTCCTAACTATAATAGAGTAGGAAAGTAAAACCTAAAATATTAAAGTACATAATCAATTATAATCTGTAAAGGAAAGTACACAAGCATACTAATATCTTCCTAAAAAGAAAAAGACAATGCAAAACTGAGAATCCTATTGTAAAGCCCTAAAAGCTTGTCTAATTTTAAATTTTAAGTTTTAGGAATTTTCCAATTTTTCTGAATTTTTTAATTTAAATTTAAACTTTTTTTAATTTTCTGATTTTCTATTAATGGTTTTTCTGGATTTTTTAAATAATTTTTTAAAATTTTCTGAAATTTTTAAGTTTTAAGATTTTTCTGAATGTTTTAAATTTTTTAGAATTTTTAAAATTCTTAAAATTCTTTATTTATTTATTTATTTATTTATGATTTTTAATAATACTTTTATTATGAATTTTAATATTAAGAAAAAAGGAACTCGGACCAGGTCAAGAGACCCGACCCGACTGAACTGACTCGGATCCTATCGGTCCAGATTTGACTAAAACTGGGCCGCCCTTAAGGCCCACTCAGAATTAACAAAAATGGCCCACGAAGATTTCTTTAAAAAAATTCCAATTTCTATTCTCAGCCCAATACTTTCAGCCCACAACAAGCAAACCGAAGCCCACCATGAAAAAAAACTCAGCCCGTTTCCCATTCTTCTATTTTCTGCTTTTTTTCTTTCTTTCTTTTTTCTTCTTTTTCTTTTCCTTTTATTGTCCTTTTCTGCGGGTCATCTTCAACCTCCAGCCTCCTTCAATGAAGACTCCCTTTGCGCCTGCAACTCCAGCCGAACAAAGAAAACTCGACGCCACCACTATCTCGACTACTGACTGCCGTCGGCCTAACACCGACAGTAACTACCACTGGCTGCCTGCTGCGGCGGTCACAAAATTTTACAAAAAATCCACACCTAAACTGCATTTTCAACACTAAATATTCCAGCAATCCAACAAAAACAAATGCACATAAAAATAGAGAGAGATGCTGACTCAAATGGCGTTAAACCATAGGGTACTCGCCAGCGAGGGAAGGTAACTCTGGCGGAAGGAAATGGACGTCCAGCGATGGTGTAGGCTCGGCGATGTACGGATCAAGACATGAAATAGAGCAAAACCAGGTATTAGACGTGTTCTTCACCATCCACAGAGAAACCGCGTATCAATGTAGCTTTGAGATTCAGTTTTACGAGCTAAGTTTACATAATTCAATTAGGCAAAATCATCAAACAAATAATAGACACTCGATTATGAACTCCATAAGCAATTTCAGCGTTACATTTGAAAGAAAATGAAGGGGAAGAAGTCGAGAGAAAGAACGTGAGAATTTTCTTTGTATTCTCTGTATATGTTTCAATGTACAATGACCACTATTGTTATAATACAAAAATGTGAATAAGAAAAGCAACTAAATATTTTACAATTTGGATCCGATTAGATCCGATACTAATTGATTATGATTGATCCTTGAATGGTGTGGTGAATCTTCTCGCGTATCTTCCAATACTCCCCTTTAAGCTGGTGGCTTGTAGATATCCAAGACGCCTAGCTTGCTTAGGAGATACGCGTGCTGGCTTTGACACAAAGGTTTGGTGAAGACGTCCACTGGTTGTTCTTCTATTCGAATCCCCAGTGTTTTGATTATCCCTTGTTGGATCTTTTCTCGTGTGAAATGGTAGTCCACTTCTATGTGTTTCATTCTTTCATGAATGATTGGGTTTGAGGCAAGTTTGAGGGCCGCATCGTTGTCACAAAACAATTTCGTTGGCCCTTCAATTTGTACTCCAAGGTCTCGAAGTAATCCACGTAGCCACACTATCTCACATGTGGTTTTTGCCATGGCTCAATATTCCGCTTTTGCTGAGGATAATGAAACATCGGTTGCTTCTTTGTTTTCCATGAAAGTAAAGAATCCCTTAGCTTGATATAGAAACCAGTTATGGACCTTCTGCTCATCGGATAGGTCGCATAATCCACATCACAATATGCAATCATCTTTATATCACATTTCTTGGAGAGGAGAATCCCAAGTCCATAACATTTCTTCAAATACTTTACCACTTTAGGTGCAGCATTCATGTGGGATTATTTTGGGCTATGCATGAACTGATTGAGGGTTTGCACAGCATAACTAATATCTGGCCTAGTCATAGTTAAATATATGAGCTTCCCAACAAGTTTCTGATAACTCATTGGATCTCTCAATATATGATCAACTTCTTGAGAGATTACAACATCATAATCTGTTGTGGTCAGTTTGATATTTTGCTCAATTGGAATTACAGCCGGCTTACATCCTGACAATCCTGATCTGATATGATTTCCAAGGCAAATTTCCTCTAGCTGAGGGATATTCATTGGTCTGATCGAGCAATTTCTATTCCAAGAAAATACTTTGGCGACCCTAGATCTTTTATATGGAAAGTAGAGTGCAAGTATTGCTTGGAACCTTTGATAGCTATCTCATCATTGCCCATAATCAGTATATCATCTACATATATCATCAAGTATATAGATGATGTACCTTTAGTCCGTGTGAAAATAGCATAATCAAATTTGGACTGTTGAAAACCAGCATCTATCAGGGACTCAGAAGATTTTGCATACCATTGTCTAGACGCTTGCTTAAGCCCATATAGGAATTTGCAGAGACGACATACTTTATTCTCCCCCTATCTCCGTAAACCCTGTGGTATGTCCATATAAATCTCTTCATCTAGATCTCCATGGAGGAAGACATTATGAACATCCATCTGATGTAATGGCCAGTCCTAATAAGCTACTACAGAGAGGAATGAGCGGACTGTAACATCTTTGGCTATGGGAGAGAAGGTTTTGTGATAATCAAAACCTTCTTTCTGTGTAAAACATTTTGCTACCAATCGGGCTTTGTACCTTTCAATTGAACCATTAGCTCAATATTTGATCTTGTAGACCCATTTGCATCCAATTGGCTTACGATGTGGAGGCAGACTGACAAGTTCCCATGTCTGATTATCCACCAGTGCCTGCAATTCTGCTTCCATAGCCTTCTGCCATCGTGGATCAGTGCTTGGCTCATCATAGCTTGAAGGCTCGTGCTCTTCAGAAATGCGGGTAATGCAACATCTATGCTCCTCAGATAATCGATCGAAGGAAACATAAGAAGAAGTAGGAAAAAGAATACCTGGTGGATTTCTTACTCCACATATGTAATCTTTGGTCCAAGTTGGGGGGACGTGTGGCTCGTCCCGAACGTCTTGGCTGGATGGCTTCAGAAGATGATTGAGTTGCTGGAGGCTCCACAAGAGATGACTCTAATGTAATTCCTTCATCCAGGTTTTGAGCCATGTCTGCTGTTAAAGGTGTTAGAGCCGTAGTAGGTGAAGGATCAGTACCTGTATTATTTGAATATGGAACCAGAACATATCTTGGATCATGAATGGACTCTTCGATATGATGAGTATGAGAATATCCCAGTCTATCTATGCCTGATTCTTGGGTAGCAAAAGGGAAAAAATCTTCTTGGAATTGAACATCGCTACAAACAAAGAATTCACTTGTAGAGGGATCAAATATTTGGTACCCCTTCTGTAAGGTAGGATACCCCATAAACATGCAACGGCGAGCTCGTGGACCCATCTTATCCTTAGGTCCTACTATAGAAGCATAGCATAGACACCCAAAAATCCTCAGATGATTAAGATCTGGTTTCTTCCCAAAAATGAGTTCGAAGGGGCTTCGATCGTTAAGAATCTTGGTCGGCATACGGTTGATCAAATATGCTGCAGTTAAAACACAATCTCCCCAAAAAATATCCGAAATAGAAGCCTGGAATTTTAAAGCCCGGGCAACTTCCAACAAGTGATGGTGCTTCCTTTCCACTATTCCATTTTGTTGTGGTGTGTGAGTACATGAACTCTCATGTAAGATCCCTTGAGATGATAATAAAGTCATACACTCATAATTGAAAAATTCTTTCCCATCGCCTGTCTGAATTTTTTGGACAGTTTTCCCAAATTGAGTTTTTGACAGAAAAAGAAAGGTTCTTAAATGTGACACGAACTGACTCTTAGACTACATGAGGAAGATTCATGTGGCCTTTTAATGATCATCCACAATGGTGATGAAGAACTGAGAACCATCATGATTTAGTGTATGGTATGGTCCCCAGACATCAATATGAAGTAAAGAAAAAATATCAGCTGCACGACTTTTGCTCAATGGAAAGGGGGTACGTGATTGCTTTGCAAGTGGACAAATATGACATTGAGAATAGGGAAATAAGGAACTATGACCCAATCTGGAATGCAAAAGGAAATTTTTATCATTGGTAGTCAAATTACACAATGATTGTTTATTACAAGTAAATCAATCTAGATTCTTGGGCGAACTTCTCCAAAAAATAATCATTCAGATAAATTACCCCATCCCATTAGTTTCCCAGTCGAAAGGGACTGAAATTGACAACTATCAGCATTGAAGGAAACTTGACATGAATTTTCCTTACAGGCTCTAGACACAGATATAATATTGAACTGGAATTTAGGAATATAGAGGACATTTGTGAGAATAATTTGAGAACTAAGATTAACTATCCTAGTTATAGTGACATGAGCAACGTTCTCATTTGGTAATTGTACTATAATAGGACTATCTAGTTCTTCATTAATGGTAAATAATTTCTTCTCAAATGCAATATGATCACTGGCTCCAGAATCAACAATCCAAGTATTTCTCGATATATTGTTTATCAGACAATGAGAAATACCTGTAAAGCTGCTCCCCCTCTTTTGAACTCTTCTAATTTTTGTAGTGCTTGCATCAATTGCTCATATTCACCATGAGTAATGGGTTGATGTGCATTCTCCTGTCCTGTGAGTTGATATGCTACTACTGATATTTCCTTGCCCTTTTTTTCTCCAGGTCTGCCATGCAACTTCCAGCAATTTTCAACCGTGTGATGGGGTCATTTGCAAAAATCACAATACAACTTCCCCTTATTTTTTGAATTCGACCCATAAGAATTAGGCCCATAGGAGTTCGGCCCATAAGAATTTGGCCCATAGGAATTAGGCCCATAATTCTTCAAAAAATGTCCACCGTTGGATCCTTTAATGACAGAACCATCTCCACCGTCTAGATCTCCAGAGCTGCGCCCCCCTCTTGAGCTGTCCGATCGTGGCACGCGATCATAACTATCTGAACTAGACCCTTTAAAGGGCTTTTGTTCCGCGAACCCTAGGCTCGGATCACGCCTCTTCTTTAGGGTTCGCGAGCCCCTTTCGCTTCTTGCAGCCAGTGCTAGGGTTTCGACCCTTTTCCCTTCCGTCGAGGCAAGCCTTTGGCTTTCCTCTTGCACGACAAGCTGGAATATACGGCTGATCGAAGGTGCAGGCTCCATAGTGAGAATCTGTGACCTGAAATGGAGGTAAGATTCATTAAGAATAAGCAAGAACCATGTCGCCTTCTCTCTGTCTTTTATCGCCTTGTATTGTTGGAGGATGGCTTCGGGTCCATCAAACTTCTCCTCCGCTGCTTCCAACTCATTCCAAAGAGCTGAGAGCTTGTTAAAGCACGTCATCACAGACGTGTTTCCTTGCTTCAGTTCAGAAAAGGCCTGATGTAGCGAGAAGATTCTCGCCCGATCCAGTTTTCCATACATCTCTCGTATATTATCCCAAAAAAATTTTGAATCCTCTGTGGGAGGCAAACCGGCAGCTATTTTTGGGCTGATGCAGTTTCCTATCCACGTTCTAACCAACTGGTTGCATTTTTTCCATTGTCGCCCTATTTTTTCATCAATTGAGACCGGAATAGTTCCGTCGATGAATCCCTCCTTATCTTTTGTTACGAGGGCTCGACGAAATTCGTGTGCCTAATTTGAGTAATTCTCTTGTCCTATGAGGGGGTGGCTGATAAGCTACAGCTCAGGTCCATCGGCATTGGAGACGTACAGCGCGTCGCCGGGTTCTGGGCGACCCATGGCGGCCGCGAAGGGGAAAGGTAGAAACCCTGTTGGGAATCCTGGATTGTTTGTAGCTTAACCCGGATTGAAAGCACCTGCATTCAAATTCCCTGATCCGCTCGTCTGCTTAGGACCAATGGTTGAGCCTGCCCCAGTGTTGATTGGTAGGCCTCCATTGATCTGCACGCTCTAGTAGCACGGCTGTGATGTATCTGGGTTTGATCCATGGATCCATGGGTATGGCATCCATTGATAAGGATAGCCCGAGAAAGGCAACCCTGGATTGAACTGAGCCGGAAAATGTTGCCATTGTGTGTGTTGTGCGTGAATTTGACCCTGACTAGGCTACTGTTCAGCCATGGAAGTGACGGCGGATGAATTTGGAGTGGGCGAAGCATGTGGCGTCGTATTCCTTGCTAACTGATCTTCGGAGGCTGAGGTAAGTGTTTATGGGTTTGTCGTGATGAGGAATTTTAAAGAAATTTGTAGCAACTCTATTATGCAAATTGGGTTTTCTTTGGCAAAGAACGAAGGCTCAAGGAAGAATTCCTGCCGGAGGCTGTTTTGTTTTGCAAATGTCACAACAACAAAAAACAGAAAAGAACCGGAGGCAATTCAGAGAGAAATGCGGAAGCTATGGTAGGATCAGAACACGCTCTGATACCATGAAAGAAGATGAAGGGGAAGAAGTCGAGAGAAAGAACGTGAGAATTTTCTTTGTATTCTCTGTATATGTTTCAATGTACAATGACCACTATTGTTATAATACAAAAATGTGTATAAGAAAAGCAACTAAATATTTTACAATTTGGAACCGATTAGATCCGATACTGATTGATCATGATTGATCCTTGAATGGTGTGGTGAATCTTCTCGCGTATCTTCCAACAACATTCGACTTAAACAAGATGCATCAACCGTTAAATCGACATAACTCATTGCAAAACGGTCTCAGCTTCTAAATTCTCCGTGAACTCATCAGAATCGAGTGAAAGGTTACCTAGTTTCAATGCACGTTGCCGGAATCAAAGGCAGTGATCGCCAACAGACGGTGGCGAACGGCAGAAAACGAACACAATCTTGAACCTCCTCCTCAGGCCCTCCTCGCCCGCCTCAGGCGAATCATTCCCGTTATTTCTCCTGCGAGCTCAAGATTCTAGAAGCTTCAAGTTGCTCTCCTCACTTGCTCTTTGCGCCTCCTCCGCTCACAGACGCTCCTTCGGTCACGCTCGCTTTCGTTAGAAGAGTGGGCATAAAAATAAAAAATAAAACAAAGCTAGGTGGGGCGAATGGGCTTAGAGGACCGAATTTGCCAAGTGGGCTGGACAACATCAGCCCACTCCATTTTTTTTATTCATTTTGATTTCATCTTCATTTTTTTTGTATCTTTTTATAAATTTTTATATTTCGCAAAATAAAAGGATATTTAAAACATCGACAAAAACTCGGGTGTTGACATGGGGATAGACCAATCTAGATCTTCTTGAAAAACTTGGCATTGTGGATTCAAATGAAGTTGTTTCATGGATCCTGCAATCTCAGCATGAGTCTAGTTTGTATTTATTTGTCTATCCGCTTCTTTTTCGTGGTTACCCACGGAAAACATTCGGCCTACAAAACTTCCACTCCACATTCAATCAAATATTTCTTATTTGACAGTATGATTAAGATTTTAGCTTGGGATTGATATATTCCATCTATTACAATGATGACCACATCTTAGGAGTGCGAATGACACTTAGGGCTGCTTGTGCAGGTGGCTTTGGTAAGAATACTGGACATGATCCGCATCTGCTCTTTATGCTGAGTGCCGTGCAAATTTTTGGCCCTTTTTGATAAGTTAAATGTTATTGACATCAATAAAGTGACATATTGTATCCTTTGGAATAAAGTATCCTAGATTTGCAAACTCTTACAATCGGCGTAAGTTCCTTGATGTTGTTCTATGTTTTAAAGTTTACAATATAATGAGAGTGACAAAATTGCCTTAAGCTCTGTTTTGCATGTAAGAGATTAGATTATGTCATGTTATGGAGTTTTGATCACAGTTACTTTATAGTGTGTATATTGCTTGCCAAACATTGACGAGGGGCCTGTCACTATGGAGATTGAAGTTGCTACTATTGGATAATCTCTAATATCAAATGTTGTACATTGTTGTGCCTGAACAATGATTCAGACATCAGGGCAACTGCAGAACAAAGATGAATCTTTCTCTGGGGATATATGGGGAGAAGTCCATACTCGGTGTTTTGTCCTCGTCTTTGATCAATTATAATTTTTGTGCTTCTTGAGGATGTTTCTTAAATAATTGACATCCCTTTCACCCTTTTTATTTCCTTTGAAGGTTCTCTTGTTGTGCTATATGCTGTCTTGCGATACTGAAACGGTTGGATTCAATAAATGTGGAGAAGGCTGTAAGTTATATGGTGAGTTGCAAAACTTTGGATGGCGGTTTGGTTGCACTCCTGGTGCAAAGTCTCATGCAGGGCAAAGTATGTCATAACCTTATGCCGGAGCTCTTTCGCTGGTTTCTAATTTCTGATTGGTGCCTAGTAAGTCATGCATTTGCGTAAATACATGGTGGTCTTCTAATTATGTTCCAATGAACATCCGAAGGATAAAACCAAGTTGCCACAATTTTAAGACATTCCTTAGGACTCATCTTAGACGTGAGAAAGTATACTGATTCTGGAGGAGAATTAGGCAAAAAACAATGAAGCACCAAGCAAGTAAAACAATGAAGTACCAAAAAAGTCATAAACATATTGTGTCGGTACCAATTCAATCCTAAACTTTTCAATTGGATCAATTCAATCCTAAACCTTTTTACATTGGTACCAATTAAGTCCATCCGGCCAATTTTGACAGCCGGCGGCGCGTGGACATCAACCGGTGGCTAGACGGCGACGTGTTAATTTTTTAATATTTTTGAATTTTTATTAATTTTTTCCTTTTTTTTTCCTTTTCTTTTCTCCCTTCTTCCTCCTTGGACTATTCCGGCAGTGGTCGGCAAGCCTGCGAGCCTCTGGGTGAGGCTCACCGGCCATTGGGCAAGGGCCGCAAAGCCCTCGCCTGCCACTGGCAAGGGTCGCGGCCCTTGCCCGACCTCTTCCAAAGCCGCCGGTGAGGTGGCTTCACCTGGACCTGGGCCAGGCCAGCCTTGCCCTGGCCTTGCCGCTGGCGAAGGCGGCCTCACCCGCGGCTAGCAATGCCATGGCGGCCATCGCCAAGGTAGAGGCAAGGGCTTCTAGGTCGGAGGCTCGCCGGCCACTGGGCGAGGGCCACTAAGCCCTCGCCAGCCACCGATGAGGGTCGCGGCCCTTGCTCGGCCTCGTCTAGGGCCGCAGGTGAGGTAACTTTGCCTAGATCTGGGCAAGGCCAGCCTTGCCCTGGCCTTGCCGCGGGCGAAGGCGGCCATCGCTAGGCAGGTGTGCTAGTGATGGCCACATTCGCCCACGGCAAGGCTTGGTGAAGGCCGTGTTGGCCTCATCGCCGCGGGCAAGGCCGCCTTTGCCGGCGGCAAGTCCATGGCAAGGCTGGCCTCGCCCAGATCGAGGTGAAGCCACCTCACCCGCGGCCCTAGGCGAGGCCGGGTGATGGCCGTAACCCTTGCCGGCGCCGAAGGCTCGCCGACCGCCACAAGTAGGGGTGATCGGGTCCAGGGTGGGTAGGGTCTAGACCTGGACCCTGTTCTCGACCCTGTTATAACCGGTTCTCTTTTTTTGGACCCTATTCCCTACCCTATTTGCATTGGACCCTGTTCCCGGCCCACCCTGTTTTTCCGGTCCAGGAACAGGGTTAACCCTGTTTATATTGGAACCTGTTTTGCAAAATTTTTCTGTCATCTCCAACTTTTTTTTCCCTGGGAGAAGAACTCCAACACATAACTCACTTTGCCAAGAACACCACTAACTTGCTTCCATAACTGCCCTCTCGCACACGGACAAAAGAATTTAAAGAACAGAGAATTGATAGGAAATTTGTAGAGAAATCCCCAGACAAGGAGCCAAATCCAAGCCATCAAGAGAAAAGTTAGTCTGTGGTTCAAAAGACTAAGAAGAAGTAAAAATGACAAACCACTCATCCTACACACCTTTCTTCATACTATGAACAAAATAGGGGAAATGCACAGAGAGTCAGAGTGGAGACCCTAAACACACTCGCAGAATAGCTCCTACAATCAGCTATGCAAGATGGCCAAGCAATATATTGTGGTATAATCTGAAGAAAATGATGGCCAGTATACCTTCAATGAGACAATGGTAGCTGTTTACGAATTTCAATAAATAGCTCCAAGACGGTGAAAGACTCAATCCGAAGCTTCACCGAATATAAAAAAGAGCGTTGATAAGCAAAATGAATTACCGGACAAAACCACAAGTAGTACACGACGTCTTTCCAAAAGCTCCATTACCATGGGAATCAGAGATTGGTACAACAAATGTTGACCTCGATCTTTGGAGGGGATGGCCGTTTGGCTGCAAGAGGACCAAATTTGCAGAAAAAAGACTTAGACAGGATTCTATGTCAAAAAGGCAAAAGAAAAACAAACTAGAAAGGAACTATTGCATTTTTCTGAAACTAACCGAAACATCTCCATCGGTATGCTTCTCGGGTGGATAGATGAATTCTTGGAAGATGAAGAACTACTGTTCCCGACCAGCAGCTTCCCAGATAAGGTGGCCAGTAAGTCAAACGCATGCATTTTGTTGTCTTCAACATTCTTCTCAATCGAATTTCTCCTCTAAAGAAAATAAAAGATCAATAACGGAGATCAGTAACCAAGAATGATGGTGTGAGATGGATACAAATTCTAGAAGTACCAACTGGAAACTCAAAATGAGCTTACTCTAGCAGATCGGCGCCCGAGGCATGGCGGGCACCGATAGCCATTGAATCCATATTCTAACCTCCTATTCAGCACCATATCGCAGAAATCATACTAAATAAGATCAACCAGATACAGGGAACAAACTCTCTTAAATCCATCTTATAATTCAGCTATCATTCAATGATTGAGACAACATACCAGAACCTAAAAGCATAAAAAGTTTGCAGCATTAAACTAAATGGAGAGCAGACATTATGATCCAAAATAAAAACACATAATTTGCTACATTATATCTATCGGAAGAAAAAAACTTGCTTGATTAATTCGCACTTATCATGATCGCACGCATGCATGCACAAAAGCAGGCACCCACACACACAGAATACCACTCCAATCTTTTGTGTCGCAATGATCAAAAGACATAACATTTAAATAGTAAAAATCAATTCACGAAATCACATTTGGTGGAAATTCCAATTAGGAGGTAGTTTTGATCGGCAATATTACTCTCCCCAACAAAAACTCAAAACAATGTCACTGCTTAGGGTAGTCGTCAAGAAGTGAAAAGACAAATTAATAAACCCGTTCCAGCCATTATGATCTAATTCCCACAATTAATGCACAACTTAACAAAATTTAAAAACATTTATCCATGACAAGAGTTCAAAGTCCAGAAGTTCGCAGATCCAACCAAGCTTGACACTCGGAAAAAAATACATTAATTTGGGAAAATTCTAAGGGATATGGAAACTGCAGAAAAGAGAGGAAAAGATTGGGTTTTGACGACTCGCGTAAGGTAACATCAAAGAAAAATACCGATGGACGGTCAGAAAATGTCAAGACTTGAAATTCAAGAACGGAAAAGCGGAATTACGAGTAATTCCCAGTTTGGAGAAAGGTACGAGGAGAGGGAAAAGAAAACCGCGTAAACCATCACAAAACTCTCATGTAGAGCAAGGAATCGCCAACATTGGTTCTCCGGCGGATCCGAAAGCCGCTCGAATCTTTGAACAAGGTGGAAACAGGGAGATCCAGAACACTCATCGAACGCCGTCACGTTTGTGTCCGAGGCCGACGGCGCCGGGGTGGCGAGGATGGCCGGGACTAGGTGGGCGAGTGTAGGCAGCGTCGGCAGTGCAGCACTCGGATGGATCGGCGGAGGTGAGAGGCTGAGAGCGACGAGCGGTGTGAGAGTAAAGACTAAAGATAGAAAGAAACGACTAGGGTTTTGGTCTTTTGGAATTTTGGGGCCCAAAAACTGGTTCTCAAACCGGTTCCCCAACCGGTCCGGTCGATCCGGTTCCCGGGTGGGTATTCCCTCGGAACCGGTTCCCGGACCGGTTTAAACAGGGTCTGAACTTTGGGAATCGGTTCCCGGACCGGTTTCAACCGGAACCGGTTCCCGACCCTGTTTTCCGGGTGGGCCGAACCGGGAACCGGGTTGACCTGGTTCGGTTGCACACCCCTAGCCACAAGGACGATCCAAGGAGGGAGGAGGAATAAAAGAAAAGGAAAAAGAAAAAAATGATGATAATAATAATAATAATAATAATAATAATAATAATAATAATAATAATAATAATAATAATAATAATATTATTATTATTATTATTATTATTATTATTATTATTATTTAAAAAAAAATCAAAAAAATATTTAAAAATTACCACGTCGGTGTCCAGCCATCGGTCGATGTCCACGTTAGTGCCGGGTGACCAAAATTGGTCAGATGGACTGAATTGGTACCACTGTAAAAATGTTTAGGACTGAATTGATCTAATTAAAAAGTTTATGACTAAATTGGTACCAATGCAATAGGTTTAGGACTTTTTTTAGTACTTTTCCTGAAGAATTAGGCATATAGCAATGAAGCACCAAGCAAGTAAATTAAAAGGCACAAGAGCTTGACCGAGCACCTTGCTACAAAGCGGCTCATTTTTCTCTCTTCTTTCAATTCAAATAAGAAGATATTTGCAAAATAGAGAACAAGAATGTAGGAGCCATCATGAAGCGATAAGAGTTGGTGTTCTTGCTTCAATAGATAACAAAGCCGTGTGTATTTTGTTTAGCCAATTGTCCAGTCGGTCAAGTAGTAAATTTGACCTGTGAAATCCCCAGCCATAAGCAACAAACCTCAAATTACCAATGGAAATATATATAAACCTGGATATCCCATTTTAATTTTGTATGATGAACCAAGAAGAGAAGCATTGTTTGCTTCATTTTCAATCATTGAGAACTCCTCACAAGTAATAATGAGACAATGGATACTCATTAATGCGATCATTATTTAAACCTTAAAATATACTTACAGACAAACTCTTCATGAGAATATGCTCAACATCCTGTCGTAGAAAGTTTTGTGTGCTCTGTAATAACATTCATGGGAATGGTTCAATTCTCAAATGGTCGATTGCAAACATTTACATCATGGTTCTCCATCAAAGCTGTTTCTAGAATTTCGAAGCTTTCTAATCGCAAGTCAGCTCACCAAATAGACATAATTCTTGTAATACCCCAACTAGCAGATGCAGAACGTGCTGGCACATGATTCCACTCAATCAAGCAGTCCACAAAGGCATAGCAACATAACTAGACTAGGCATATGGATAGTCAAACAAATGCAAGAAAGCAGACCCTTATACAGCTATTACCATATGAAGCTAGAGCTAGAGCTCGAGCTCACTCTTAACTGCGCAAGGATAAAATCACACGAGTACATTCAACTAAAAACCAACTGCCACCAAAAAAAAAAAAAAAACCAAAAGCCAGAAACCAAAAACCAAAAACCAAAAACCAAAAACCAAAAAAAAAACCAAAACAAAAAAAACAAAAAACACGAATTGCCACACCACTTGTACCTGTTCTTCAGCGATTAGCTAATGATCTAGAGTTTTTCTATTCATACTCTAACTCTCATTCTCAGACTTTTGCCCTGCCTCCTTACAGAGCGTGAGAGTCGAAACCCACACCTGAAACTAAATCGTCCCTACCCCAACCCCCCGAGAAGGTGAGGATTCGAACCTCCCACCTCCTCCTTCCATGTTAGAAGGGTGGTTACTGAGGTAAACCCCAATGGTTAATGATCTGGAGTTGAGTGCACCTTTTTATTCCTTTTCTTCCACGTTCTTGTGTGCACGCGATTGGGCAAGTATGCTTTTTGGGGAATCGGATATGGGGTTACGATCCTGACCACACAACACATCTGGCGGGGGACACACCTTGCCACTTGCCCGCCCCGTGTGATGGTGAGGGAGGGCCTCGCCATCGAGCGTGCAATTGGACAAGTTGAGCTTGCGGTCTACCAAGGGTCGGTTGTCTCCTTGTGAGTTTTCCTTTTTCCCATCCCAAAGCGTGCAAGTCGCACGTGTGGGCATCGACCGCCGAAAAGTTGGAAAACTAAGTCTTCTTTTTGCAATCTATGGAATTCCCTATAGAAATGTTGAATACATGATTTGACCCATATCACGATTCACTTCTTGTAATCACGACATAATACAGGACGCGAGAGCGATATAGAATTTACTAGAACACTGCGGTTCTGCATTTGAAAAATGAGGAACGAGAAAATTGGGAAGAAGATGGTGCTTAATCATAATTGTGTGCTCAAGTCCTATCATGTATTTAATTATTGCTTTGCCTAAACTTTATATTATTGACGTAATCAGACCAATGATTGTGCCATCCACGTAGTAAAATGACGCCAATGTACGTGAGATATAATCTATCTCTTAGGTGTCGAGAGAAATGTTTCGTAGCGATGTCAAAGTTTAGATGACAAATGCCAAAACTTCCCACTTTTCTTTTGCAAGTTATCATCTTCATATGGCATAATGCAGCTGGAAAACCTTAAACTTTATCATTGTGTGCAATGTTGTCTTTGAATTATTTATTTTATTTTATTTTTGCAATCAAATTCTTGAACTATGATTTATCCGTTTACATTGGACCTTTCATTAAAAGACAAAAGAAAATGCTTAAGTGGCCGTTAAATGCCAAGTCGACTCAATGTGGCTCCTACGTCCGTATTAGAAAGATTAAAGAAATAACAAAATTAAATTTTCTTCATCGAGGAAAATTTGGAGCGGCGACAACACCGTGAGCCTAAGCCCACGGGCAATCTGTTAAAAAGTGTTCAAATTTGATCGGTCGGATGAGGACAAAGGTCGAAGCCCGCCCGATCAGCTTCGACTTTTGAAGCGGAGGCGGTGGCATCTAGGGTGAGGTGGTGATGGCTCGGAATTGGGAGGCTCACCTTCGGCTGCCCGTGGCTTTCTAAACCGTGTACCGTCGATTTCCAACAACATTGAAGAGATTGGAGATGACTGGAAATTCTTCTGTCTTTTTTTTATTTCTCATTTTTTAAGTCAGTCATATTTCGAGCCTAACCTATCCCAAAATTAAATTAATGCCAATCCAAGAGGACTTGTTTAGGCCCGAATCTTTCAACCGGGCCTGAAGTCGATCGGGTGGGCCATATTTTTCAATAAAAAAGCCACCCATTTGCAACTATACTTCCAATTACTAGACGCCAAAGGAACTCACGAACTGATTGCCACGCCAATCTTTATCTGCGGCAGACAAACAAGCATTCCTATTCTGTAACAGGGAAATAGCAACAATTTAAATTAACCCCAATAGCAACCAGTCACAATATTCCAACAATATTAACCCTAAAGCAGTGAAGAAAGTGCTGAATATTAAAGCAAGGCAAAACCAACACTCCCATTTTACGTGAAAAACTCAATAGAGAAAAAATCATGAGATCGCTCAACTAATAATTAAGAGCAGCAGAATCCACAATAGTTCATCTCTAATAACACAGCTAGAGACTCTTCGCACTAGCAAAATATTATCACTACAAAGGTGGATTAACACAAAGAAGCAAGAAAGATCTAACCGCTACTAGAGAAAATTAAGAGTCAATTTGGAGAAGATTTTAACAAACAAAACCAATCAACTTGTAGAGCTTAGACTTACAAACAGCATACTGAAATTTTCACCAATTCCGACAAAGTTTCACTATCGAATCTGGACTACCACTTCTCTTCTTCAAAGCAAAGCTTTGTGCCTCCTTTCCTCCGTAACAACAAATTGCTTGTCTCTGTCTCTTCTAAATCAAGAATATTCAGCCCTATCTTTTTTCTTATTTATTGAAGATGATGAGATGGGGCCACAAGAGGTGGACCCAGCCCAACAAATCTCCCCGTTCACCTCAAGAGGGAAGTATCATTATACCCGCTTTATCAATACAAGAATCAAGTTTCACCATTGACAAAGTTTTAGTCATCATATCAGATCCATTATCATCGGTGTAGACTTTCTCCAATAAAAAGAGTTTCTCTTCTTATTTATCTCAAATCCAATGACAAGGATAAGGCATTAGGCTAGGTAAAGCAACCAGATGCATTTGAACATCACTACCTTCAGCAATATGACAAGGATAAAGCATCCCCGCATAATGATGTCTTGTATTTGCACGAATACATCTGATCTTGTTGGAGGCAAGACCACTCATCTCTAACCAATAACAGCAGCTACCAAAAAGTTGATATATATAGAGCAGTATCATGAATCACTCTCTGAGGATAAACACCCTCTAGGAACACCATGAGGGTGCCTTGATGACACAACGGATAGAGTGCCCTGTCCATCGCCAGTCGCATGTTGCCTAAGAATGGACCTAACTATTAGCAGTAACAAACCAAATAGAAATCTGTTACCGCAAGTAAGCATTAACCCAAGTAACCGAAGTGGACTCTGCTTTTAGCAACAACTTCTATAGATTTCTGAAAACGCAAACTTAGTTTTGTGTTTATAGCTTGTTCAAGCCTAAACCACCTTCACATGTTATAACTAAGGGTTGTGTTATAACAAGTTTGTACTGGTGTTTAATATCCCATTTCAAATGGCGAAAATACGACATTGAAATGGAGAGATCAATTTCCCTATATCTTGTCTAGTTTGCTTGCAAACCATAAATGGTGGAAATTGAGATCAATGGAGTAATCTGACAAGCCTAAGTTTCAAGCCACTAAAACATGTGTGTTTACAGTATTGTCTCTTTCATTATCTGATCTTTTGTTTTGACAGGGCATTTTTCAAAACATACTAAAACCGACATCAAAGACACTTTTATGGCAAAAGACTGCCTCAAGTGTCAAAAGTTGACACAAAGGGACACTTGTATCAAAACTTATGAAAGTGACACTTAAATGTACGAAGGCTGTTAATCCCAACCACTCCTAGATGCAAAGATAAAGAATTGCATTCACTTTTTATGAAAAATGGGACACTTGAGTGCCACATCCGACGAAGCTCACTGGAATCCTACGTGACATTTTTTTTATTAATTTTTTTGCTTACGTGGCTTGCCGGAAGGGCTGACTTAGCAAACTACACATAAAAATGACGTCGTTTTGACACTGTTCAACCACATCAGCATGCAAAACGACGTCGTTTTGCACCCAGCTTGCTGGAAAATTGTCACGTCAGTATTTTGACCGGATTTTCTCGCCAGTGGCACTTAAGTGATCCATTTTGCTCCGACTTTGACACTTAAGTGTCACTTTTGTAACTTTTGACACTTAAGTGTCAATTTGTACCAACTTTTGGTACTCCAGAAGTCCGGGTGTCACACTTTTACAGCAAAAATGTTAGGTTATATCAGTGTTGCGTTTGTCCTAGACTATATTGATACATAGCTTCCAGGAAATTTAACGAAATATTGTTCGACTGAAGTAAATTTCAACGCAACCAAATGCTAGGCTCTTAAGAAATACTTTCCGATAGAGAGACTTATCAATTAAGAAATTTAGCCGAAGCTCTCTCCATTTTTATTTTACACACTAACGGCTGGCCTAATAATAATATAAAGTTCCATTTACTCATATTATGTTAGATATTATTTCCTGGCAACCAAATGCAGCTGGTCAAATAAAGGTGAAGCATTCAACAATAATTATACTCTGTTTGTTTCATGAAATAGTAATATGAAGAATAATTTCCAAAAAATGATACTTTACATTACTTGAAATAATTAGTCAATAAAGGCAATAAAGATTTATGTCTAAATATTTTGGTGAAAAATAAAAAATTTCTATCATTTATTTTTGTAAATGATACAAATAATACTTAAGTTATTCGTGAAACAAACAGAAAGCATAACGGAAAAAACAAAATATATATAATCAGCCGAAGAAAATGGACAATTGGGCCCACTTTTCGTCGGCCCAAAAAGCCTTAATGAAACCTTCGTTCCTCAAGAATAACGAAAGAAAGTCTCATCTTTCAGTCGACTTGAAGAGCATTTTTTATTCTGAATCAGCTTAAACCTTCGTTTTCGCTCTAATTCATCTTCGATCGATTGACTGGTAAGGTCTTCGGGGAGCTTCTGCGAGCGTTTTTCACTACTAATCGTTATGCCGCTGCTTCTGTTCTTCAGTTTGATATCTATTTTGCTTTTTTAAGCTAGTTTTCGTTGATGTCGCGACTGTTTCTTGCTGATTAGATCGTCTCTGACCTGGGGCCAGATGGTTTCTAGCTCGGATAGCAAGAAAATGTTGGAGATCTCTCGTGGTGATCGAGATAGATAGTAGTATAAGAAGGTGAGATGAAGATTTAAGAAATGTTGTGCCGTAGGTGTGTTCGAGCCGTAATTGCTGACGGGTGTCCGTGGAATTACTTCTGTTGGACGTGCTTGTTTGTCTAAATGGCGGTGCTTTCTTTGAACTGGAGATTATTTTGTGCTTGAGTCAGAAATTGGGAATGCGAGCAATTTCAGCATGGACCCATCTTCTCCAATTGGAAAGAGAGATGTGCTTCATTCCCTTTTATCCATGTTAATATGCATGCGATTGGTCAAAACAAAGTTGAACACAATCTTTTGTTAAATTTATAGGATCTTTACGATCCTTGATGACCTCACGAAATTTCGTAATTTTATACATTTTTCGCTTGAGTTGCTAAGTTCTTATGTGGCATGTGTGAGATTTGATTCCATGTTCATTGATATGTAGTCCCTTATAGATTGATGGGAGAGCTTGCTGCGATAAACATGTCGAGTGCATATTGTCTGATGAAAAGATAGGGATGAAATTTTAACGATTCTCTTCTTGTTCTCTTGTCCACTTCCTGCCAGTTACTGAAAATGACTCGGTTTATCTGGATCTACCATTCAGCATTTTGGAGTTTTACCGATTTGAGCTTTTGGGTTGATATTGCACTCAGAAAAAGGATAGTTTTGCGTAGGTGGTTTTGGAGCGCTAGAGATTGAATGGAGCATATTGGGGATTGGCCATTCTAGATCTTCTTGGAAAACTTGGCAGTGTGGATTCAAATGAAGTTGTTTCTTGGATCCCGCAATGCCAGCATGGGTCTCGTTTGTATTTATTTGTCTCTCAACTTCTTTTTTACGATTACCCACGAAAAACATGCAGCTAACAGAACCTGCACTCCACATTCAATCAAATATTTCTTATTTGACGGTATGATTTGTTAGAGAAAACTCATTTACTGTTTTGAAGTTGACAAAACATTTTTAAAAATCTAGTTTGAAGACTTGCAGACTCGAATGTTATGATATGAAGAACTTCATACTCTCTTGTCAAAGTCTGAAGACTGCGAGACTTTAAATTAAAAGTCTGCCCTCATTAACAGTTTTCCAGACCAAAGAATGAAGACTTATCTAGATGCAGGATTCTCTTCAAGAATTCGATCCGTACGGTTTTTGGAAGATCTTATGGCTGAATATAGCATTTACCTGATTGATTATTCTTATTGAAACTTACTCCGATATGAAAATCTTGTGAAAGGCAAACAAACTTGGAAGGTTCTACTTATGAAAACTAAATATCCTGATTTGTATGGGCGAACATGATTGACAGGCTTTTATCACAATCATCTAACTCCTCGAGATCTTCTTGATTGATTTTGTACAATAGGTAAATTAAAAGAATTCATTTGGTAAGTGCCAACGGTTATGAAGGCATGAAGGAGTATTTAAGGCAGACTCTCAAATTGTTCGAAACAGAGAGTGCGTGAAAATAAAATTTCAAAGTCTGAAGCTTTCTAGTTCTTTGTTCTTTCACTTATTGAGCTCAAAGTTGTATACAAAAGAGAGAAATTCTTAGTGAGACTTTTTGAGAGATTAGTAGAGACTTCTCACTGTGAAAGTCGAAGATCACAAGCTGTAAAATCTCTTTTGATTCATATTGGAATCCAGCTAATAGGCTATCAACATGAGAAAGTGGACGTAGGCTTGATCTAAGCCGAATCACTATAAATCTTGTGTTCTAATTCTCTTTTCTCGAACTTCTTACTTTTATTTGTATATTCGTATATTCGTTTATAATTGATTGCGTACTTAGTCTATTATCTTACAAAGACAAATTACTTATGTTAAGATTTGCAAAGATTTTTATTTACACCTATTCATCCCCCTTTAGGTGTTTGCACTAGTCATTTTCAATTGGTATCAGAGTTTGTGTGCTTATTCTATTGAAGTGTTTTTACTTCTAAAGCTAAAGATCTATGGTTAGTATTTTGGCTCCAGGATTGGTTGAAGGCCAAAGCAACACCAGACCTCCTTACTTTGATGGGAATGAATACAATATTTAGAAGAATAAGATGAAAGTATTCCTGAGATCGAAAGATCCCCTAGAATGGGATGTGGTAGAAAAATGGATTATTCCCAAAGCTACAACTATCTTAGAAAGAGGAAAAGATGTTGTAGATGCTGGCAAAATTGTTGGAGAAAACTCTCGTATTGTTTTAAAGTTGACAAAATGTTTCCATTAGTCTAGTTTGAAAACTTGCAAACTCTATCGTCAAAATTTGAAGACCTCCAAACTCAAGATTTAAAGTCTACCATCACTGACAGTTCCTAGAACAACGAAGAGAAGATTAGGATTCGATTTGTACGGTTTGAAGAATATCTTACAATTGGAAATAACATCTTGCGATTGGTTATTCTTATCGAAATCAATTCGATTAATTAGACCGTTGATTGGCGAGATACACTTGGAAGATTCTACTTATATAAACCAAAATCATGATTGTATGGGCGAACAGAATTTGTGGGCTATCATCTCATTCCTTTAATAACTCGAGATCTCCTTGAGTGATTCGGTCCAATGGGTAGATTGGACGAACTCCTTTGGAAAGTGCTAACGGTTGAATAGGTATGAAGGAGTATATAAGGAGGATGTTCAAGTTATTCGAGTGTGTGCGTGATAGAAAAATTCTAAAGTCTGAAATTCATAGTTTTTTGCTATCTTAATCGTTGAGCTTGCCTTTTGTACTCAAAAGAGAGATCAAATACTTGTGAGATCTTGGGAAAGTGTAGTAGTGTCTCTACGCTGTGAAGTCACTTGTGAGATCTTGGGAAAGTCTAGTAGTATCTCTACGCTGTGAAGTCAATGACGAGAAGACTGTAAAATCTCTTTTGATTCATAGTGAATTCCAACCAGTAGGCTGTCAGTGCGAGAGAGTGGACGTAGGCTTGGTCTAAGCCGAACCACTATAAACCTTATGTCTCAATTCTCTTTCCCTAAACTCCTTTCGTTATTTCGCAGCTTTATATAATTTCTTACAATCATTTACATCTTCATTTTGCGAGTTAATTTGCTAAAGTCTTGTGAGAATTTTCAAACACCTATTCACCCCCTCTAGGTGTACTTATTAGCACTATCAGAAATGACTCAAGCAAAAATAACCAAGAGACAAGCTCTTGATGCTAAATCTATCTACTTTTTATACTGTGCTTTATCTCCTGTTGAGTATAATAGAATTTTATCTTATGAAACAGCAAAAGAAGTTCGGGACAAGTTGCACATTACCTATGAAGGAACTGATCGAGTTAAAGAAACAAAAATCAACATTCTACTCGAACAGTATGAAGCCTTCAAGATGAAGGCAAGAGAATCCATCACTAACATGTTCAGTCGTTTCACGGAGATTGTAAACGGTCTGGCATATCAAGGACAACCAATCTCAGGATCAATAAAGGGTAACAAATTGCTGCGTGGACTCTCCAAAAACTGGAATCACGTGAAGACTTCAATAAGAGAAACCTAGATGGTCATGCCTCTCTCAGTAGACGAATTAGTTAGCACACTTCAATCATATGAAGTGGAGCAAATCAATGAGGAAAAAGATCCTAAAAGTAAGAAATCAATTGCTTTAAAATCTAACGATGATTCTGATATTTCAGATTCAGAAGATGACTTGGACGATGAAGAGCTAGCACTTATGATAAGGAAGTTCATGAAGTTGAATAGGAAAGGAAGAAAATTTAACTGGAAGAAGTAGAGTACTCAAAGATTTCAGAAGAAATCAAATGAGGACAATGAGACCAACAAAGATGTGATTTGCTTCGAATGCAAGAAAAATGGGCATATCAGACCCAACTGCCCTCTGTTAAATAAAAAGAAAAGAAAAATAGAGAAATTCAAAAAGGCCCTCAAAATAGAGACATGGAGTGACACAGAACGCGAAAAAAGTGATGAAAAATATGCCAACAATTGTTTAATAGCAAATTCAAAATCAAAGACTCTGAAATAGATTCAGACTCAGACAAGAAAATCGAAGTTAGTAATTTAAAAATTCCTGCTAAAGTCTCAAAGTATATAAATGAATTATGTCTCAGTCTCAAAACATCTCTTAAAATGATTTCCGAGCTAAAAATGGAGAATTCTAAACTGAAGTAACATGAAATTTCTTAGAAAGAACACTTTGAAAATCTAGACAAAAGCTTTATTGATTTAAAAGATAATGCAGATTCTATTTCAAAGGAAAATACCTTTTTGAAAGAAGACATTTCAAATATCTCAAAACGGTTTTCAAAATGATCTAAATTGTTGAAAAAGATTCTTTCAATACAAAGACTTTGTGTCAACAAATCAGGTTTGAGAATGGCACCAGAAACCATTCCTTTAATTGATTTTCCAAAAGTAAAATAATCAAACAGAATTACAAAAACATTTTACAAAAATCATTTTCAAAAAGTCTTTGTAAAACCTATTGGCCAAAGTATTTTCAAATGTTCAAAGTGTAACAACTCAGAACATTTTGAGAATGAATGTCCTAAGGTTTAGAGACCTATTAAGAGGGATTAGGCAAAGACTGTTTTTGGTACTAACTCCCTTGGATCCAAGAAAATGTGGGTACCAAAGAAAACTTAATTTTTTTTTTTTTTTATGATTGCAGGTCACTATCAAGAAAAAGATCAAATGGTATTTGGATAGTGGCTGTTTGAGACACATGACAGGAGATTCAAGCTATTTTATAAATTTTATGCAAATAAATGGTGAAAAAGTTTCTTTTGATGGAAACCCCAAATGAAGAATTGTTAGATGTGGAATTATAAAGATTAGAAGTCTCATAATCAACAATGTCTCTTTGGTGGAAGGTTTGAATTACAATCTACTCAGCATAAGTCAACTGTGCGATATTGTATTCAAAATTAATTTTCAAGAAGGCATTTGTTCGGGAACTAGTAAAGATCTATCTCAATATTTTACTGGATGAAGACATGGAAATATTTATCTTCTGGATATAAAACGAGAGAACTTCCAATGTCTAATTTCCATTCAAGATGAAGCAAACATTTGGCATCGAAAACTTGGTTATGTTAACATGAAGCAGATTGCCAAAATTTCCTCCAAGAAGCTTGTTCGTGGACTGCCCAACTTGACTTATCAAAAATATGAATTATGCATACCATGTGTTTTGGGAAAATAGGTTATAAGCTCTTTTAAATCTGTAAATCATGTTTCTACTAAACGAGTTTTGCAACTTCTGCATATGGACCTCTTTGGACCAACTAGAACTCAAAGTATTGGTGGAAAGTAATACTGCCTAGTAATCGTGGATGATTACTCTCACTTTACATGGGTATTCTTCTTGACAAGTCTGAAGTATTCTCTTACTTTTCAAAATTTGCTAAGAAGGTTCAAAATGAAAAATATTATGTTATTTCAAGCATATGAACAAATCATGGAGGTGAGTTTGAAAATCAAGACTTTGCAAATTTTTGTGATGAATCTGGTTTACAGCATGTTTTCTTTTCACTATATACTCCAGAGCAAAATGGGATTATGGAAAAGGAAGAATAGATCCTTGCAGGAGATGGCAAAAACCCTCTTAATTGAGAGTAATATTTCCTTTCAATTTTAGGCTGAAGCAGTTTCTATAGCTTGCTATATTATTAACAGAGTATTTTTGAGGCCTATTCTAGAGAAAACTCCTTATGAATTATTTAAAGGAAAGAAACCAAATGTTTCTTATTTTCATGTGTTTGGTTGCAAGTGTTTTGTTTTGAAAAATGCAAGTGATCAAACTAGTAAGTTTGAAGAAAAATCAGATGAATGAATTTTTCTTGGCTACTCAACCTCAAGTAAAGCCTATAGAGTATTGAACAAAAAGTCTCAGTTTGTGGAAGAATCTATGAAAGTCAAGTTTCAAGAGTCTATGCAAAATCAAGTTTTGACCGGACTCAACTTGAAAAATCTGAACCTGCTTTAAACATTATAAAGTCTACTTTCCCGAAGTGGTTCGACTTTTGAAGTTCAACAATAAGAAGAACCAAAAACTCAACTGAAGCAAAGGATCAAGAGACTCATAAATCAACCAGCAACTAGAAGCATAAGTCAAGTCATCCCAAGGAACTCATTATTGGTAACATTGATGAAGGAATTCGCACCAAATCCAAAAGGCGAGAAGAGTATAGCGCTTTAGCACTCGTTTCTGAAATTGAACCCAAAGCATAGAAGAAGCCTTGGTTAATGAAAGTTGGATTGAAGCTATGCAAGAAGAACTCAGACAATTCAGCATCAACGATGTTTGGGAACTAATTCCTAAACCTAAAGGTAAATCTATTATCGGAACTAAATGGGTTTTCATGAACAAGGTGGACGAAAAAGGAAAAATGATTAGAAATAAAGCAAGACTCGTGGCCAAATGATATACACAAGAAAAATAGATAGACTATGACGAGACCTATGCACCAGTAGCAAAGTTAGAAGCAATTAGATTATTACTTACTTTTGCTTGCTATAAAAATTTCAGGTTATTCCAAATGGATGTAAAAAGTGCATTCCTAAATAGATTCATCCAAGAAGAAGTTTATGTGGAACAACCACCTGGTTTTGAAGATCCAAGAAAGCCAGCTCAGTCTACAGACTAAAAAAGGCCCAACACGGATTGAAACAAGCACCTCGAGCCTGGTATGAAAGGTTAAGTAATTTCCTAACTCAAAATGGGTTTGTTAAAGAAAAAGTAGATATTACCTTGTTCATTAAAAGAGAAAGTAAAGATTTTCTACTTGTTCGAATTTATGTTGATGATACTATTTTTGGATCACCTAATGAAAGTCTATGCAAGAAGTTTTCTAGATGCATGCAAGATGAATTTGAGATGAGTATGATGGGTGAGCTAAATTTCCTTTTGGGATTACAAGTCAAACAGTCAAAGGAAGGCATTTTCACTCACCAAGAGAAGTATGCAAAAGATCTTATCAAGAAGTTTGGATTGGAAAATTGCAAAAAGACAGAGACCTATGTCAAGTTCTTCAAAACTGGAAAAAAAATGAAGAAAGAAAGAATATAGATCAAAAGCTATAAATGAGCATTATTGGATCACTTCTTTACCTTACTGCATCTAGACCTGACATTTTATTTAGTATTTGTATTTGTGCTAAATTCCAATCAAATCCCAAAGAATCTCATTTAAGTGCAGCAAAGCAAATCATCAAATATGTTGCGACTACTCCAAAGCTAGGTCTTTGGTATCCTAAAGAATGAGACTTTACTCTTCTTGGATATTCAGACACAGATTTAGCAGGATGCAAAGTGGATAGAAAGAATACTTCGATACATGTCAACTGCTTGGCAACAAGCTGGTATCATGGTTTTCAAGAAAACACGATACCATAGCTCTTTCAACAGCTAAAGCGGAATATGTAGCTCTTGGAAGTTACTATTTTCAAATCTTATGGATAAGGCAATAGCTAAGAGACTTTGGTATTGAAGAATCATACACTGAGATCAAATGCAACAACACAAGTGCCATCAATCTCACAAAGAATCCAATTTTTCATTCAAGATCCAAGCATATAGAGATACGATATCATTTTATTAGAGATCATGCTCAAAATGGAGAAGTTATGATTCAGCTCATTGACTTGAAGAATCAGTTGGCAGATATATTTACAAAGCCATTGGAAAAAAGCTTATTTGAGTCTATTCGTGCAAAAGACTGAACATCATATCTTCTACTAGGTAAAGTCTGAAGGTGTTCAGACTCAGAGTGTCCAAAAGTTACGACTGTAAGTTAATACTTTCTAAATGAATTTATTTTTGGATAAAATTTCGAAAAGGTACATTAATTTTTGAATTGCTACTTGCCTATTTCGTTTTTAGGAATTATCCTTAAATTTATGACAGTTTTTCATTTTCAAAAAGGTAGTTTTTCATTTTTGAAAAATGCAATTTTTACTTTTTCCTTTATGACATTTCGTATACCCTGTTTCACTTGCCTTATAGACAGTCGAAATTCTTCTTCTCCGTTTACGCTCATTCAAACCCTAGAATATAGAGATCCTACTTTCTCTCATTTCTTTTGTGTTTGATCCAAAAAGTTTTCACATTTTCAAACGAGCGAGTTCGAATAAATTCTCCAAGACTGTGACAATGTCTTCCTAAAGAAAATCTTCTAGAATTGCGAGCAGGGGACCACAACATATGCATGAGGATCCTACACATTTTGACCAAACTAAGGAAAAAGATTCTCCTCAACAACAGCAACAGCAACATTCTCAACAGTGTCACTCCTCACAACGAGCGACTCAAGATCCTTCTCCGCAACAAGGACAAGAAGAAATTATCGAAGATATTGAACCAGTAAGAACTCAAAAACCTCAATTTCTATTTAGACTGTACTCCAACTTGAAAATGGGTGGTTTTACAATGAATCTGATCGATGAATTCTTGAGAGCGCACGGTTACAAGAATGAAACCTTGTTCTTGAATGCTATGAAAAAGATAGGCGTTGCACTTCAAGCTTTGGCATAATGGACTTTTGTCAATTTTCCTAGCGATCCGTAGTTTGGTCAACCAGATGAAAAGGATGATGATGAAAGGTTGTACGCGCATTTTCAGCCCAAGATGGGTGTTGCTGCAAAGGTTTGTGGATAGGGAACGAACTTATTTCGTTCTAAGGACCACAAAAAATCTTACTCGAAACTGTTGAAGAGAGGGGTTATGAACCCTAGGAGTGTGAACTTTGACTTTCTTGACTCTTTAAAAGTAAATCTAAGGGAGAAGCTTGCATTGCTTCAACTTGAAAGCTTTTGTTCAGAAACCACTGACACCTACCCTGAACTCACCGCTTATTTTTATTCAAATCTATCCTTTTTAGATGCGAATAAATTTTGTTTTATAGTTAGGGACAAATAATTTATGGTTGATGTGGACATCTTGGCTGATGTATATGGTGTGGAAAGAGGGAGATTCTAACCAATTGGTGTGTCTATTGCTAGCGCTACCTTGGCTATTGTTTGGGACAGACTTGTTGAGGGCAAGATTTCTTACTCTAGAATGAATGCCTCCAACATTCTACTTTACAAGGTCGTGATAAACTGCATCAAACCAAAGTCTACTTCAAAGACTAATGTCTCTTGTTCAGAAGCAAAGTTGATGTATGCGATCAACACTAGTTGAAAGTTCTCATTGCCTCACACTATCCTAATGCACATGTATAGGACAATTGTGAAAACAAGGGGCAACTTCCTTACTCAGCACTTGTTACTTGACTCTTCAGACATTTCCTTATTCAGTTTCCCACTCCTCTATGTGTTCGAACCATTTCTTCAATGTGATTGGTTTTAAAATGGTTTCAAAAATGAGACTGAATGAGCTGAATAAAGAATTGGAGCACTTTAAGGATAAGTCCCCTATCAAGGCGAAACAAGACTCTGCAACAAAGAAGAGAAAAGGCAAGGAGCCCTTGAATGAACCAATCAAGAAGAGGAGATCTCTTATCTTGCAGGACGAAGAAGATGAAGATGATCTCACTCTCTCCGCATTTGCCTTAAGAAATTTACAGAGTTTTTTTTTTTTTTGATACCCAATATCATCTAGGTAAACCACGAAATTTACAGAGTTTTGTTACCTTTAAGGAGCCAGAGAACAGAGAAAGAAAAGAGACAGAGAAAAGAGGAGAAGAAAGGAGAACAGAGGAAGAAGAAAGAGGAAGAGAAGAAGAGGAAGAAGAGGGTCAAGATGACTCTTTTGAACCAACAGTCATTGTATCCTTGTCCGATGACTCGGAAAAGACAAGGAATGGAAACATAGGAGAACTACATCACTTTGTTGCAGAAGCAGAACAGGAAGAGGAACACTTTTCTCCACCTAAAGGCACAAAAACAGGGGGAACTGCTGAAAAAAGAGGTATTTCTTCACCTGTCTTTACTAATGATGTTAGTAAATCTCCAGTAGATCCAGAGGATGTTTATGCCTCTCAATACCCTGCAATCGATGTTGAGGCATCCACTCCTAGTCCTAGTGATTGAACTATGGATATTCCCTCACATCTCAAGACTCTCGGAACTGATTCGGTTGGACCTAGTGCTACGACAAAAAAATCATTAGACTTTCAAAGGGTGCTAGAAATTCTTTTGGAATTAAAGGGTCAGCAATATGCCTTAAGAGTTTGAGATGAAGAACATGATGACAGTCTTCAAGAAGACTTCAGGCTCTCTACAATAGCATATTCAAGCTCTGAAGCTTCAAGTGCAAGAATCGGCAAGGATATTCAACAACTGAAGGAGACTCTGAAGACACTAGAGGAAACTATCAAGTCAATAGGGGATTTCCAAATTGTTCGTGTCCCCAAGCAGCACTGATTTTTACCCTACTCTTCTATAGTCATTATCCACTTTTTGCTGTGACAAAAATGGGGAGAGTTTGTGCAGATTTGATCTATCTTTTGAAATTCTTTTGGTTTGGACTGGTTTGGACTTTTGGTTTGGAACTTTTTATTTTTGACTTCATGCTTGGACTTTAGTACTTTTTGGTTTGTTTTTGGACTGACCTTGGACTGTTTGGATTTGAACTTTTGATGCTTGCAAATAGCTTGGTTTGTGATACTGATTATGGCTGGATAGTCATTTTGTCTTGTGAGACTAACATATTTTCTGTGGTTGCAAAATCGGTGCTATCCAAGCTTTAATTAACTTATTTTTATAAGATATCATGTATTGCTTAAGTATTGTTTTGCATGTCAAAATTATTTAAATCTACAGGAAAGTTTTGTCACTATAAAAAATGGAGAGATTGTTAGAGAAAACTCATTTACTGTTTTGAAGTTGACAAACCATTTCCAAAAGTCTAGTCTGAAGACTTGCAAACTCAAATGTTATGATCTAAAGAACTCCAAACTCTCTTGTCAAAGTCTGAAGACCGCGAGACTTTAGATTAAAAGTCTGCCCTCACTGACAGTTTTCCAAACCGAAGAATGAAGACTTATCCAGATGCGGATTATCTTCAAGAATTCGATTCGTATGGTTTTTGGAAGACCTTATGGCTAAATATAACATTTACCTGATTGATTATTCTTATTGGAACTTACTCCGATATGAAGATCTTGTGAAATGCGAACAAACTTGGAAGGTTCTACTTATGGAAACCAAATATCCTGATTTATATGGGCGAACATGATTGATAGGCTTTTATCACAATTATCTAACGAATCGAGATCTCCTTGATTGATTCTGTCCAATGGGTAGATTGGAAGAATTCATTTAGTAAGTGCCAACGATTATGAAGGCATGAAGGAGTAATTTAAGACGGACTCTCAAGTTGTTCGAAACAGAGAGTGCGTGAAAGAAAAATTTCAAAGTCTGAAACTTTTTAGTTCTTTGCTCTTTCACTTATTAAGCTCAAAGTTGTATACAAAAGAGATAAATTCTTAGTGAGACTTTGTGAGAGATCGGTAGAGACTTCTCGCTGTGAAAGTCGAAGATCACAAGCCGTAAAATCTCTTTTAATTTATAGTGGAATCCAGCCTCAGTGCAGGAGAGTGGACGTAGGCTTGATTTAAGCCGAACCACTATAAATCTTGTGTTCTAATTCTCTTTCCTTGAACTCCTTACTTTCATTCGTATATTCGTATATTCGTTTATAGTTGATTGCGTACTTAGTCTATTATCTTACAAAGACAAATTACTTCTATTAAGATTTGCAAAGATTTTTATTTACATCTATTCACCCCTCTCTAGATGTTTGCACAAGCCATTTTCATGATTAAGATTTTAGCTTCGGATTAACAATTCCATCTGTTACAATAATGACTGCCCCTTAGAAGTGATTAGTGTTGCTTTATTTATTTTCGAAACTTCACTCTAAAGAAAAAAAAATGTGAATTTCTCTTACGGCTGCTTATGCTGGTGGATTTGGTGGAGACATTATAGACATCTTCTGTGTGACAGATTGTATCCTTTGGAATAAAGGTTCCTAGATTTGCAAACTCTTACCATCGATGCAAGTTCCTTCGTGTTGTTTTATGTTTTTAAGTTTTCAACATCACGAGTGGCAAACTTACCTTAGGCTAGCCAGACATTGATGAGGGGGGCTCTCTATATGGAGATTGAAGTTGCTACTGTCGGATAATCCCTGGTGTCAAATGTTCTACATTGTTGTGCCTGAACCATGATTCAGGCATCAGAGCAGTGCGAAACGAAGATGGATATTTCTCTGGGGATACATGGGGAGAAGTTTATACTCGGTGTCTTGTCCTCATCTTGGATCAATTATAATTTTTGTGCTTCTTGAGGATGTTTCTTAAATTATTGACATCCCTTCAATCCTTTTTTCCCTTCGAAGGTTCTTTTATTGTGCTATATGCTGTCTTGCGATACTAAAACGGTTGGATTCGATAAATGTGGAGAATGCTGTCAGATATATAGTGAGTTGCAAAACTCTGGATGGCGGGTTTGGTTGCAATCCCGGTGCAGAGTCTCACCTGAAATGATACCATCGCAAACAGCCTTCGCTTCCATCTTGATGGTTAATCACTGTGTGCACCACTGATGTCTACCTAAAATATCCTAAGACAACGCACTAATGTCCTTGCTCTCTTTACTAATCTAGCTGGTAGTAGTTAACAGTTGGAGAAAACCATCTGCTCTATCTATATCTACAAGGAACTGTTTGTCACCAAAGTGCCGACTAAAAGATTCCAGATCTCGCCGTACTATCACAAAAGGTAAAGAAACTTCAGAGTTGCCTAAAATATTATTAAGCTACGATCTTCACAAGACAATGATGTCCTTTGGATCGATAAGACTATAGTCTCATATAAATTGAACACAATATAATCTTGGCGATATATTTTGAGAATGTAAACTCGACCTCAAGGCATACTTATTGAATTTCATAAATCATCAGTTTTGAATAATTTTTCTTTCCAATTCCCAGGATCCTACAATGTGCAGTTCTAGAAGTCTATATTCGGGGACACAGCAGGTCCACAATTGATTGCAAGTATTCCAATCTGAAAAACCTCTGGACTTAGTAAAGTAGTGTTCAGGAGATTAACAGAACCGCTTAAATCCTAGAATGCTGTGCTAACTGAGCAAGCACACTTCAAATGCGTAAAACCGGCAATGAGCAACAATTGAAAACTGCTTTCTCATAAGCAGCCACGAAGGGCCTCAGTGAATTGCAGTTCTTTACTAGCAAATCTAGAGCAAATCTAGCAACCCAACCAAATCTAGCAATTATGTCATAACCTCATGCTGAGCTCTTTCGCTGGTTCCTAATTTCTGATTGGTGCATAGTAAGTCATTTATTTGCTTAATTACATGGCGGTCTCCTAGTTATGCAATAATGAACACATGCAAAGGATAAAACCGAGTCGCCACGGTTTTAAGACATTCTTTAGGGCTCATCTTAGACGTTCCAAAGTAGGAAGGAATTAATGATTTCCAGTGGAGAATTAGGCATAAAACAATGAAGCACGAAGCAAGTAAATTAAGAAGCACGAGAGCCTGACCAAGCACCTTGCCACGAAGTGGCTCACTTTTCTCTCTTCTTTCAATTCAAATAAGAAGATATTTGCAAAAGGAAGAACTGGAACGTGGGAGTAATCCTGAAGCGACAAGATTTGGTGTTCCTGCTTCAATAGATGACAAAACCGTGTGTATTTTGTCTAGCCAATTGTCTAGTCAGCCACGTAGTGAATTTGACCTGTGGAATCCCCAACCATATGTAGCAGACCTCAAATTACCAATGGAAACTACAACTGCCCAAAAAAAAAAAAAAAAACTGGATAACCATTTTAATTCTGCATGATGAACCAAGAAGAGAAGGCACTGTTTGCTTCATTTTCAACCATCAAGAGCTCCTCACAGGTAATAAACAGATAGTGGAATATCATTAAAGCAACAATTATCCAAACCTTAGAATATAATTATAGATAAACTCTTCAAGAGAAGATGCACAACATCCTCTGCACATGATTACACTGAATCGAGCAGTCCACAAAAGCATAGCAACATAACTAGACTAGGCATTCAAATAGTCAAACAAATGCAAGAACGCAGACCATTTAACAACTATTACCATATGAAGCTCGAGCTCATGCTTAACTACGCAAAGATAAATCACACGATTCCATTCAACTCGACACCAACTGCCACTCTGACCACCAAAAAAAAAAAAAAAAAAAACGCACACGCATACACACCTCCCAACTGCCACACCACTCTTACCTATTCTTCGGCTATTAGCTAGTGATCCAGAGATTGAGTTCAGGCCGATGACTCCCGCCACTGATGGAGTTAATGAATGCTTTAATTCCTCCAGCTGAGCAGCATTCGGTTTAACAAATCCTCGGAAGATAATTTTTATTAACAAATTCGGTTTAACAAATCGTTATCCGAATTCAAATTCGAGACAATAATTTAACACTTTTCTTCTCTTTATTTTCCTGATTCTGCAGAAAGAAATAATAAAGCGAGTTGAGGTCTCTTGCGCCTAAATTTCTCTTAAGAAAGGCCCCTTCGTTATGGATGGTGAGGGATGTAAGATACCCAACCTCGCCACCGAAGTGGATGCAAACAACATATGGAGATTCCCAGTAAAATGGGGAATTTTAATAAGATTTTTCTTGGTTGCGCGTTTTAGAATGAGTTCATTGTCTCTCTTCACTAGACTAAAGCAGAAATAGAAAGCAAGCAAAGCAGAAGAAAGAATGTATGATCTATGAATAGAAAGAAGGCGCACCGTTTTCTGCAGAGAATCCCCTGTTCTAGTTTCAAAGTCCGCTGTTTCAATTTCAGAGCTCCACGCTAGCTTTGCTCCATTCAGAATCTTCTCTCTGTAAGACTTCCAACGGTCATACGTCCAACTGTGGGGACCAACACGACAGTCGGGTAACTCCCCGCTACCTGTTATGCGTATCGAGCAATTATCTGGTATTTTTGAGCTCGATGGATTAAGAATCCTTCCCACTGATCCGCAGTTTTTAATATTCAACCCATGCAAAAACTCTAATTCATCAATGCCCTCGACAACCTTCAGGCTTGGGCACTGGTCAATCTCTAACTGCTTCAAGTTCTTCGAGTTTGACAAACCGCCTATGCTTTTTAAAGAAAAGCACTCTTTAACATAAAATTCTTCCAATGATTCGAACGCAGTAACAAATTGAATATCCCGAACCTCAGGGAACCCTGACAGAAGTAATTTTACAAGCATCTTTTGGGAGCTTGGGAAAAGGATCGCTCCCCTCCAATGATCAATCAACTTGGGATCTTGTAGTCCACTGCACCCCGGCTCCTCTGGCTGACAAACCAAACTCTTGGAAGATCTGCAGTCCTGAATATGTGATCTTTCTGACGATTCTAAGACATCGAGAGATTGAACATCAAGTTGCTCGGACACCTTGTTTTCTTTCGATTTTCCCAAACTTGTTGGAAGGAATGGAGTCTCCTTTTCCGATGGAGGAAGCCCATCGAGGTGTACTTGTTTCCCTCCAGTTTCGTAGAGCTCTAAAACTATCAAATTTGACGGGAGGTGTTTGAAAGTTGGCAAGTCTAGTCCTTGTAGAGTAAGTGCTTTCAGCAGAGAAAGGCAATGCAACTCTGTAGTTGGCGCACGGACATTTGTAAAGCAGACGTACAGGTTGCTCAATTTGGTTAAACTCCCAATCCACCCCAAGTCGCCAGTTTGGAATTCATTTGATGGGTGTCTATGTTGATAGCCGCCAGATAGGAGCAGTTGAACTAGATTTGCGAGGTATGAGAGGTTAGGGACAATTTGCAGGGAAATAGAACTCAGCCGTAAAGTGGTCAAACTTATGGGGAGCTTTGGCAGCTCTTGTATCTCATGACAATCATCCAAGTCCAGTGTTTGGAGTCGACGAAACTTGCTCATTGTACTGGGCATTTCCACAATTGGGGTGTATGTTACATCAATAGATGACAAGTTTGATAGTTCACCAATGGTATCGGGTAATATCATAATTTTTGTGTATGATACATCCAACTTCGTTAACGACTTTATTTTTGAAACTAAGGCAGGGAGTTCAATCAAGCTAGAACAATACTTAAGACAGAGGCACTGCAAATTTTGTAACTCTCCAATTTGTTCAGGTAATTTTTTAATTGACGGACAATCCTCAAACCTCAAGTCAGTCAGCCACCTCAGTTTCCCAATAGAACAATCAATTTCCATTAAAGATCTAAATTGACTAATAGTCAACTTCTCTAAATTTGAGTACTCGGGAAAGGTTGGTGTCTCACTTATCAAAGTATTAAAATGAATAGTGAGAACCTTCAATTTCCTTGCCCCCTACAAAAGCCAATAAAACAGTAGGACAGACAAGAAATAAATATGGATTTAGGCTACCATTGAGAAAATTAGATAATAAACTCATCAAATTCTGTCCTCATTGAATGAGAAAATTAGACTAAGAGGGAAACTGGCATACCTTGATTAGGCTATCTAACACATCTTTTGTGATTTCAAGCCTAAAAAGATTTGCTACAACCACGTTTTCTAGATGCAACAAATTGGTTGCCTTCAAACGTCGAACATTAATGTATTCCAAATCGATCCATTTCAACTCAGAAAGACAGCCCGTAAAGTCACCTCGGTAGGTTACATCATGCAACCAAAGAAACCACATACGTGGAAACCGTTTAATTTGCTCCGAAGTGACAGTCCTACGAGGATGAAAAAAATTCCATGGCAAATTGAGTGCTTGAACGCTTTCTTTGATCTGCCAATTCGTAGAAGAGAAGAGAAAATGAAACAAAAGAGTAGCTCTCAAATCAAAAAGTGAATCTTGAATTAAGAAGAGGGTATAAGCAATTTTCTATTCAATTTAGGCCATACTTTACCTCCATTGATCTTAATTCGTGAACGATGTCGTCTTCATCCCACAATCTGGTACGCTCGTTTTTGGCAATTGCTCTTCCAAGATCTCTAAACTGATCGTGCATATGAAATTTATCATCTAAAACCTTTATCATGCACCTCTGACTAAGGACTTGGATGGCAAGCTGTGGGCAAAACTTACAATCTTTCCACACGTATATTGGATTTGTCTTATTCTTACCAATGAAAATGCATGCAACATCAAGAAATATCTGTTGTTGCTCCGGATTTAAGGCATCATAACTAATCTTTAGCTTTCCCAAGACATCTTGATGAGGTGTTTCCCTTAGCTTCTCTAGCGTCTCTTCCCATATTCCATTCTCTTTAAAATTGAAAAGCATTGAACCTATTGCTTCAAGAGCTAAAGGTAGTCCATCTGCAGTAGAGACAATCGCTTTTGAAAGAGTGAAGTAATTGGGCAGAGGAGAGTTGTCATTGAAGGCATACCTACTAAAAAGTTTAACTGCGTCTTCCTCGCTCAACCGCATCATTTCATGTTCCTCGAATTTGTACTTAAATCCCTTGATATTGAAAACACTCTTGTCCCTAGTAGTAACAAGTATTCTAGTACCTGAATACAAAGTTTTCTCTCCAATTAGTTTTTGGATCTGCTTGGCCTCATCAACATCATCCAATACAATTAGCATCTTCGTGTTGCAAATTGTTTCTTCAATAATATTGATCCCATGATCAATGTCAGTAATGTAAGGAGGCACTCCAAAATAAGAGACATCGAACAATAATTTTTTTTGTAGCTCAACTAAGCCCTTGGTTTTTGCCGTTTCCCTCACGTCATCAAGAAAGCTGCAGTTTCTCCCAAAGCAATGAAGTAGTTGGTTGAAGATAATCTTGGCGAGTGTTGTTTTACCAATGCCACCCATCCCATAGATTCCAATGAACCGCACATCATTAGAATCAATGTCTAATAAATCTTTTATGGTTGCTATTCGACCTTCCATTCCAACTAAATGTTTGGTTACATGTTTCTGTCTTGTCTCGAGCCTGACCACAACCTCGTAAACAACCGCCTGGATAAGTTCCGCATAGCTGCCAACAAGTTGAGTAGTTTCAATTGAGAAAAGGTGACAAAATTGCATGTTGACCAGCCATCTACTAACCAACCAGGTGGGAACTCGATCAAGTTTAGCATATAGAAGAGAAATGTTTGATCTTTGTATAAAGTGGAAGAATTAGAATTTTTGGCCAAAAGGGGTAGAAGAATCAAAATATAAACATCTAATGAGTTACTATAATAGAAGATTTACTTAAATATAAAGTGGCCTGATTGTACAAAATAATTTTCAGAGTCATGGTTAGATTGTTACCCAGAATATTTCTCCAGCTCCCATCCCTTGGTGCGACCAACTTCTTTGAGAGCTTGCTGCCATGTCTTTATAACCGCGGAGCTGAACTTATTCTTCTGATCCTCCATCTCTTGTGCCAAATTCGATATGTCATCTTTGTACAACGGAGTTTTCAACTTCACGTCATCGGGTTTCACATCGTAGAAGATGGGCAGTATGACCTTCTCTTTCCCATCTTCTTTATATTTAGAGGCATTCTCCACCATCTTCGCAAGCTCGTCGAGGCACCAGTGACTTGAAGCATAACCTTTGGAGAAGATGGGTATGTAGAGCTTGGAATTGCTAATTGCTTGTAGAAGGTTGCCACTAATTCTTTCACCTGGTCGAAGCCCTTCATCATCGATGAAAACACTAATCCCAGCATTTACCAAGGCTTGGTGGAGGATATCGGTGAATGTACGACGAGTATCAGGCCCTCTAAAATTCAAGAAGATCTGGTACTCACCTCCTGATGGATTGCTGGTGCTTGTTCCTGTCTCTGAGTTCACCATCGGAGCTCACTTCGCACTTAGCAAGGTCAGCCCTCTCACTTGGTCTTTGAGTTTGCCATATGACATTTCACATATTTGAATCCAATCCAATTTGCCGTCCAAAACGCGTATAGGCAACTTCGTAGCAGGTGCAATTTCCAGTTTGCAATCAATAAAGTTGATGGCTTTAAAAAAAAAAAAAATAAGGCGGAGGACAATTATGGAGGTGCCCCTTTTTATACGCCCAATTTCTTTCCAGTTTCCCCTTTGTGTTTTTGAACTTTTGGATTAAAAATATTTGATTCTTTATATCTATAGTTAGGCATATTTTAAATCCCAATCTAGAATTGTAAAATGACAATTTATTTATATAGAGAAACAAATTATTCCTAAAGGATCGCCTCTTATTCTAATACTTGGGACTGTAGATAATTAGAAATATCTCCTTCTTACTATAGAGATTGGATTTGCTGCATTCTCTACAACAAATGCTCTACCTAAGCATATACGTACTACTTACTATGAAATATTTGTTTTAATCTCTTTGCCTTAAAGACTTCCTTTAATTATAAGTCATTTCCTTTAACAACTCAAATATTCTCATAAAATGTGCCATTATATTAAAAAGCAAATGATCATTTATTTTCTACTGATGACTATTAGAATGTGAGCATGGTGCAGTTAGTGTGCATTGGACGTTAAACCAAATCAAATTATATAAATATGATAGAATATATTTCGAATTTGAAATTGTTGGATGAAATAGGACCAGATGAGACTTATGGATGCTCCACCACTATTCAAAATTGGTGAGAGGAAATGTAGTAATGGCCTGTCAATGACCATGATGCCACTCCATCCTGGTGTTGCTGTGAGCACGAAAGAAAGAAAAAGAAACCATGATGGTCGTGACCATAAGAGATGGCTTTGCTCACCTGAAGAAAGGGAAAACGAGATCAATGATGGCCATTGCCAATATTGGGCCGAAAAGGAAGAAGTCTAAGAAAGTCACGAGGACGATGTCTTTCAAAATATAGAGAATATCATGTACTTTCCTTCCTTCGATTCGCAGATCAATTTTGCCAATTATAATATATGCTTCTAACATATAAAAGCAAGCATTAATTTCTTTCAAGATTAAAAAAGATTCTAATGTTTAAAAGAAAATCTGATTTTCAAATGTTTAAATCATTTATAATTATTCTATTGCCATGGTTAAACATATTTATATAGATACAAATGGAATTTATCTATATATATGCATAATAAGAAAATAGTCCCATAGAAAAGTTTAAGTTTAAGTGCATTTATTTCAAGTGAGAAGTTTGTTGTTCGTTAAATTTCAACTGTTTTTTTTGGATTGGACATTTTAGCAATAATAACATTACATTCATTAATGGGAAGAGCTTTTATTACATTCTTAATGTGAAAAGCTTCTCCACCATATCATTTTTTTTTTTTTTTTTGGTAACCCAGGGAACCTCCGCTCTGCCGCTTCGCGGCGGAGAGTAAACCCTGGAGCTCGGGGGCCCCCACCGCTGGCCCCGTACGCAGGTAAGTTCTCCACCATATCATCCTCCTTTAGAAATTTACAAAAGAAGAACAAGCCCATTACATTAAAAAAAGGAGAAAAGGCTGTTTATTGTAAGATATGACCACAAAATTCTTTATTTGAACACCCGAAGTCTGATGCCGACATGGACGTTTGTATCGCGTGACTCCCGACATTTAATTGAAAGTGACGGACAGGCAACTTCCCAGAAGCTGCAGCTTTTAATTAATAGTGAATGAAGTTGATGGCTTCAGAAAAAACCAGATGAAGGACAATTATGGAGATGTACCACTTTTTTTGGTCGGTCGAGATGTAGAATTATGGAGATGTACCATTTCACACACCCAATATCTTTCGCCTTTCTTCTTGGTGCCTTTGAACTTTTGAATTAAAAAAAAAAAAAACTCCATTTTTCAAATGTTTAAATCATTTATAATAATTCTATAGCTATATCTATAATTAAACATATTTATATAAATAAAATCACAATCTATATAAATGTATAATAACAAAATATTCCTACAGAATATCTCTCGTTATGACATATGAGACTTTGGACAATTAGAAGATTTTCCTTTAAACTATTGAGATTGGATTTGCTACATTCACCATAAAAATGCTCCACCTAAGCACTACCTAACAGTATGCTTACTACTCGCTATGACGTATTAGTTTTGATCTCTTCCCCTTAAAGACTTACTTTTTATCATAATTAATTACCTTCAACCCCACAAATATTGCAATATATGTGCCTTTATATTGAAAAACAAATCTTTTACGACACTTATTATCTTATTGAAAACTATTAGAATGTGAGCATGATATAATTAGTGTGGTTTGGACATCAGCCAAACCTAATTATATAAACATTGAAATATATCTCAAGTCGGAGCCGAATTAAAACCGGATCGAAAGGGACTTATCGACACTCGTCCTCCAATCAAGGGTGGTGAGAGGAAATGCAATGATGGCCTGTCCATGACCATGATGCCATCCCATCATGGTGTTGCTTTGAGCGTCGATAGAAAGAGAGACCGCCGTGGTCTTGACCATAAGAGACGACTTTGCTCAGCTGAAGAAAGGGAAAAGAGAGAATGATGATGGCCACCGCTGATACGAGACAAAAGGGGAAGGAAAACGACGAAGAAAGTTGCAATAATGGTGTCATTTAACGATGGCCGCTCATTGTTTCCTTTCTTCTTTATTTGCTTCTAGTGAATTTTCTCTGTGAATACGAAGAGGAAGAGCTCTTAATGAGAGCTCCAAGGACTGCACAACGATATTAAAAATTTCCTCTTAAAAGTTTTGATTCAAAAAGTTTTCTTTGTGAAATTACACAAAATGAAGTTAATTAGATCTTGTGTTAACGTTCATGTCAATCTTTTGTGAGATTGAAATATTATTTCGAGAGAAATTATGAGGGTTAAATACAGAATTATTAGTCGTATTTGACGGATAAAAACACAAATTATATTTGAGTAACTCAAGTATTATTATAATCTCCATTGCATTGTAATTTCATGGTTTTCATTTCCTCGTGGACGTAGATCACATAACCAAACCATGTAAATTTAATGTTTGATTCATTTCCTTATTTTGTGTTTTTATTCAAGCACTTGTTTTATTTCCAACAATAAATATGGTTTGAAGAAAAGTGAAACCAAATTAAACCATATTATAGTCAAGATCAAACCAAGCCAAACCATTTTATGCGGCTTGATTCGGCTTAATGGTTCTTTCTGCTTTTATTTTACCTCTTCATCATAAGTAATTTCATGATTAAAAAAAAACAAAACAAATTCTATCCTTCCGAGGCGAGATCCCTGAGGAAGTTACCGAATTACCAAGTAAGCATGAATGGTCCCTTTTGCAAGGTGACACTTGCTCTTGGCAGGATCAATCTCAACTTGGTTTCTATTAATTATTTCATTTGCTCAAGAGTCGCCATTAATTTTTATAAACCAATTAGGAGTCAAGTAAAACACAAGAGCCCGTTTTACTTCTACAAACCAGAGATTTGTGGGTCTAACGACTTGATTAGGCTGGATATGTAATGTGCAATTATTCATGTAGTCTTCCCAATCTTAGTTACCCATTTTGTTCTCAATATCGAGGGAAGTAGGCGATCATGCATGAATTCACTCAAGCAAACACAAATAAAATTCAATAATACTGAAACAAATAGAGCAAATAAAAGGTACGAAAATAAAGAAATTAAGCCGTATTGCAAAAAAAATAAAACAAAATCAATACAAAGCTTTGTTCTTAAGTTCCAAGATAGGATCCCTTGAGCTATAAATAGAAACTCGATGTTAGATCTCCAACTATGGCTCCAAACCGGAAAGTAAATAAATGATACTTCATGAATATCCACTATATAAACTACTTTCCTAAAATGAACTATTACTTCAAAACGTAAAATCTACTCAATGCAATGTTAAGAAAACAAAATTTATTTATGAATATGCATTATTGGTAAAATACACTCCTAGATGTTTTATTTTATTTTATTTTATTTTATTTCATGAATATGCAGTTTATCTTTCCACTTGTCTTTTTTTCTTTTTTGCATTTCCCCCTTCTTTATATACACACACATATATAAGTGAAACAAAATTTGATTACGTGTTGAAATAAATACAAACTAGAATCTATATGCCAAAATAATATGTAATATAAATCCGGATTTTCATGAAAATTTGCACTACGTTCACTTGGAATTTTTTTCTTTGGAAACGCTCAATTGGAATTTCAACCTTAAAATTGCATCAAGAACGACTTAGTGCACACGAGAAAATAAAGAAAACTAAAGTGACATAATGCTATGAATTAGAGCCAAACTAATCCACACTATGCGAAAATCAACGGTGGATGAATAAATCTATAAGAATAACCAATTTTCTCTCTACCGCTTTTTTTAGGGCGCAGTTTAGCTAACCGTCCTCTGTCAAATGATGGAGTGACAGTCAACTAAGGACCACACAATTCGCATGGATTCCATCTTTTACCCTTTTTTTAATTTTATGTTTTCTTATTGCAAGCTTAAATTAAGAGATAAAATCATAAGAGGGCCCATACAATCAATTTTCATGAATATTATGAAAGAAAAAATAAATTAGATACCGAAATATAAATAATTAGAAGTAAAAAATATTGTCATCCACTAAAAAGAAATCGTTCATTTCATTATGTAGATCTATTAAATTTAAAAGATGAAAAAACACTTGAATTGTTGGCTTTGCAACTAATAACAAAATTATTGTGCAATGAATTGGCTTCTCAATCCTGTTGCCAAAATCAAATTGCTCTGGAAGGACTCTCCGATGACCTAAATTTAATACGAGTAATGTTAATTACGCATAAAACAAATGAAGTAAAGACAAGAACAAAATAGAATAATGAATTAGTAGAGAAGAAAATTTACCCCACTGATCCAAATCTTGTAGATGAAGATGAGTTGGGACCTAAAATATTACAAAATCAATCTTAGGATCACACGAGTGAAAACTAAGCTGAAATGATTTTTTGATCAATTTTTATAAATATTTTACCTAATATAGCTTAAATGTTTAGTTTGTTGAGAAGATTCGCATAACCACGAGATATGACCATATGTCATTTTACATAAATAAAAAGCCAATTTATAGGAAGGTAGTTTAAATAAATTAATAATAATAATACTTATCAGCAACTATTGAAAACCCTCAATTCTTTCCTGATTACAAATCAAATTTCAAGAATAGTTACGGTAACTCATATCATCCAAATCACCAATTATATTTTGGTATCTAATTTATTTTTTCTTTCATCATATTCATGAAAATTGATTGTGTGGGTCCTCTTACGATTTTATCTCCTAATTTAAGCTTACAATAACAATACATAAAAAAAGGGTAAAAGATGGATTTCAACCTGTTCCCATCCAAAATGTGTGGTTCTCAACTGACCGTCACTCCATTATTTGAAGGAGTGATGGTCAGCTAAGCCTTTTCCACATTTTAACTAGAGGCATGCCTACATAAAAGTTAAGTGCGTCTTCATTGCTCAACCCAACCCACCAATTCTTAATCCTTGCATATATACTTAAGTTCCCTCATATACGCTCTTGTCCCCTAGCGGCAACAAGTATCCTAGTACCAAGATACAAAGAATTCACTCCGATTAATTTTTGGATATGGTTGTCCTCATCGACATCATCCAATACAATTAGCATCTATCAATGTTATCAATGTCACGAGTCACACTAGAATAACATATATCGAACAATAATTTTTCTTGTGACATGACTAGGCCCTTGGTTTTTAGCATTTCCCTTGTGTCAACAAGAAAGTTGCAGTTTTTCCCAAAGCGAGGATATAGCTAGTTGAAGATAACCTTGGCGAGTGTTGTTTTGCCAATGCTACTCAACCCATAGATTCCAATGAGCCGCATACCGTCAAAAGGGATGTCTGATAAATTGTCTATCGTTGCTATTCGATCCTCCATTCCAACTAAATCTTTGGTCACTTGCCTTTGTCTTGTCTTCACCCTGAACACAATCTCATTAACAACCGACGTGATAAGATTACCATAGCTGCCACAATGACAAACAATATTAATTGAGAAAAGGTGACAAATTTCCATGTTGACAAACTATTTACATATATCAGAACTTGAATCAGCCTTAGTTCATTTCAAATACGCAGCTCTTATATTTCTATTAGATTGCACATTTCAGAAACAATAATGACATTACATTCATTAATGAGAAGAGCTTTTGTTACATTCTTAATGTGAAAAGCTTCTCCACTAGATCATCCTTCTTGAAAATTTTACAAAAGAAGAACCAACACATAACATTAGAAAATGAGAAAAGGATGTTTAATATGAGAAATAAATGATGAAATTCTTGATTTGAATGCCCGAAGTCCGGTGCCACTTTCTTTAGTGAGAGACATCATTTTGGACATTTGTATCGCGTGACTCACGTAATTCAATTGAAACTTACGAACAGACAACTTCACAGCAGTTGCAGCTTTCAATTTATGGTCAATAAAGTGGATGGCTTTAGAGAAAATGAGATGAAGGACAATTATGGAGGTCTACCTTTTCACAAGCCCAATTTCTTTGGAGTTTCCTCTTATGCATTTGAGCTTTTGAATTTATGACCATTTTTTTTAATTAAAAAATCTGATTTTCAAACATTTAAATCATTTATAATTAGTTTATAGCTATATCTATGGTTAAATATATTTATATAGATATAAACGGAATTTATCCATATAAATGCATAATAAAAAATATTCCTAAAGAAAAGTTTAAGTTAAATGCGTTTATTTCAAGTGAGTGATTCATCGTTAGTCAAATTTCTGCTGTTTTTTTTGTTTTGGACATTTTAACAATACTAACATTACATTTCATTAATGAAAAGAGCTTCTCCACCATATCATCCTCCTTCAGAAATTTACAAAAGAAGAGCAAGCACATTACATTATTAAAGGAGAAAAGGCTGTTTATTGTGAGATATAATGACAAAATTCTTGATTTGAACACCCGAAGTCCGATGCCACTGTCGGTAGGGGTGAGCATGGTTCGGGTTGGTCCGGGCCACCTCTTAACCCTAGGACCAACCCGTACAGTGTCGGTCCTCAATTTTTAGGACCGAGGACCAACCCTATTGAGCCTAGAACCAAGGATCGGACTAACCCAATGGGTTGGTCCGGTTCCGTGGTCAACCAGGGACCGATCGATAATTTTTTCGTCTTATTTTTTATACTCCCTAAAAAAAAAAACCTACAAATTCAAATTACACATCCATCGACAATGCGGCATTGTGCAACTAAACTATAAATATCAATACATATATAGCAAATTTAAGATGACACAATAATAGAAATTTCGTACCTGCTAACCGCTCATTGAGATATAGAACAAGATGAAAAGTTCTTGTAATCATCTATCTTTAATATTCATAACACCATATGCAAAAGCGTTTTCTTGCATTTGATTATGAATAGTAAATCACCGTAGCAACTGCAGTACTACTCTACTCTTTAAAAACTTCTACCATTTGACACAAATTGAAAAGCAAAGTGCAGCTGAAGTTCATTAGTAAAATACAACTAAACCATAAAAAGTTCAAAATACTTAATATAAACCATGAATATATAACTTCACATCTTGTTAATTCACTTGAACTTCTAAACACCTGAAAATAAAATAAACGACACATAATTAATACTTAACAAAAGTTTTAAATTGAAATTACTATTAGTCTTAATGATAACATCTCAATATAATATAACATAAGTATATTTTACTTAGGTTTGAATATATAAAAAATTATAAATAACATAATATAATATAATATACGGGGTTGGTCAGGGTTGGGCCCAAAACTCTGGGGCCAGAAACCCGGCCGCGCGGTGTTGGTCCCTGAGTTCAGACCAGGACCGACCCAATCCTCTTGGAAACCGGACCAGGACCGGCAGGGTTGGGCCGTTCCAGAGTCGGTCCAGGGTCAACCCTAGACCGCTGCTCACCCCTAACTGTCGGTAGTGATAGACATCATTTTGGACTTTTGCATTGCGAGACTCATGAGATTTAATTGAAAGTTATGGACAGGCAACTTGACAGCAGCCGCAGCTTTCGATTAATAGTGAGTAAAGTTGATGGCTTCATAAAAAATCAGATGGAGGACAATTATGGAGATGTACCATTTCACACGTCCTTTCGCCTTTCTTCTCGGTGCCTTTGAACTTTTGAATTAAAAAAAAAAAAAAAAAAAAATCTGATTTTAGGCGTGGAAGGAAAGAGAGGCCGTGCTGGTCTTGACCAAAGAGGACGACTTTGCTTGGCCGAAGAAAGGGAAAATGACAGACTGATAATGGCCACAGCTGACATCGGACAGTACAGAAGGGAAACGAAAACGACGAAGAAAGTTGCAGTAATTGTGTCTTTTAACGATGGCCAGTCATTGTTTCCTTTCTTCTTCTTTATTTTCTTCTAGTGAATATTCTCTTTAAATTCGAAGAGGAAGGGCTCTTACTGAGAGCTCCGAGGACTGCACTGAGGAGATTGAAAATTTCCTCTTAAGGGATTGATTCAAAAAGTTTTCTTCGTGAAGTTAGTTGAAATTAAAGCTGATTAAATCTTGTGTTAATATGCAAATTGAGATATTATTTCGAAAGAAATTATGAGGGTGAAAAACATAGAGTTATTAGTTGTACTTAAGGGATAAAAACACTAAGGGTATCTGAATAACTTGAATGAAATTATAATCTTCGTTGCATTGTAATTTTATCTATAATGGAATTGTGTGCTCCTTTCCTCGTGGACGTAGATCACACAACCACAGCACATAAATTTGATATCCGAATTATTTTTTTATTTTGTATATTTTATTTAATCACTTGTTTTATTTTCAATAATAAATACGGTTTGAAGAAAAGAGGAACCAAGCTAGACTATATTATAGTTAAAGATCAAACCAAGCCAGACCATTTTTTTTTTTGGGTTTGATTTGGCTTAATCGTTCTTTCTTCTTTAGTTTTCCTCTTCATCATTTGTAATTTTATGAGAAAAAAACCAAATTCCATGTCACGAAACTTCCAAAGCGAGATCCCCGAGGAAGTTGCTGGATCACCAAGCAAGCACAAATGACCTCTCTTGTGAGGTGATGCTTGCTCTTGGCACGATCAATCTCAACTTGTTTCAATTAATTATTTCACTTGATTGAGAGTCACCACTAACTTTTTATGAACCAATTAGGAGTCAAGTAAAATGCGGGAGTCCGTCTTACTTCTGCAAACATGAGATTTGTGGGTCAGAAGACTTGATTAGGCAAGATATATCTCAAGCCCAATGCTGTATATTTTCTCTTTCTATTAAAACAATTATTCATGTGGTCTTCCCAATCTTAGTTTCCCATTTTATTCTCAATGTTGAGAAAGGCAGGCGATCATGCATAAATTCACTCAAGCAAACACGTATAAAATCCACTAATACTGAGACAAATAGAGCAAATAAAAGGTAGGAAAATAAAGGACCCAACCCGTATCAGGGAAACAAATCAACAAAAGCCTTGTTATAAGGTTCCGGGACATGCCCCTTGAGCTATTAATAGAAACTCAGTGTAAAATCTCCAAAATAAACTATGGCTTAAAACCAGAAAGTAAATAAATGATACCTCATGAATATATATAAACTACTTTCCCAAAAAGAAGTATTACATCAAGAAATAAAATCTACTTAATGCTATATAAAGTGCAATGCAATGTTAAGAAAACAAAATCTATTTATGATTATGCATGATTCCTAAATTATCCTCCTAGATGTATATTTTTTTAATAAAATCTATCTGTTTTTTTGCTTTTTCACATTAACCCCTTCTATATATATTATAGTGAAACGAAATTAAACTAAAAAATAACTAAGTGCTGAGATAAATTTGAACTAGAAACTAGATACCAAAATAATATGTTATATAAACCCAGATTTTCGTGAAAATTTGCACTATTTTGTGTTGGAATTTCAACCTAAACTTCTTGTGGGAACAAGTTAATAAACACCAGAAAATAAAGAGAACTAAAGCGATATAATGCTATGAATTAAAGCAAAACCATTCCACAATATGCGAAATCAAGGGTGGATGAGTACATCTATACTAATTGCCGAAATTAAATATTTATTAAAAATAAAAATAAAAATAAAAATATTTTTCTACACTGTTACAGGTCTGAAGTGTTCAAATTGAATCACATCATGTAGATTATTTATATTTCCTTGTTTATGCTTGCTGAGACACGAGGAACAATCAACATGAACTAACACAAAAATCCACGCAGGCTTTTGATTTTATTTCCTTTCTTCTTTCGTCTTTCTTTTCATACGTGCAGCATAATTCCTTTTCACTTTTGCTGGTCGGATAAGTCTGTCGCATATTTCCCTCTTGGTCGAGCCCATGAAAGGGAGCCAGGGTCGTGCGGGCTTGGACTCGGAAGTTCAAATAAATTCATGGCACATTCTGCGTGTTGGGATCCACTCAAATTCAATTCACAAGCGGACTAATTTAAATGAAATTCGTAGTCAGGTTTCACGCTTTCTTTGGTGCGAATGCATTATTCCAAACAAAATGTTGGTACTATCTAAATGCCGTAAATGAGGATGCAAAAAATGTGCAATTTCCAAAAATTTAGGTATTAGCATTCTGTATTGACAACAATTCATAAATTCACACAAAGTGAAAATCAAACCTATTTAAATAGCTATTTCATGTATAAATGCTAAAAATAATTAGCAATATCAATCATTTATACAATGCGGTGTTGCGGTTTTGGTTTGGTTTCAAAAAAGTTGAAACCAAGCCAAACCACAAAAAAACGATTTGTTTCATGGACGACATGAATATTGTTAAGAGGGACCCTCGAGCTCGAAGGGAAGGTGTTTTGGTTGCCAGCAACATCGTGGAGCTTGGATTAAGGCAAGGCTGCCTCCATCAAGATGGATAGGGAAAGCAACGCTATCAACCCATAGATCCAAATGCCGCGAGAATCGATCCAGGCATACTGGTTCGAGACGAAGGCCCCCCGATCGTGAACTGAAGCTTCATGGATATCATGATTTTCTAGAATACTTTCAAAAAGATCGTACTTTCAAGAATATTTTTTACACATCATTGCATACTTTCAAGCACAAACAGACATGGCACATGAAATCATGCCAGAGCATAAAATGACAAAGGAATTTCCCTGACGACGTCTCCAAAAATATCAAAAGTCACATAAGTAGTGTTAGGAATTATTTGAGAATTGAATTTAGAGGACGAAATTGGAAAATGTGATACTAAAAGAGCGTTGTGGGAAGTCTAACCCCTCCCCACACATAAATGAATCCTTCGACGACAAGTTTCATTGGCTTTCGCAAATGATCAATATTAAACGTGGACCTAGTTTCCAATCAGCCTAGTTTTTTAAATTGATTGGCAGTTACTCCATCTCATGCTTTAAAGAAAACTTTGGAGTTGGCCCAAAACTTCCAAAACTCCTTTTCCAACAACATATTTGCTCCTTGCCGAGTAAAACCTTTGATCTCAAGACCGTTGGGCAAGGCGCTACATGACCTATATGAAGACTCCAACGTAATTGTTGTAGGGTTGGCCTAGAAGATCAAAACGCTTTCAAAGCTTTTCTTTTTCTTTTTTGGTTCTTTGCTTATTCTACATATATAATATTATCCATTATCGTGATTCTACTCTTAATTCTCTAAGGAGTGTTGATGTAATTATTGTTCAGAGTGCTTTGCGTGTAAAGTCAAGTCAAGGTACTTGTAGAGTGAGCTTCAGTTCCTCTTAGAGAGGCAATTCCGTTCATAATTAGTGAATTCAGCCTTGTTTTTAGATAGGAAAATCATTCAAAAAAGTCATCAACTTATTGCATGGCGGTCAATTCAGTCTTAAACTTTTCAATTTGAAAAATTTAGTCTTCAACTTTTTAATGATTTTCAAACGTAGATCATCCAGTCAATTTTAATCAAAAATCGTTAATATGGCAGTCCAGTAAGCACTAGCCATTCTATGTGTAATGGCTAGGCTATCGACAATCGATGTAAACTATTTTTTAAATTTTTCAATATTTTTCTTCTTTTTCTTTTCCTTCATCCGAATAGAATTGAAGTATGAGGCGCTTGCAGTGTGAATCCACCTATAAATTGATTTGTAGTCTCTTCTTTCTATCGCTTTTTACATTTTTTATGATAGAAGATATTTTCTATACGTAGCATATTTTGTCTACAAATATTATTTCATCCTCTTCGCATTGTTTTGCAAGAAAAAAAGTGTAAAAAATCCTCAAATAATCTATTCATTCTCCTCTTGATTGTCTAATTTAGTCCATTTCACACATAAGCATTTTATTTGTATAAATATTAAGTGAAATGGCACCAATTGTCCGTTTATTCTTGCCGAAAATTCAAGAACGTCCTTGTATCTTTTTTTGTCCAAAATCATCCCTATACTTTTTAAAAGGGTCATTGCTTTTCCTCCTATTATGTCACTACTTTTTTCAATCGATTTATACTGATATGGATAATTGGAACATTGAGTAGAAGCCACATGGCAGCCATGGCTGCTCAAGCTTTAAGCTCACAACCGTGGTCATTTGAGCTCGAAGCTTGCCACCACCATGGTTGCTTGAGCACGAGCTCAAAGCTAGTGGCCATGGTCACTTGAGCTCGAACCTTGTGACCACTATTGCCAAATCTGGATTCGAAGTTCACAGCAGTCATGGCTGCTTGAGCTTGAAGCTTGCGGATGCTATGATCAAATATGGCATCGAAGGTTGTGGCTGCCATGGCCAAATTTGGCCACCATGGCCGCTCGAGCTCCAAACTCATGGCCATGTCCGTTTGAGATCAAAGCCTGCAGCCTCTACAACCAAATTTGGCTTTGAAGCTCATGGCTTGAGCTCGAAGCTTGCGATTTGCTGCTAGATCTACTTCAAAGCTCATAACCACCGTGATCACTTGAGCTCGACCTTGAAACTTGCGGCCATCATGGCTTTTCGAGCTAGTGGCCAGGGTGGAGCTTGAGTGGTCACTGGTCATGCATGTGAGATCTTAAAGGTCGTAGATCTTGAGCTCGCGATCGCCATGGGTGCTCGAGCATTTGAGCCACGGGCATTATAAGCGATAACATAATTTTTTTATGTGGAAATACAAAATAGGAGATCTTTGATTTTTTAATTTTCACAATATTGACACCTAATTTTGGAAAAATAAAATTGCATTTTGAACAAATAAAAAGAAAATAAACGAAAATGGGAGAAATTGATTTGATTGAATTATGCAAGGAAATATGGAATTCTGATGGATGTTCGGATTTTGTTAATTAGCAATAATTTTGAAATTAAGTGAAAAATGGGCAAGAATTGAGTTGATTGTCAAATCATACAGATTTGATTTAATGTTACAAGAAATGGTAACTTGGGAAATGCCATGTAAAGATATCGTTTTGAATCACTATAAAAGAGAGGCTCATTTTTCATGACTGGAGGGTGGACGATCTCGAGAATTCTCCGATTGGTCTATTGGATGGTGCAGTCCTCTTGACGACATCCCACATTCATCATGCGTCATGGATATTGACGACAAGCATAAAGCTAAGTCGAGCTTCCTTTTTTTAAGTTTGATTGTGTGCAATTCCAATTTGCTATTCGAACTAAGGTGATTTTATTTTTGTTTCTTGCCTAGATTAAACTCTTACTTCTCCGACGATAATTCTAGTAGCGAGACATCGAAGTGGCCAGTGTACCCAAGCATTGATTGACATCCAGTGATTTCACTGTGCTAAAACCGGGCTGTTTCTCTCCCTATTAAAGTTGTTCATTCCACATTTTCGGTATTTACTTTGTTTTGTTCTGATGTTGTGGTCGCAGGCAATTCAATGCCGAACAAAAGGCCACACAATTGATACATACGGCCACAATTCTGAAAAGAGGACTTCGAATACACGGCACATAGAGAGAGCTTTAGAGAGAAAAAGCCAAGAGGAGAAATCGTGGAGGTCAGCGAATCAGAATTTCAAAACACAGCCAAGAGAATACACGTGAATAGAGAGGAAGGAGAGGAGGCTATGGTTAGTCATACATCCTCACGGCCACGCTTTCACCGATCTTCGTCGCCGCCGTCGATGTCCTTGCTGCCATCTGCTGCTGCCCAACGAAGCTGAGAAGCTATTGCCGTACATCAGTGTGATTCACAAGTGACACGTGAAAGAACAGGGAGAGTACACGGACGGGGGATTGGATCTAAGAATAAAAGATTCACGATTTCTCAACGTGGAGAGATAGAGAGAAACACAAGATCTGGCACGGCTCCCAGACCGCGACTTGTCTGCGGAATTCAGCAATCGGTGGGGGTTTCCTTCTGTCCCTGTTCCTCGCTCAGCAGTGGTCCCGGTGCCGTGCGGCTTCCTGGCTATGCCCAAGCTCTACATCCAGGGCGCCCGGTGATCTCTAGAGTCCATCATGAGCAGCCAACGCCGGTTTTGTATTCTTGGTTGAATTTTCGCAGGTTTTCCGGTGAACACAGCAGTCCTTGATGTGCCCGAGACCTCCACCGATCCGGTTATTTTGCTTTCGTTTGAATTTTTATTAGTGCAGGTCTTTCTTGACCAAACCCAGTCACCGCCTCGACAATCCCATTGAATCTCCGAGCAATATTTGTCCTTCGGCAAACCCGATGAGCCGTTGCCGTCCTTTCCCTCGAGCTTTCAACGCCGTCAACCAGCTCACGAAGCCATGACAACTAAAAGTCCTCAGCCATGAATTCATCGTACGAGCACATCTTCAAAGATTGCGGGTTGTTTTGATTTTTGGCCGAAGCGGTGGAATTTGTCTCTTATTGCATCGTGAAATCCGGAGACTTAACCGTGAGTTCTTGAGAAAGAAGCACACGTGAGATTGAAGACAAAAATATAGTGACTTTAGAGCTCTCGGTGGAGATTATTTGGTCCGACTAAAAGACCAAATATTAATTCGCTACGATCTCCTTTGGCGAGCCACCTTATCGTGAGCGGTTCCCTCGCAAGTGCGTCGCGTCGCAACCACCGTTCGTGAGCTGTCCGTGGGCAAATTCTGATTTGGAGGCATATCCGTGAATTAGATTTTCCAGCGAGGCAATGATGCCGAACCGTCCTGTTCGTCCGTAAGTCGCAAGGACCCGAGCCTCGCCGAGCATCACCATATCGTGTCACGAGTAGCCGTTCGAAGTCCGAATTTGGAAGTATATTCGGCAATTAGGTAAAAAAATCTCATCTTAATTTGATTGAAACATCATATTGCCTTGATTGATGAGATTGATATCTAATTAGGTAAGAGGTATAATATTCATTAGGATATATTTCCTAACTCGCAACCGCATATAATCTTTGATTCCATTTATAAGGCTTTAGATGGAATTATTGATTCCGCGGAAATCTTTGAAATTGATGTCTTGATCTTTAAGGCTTAAGATCAATTTATCGATTTTATTAGCGAGATAATCAAGCTGATTTGGATATTGTTCCCTGATTCGAACGATGAATGATATCTTTGATGATTCTGAATGATTTAGTGTTTATCTTTCAATTGCTTTATTTATCCCGAAAATACAAAAAAGATTGCATTTGCATATCATGTAGATTATAATAAATTTCCTAGATAGAATTGCATGATAGAATAGTTAGATTATTTTCTGATTATATTAGAACGCATGTTTAGATGGTATCTAGGTTAGATAATATCCTTGAATTAAAATTGCATATTGAGATAAATTCCTGAGTTAAGATAGGATTCATACTAGTCTATTTCCTAACTTAAGATAGATAATATCTCACTTTGGTTAGATTTTTAATTATGAAATTTTTTTATAAAAAACACAAAACAATGTCATTACATGTCATATAGAATTAGATTCATGAAATGCATGTCATTTAGTGATTGTTGCTAGGTCCATTTAATTAGAAATTGCCTGTCATTAGAATTAGGTCATTTAGTTATATTGCATTACATTACTTCATTAAATCAATGAAAAAAAAAAAAGAAATTGCGTGTTAGTTAGAAACCATATCCAGGGTTGTTGATGTGGTTTTTAACTTAACATTGCAGATGCTTTCGTTGCTTCAAGGTAAGTCTCGTAATTTATTCATTGCTTTCTTGGGTGTTAAATTGATGGATTGCGCACCCGCATGATCACCTCACATGTTAGGGAAATAGATTTAAAATCAATTTAAACTGCATGCAAAACCTTTTTGTCAAAATAAAAAGAAATGGTACCGAAAGGGCGATAGAGAAATCTAGCGTAACCAAGTCCCCGTACCCAAATCTCTGGTTCGTAGGAGTAAAGTAAATCTCCCGTTACTTTACTTGGGTTTCTAATCGACCTACCAAAAATAGATTAGTGGCGACTCCTAGTTAAAAATCAATTGCATGTTAAAAAACTTGAACCTAAAGTCGCGAATTGGTATGGGCTTGGGAGAGTCCGAGTTAAGTCTAGGCTTAACAATCCATTAGCCAAACTCTAGGTGGTTCACACCCGAAAAATTGGTCGCGACACACAATAAGAAAGATGGAGACATACCTTTATTCATAGTAATACACTTGAAAGTATTTGTTGCGGAAAAACCGAAGAGATGAAGAAATTTGATTTCTCTCCCTTAACCCATGCTTTTCTTTAATGTATTCTATTTGATAGAGGATAGAATACAACATTATTTTTTTATGTTGTAGGTGAAAAGAGGACCAGGCTCTTATTTATGCATGCTATTAATAGATGCTTTCCATTAAAGCAACTTTTAACTTCTATGAGAGTCGCACATCTTTGGAAGAATAGTAACTTCTCAATGAGGATTGTACCATTTTATTAGAGCTGTAATTTCTCATAACCAATACATTTTAGCATTAAATATTTATTAAACCATTAATCAATAATATCATGTGTGCCACAATAATTCTTACATTCTCCCGCTTGGCCCATATGACCTTCCTTTCAAGGTTTAATAAAGACCACAATGTGCACAATAACGTTATGCTAAAACCTTTCATAAATTGGCTATCATATAATAATCACAACTAGATAAAAAAAAAAAAAAACTAATGCAAGTCATGGTAGTTGTATGTCATTAATCGAGATAGTTCCTTTCATGTACTATAACATAGCTCTCTACTTAACATAATCATAAATGAGAAGTATGGTAATGGTCCAACCATAATGTCTTTATAAGAGACTAACCTGTTTAACATTCATCTATTTCCATAAGGTATACTAAATAGAAACAAGAAATATCAAAGATGCATAATTGAGCTCAGAGTGTCAAATACATAAACTTAGTGCAATCATAATACAATAATTAATACTGTCCAATAATGTCCATCCTTTCAACATGCTCATTAAATGTTTTGGGTGGCAGTCCTTTTGTTAAGGAATCTCTATTGTGACCCGATCTCATTGTCCATCCCTTGTGGGGAGAGGAAGAGGAAAGGTTGGATTTATGTGTACTTGACCACGAAAGTTCCCTCACGGTTCTCAACCACAGGGATATCATCACCTTACCCCTCGAACGAACCTCATGTGAGTTCACTTAATCGTAATTGTGAGTTTTCCAAACTTGTACTCCACGTGACGGTGAAGTGTCGCAACCCTCCCTCAACACCACAGTATGTCTTGATCAACAATTTTAAGGTCGAAAGGAATCCGGACGTAAATGTGAGTTTAGGGATGCTTTTACCACGATAACCCTCTCGATAGAATGTTTTGCCCATAAGAATGACATCACTTTATCCTTTAGCGGTACAACCAATATCAAGTATGCTAAATTGTCGTGAGTCTTATCAAGACCCATATCCCGTGGGACGGATTTATTTATAACATCTAGTTATTTAAGACAACCTAAAAATAGGACGGGAGTCACCACTGGCCTTATTTTTTGGGGGTCGACCAGAAAACTCAATCGAGGGTTGGGAGTGTTTCCTCGATTTCTACGCAATCAGATATCTAGGTTCAAAGACTTAGGTTACAAGTACTCTAGAACCAAGAAACAAAGATTTCACTCCAATTAGTTTTTGGATTTGGTTGCCCTCATCAACATCATCCAATGCAATTAGCATCTTCTTGTTGCAAATTGTTTTCTCCAATCATATTAATACCATGATCAATGCTATGAATTCTACAAGCCACTCAAGAATAAGAGATATCAGACAATAATTTTTCTTGCAACTTGTCTAAACCCTTGGTTTTTGCCATTTCCCTCACATCTTCAAAAAACAGCAATTTTTCGCAAAGCGAGGACATAGTTGGTTGAAGATAATTTTGGCAAGTGTTGTTTTACCGATATCGCCTATCCCATAGATTCTAATTAGTCACACACCACCAGAATTGATATCTAATAAATTGTTTATGGTTGTTATTCAATCCTCCATTCCAACTAAACCTTGGTTACTTGCCTTTGTCTTGTCTTGAGCTTGACCACAACCTCGTCAACAGCTGCCTGGTTAAGTTCTGTATAGCTGCCACAAAGTTTAATAGTTTCAATTAAGAAAATGTGACAATTTTGTATGTTGACCAACCATCTACTAAGCAACGAGGTGGGAACGCGATCAAGTTTAGAATATATCAAAATTTAACATTACCTCAAAGCTTTGTGAACATGATGAATTACAAACTTGAACATCCATTACAATAGAAGAAATGAAATGTTTGATCTTTATATCAAGTAGAAGGCTCAGAATTTCTGGCCAAAAAGGGTGGTAAATCAAAATGTAAACATCTAATGAAAAACTGTAATAGAAGATTTACTTATTTCTTCCGATGTGGAAAAGAACTTTGCAATGGAAACAGTTCCTTAATCAAGTTCTCTAGCATACAATACGAATCTTAATACATACATGGATCAAATTAGTATTAAAAAGATCAAGCTAAGCCAAATTTTTCATATGATGGAAAATAAATGGAAAACCAACTTAAATAACCACAAGGAATCACGGATCGGTCACGACCGACTGACCGACCGACCGACCGTTCACGAATTAGTCAAGGTGTCGGCCATGAATTTTTACCGACCATACTAATGGGATAGGATCACCAGCTCATAAGATGGCTTTTTGATAATGAGAATTGGTCACAAGATGATTTTGGATCGGTGGATGGTTATGGGTCGATCCAACTAGTCGTAATTTCTGGTTGTAGGTGATTCCGCCCAATTATGCACCAATACACGAACAATCCAAATTGACCAAATGTAACTTCCTTCCGACCAAAAATGCATCATTCCATATTTAATTCTTAGTGATCGGAACGGAATCTCGAATTGGTGATGTCCGATCATGGATCGGTAACGCACTAACCATGAACCCTATCGGTGGATCGGGTGCCGACCGGAATGAGCCCAAGGATAGACCCGGCTATTCCGTCACTAATTCTAAGGTCCATGAGTGCCTCGGCTTAGTGCTAGGCCATGGGTAGCCTTAGAATAGGTCTCGAATCAAGTAAAGGACAACCGACCCTATTGGTCGATCGACCGTCCAAAGGAACGGTTTTGGCAAATATGGAACATAATGGCTAAACCTCGGGTGTACATGATTCGATTTTTTGAGTTGTGCCTAATGATCCCTTTCTCGGCCCCGGAATCAACTTGGATGATAGAATTCTCTAGACCGCCTCATTAATGAAGAAAAAAGACAAAGGCATGGAATATTCTAGAAACCCTTAATTAAATGAAGGGGTGAGTTGTCCTTGGAATGGTCAAAAGTCATTATGGCGGCCAAAATATCTTTGAAGATTCTAGAGAAAGGCGGCACAAAAGTGGACTAATTAGAGAGCGTTACACGAGCCCTCATTTATAACCAAATATTCTAGAATGGCTTAGCTGGCAACCTAGAGTAGCATCATCATTAAACTTCATTAAATGCCCATTAAATGCGGGGTATCGGTGGACCAATGAGAGAATGAAAAGTGGGTGATAATCAATGACATCTAGGGACCTAGATTGCCAAGTAAGGTCTTTAGCTTGGCCAACTCATCTTCTAGGCATAATCATGAGGCAAAGTAGGCTTGCCACCCAAGAAAAGTAGGCGGGACACTTGGAAACATTGGAGAGAACCGCTTGGCTTGGTAATAATGGCTCCAAGGGCTATAAATAAGATGAGCAATTCCCATTTTCCTCACTTGCCTTCCATTTTCTCCTCCCGCCATCTCCTTGAACGCCCTCTCCTCATGCCCTCTCTCTTTCTTTTGGCCTCCAAGCCAAGCCACCCAATCTTTGTAGCTCATGTCCTAGTTTAGGTTCATCCAAGTAAGTAAGATCCCTATGTCTCCTCTAAGGCGGTAATCTTTATTGTCGAGCCTAGTTAGGTGCTCACCTGTCAAGCCGTGAGTAGGATGTTAGATTTTTTGTATGGTCTTGCTCATGTTTATGCTTGAATGTGTGCTTGAGTTGTTCATGTTCAGAATGGAGCCAAGGTTCATTTGAGTTGAGTTCAGCACAAGGCAAGGTCGGCCCAAGCCATAAAACCTTGGTTTCGGCATAAATAAGATGCTGGGTCCAAGCCTCGCTTGGTGCGAGAATCACCTAAGGCTTCACGTAGCTAAAGTCGACATTAAGGCGTGTCGATCTTATGCCATGATCAATACGGGGATCACCCTAATCCACAAGGTCTTGATAAGACACTAAGCATGCCGATTTCCATAGTCCACGTGGACATGGGGACTTTGTGCTTGGCTTTGAATAAAACCGCGAGCCGAGGTTCATCAAGCTTGGGATTGTCACTAAAGCGAGGTGTATCCAAGCCTTGAGGTCTTGGATCGGTATTGAGGCGTACTATTTTCGAGCCTTGTTTGGTGCGAGAATCGGTGCTAAGTGATTGATTCAAGTTACGGATCAAAGGTCATTCTCGATATATTTGCTAGTCAAGTATAAGAAATTCATGACACGCACGAATGAATGAGCACGCCTTCGGGCCATGTATGCGTTGGCTAAGAGAAGAGATAATAACCGGCTTGTATGATGCATTTGTACATGCATTTTACGAGGAAAAAGCGCTTGTTGCCACATAGCGTTGGCGGCAATGCCTCGTTCGTTGAATGGGAAGCCTCGGTTGATCCGAGATGTCCTGATTGGGCCAAGATGCCTAGATCTTGAACCCGGAAGCCTTGGGAAGCTAGCCTCGAGAAGCCTCAGTCGAGTCGAGATGCCCTGGTTGAGCCAGGAAGCCCAGCAAGAAGCTGGAAGCCTCGGTCGAGCCGAGAGGGCCTAGTCAAGCTAGGACGACGATAAATGAATTTGCATGAATGCTGGTTATGCACGAGCATGATATGTTGGTGTGTTAATTGATAAGTCGATGGTAGTTTTGATATGGATGGCATGTGTTTAGATAAAGCATGACATATGATTTGCAATTGATCTGCCATCAACACTATTTGCAAGTGCTGTACTAACTAAGTTTTGACAATGAGATGCTTTCCTAGTAGAAAACTAGGAATTTTGCTTACTGAATTTCCCTAAAACTCATCTCTCATCTCTCGTCTTGTAGGCATTGAAGTCTCTCGTCAATTTTGGGAGCTGCAATCACGCTAGAGAAGATAGGATTTCGCCTGGCCTTTGTGGAAAACTTGTATTGTGATGTAAAAAAAAAAAGAGGGCTCATAAAGAAAGGTCTTGTAAAAGTACAGTTATGATACAAATCAATGTGTTTTGCGTGATCTATGTCCCAGTCTTCCAACTGTTGTTTGTCCGGTGAGTTGTTTGTTCATATTTTCGCATATGCATAATAACAAGATAAAAAGAATTGGGACGATGACGAGCCTGGGACGTCACAAAAATAACTCTTGCTACTCGTGATCCTAAGGATGGAGTTGGGGTCGTGACAACAATAATGGAGGTGTACCTTTTAACATGCCCAAATTCATTTGAGTTTCTTCTTCGTGCCTTTCACTCTGTGCTTTTGAGGTTTTGGATTCAAAAAATGTTTGATTCTCAAACATTTAAATCATTTATGTTTATTCTATGGTTATATCTATAGTTGTGGTAAGATCAATAAGAGTGCTAAAACTTTCATACGGCGCTCACTTGAATATCAAAACTTTTTTTTTTTCATTCACTTGAGTGTCATATTGGAATATAATCGATCAGTTGATTATCAATTTTGACAAATCATCCTACGTTGATTTTTTTTTAACTTTTTAAATTTTTATTTTTATTTTGCTTTTCCTAAGGGCCCTCATTGGTCTTGAAACCTGGGCGGCCTTGCCCTAGGTTATGAAGGCCTTGGGCGAGGCCATTGGGGCCTTGTTAGTCACTGTCATTTGCTTTGGCTTATGCGCACCATTAACTCTATGATTGATGTAATCATTGTGGGATTTGCTATTGGATATGGACATTGTGTCATGTCTTTTAAGGGTATGTTGATGGTGGTGGCAGATAATGCAACCCCTAGATAAAGAAAAGAAAGGGTTGCAGCAGTCTAGAATTTTTTCTAAGTGTTTACATAATACTAAATTATTTCGTATTTAAATTAATCTCTATTTTTTAAAAATCAACTGAAATGTGATTCCTCCGTCAATTGGAGTTGAATGTCATGGGTAATCTGTCGCCGAGATATGTCGATCCGGCAAAAACCATCCATTGTTGATGTGGATTGGACAGCTCAATTAAATTTATTCTTTTTATTAAACGAACTCTTCTTTTTTCTCTCTAATTCTTCTACTACGTTCATCAACTATCGCTGTCATTGGCCACTCCTTAAGGCAGCTAGCCATCACGAACGGTGCCATCCCCGGTAGGAGTGTCCAAAAACTCGACCTGACCCAAACACGACCCAAACAAAAACTAAACACGAAACAAGTAGAGTACATGTTTCGGGTCTTAATATTGTTTGGGTAATTGTTAGAAACAAGAAAATAAACATGTTTTGGGTTGGGTTAGGGTCAAAATATTGTTAAGCCTCAAACACATTATTGGCTCCATGTGTTTGAAATAAATATGCTTTCCTTTCACCCAAACCCAAACACTCTTCAGTTTTCACCTAAACACATTATTGACCCTCCCAACGCGATGATTGCACCTTCTCCGATCGTCGACTCCGCCACTGCCGTCGCCATTGTTGACAACTGCGTCCTCTCGTCGATTCCACCACCACCCTCTTCTTTGCTCCTTGTCCTCGTCCTCGTCCTCATCGGCTTCCTCTCCTTCCTCGGCTTCCTCTGCCGCCTCCTTCTCCTCAAGAGGATGCCCTCCTTTTGCCGCCTCTGCCTACAGACACACACCGAGCGGGAGTCAATGCCAAGCGAAACCCACATCACGAAAACTGAAAATATAGACAATTGGAGCTGCCGGAGCTTATCACCGCCGTTGGCAATGGGGGTCGTCATGGGATCGTCTTCAAGAAGACCTTCGCTTGACGCTACCACGCTCTTTTTCTTACCTCCACCCTTCACTTTCATCCTCCCTTCCCCCCCTGTGGACTGAGTGATTGATGGAATTTCAAAGTCCTGTCTTTGAAGGGGAGGAGGCTGGAATTCCTCTGCTAGTCTCTGACTTGAGCTAGGAGCCTGAGTTGCTGCAGCTGAGTTGAAATCGCTCCATGGAGGAGAGAGAAAGAGGGGAGAGAGAGAGAGAGAGGTGAAAAGCTTTTTTGGCTTTGAAAGGTTTACTTTCACGTGCGTTTGGCGTCTCGCAATAGGGCTGAAGCATTTGGTCAAGTCTTTACTGTGTGTTTTTTTTTACTTAGAAAGAGGGAGGTGGAAAAAGAGAGACGAAAACTCAGAAACCCGACCCAACCCGAATTTTCGATGCGGGTCTAATATGTTTCAGGTCAGTTTTGGTCGGGTCATAGTATGTGACCCTTATGATTTGGGTTGGATCGGGTAACATCAAAACCCGATCCGACCCAACCCATTGACATCCTAATCCTAGTGTGGTCTTGTCGTGCCTCACCGCCATCACTTCCCATGCCGAACCTTCTTGACTAGCTCAACGCTCTCTCTCTCTCTCTCTCCATGCATATGTGTGACATCCAATCGAGGTTGAGACAAGACATGTGACCTCCATTGGTGGAGGCGCTCAAGTTCATATCTGGATCGCCCAACTTGTCCTCCCATCTAGTCTAAATTGAATTAGCTAGTTAATCGTATCCACGTAGGTGTCCTCATTGACGTATTAAATGGCTAGTTAATATTATTAACTGCCTCATCAGCAATTTTTGTTAGTCTACTTAATGAGAATATTGAATGAAATTCATGAAGTACAAGTACCATTATGGGGCAACATTGAAAAATAAGGAAAAGTTTAGAGAGCGTGATTAAACAAATACGTGATTTAATATTTAAATATTCTTACACCCATACTATTACTGAAAAACAAAAGAAGATAATACAAATCATCAAGATTGTCAATCGGGTACCTAAGCGAGAGAGCTTGATTAATAGAGAAAGGTCTTTAATGGGAATCATATTTGCAGAGAAAGGACGTGAATAATGTATGTTTTACCTCTAGATATATCATTCAATGCAACTGAGTGATGTGAAGATGCTATTCTGTTAATTTGTTTCAATCTCCCTTATGGAAACTAGTAGAAACGTTTTCTTGTAAATTACAAAAACCAATCCTCGGCTTTCACTTAAATACTAACTTCATATCCACTATTTCCGAAATCTATCCACACTTTGCAACAAGAGGTTTAAAATAAAAATAAAAATGTACAGTTCGCACAATCTAATTTCCACAATCTTTTAGACTCAAAAAGATATTAAATCTGACCTTTTTTTTTACATCAAGGCGCAAAACGCATGCTCAAAATAATAGCAGACGCAAAATAAATCATAATAAAAAAGTTGATAATGATTTTTGTATTTTCCATGTATAATGAAAAAAGTAGTTGAGCCACATAGGCGAATAAAATATTAATGGAAAAAAATTGTCTAATTGTTATTAAACCTATTGTAAGGACATCAATTCAATTATAAATTATCAAATTTTACCAATTTAGCATTACAATTTTACGCAAAATTCTAGATTTCTATTTAAAATTGGCTAGGATGACTACATTGAAATTTTGCGTAAAAGTTGAAGACTAAATTGCTAAAATTAAAAAGTTTAGGACTAAAGTGGCATCCGTTAAATAAGTTTAGGACTGATTGGATAATTTTTTGAAAGATGAACCGCTCCATTATTTTCCCTGCTCTTATAGCCCATTTAGATAAGAGAATAAATAATATGTAAAAAACACACACACTTATATAAATTTAAAAGAAGTATATATTCGTGTCTTACAGAAAAGAGATATGTGATATCTTTTACCCAGATGGTTTTCATTAAGTTAGTTGCTTGAAATTTGTCGATGTTGATCATCATGTTTGTCTACCAAAGGTAAACTGTCTCGTTTGCCCCACTAATTTAGTATTTAGGTAAATTCCAAGTTCTGTTCTCGCGAAAGCAGTGTATAATCATGATGTTCTGTTCGAGTGCAAACGTGTCTTTAATTATTGCTTTGCCTAAACTTTGTATTATTGACGTAATCAGACCAATGAGTGCAGATTGTGCCCTCCACATAGTAAAATGACGTCAACGTACGTAAGATATCATTATCACTTAGGCATTGAGAGAAATGTTTTATAGCGATGCCAAGGCTTAGACAACAAATCCCAAAAACTTACTAGTCATTGTTCGCAAGTTATCATCTTACTAAGGAATAAAGCTGATGAAAATTCTTAATGTTTGTGCAATGTTGCCTTTGATTCTTTCTTTTTTGCAATCAAATTCTTAAACTATGATCTGTTCGCTCCAATTGGACCTTCCATCAAGGGAAAAAAAAACGAAAATGTTTATGTGGCCGTTAAGGATCACGATGGCCACATGGCTCCTACGTGCTATTCGTGAAAAATGAGAAAAGTTAAATTTTCTTCCTAAAGGAAATCTGGTGCAACCACGTCACTGCGGGCTTGAGCCCTCAAGCAACTAGCGGTTGTGTTCGGGTTTGATCAATGGAGCGAGGACAGAGGTTGGAATCTTTCCCAATAGAAGCTCCCTTGATCGGCTTTGCCTTTCGAAGCGGCGACAGCAGCAGCATCTGGGCAAGGTGGTGATAGCTCAAATGGGGAGGGTCTCGTCCAACCTTTGATGGCTTTATTGATGATGCTGCATTGATTTTCAAGGAATTCGTGGAGCCCGAAGATGACTAGAGATTCTTCGCATCTTTTTCTCTTGTCATTTAAGTCAGTCATATTTGGGGCCTGGCCTAGATCGAACAAGACGAGCTCAAAATAATTTATGGCGTGCCCATAGGACTTGTTTAGGCCTGATGTAATCGGGTCGGGGCTGCTTTTAAATGAAAAGCAACTTGAAAAGCAGCTTGCGAGCTCACATTATGATATGCCATTTCCCACACAATTATTTATCTACGGTAGACAAACAAGCATTCCTATCCCTCTACATAGCTAGTATACAAACTTTCGCAGCAAAACATTACCATGCGACTCACTCTATCAGATTTTGCAACAATCAAGCGAATTCCCTGTCCCAAGCTCCAACAGGCTTACTTATACCCATCAGTTCTAGAAAGGAGCACCTGATAGTCTATGGGAAAGCACACTCAAAAAGCATATGTTGTCTAGATTCAAGAGCAGCTGAGCACAAGCCACATCGATCAACTGCAGAAGCCCCATTTCTTCATCCTCCCAAAGGTCTGCAACCCATTCAAGATTGCTAATCAAGGGCCGAAACAGAACTTAGAAGTGTTCGGATTAACCCAAATCAGTTTATGACATACATCCTTTGGCCTTCTTTCTCTAACCAGGTTCCAAGACTCAGTCCATGTAAAACAACCATATGCAATTCCAGTGAACATCACTCTGATTGTCAGCAATATGACAATGCTAAAGCGTCCCACATAATGCTGTCTTGTATTTGCACCAATAGATCTGATCTTGTTGGAGGCAAGACCACTCATCTCCGACTAGTAACAGTAGCTACCAAAGAGTTGATATATCTAGAGCAGTATCATGAATCACTCTCTGAGAATAAACACCCCCTACAAATGCCATGAGGGTGCCATGATCACACCACAAATGAACTGTCTTATCCATTGCGAGTCACTTGTCAAGTATGTCGCTTAAGAATGGACCTAACTTTTTGCAGCTTCCTTCAAGTATAGGTGAGTTACTTTTAGGAGCAACAGACTGAATAGAAGTCTGTTTTAGCAAAAAAGGACCCTGCTTTTAGCAACAATTCCTACCGATTGTGATTGTTTATGCTAATCTGCTGGTCTTTAACCTAAAGTTGTATGGTTTATTGTTCTCGCCCACGCCTCACCCAATCCTTGTGGCTTCGCGAACTTGAGTCTATTGTCTCCTTTCCCAGCTTCCATATCATGTTCAACCAACCTTCGATCATGCACTTGCCATTTTCTTTTATGGAGCAGCATTGGTGGGTAGATTTAGTAAAGGGCCTCGAAATACTTTAATCTGTGTTTTCCATCACATGTAAGATTCAGTAGCTCGAAAAATGTCAGATTTGGGGCTTTGAGTATGTGCTGTTTAGCAGCCGAATTTTGATATAGATACTGGTTAGTGTTAGGATTGTGGTAAGATGATTGCAAAGTATATTGAGCTTATTGATATGGGGATGTTGCAAATGTTTATTCTGCAATCCTTGTTGATATTTTTCAGTACTGACTTGGATTTTGCAGCCACTCTCCCTAATGGACTAAGAGAATTACTGTTACTGGTAAGAAGGAAAAGGAGCTAAATAGCCAGTATACTTCCATTCGATGTCCCTATTTTGAGGAATCTAGATTTAGATGAGCACGGTGAGACATTATGCTAAAAAGATACTGGCACGGCAAGTCATGCTTTCTGCAAGATCAAATGCTGGTTTTTGATACTAACTCTACATTCAAGCTTCCTGATTGTAAAGATAGTTTCAACTGGTCAATGGTTTGAAAGGGAATGGTCAAAAGATGATAATCAATCGTATTCCAAAAGGTTTCTTTTGTTGCTGAATGCAACAGATAATGGACAAGATCTTGCCCATTCAAGCAATTAAGAATCTCACCTTCAACATTAAGGCAGATAGCTACAGAGGTTACACAGCATCCTGAGAAATTACTGAGACTCACAGTGATCCGTATGGTGGCACTCTTGGTTTGATAGCAGACAACTACCAAGAAGGTTGAGCGACTTATTTTGTTCTTATAGGTGTACCGTCAATCTAACTTATTTTACAGTAGTCCAAGAGTCCAAAGGCTGATATACCAAATTGATTTGCAAAATGATCTGACAAACTAAAGCCGTATATTTAACAAATGAACAATATTTAACTACTCAACTAGAGTCACATTTCTTCAAGTCAGTTCTATATTCCCAGCATTGGTCGTTTCTCATATAGCCACACAAAGCTTGTGTGGTTATAAGCGATGGGCACATTGAAGTTACCATTCAATGCATCAGTACACAGGGAAGCAACCCCACAAATCAGCTATGAAGAGGGAGTGCATTCATTTAAATATATTCATTCCGGAAGTCATAAAAGCTACAAAAATTCTCCCACAGCATTTGTCAATCCACATGATGGTGGATCAAAATGGACTCAACTGAGGAAAAGAAAGCAGCAAATGTTCCAGGGACCACATCCAAAGGATAAAACCGAGTCGCCACAGTTTTAAGACGTTCCTTGGGACTCATCTTAGACGTGAGAAAGTTGGAAACACTGATTCCGAAGGAGAATTAGGCATAAAACAATGAAGCACCAAGGAAGTAAATTGAGATGCACAATTGCCTGACCAAGCACCTTGATACAAAGCAAGTCATTTTTCTCTCTTCTTTAAGTTCAAATCAGAAGATTGTTGCAAACAAACAACGGGAACATGGGAGTAATCATGAAGTGACAAGATCTGGTGTTTCTGCTTCAACAAATAACAAACCCATGTATACTTTGTCCAGCGAATTGTTCTGTCCATCACACAGTAATTTGACCTGTGGAATCCCAAAACTCATGGATGCACCAATGAAACATGAACTGTCCCATCAACTATGCCCTCAATAAGGTGAACCTGAGTTGAGATTCTAATGGTTAGACTATTGTAAAATAAGGTAAATGCTTGAATATCGGTTTTCCTTTACATATGCCTGAGCAGAGAAGGTGCAATCATTTACACCATCCAAGTATTTGCCATGACAGCATACCCAAAAAAGGAAACTGTACTCTAGATTTTTAGCAAAAGCACACTGATGCATATCTGAAGCTCTTCTATCCTTACACTAGAAATAGCGGTGGTCTGTCTACAAGCATGATTACCTCAAAGTAATCATCTTTTACACCCCTGAAATTATAAACTTAGCGTCAATGTGAAAAGAATAAAAAGAAATGCTGATTCACATCAGCCACCACTAGTTGTATAAAATATTTTTTGATTATTTCTAGCAAAGTCTCTTAATAGTGCGCATGTTCACAGCAGTCACTTTAGGCACATTCTGTGCAACCAACCCCCAAACTTCTAGTCCCTTCAACCGTATGCAGCAGACCTCGAATTGCCAATGAAAAATACAACTGCCCAAAATATGGAAAAAAAAAAAAAAAAAACTGGATATCCCATTTTATTCTGTAAGATGAACTAAGAATAGGAGCATTGTTTGCTTCATTCCCAATCATTAAGAATTCCTCACAGGTAATAAAGACAGTGAGTACTCATTAATGGGACCATTATCCAAACCTTAGAATATACTTATAGACAAACTCTTCATGTGTAAAAAGTTTTGTGCGCTCTGCAATAACCTTCATGGGAAAGGTTCAATCGTCCTATGGCCGACTATAAAGGTTTACATCGCCGTTCTCCATCAAAGCTGTTTCCCAAATTTTTAAGCTTTCTAATCTTAAGTCAGCTCACCAAATGCACGCAATTCTTGTAATACCCAACTAACAAATGCACAACACGCCAGCACATGATCACAATCAATCGAGCAGTCCAGAGAAGCATAGCAACAAAACAAGACCAGGCTTTCAAATAGTCAAACAATTGCAAGAAAGCAGACCCTTATGCAACTATTACCATATGAAGCTAGAGCTAGAGCTCGAGCTCATGCTTAACAGCACAAAGATAAATCACACGATTACATTCAACTAAACACCAGCTGCCACACCACTCGTACCTGTTCTTCAACGATTAACCGGTGATCCAGAGCTTGACTTCAGACCCATGACTCCCGCCACCGATGGAGTTAATGAATGCACCAAATTCCCCCAGCTGAGCGGCACTGAAGAAGAAAATGTGCACTAGAGTGAAAAGTGGCACTGGAGAAGGACTTGAAGCTCACGGACATCGAACTCGAAGCTCGCGGACTAAGGACTTGAAGCCTGCGGACAACGGAACCTGGGAAAGGAGAGACGGCAGCGAACGACGGACTGAAGCTTGCGAGGAGCAAATGAGAAGCGACGAGGATTGGGCGCAAAGTCACCGAGGATCGAGCGACGGCGATTTGCTTGAGCAGCGGGTTACAAGAAGAAGAAAACGTGAAAAAGAACTCTAATCCCAATTCAATTCGGGATTTTCTTCAATTTTTTACCCAATTACAGATTTGGACAAAATTACTCTTGTTTTAGCTGCCGAAAAATACGGGCCACCAACTGACGAGCTCGAATCTTTATTTGAGACTGATTTGCTCATTTTAGGTTTTTTTTTTTTTTTTTTTAAAAATGACTTCACTTTAAAGATGCATTTATTTAACATAAAACCCAAAATTTGGAAAAACATTTTTTAAAAGATGATTGGTCACATCTGTTACAAAAATTAACCGACAGAAAAATATTTTCTTTAATATCAATAATTTATGCCTAGTTATATTCTTGGTGATAAATATATTTTCATTCATTCATTTTTGTAAAAATATAAGCAATTATCTTTTGAAAAACATTTTTTAAATCTTGAGTTTTTTTTCTCAAACAACCGAACCAATCCTTTCATTTCAAATTTTCCCCTCTTGCTTTCTCCCTGTTCTTGTGCCGACTCTGTCTCTCTCTTCCTTTTCTTCCCTTTATTTTCCTGGTTCTGCATAGAGAAAATAGTAAGGTGAGTTGTGGTCTCCTAGGACTAAATTTGTCTTGAGAAAGGCCCTTTTGTTATGGATGGTGAGGGATGTAAAATCCCCAACCTCGCCACCGAAGTGGACACACACAACATAAGGAGAATCCCAGTAAGATGGGAATTTTAATAAGATTTCCTTGGTTGCGCGTTTTAGAATCAGTTCATTGTCTCTCTTCACTAGACTAAAGCAGAAATAGAAAGCAAGCAAAGCAGAAGAAAAAACGTATGATCTACGAATAGAAAGAAGGCGCACCGTTTTCTGTAGAGGATCCCCTGTTTCTGTTTCAGAGTTCGTTGTTTCAATTTCAGAGCCCGGCGCTTGCTTTGTTCTGCTCAAAATCTTCTCTCTGTAAGACTCCCAAGTGTCGAAATATTCAGTGTAGCCAAATTCACATTCGTCTTCACTATCGTCTTCACTATCGTCGGATAACTTCTCGCGTGGTATGATTATCTTGCAATTATCTGGTTCTTTTGAGCTCAATACATCAAAAATCCTTTCGAATATGCACCCACTAATTTCCAAGGAACATGAAGACTTTAGTTCGTAAATGCCCTCAATAACCTGCAGGCTGGGGCACTGGTCAATCTTTATCCGCAAGTTCTTCAAGTTTGACAAACTGCCTAACCTTTCTAACGAAGAGCACTGGTCAATGTCTAACTGCTTCAACTTCTTCAAGTTTGACAAACCGCCTAACCTTTTTAACGAAGAGCACTCATGAATGGAAATTTTTTCCAATGATACGAACGTAGAATCGAATTGAATATCCTGTACCTCATGGGACTCCGACAGACAGAAACTTTTAAGCATCTTTCGGGAGCTTGGGAAAAGGATCGCTTCCCTACAATGATCAGTCAACTCGGGAGCTTGTAGTTCACTTTTCCCCCGCTCCTCCGGGTGACAAACCATACTCTTGGAAGATCTGTGGATTTTTGAGCTCGAAGCATCAAAAATCCTTTCCAATGATCTGCACCCCCCAATTTCCAACCAACGCAAAAACTCCAGTTCGTCAATGCCCTCAACAACCTTTAGGCTCGGGCACTGGTCAATCTCTAACTGCTTCAAGTTCTTCAAGCTTGACAAACCGCCTAAGCTTTTTAATGAAGAGCACTCTTTAACAGAAAATTCTTCCAATGATTCTAACGGAGAAACAAATCGAATATCCTGTACCTCTGGGAACCCTGACAGACAGCATTTTATAAGCATGTTTAGGGAGCTGGGGAAAAGGAAGGCTTCCCTCTGATGATCAATTAACTCGGGACCTTGTTGTTCACTGCACCTCGGCTCCTCCGGCTGACAAACCAACCTCTCGGAAGATCTGCAATCCTGAATGCGTGATCTCTCCAACGATTCTAAGACATCGGGAAATTGAACATCATGTTGCTCGCACACCTTGTTTTCTCTCGATTTTCTCAATGGAGGAAGCCCGTCAAGGTGTTCTTGTTTCCCTCGAGTTTCGTAGAGCTTTAAAATTATCAAGTTTGACGGAAGCTGTTCGAAAGTTGGCAAGTCTAGTCCATGTAGAGTAAGTTCTTTCAGCTGAGAAAGGGAACACAGCTCTGTAGTTGGTGCGTGGACATTTGGAAAGCAAAAGCGCAGCTTGCTCACTTTGGTTAAACTCCCAATCCACCCCAAGTTGCCAGTTTGAATTGTATCTGATCTGTGTTTAAATTCAGAGCCATCGGATAGGACCAGCTCAACTAGATTAGTAAGGTATGAGAGGTTAGGGACAGTCAGCAACGAACTAGACACCAATTGTAGAGTGGTCAAACTTCTAGGAAGGTCCGGCAACTCTTGTATCCCATTACAAACCCACAAGCTCAGTGTTTTGAGTTGACATAACTTGCTCATTGTACTGGGCAGTTTTTCAATTGGTGTGGATGATACATCGACAAATGATAGGCTTGGTAGACTACCCATGGACTCCGGTAATCTTGTAATTCTCGTGAGCGATACATCCAACTTCACTAACAACTTTAATTTCAAAACTGAGTCGGGGAGTTCAATCAAGTTAATACATCTAAGAGAGAGGTGCTGCAAATTCCTTAACTCTCCAATTTGTTCAGGCAATGTTCTAAGTTTAATGCTCTGAATGCTCAAGTCAGTCAGCCGCATCAATTTCCCAATAGAACAGTCAATTTCCATCAAACGCGATTTATTAATATCCAACTTCTCTAAAACCGAGTACTCAGGAAAGGTTGATAACTTACATATCGACTTATTGTACTCAATAGTAAGAACCTTCATCCTTGCCCCCTACAAAAGCCAAGGAAATATCAGGACTGACAAAAAATAAATACGGACGTAGGCTACCAATGAGAAAATTAGATTATAAGTCCATCAAATCTTGTCCTTCATTGAATGAGAAAATTATACTAAGAGGGAAACCGCCATACCTTGATTAGGCTCTCGAACACATCTTCTATGATATCAATCCCACAAAGATTCACCACAACAGCGTTTTCTAGATGCAACAAATTGGTTGCCTCCAAACATTGATTACGGCGGGGTAGGCCATCGTCAGGAACAACATAACCATAATTCAAACTGATCCATTTTAACTTGGAAAGACAGCCCGTAAAGTCACCTTGGCAGATTACCCCACTCAACCAGAGAAACCGTATATGTGGGAACCGCTTAATTTGCTCCGAATTGATGGTTTCATCATTTGCCCGCAAACGGAGAGCTTGAACGCTTCCCTTGATCTGCCAATGACATTGAGGAGCAGAAGCAGGAATTTGTCAATATCCCACTATTTTATTTTTTAGAAGAGAAGAAAAACCGAAACAAAAGAGTAGCTACCAAATAAAAAACGGGAATCCTCAATTAAGAAGAGGGTATAAACAATTCCTATTCAAATTTGGCCATACTTTACCTCTATTGATCTTAATTCACAAATGATGTCATCTTTATGCCACAATCTGGTACGCTCTTTTTTGGCAATTGCCCTTCCAAGATCTCTAAACTCATCGTGCATCCCAAATCTATCATCATCTAAAAACATCATGCACCTCCTAGTGAGGACCTTGATGGCAATCCTTGGGGAAAGCTCACAATCTTTCCACACATACATTGCATTAGTCTTTTTCTGTCCAATGAAAAAGCATGCAACATCAAGGAATATTTGTTGTTGATCCTGATGTAAGGCATCATAGCTAATCTTTAGCATTTCGAAAACGTTATCATGAGGTGTTTTCTTTAGCTTCTCTAGCCACTCTTCCCATATTTCTCTATCTTTCTCACCAAAAAGCGGTGAACCTATTGCTTCAAGAGCTAAAGGTAGTCCATATGTAGTAGAGACAATCCTTTCTGAAAGAGTGTAGTAATGGGGTGGAGGAGAGTCGTCTTCGAAGGCATGCCTACTAAAAAGTTTAAGTGCGTTTTCCTTGCTCAATCGCACCATTTCATATTTCTCGAATGTATACTTGAATCCCCTTATATTATCAAGAATACTTTCGTCCCTAGTAGTAACAAGTATTCTAGTACCTGAATACAACAAATTTCCTCCAATTAGGTTTTGGATCTGGTTGGCTTCATCAACATCATCCAATACAATTAGCATCTTCTTATTGCAAATTGTTTCTTCAATCAACTTGATTCCCCGATCAATGTTAGTAATGTCAGGAGCCACTCTAGAATAAGAGATATCGGACAACAATTGTTTTTGCAGCTCGACAAAGCCCTTGCTTTTCACCGTTTCCCTCACGTTATCAAGAAAGCTGCAATTTCTCCCAAAGCAATGACATAGTTTGTTGAAGATACTCTTGGCGAGTGTTGTTTTACCGATGCCGCCCATCCCATAGATTACAATGAGCCGCACACCATCAGAATCAATGTCTAATAAATTTTCTATGGCTACTATTTGATCCTCCATTCCAACTAAATCTTTGGGTACTTTTATTTCTCTTGTCTGAAGCAGGGCCTCAACCTCGTCAACAATCGCTTGGATAACTTCTGTGTAGCTGCCACAAAGTTGAACAGTTTCATTTGAGAAAAGGTGACAAATTTGCATATTGACCAGCCATCTACTAAGCAACCGGGTGGGAACGCAATCAAGTTTGGGATATATCCACAATTCAACGTTACCCCCCAAAGATTTGGGAACATGATGAATTACAAACTTGAACATCCATTACAAGTTTAAGGAATAGAGGACGAGAAATATTTGATCTTTATATCAAGTAATAGAATCAAAATTTCTAGCAAGAAGGGTAGAAGAATCAAAATATAAACATCTGATGAATTACTGTAATAGAATATTTACTTTTTTCTTTGGACGTGTAAAAGAACTTTGCAAATGCAACAGTTCCTTGATCAAGTTCTCTTGCATACAATGGGAATCGTAATACATACATGGATCATAGACGAAGCAAAGCCAAATTTTTCATACGATGGAAAATAGGTGAAAAACGAAATTATACTAAACCTATAAATAAAAGAAGAATTTGAAACTTTTTGTTTAAATATGCGAAAATTAGAGTTGTAATATAATTAAAGAAATTTCTTTACCAAAAAAAAATTTCATAAGAATTATGGCCCAATCGTACAAAATAATTTTCAGAGTCATGGTTAGATTGTTACCCTGGATATTTCGCCACCTCCCATCCCTTGATGCCACCAACTTCTTCGAGAGCCCGCTGCCAGGTCTTTATATTCTCGGAGCTGAACTTATTCTTTTGACCCTTCTTCTGTTGCTCCAAATTCGATATGTCCTTCTTGTACAATTCAGTTTTTAACTTCACGTCATTGGGATTCACGTTGTGGAAGATGGGCAATATGACCTTCTTCTTCCCCTCTTCTTTAGATTTAGAGGTGTTCTCCACCATCTTCGCGAGCTCGTCGAGGCACCAGTGACTTGAAGCATAGCGTTCGGAGAAGATGGGTATGTAGATCTTGGAGTTGTCAATTGCTTGTGGAAGGTTGTCACTAATTCTTTCACCAAATTGAAGTTCCTCATCATCAATGAAAACACGAAACCCAGCACGTAACAAGGCGTGATAGAGGCTATTGGTGAATGTACGGCGAGTATCAAGCCCTCTAAAATTCAAGAACACCTCATACAAATCTCCACATGTATTGCTGGTGCTTGCTCTGGTCTCTGGGCTTGCCATAGGAGCTCACTTCGTTCTCTGCAGGGTCAGCCGTCTCGCTCTCTCTCTCTCTGATTGACACTGTTGAACTACTTCCCTATGCAAATTTGCACTAAGCCTTGTGGTTCACTGAATGTGAAAAAGCTTTTATTACATTCTTAATGCTTTCTCCACCAGATCCTCCTCCCTCAGGAGTTTACAAAAGGAGAACCAGTGTGTTACATAAAAAAAAAAAAAAGGAGAAAAGGATGTTTAAATAATTGAAGGTTGCGGATAGGCAACTTCGCAGCACCTACAGCTTTCAATTTATAGTCAATAAAGTTGATCAACTTTAGAAAAGATGAGGTTGAGTTTCTCCTTCGTGCTTTTCCCTCTGTGCTTTTGAACTTTGGGATTAAAAAAATATTTGATTCTCAAACATTTAAGTCATGTATGATTATTCTAAAGCTATATCTATAGTTAGACATATTTAAAATCCCAATCCAGTATCGTAAAATCACAAGTTATCTGTATAAAGTAGGAAAATATTCCTAAAGAATTAAAGCAAGTTTTGCTGCATTCAATTTATCGGATAATTGGAAAAATTTCCTCCATACTACAGAGATTGGATTTGTTGCATTCTCAACAACAAACGCCACACCTAAGCACTACCTAGGCATATATGAGATTTGATTTGATGTCTTCGCCCCAAGGAGTTACCTTTTATTATAAGTAATCACCTTTAAAACTCAAATATTCTCATAAAATGTGCCTTTATATCAAAAAGCAAATGATTGTGCAAATCTTTTACAACACTTATTTCTCTACTGACAACTTTTAGAAAGCGAGCATAGTTAGTGCGAGCAGACATCAAACCAAATCAATCCATATAAATGCTATGATAAATCTCGAGTTTGAGCCCGTTTGATGAAATTGGACCAGATGAGAATTATGGGCGCTCGACCACTGTTCAAGAGTGGGGAGAGGAAATACAATGAAGGCCTGTCAATGGTCATGACCGTGAGAGACGACTTTACTTAGGTGAAAAAAGGGAAGAAGAGATTAATTATGGCCATTGCCGAAAGACGAAGACAGTTGCAATGGTGGTGTCTTTTCACGTTGGCCCCTCATCATTTCCTTTCTTCTTGTTTATTTGCTTCTGCTGAATTTCCTTTCTAAATACGAAAAGGAAGAGCTCCTCCTGTCAAATAAAGCTATGAAGGCTGCACAGGGCATATTGAAAAGTGTGCCAAGAGTTCTTCTAGAGAGGTTTGATTCAGAGAGTTTTCTTAGTGAAATTACACAAAATGTTATTGTGTTGAGGCCGACTAAATCTTATGTTAAGATTTTTATCATTTTTTTGTGAGATTGAAAAATTATTTCTAGAGAAATCACGAGCACTAAATACTGTATTGTGTGAGTTATTAGTATAATTGAGGACTGTGAAATATTAAGAATACTTGAGTGACTTGAATATAGTCGTAATGTCCATTATATAACTCCCTTTCAATTTAATGCCTTTATGAGATGATCATGGTTCTTCTCCTTTACTGTGCATCCACTTTCTCCTTCTTTAATAAAATTTAACAAATTTTGCACCTAAAGGAGAATTTTCGATCCTTCAAAATTGGTGTGGAATCTTCGCCATTTTTTGGATCAAATTTTCCAAATTTTAGATGGAAAGATTATTTGCCACCTGCAATTTTTTGTAAAAGAGATAACAATTTGCAAAATATAGAGAATATCACGTACTTTCCTTCCTTCAATTTGCGGATTAATTTTGCCGGTTAGAAGATATGCTTCTAACATATTAAAGCACGCATTAATTTCTTTCAAGATTAAAAAGATTCTAATGTTTAAAAGAAAATCTGATTTTTAAATGTTTAAATCATTTATAATTATTCTATAGCAATGGTTAAACATATTTATATAGATACAAATGGAATTTATCTATATAAATGCATAATAAGAAAATAGTCCTATAGAAAAGTTTAAGTTTAAGTGCATTTATTTCAAGTGAGAAGTTCGTTGTTCGTCAAATTTCAACTGTTTTTTTGGATTGGACATTTTAGCAATAATAACATTACATTCATTAATGGGAAGAGCTTCTATTTCATTCTTAATGTGAAAAGTTTCTCCATCATATCATCCTCCTTCAGAAATTTACAAAAGAAGAACAAGCCCATTACATTAAAAAACGAGAAAAGGCTGTTTATTGTAAGATATGACCACAAAATTCTTGATTTGAACACTTTCGTTAATGAGAGACATCATTTTGGACGTTTGTATCGCGCGACTCATGACATTTAATTGAAAGGGACGGACAGGCAACTTCCCAGAAGCTGCAGCTTTTAATTAATATGACCACAAAAAACCAGATGAAGGACAATTATGGAGATGTACCACTTTTTTTGGTCGGTCGAGATGTACAATTATGGAGATGTACCATTTCACATGCCCAATATCTTTCGCCTTTCTTCTTGGTGCCTTTGAACTTTTGAATTTAAAAAAAAAAACTCCATTTTTCAAATGTTTAAATCATTTATAATTATTCTATAGCTATATCTATAATTAAACGTATTTATATAGATAAAATCACAATCTATATAAATGTATAATACCAAAATATTCCTAAAGAATATCTCTCATTATGACATATGAGACTTTGGACAATTAGAAGATTTTCCTTCAAACTATTGAGATTGGATTTGCTACATTCACCACAAAAATGCTCCACCTAAGCACTACCTAACAGTATGCTTACTACTTTTTATCATAATTAATTACCTTCAACCCCACAAATATTGCAATATATGTGCCTTTATATCGAAAAGCAAATATTTTACAACACTTATTGTCTTATTGAAAACTATTAGAATGCGAGCATGATATAATTAGTGTGGTTTGGACATCAGCCAAACCTAATTATATAAACATTGAAATATATCTCAAGTCGGAGCTGGATTAAACCGGATCGAAAGAGACTTATCGACACTCGACCTCTAATCAAGAGTGGTGAGAGGAAATGCAATGATGGCCTGTCCATGACAATGGTACCATCCCATCATGGTGTTGCTTTGAGCGTGGAAAGAAAGGAAGACCATGATGGTCTCGACCGTTAGAGACAGCTTTGCTCAGCTGAAGAAAGGGAAAAGATAGATTGATGACGGGACAAAAGGGCAAGGAAAACGACGAATAAAGTTGCAATAATGGTGTCCTTTAACGATGGCTACTCGTTGTTTCCTTTCTTCTTCTTTATTTGCTTCTAGTGAATTTTCTCTTTAAATTCGAAGGGATGAAAGCTCCGAGGAATGCGCCGAGGAGATTGAAAAATTCCTCTTAAAAGTTTGAATCGGAAAGGTTTTCTTCGTGAAATTACACGAAATGAAGCTGATTAAATTTTTGTTAATATTCATGTCATCCTTTTATCAGATTGAAAAAATTATTAGAAAGGAATTGTGAGGGTTAAAAATGGAGTAATTATTGTATTTAAGGGACAAAAAACACCAAGAGTATCTAAATGACACAAGTATGATTATAATTTTCATTGCATCATTCATTAATAAAGAAATTGTGTGCTCATTTCCTCATTAATGTAGGTCACACGATCGAGCCACATAAATTTAGTGTCCGATCCATTTTCTTATCTTGTTATTTTATTCGATTACTTGTTTTATTTTCAACAATAAATATGGTTTGAAGAAAAGTGAAACCAAACTAAACCGTATTATAGTCAAAGATCAAACAAAGCCAAACCATTTTTTGCAGCTTGATTGGACTTAATCAATCTTTCTTCTTTTATTTTATCTCATTTGTAATTTCATGAGAAAAGACCAAATTCTATGTCGCAACCCTTCCAAGGTGAGATCCTTGAGGAAGTTGTTGGATTACCAAATAAGTGCAGATGGTCCCTCTTGCAAGGTGACACTTGCTCTTGGCATGATCGATCTCAACTTGGCTATTTGATTAAGAGTCACAATTAATTTTTTATAAAGCCATTAGGAGTCAAGTAAAATGCGGGAGCTTATATTGCTTCTGCGAACCAGAGACTTATGAGTCCAAGGACTTGATTAAGCTAAATATATCTAACGCCCAATTTGGTAATTTTTTCTATTTTTATGAAAACAATTATTCATGCAGTCTTCCCAATCTTAGTTACCCATTTTATTCTCAATGTTTGAGCAAGGCAGGTGATCTAGCATAAATTCACTCAAGCAAACACATATAGAATCCAGTAATAGCGAAACAAATACAGCAAATAAAAGGTAGGAAAATAAAGAACTCAAGCCGTATCGGGGAAAATAATCAATACAAAGCCTTGTCATTAAGTTCCCGGACAGGACCCCTTAAGCTATAAATAGAAACTCATTGTAAAATTTTCAAAAGAAACTATGGCTCAAAATGGAAAGTAAATAAATGATATCATGAATATCTACTATATAAAGTACTTTCCTAAAATGAACTATTGCATCTAGAAGTAAAAATCTACTAATGCAATCTAAAGTGCAATGCAATGTTAAGGAAAAAAAAAAATCTGTTTATGAATATGCATAATTCCTAAAATACATTCCCAGATGTATTTTTTTTAAATGAAAATGCAGTTTATCTTTTTATTTTTATTTTTTCCGCATTTCCCTTATGTATATTTTATAGTGAAACGAAATTAAACTAAAAATTTACTAAGCGCCGAACTAGAATCTATATGCCAAAATATGAGTAATTACACTAGAAGTGCCAAAATTTATGTATGGCACTCACTTTGGCGTCAAAAATTTCATTTTGATCACTTAAGTGCAATTTTTTTTATTTTAAAAAAAAAATCACTCAAGTGCCAACTCCGATCAAGTTAGTCGGAAATCTGACATGGCCATATTTTATTAATTTATCTATCCTACGTGGCTCGTGGTATGCCCAATCAACATATAACCTTAAACGTTGAGTGTAAAAAATTGTAAATATGGATCATCTGATTGCCAATTATTACTAAAAGTGATTACTTAAGTGCCAGTCGTTAGGAAAAAATGATAACTTCAATGCCAATTGTTAAAAAATAATCATTTCAGTGCCAATCTCATTTAAAAGGTAATCATTGTGCGACGTTGTTTTAGACATCCACGTGGACTAAATTTCTTTTAAAATATGTCAAATCATATTAAAATTTTAATTATAAATGTCACGTAATCAATTTAGCTGGAATAGCTTGCCGGAGGTATTTAAGTAATCGTTTTTTCTCTGATTTGACACTTAAGTAAGTCGGCGAAAATTTTTGACACTAAAGTTAGTGCTGTATACAATTTTTGACACTCCTAAGGTACTTATTCCTGCTAAAATAATGTGATATAAACTTGGATTTTCATGAAAATTTGCACTATATTCACTAATACTTTTTTTGTCGAAAGGTTCACCTGGAATTTTAACCTTAAAATTCTTCCAAAAACGAGTCAGTGCATACCGGAAAATAATAAAAACTAAAGTGACATAATGCTATGAATTACAGGGAAACTAATCCACACTCTGCGAAAATCAACCGTGGATGAATACCTCTTTACAAATTTCCCATTCTCTCTCTTCCGCCTTTTTACATTTAACTGAAGACATGCCTGCAAAAAAAGTTAAGTGCGTGCGTGTTCATCGCTCAACCCTAATGTAGTGGCAACAAGTATCCAAGCACCAGGATACAAAAAAAATTCACTCCGATTAATTTTTGGATATGGTTGCCCTCGACATCATCTATTACAATTAGCATCTATCAATGCTATCGGTGCCACGAGTCACTCTAAAATAGGAGATACTAGACAACAATTTCTTTTGCAGCTGGACTAAGCCCTTGGTTTTTGACATTTCCCTCATGTCATCAAGAAAGCTGCAGTTTTCCCAAAAATGAGGATATAGCTGGTTGAAGATAACCTTGGAGGTGCTATTTTACCAATGCTGCCCATCCCGTAGGTTCCAGTGAATCGCACACCACCAGAACCGATGTTTAATAAATTGTTTATGGCTGCTATTTGATCCTCCATTCCAACTAAATCTTCGATCACTTATCTTTGTCTATCCTTGAGCGTAATCACAATCTCATTAACAACTAACTTGATAAGGGTGTGTTTGGTAACATTTCCATTCCTAAAAATAAGTTTTATTTTAAAAAAAAAACTTCTTTCTATTTCTATTTCCTAAAATAATTTTTGAGAATTTTAAGGTGTTTGTGAATCGTACAAACTTTTTGTTCTTAGAATATAAATGTGTTTGGTATGACCCAAATATTTTTGTACCTTAGGCAGTCAAGGACCGACTAGACTAGAGTCAGCGAGGTCGCTGGTATTGGGGGGATTCTCGACCAGCCACAATGAGGCTCCGGGGGGACGGCTTGAGCTGAGGGCGACCTCGTCGAGGGTCAACAAGGCTTTGGCGAGGTTGCCAAGCCTCATTTGGCCTGTAATTGCCATCGCCAAGGCTAGCGATCAGCTGAAAGGAAGAAAAGAGGAAGAGAAAAAGAAGAAAAGAAAAGAGAAAATGCTTGTCTCTTGAGTTGTTCTTGAGAACAAGAAGCAATTATTTTTTATTTCTTATTTCTATTTCAAATCTATTTCCGAAAATAAAAAAAAATACCAAATGCATTTATGTTCTATTTATGTTCAAAGGAGCAAAAAAAATAGCAACACTTGTTCTCAAGAGCGTTACTAAACGCATCCTAAGATTCCTATAATTGTCACAAAGTCAGACAATTTCAGTTGAGAAATATAACAAATTTGCATGTAGACAAAACATTCACATATATCAGAGCTCAATCTGCCTTGATTCATTTTGAAAGAGCAATTGTTGTTGGTCAAATTTTAGTCATTCTTTTGGATTGCGCATTTTAGAAACAATACCATTACATTCATTAATGGGAAGATTTTTATTACATTCTTAATGTGAAAAGCTTCTCCACAAGATAATCCTCTTTTAGAAATTTACAATAGAAGAACAAGTGTGTTTCATTAGAAAGGAGAAAGGGACATACGATGAAATCCTTGATTTGAGCAACCGAAGCCTAATGCCACTTTCGTTAATGAGAGACATCATTTTGGACATTTGTATTGCGTGACTCACAAGATTTAATTGAAAGTTTCGTACAGGCAACTTCACAATAGCAGTAGCTTGAATTTATGATCAATAAAGTGGATGGCTTTAGAAAAAATGAGATGGGAGGACAATATGGAGGTGTACCTTTCACAGATCCAATTTCTTTGGAGTTTATCATGGTGCCTTCGAAATTTTGAATTAAAAAAAATTGAAATGTTCAAATCATTTATAATTATTCTATAGCTATATCTATGGTGAAACATATTTATAATGATAAAATCTCAATATAAATGCAATATAACAAAATATTCCTAAAGAATCATTCACATTATGACACATGAGACTATGGATAATTAGAAGATTTTCCTTCGTACTATTGAGATTGGATTTGTTGCATTCACTATAAAAAAATTCTCCTTTGAAGCACTACCTAAGCATATGCTTGATACTTCCTATAAAATATATTTTTTTTCATCTCTTCGTCTTAAAGGCTTACTTTTTATCATAATTAATTGTCTTTAACCACTCAAATATTATCATAAATGTGTCTTTTTATTAAAAAGCAAATCTTTTACAACACTTATTGAGAACTATAAGAATGTGAGCATGGTGTAGTTAGTGCCAGCAGCCAAACCAAATTATATAAATGTGGAAATATATCTCCAGCCGGAACCCGATCAAGTTAAGATCGGACGAAAATTAGGGACGTTCGATCTCTATTCAAGAGTGGTGAGAGGAAATGCAAAGATGACCTGTCCATGGCAATGATACCATCCCGGCAACGGTGTTGCTTTGAGCGTGGAAAGAAAGGGAGACCATGATGGCCTCGACCATAAGAGACAGCTTTGCTGAGCTGCAGAAAGAGAAAAGGGAAATTGATGATGGGACAAAAGCGCAAGGAAAACGACGAAGAAAGTTGCAATAATGGTATCATTTAACGATGGCTGATGATGGGACAAAAGGGCAACGAAAACGAAGAAGAAAGTGGTGTCCTTTAACGATAACGATGAGATGACTGATGATGGGACGAAAGGGCAAGGAAAACTACGAAGAAAGTTGCAATAATGGTGTCCTTTAACGATAACGACAAAAGAAGTTGGAATAATAGTATCCTTTAATGATGGCTGATGATGGGACAAAAGGACAAGGAAAACGACGAAGAAAGTTGCAATAATAGTGTCCCTTAATGATGGCTGATGATGGGACAAAAAGGAAAGGAAAGCAACGAAGAAAGTTGCAATAATAGTGTGGGCAAGGAAAACGGCGAAGAAAGTTGCAATAATGATGTCCTTTAACGATAAGGATGAGATGACTGATGATGGGACAAAAAGGCAAGGAAAAGGACGAAAAAAGTTACAATAATAGCGTGGCAAGGAAAACGATGAAGAAAGTTGTAATAATGGTGTCCTTTAACGATAACGACGAGATAATTGATGATGGGACAAAAGGGCAAGGAAAAGGACGAAGAAAGGTGCAATAATGGTGTCCTTTAACGATGGCCACTCATTGTTTCCTTTCTTCTTCTTTATTTGCTTCTAGTGAATTTTCTCTTTAAATTCAAGGAGATGAGAGCTCCAAGGACTGCATCGAGGAGATTGAAAATTTCCTCTCAAGCGTATTAATCGGAAAGGTTTTCTTCGTGAAATTACACAAAATGAAGCCAATTAAATCTTATGTTAATATTCATGTCATTCCCATATGAGATTGATAAATTATTTCGAGAGAAATTATGAAGATTAAAGACGGAGTTAATAGTTGTATTTGAGGGATGAAAAACACTGAAAGTATTTAAGTGATTTGAGTATGATTATAATATTCATTGCATCATTTCATCTATAATGGAATTGTGTGCTCATTTCTTTGTGGACGTAGGTCACACGACTGAGCTACATAAATTTAATGTCTAATTTATTTCCTTATTTTGTGCATTTTATTCGATTAATTGTTTTATTTTCAACAATAAATATGGTTTGAAAAAAAAGTGAAACCAAACACTGGATTAGCACTTCTTAAAGATATCAAGAGACTATCAAGCTCTTATTTTGAGTTCAAAATTTATCACATCTTTTCGGGAAGGCAATTAACCTACTAATTTGCTTAGCATTTAGATACTACATTTTACTTGCAGCCTTCTAGAGAATTATCGCATGTTTTGTTTAATGATAAAGTTGGGATTGTAGATTTCATATGTTAATTTTTCTTAGTTTGTGCCTTTTATTTATCCCAAAAAAAAAAAAAAAAAAAAGTGAAACCAAACTAGCTGAATTATAGTCAACATCAAACCAAGCCAAACCATTTTTTGCGGCTTGATTCGGCTTAATCGTTCTTTCTTCTTTTATTTTATATCTTCATCATTTGTAATTTCATGGGAAAAAAATCAAATTCTATGTTGTGACCCTTCCGAGGCAAGATCCCCGAGGAAGTTGTTGGATTACCAAGCAAGTGCAAATGGTCCCTCTTGCAAGGTGATGCTTGCTCTCGACATGATCGACATTGACTTGATTTCTATTGACTATGTCATTTGATTAAGAGTCACCATTAATTTGTTATGAAGGATGAGCAGTCAAGTACAATGTGGAGCCTATCTTACTTCTGCAAACCAGAAATTTGCGAGTCTGGTGACTTGATTAGACTAGATATATCTAACACCCAATTTGTTTTTTTTTTCTCTTTTTATGAAAATAATTATTCATGGAGTCTTCCCAATCTTAATTACGCATTGTATTTTCAATATTGAGCAAGGCAGGTGATCTTGCATAAATTCACCCAAGCAAACGCATAAAATTCAATAATACCGGAACATATAGAGCAAATAAAAGGTAGGAAAATAAAGAACTCCAGCCGTATCGGGAAAAAAAAAATTCAATTCGAAGCCTTGTTATGAAGTCCTGGACAGGACCCCTTGAGCTATAAATAGAAACTCAACCTAAAATTTCCAGAATAAGGTATGGCTCAAAACCGGAAAGTAAGTAAATGATACTTCAATCGCTCAAAAGCGGGAAGTAAATAATTGATACTTCATGAATAACTACTATATAAACTACTTTCCTCAAATGAACTATTGCATCTAGAAGTAAAATCTACTTAATGCAATCTAAAGTGCAATGCAATGGTAAGAAAATAAAATCTATTTATGAATATGCATGATTCCTAAAATACGCTCCTAGATGTGTATATATACTTCTTCTTCCTTTTTATTTTTATTTTTTTCTTTTATGAAAATGCAGTTTATCTTTTTATTTGTTTTTCTTTATGCATTCCCCTTCTTTATATATATATATTATAGTGAAACGAAATTAAACTAAAAATTAACGAAGTGCTGAAATAAATTTGAACTAGAATCTATATGCCAAAATAATATGTAATATAAACCCAGATTTTCTTGGAAATTTTGCACCACGTTCCCTAGGAATTTCAACCTTAAACTTCTTGCGAGAACGAGTTAGTAAACACCAGAAAATAAAGAAAACTAAAGCGATATAATGTTATGACTTACAGCGAAACTAATCCACACTATGCGAAAATCAACGGTGGATGAATACATCTATACTAAATGCCAAAATTAACTATTAATTAAAATAAAAAATTTTATTTTTCCTACACTGGTCCCGGTCTAAACTGAAATAAGATTAGTGTGCAAATTGAACTACGTCAGTCATGCAGAATTTTTTCTATTTCCATGTTTATGCTTACTGAAACACAAGTGATGGTTTTATTAATGTGATGGGCTTAAGGCCCGTCCACCCATGTTGGGCCTCAAAGCCCGGCCCACGAGATTAGGCCCGTGAATGAAGGGGCACGTTTATTTTTGAGGGGACGTATAAAAGGGAGGACAGAGAGAGACGAAGACAACCGTTGGCATTTTAACGCATGTATTCTCTCCTACTCTCCCTCCAAAAGAAGAAAGAGCGCAAACGGCGACGCCATCTTCCCTTCAATGCCAATCAACGTCATCGGATCGAACGGGATCATAATTTCTTCCTCGATTTTCAGCATTGGTGTTTAATTTGTGGCTAACAAGGTACGCTCGAATCCGTGGTGTGCTTTAGGATCGGTGATACGTGATTTTCTCGGGCTTCGCTTCCGCATTGCTTTTAGGGGTTCGATTTAGTGTCGAATCCGGTTTTCGGGGATTCGTTATTCCCAAAATTGGTATCAGAGCCTTAGTTCACATTTTCTCGACCTGTTTGATGTTTTTTGATTGATTTTTCGCTAAAGTAATTCGGCCGTATGGATCGAGGCGAGAAATCCCGACACCCGAGCGCTATTCGTCCTTTTTTCTAAGTTTTCGTAAGTCGAAATCAATTTCTGAAGGTACTGGGTGAAAGAGGTCGTCGAGACGAGTCCGGCGACATGTCGTGCGCCGCCGGGCGACGCCGCACGCGCCCACACGCGCGGCCAGAAGGCGCTACGCGTGGGCACGACGCGCCGAGCGCGGGCTCGCCCGGCCGCGTGCGCCACACGCGCCGGTGGCGAACCGGCACGTGCGCGCCAGCGGCTGGCAAACCGGTGCGTGCTGATGTCACCGTGACGTCACGGTAACCGCCGTGATGACGTCATCGTCGACGACCGTTGGCCGGCCGACGACCCAACCCGACGGCGACCCGACCCGACCCGACCCGCGCGGAAGACTGGCACGCGCGTGGCACGTGCCGGCTGACGTCTGCGTGACGTCAGCCCGCGCACGCGCGCGGCACGTGCCGGATGACGTCTGCGTGACGTCAGCCAGCGCACGCGCGCGGCACGTGCGGTCGGTTCGTTTGACCCGGCCCGACTGGTCCGACGACCCGTGCCCGTTGACCATTGACCGACCGTTGACCGTTGACCCGGAAAAAAAAAAAGAATTTGTTTCTTTTTCAATCATGCCTATGTGGGTTATAAGTAATCCATTTTTTTAATTCTGCATTTGTTGCATGAATTTTGGAAAATTATGTATTTTCCCTTATGTAAATTATGGATTATGAGTAATCCATTTTTAGTTCTGCGTTTGTTGCAGGAACTATGATGTGTTATGCACGGATACCTGCAATCCCGAGAACGGACGTGGGAAATGCAAGACTTAAAAGGCTTATGTCAGATTTAGTTAATTATCTGTGGCATGACGGTGATTTAGTATCACATGTGGTCAGGGTCAATCAGATGATACAGAAATCATCCGGAATGGTTATCTTATGCTGGATTTTGAGAAGGTGTCGGCTTTGATGAACACTCTTCCACCTGAATGGCAAGCAGTGTTAGATCGGCTATGGGAGGTCAACGTGGTCCCGGGTTATAAGAGGCTAGTGGAAGCTTTTGTAAGAGAATATTGTAGGATTGAGTTGGCCAAAACTTCAACCCTTAGATTGAGCGCCACATGGCGTAGAGTAAATGCGCCTTGGTGGCGACATGAATGCTCTCCAAAAGCTTTTCCATGGTTAGCAAATGTGCCTTCAGTTTTCTCAGATATTTAGACTGATAAATTAAAAGGGACATTCCCTATTTATTTCTTAGTATGTAATGTTAACTACCAGATTGTTGTTGATGTAGCAACCGATATGTTAGTTGTATTATGTGAAAGCATTATTGTTTTATTGGATGTCAATTATTACTTGCTTTCTGTTATTGCTGGTTGCTGTGGGTAGTTAGCTGTGGGTAGTTATAGAAGTTTTTGTAACTTCATAGAATTTATTTTGCATATGACAATTATATTAATAATAATTTTGAGTTAGGATTTTTGGAGGATGATTAGAAACATAGTGACATTTTGATTATGAAGCCTTACTTGAAATTATTCATTAATATGATGGGTCTATGCAAATAGGGATGCATAAATGATAGGCATTAATTATTCGTGCATGTATGTCCGATGTGTTCAGATCGATGTTTTCAAAGAACTAAGAACGTAATTGCCGATATGAACGGCAACAATTGTGAAATATTGAATATGAAGATTCAATATGTGCTGGAAAAGCAAGAAGCACTAGAAGCTCTTAACCATATTATGGAAGATCTTGAGAATGCTATGCGCCACCTTGAGCTAGCTGAGGACCGCCTAACGGCATTTAAGCCGAAAATAGATATTTTCAATGCTGGTTCTAGCTCAAAAAGGGCTTTGAGCTCTAAGCTCAAGCGTATTGATTCGTTCAATATGTGGGAATGCAAAGGATCAAGTCCTTATTGCAAGAAATCAAGAGTTGACCAACACAAGAGAGGAAAACGTCCTCAAGTGAAGAAAATGTCAAGGGTAAAGTGTTACAATTGTGACAAGAAGGGTCACTATGCTCACAATTGTTGTGAGCCAAAGAAGGTAAACACCTCTTGCACATTTGAGAACTTTGCTTATGTGTCGAGTTCTGCATTATTGGCTGAATCCAATCCTTTGTGGACTGTAGATTCAGGAGCGACAGACCATGTAGCGAAGGATAGAGAATCCTTTGTGGAATTCCGACAAGTACCAACTGGAACTAAGTGGATCCATATGGGAAACAACTCCAGAGCTGAAGTAAAGGAATTGGCACCTGCCAATTAAACATGAGTGGTGGACGCACCTTTGATGTTCTATATGCTCCAAAGATTCGTCGAAATTTAAGTGTCTGTTTTGATGTTGGTTAAGCTTGATTTTAGTGTGAACTTCCGTAATAGAGATGTAGATATGTATTAGGATACAAACTACTATAGTTATGGTCACTTTCTAGATGGTTTTATTGTACTAGATATTGACTGTGATGATGTCAATATTTGTTATTCCCTTATTTCACGTCTTCTACTTCATATGAAAATGATGTGAATATGTGGCATGCTAGACTTGGTCATATTGGCCAACAACATATAAATAGACTAGCCAAAGGGGGCTTGTTGGGTAACATTGAAAAAGTCGATTTGTCCATATGTGAGCATTGCCTAGTAGGGAAAATGATAAGGAAACCATTTGGAAAAGATAAAAGAGCTGAATTTCCTCTGCATTTAATCCATTCTGACGTTTGTGGTTCAATGAATGTGAGAGGAAGGCAATGGACTGTTTATTTCATCACTTTTAATACTCGATTCGGATATTTCTATTTGATTTCTCATAAATCTGAAGCATTAAGTTGTTTCAAAATATTTATGAACTTGGTTGAAAATCAATTAGACAAGAAAATAAAAGCATTGAGATCCGATCGAGGTCGAGAATATTTATCTGATGAGTTCAGAAAATTATGTGATGAAAAAGGAATAGAAAGGCAGTCGTCTATTCCATATACTCCTCAACAAAATGGTGTTGCGGAGAGAATAAACAGAATCCTAGTGGAAATGGTTAGGTCCATGATGGCGCATGCTAACTTACCTATTACTTTTTGGAGTAATGCGTTGTTAACTGCTGCCTATATACTTAACCGGGTGCCTTCCAAATCAGTTACTTTCACTCCATATGAGTTATGGACAGGTAGAAAACCGGACTTAAGTTTTCTTAAGCCATGGGGTTGTGCTGCCTATACTCATGAGTCCTCTCACAAGTTTGGGAAATTGGGTCCCGAAGGAAATAAGAGTATTTTCATGAGATACTGCGAACACTCGAAAGGGTATGTGTTCATAGGTGAGCAAGAAAGTGGGAGTATAACTGAATTTGAATCACGGGATGTCACATCATTAGTGGATGAATTTCCTAAGAAGGGCGAAATAGGGGAAGATTACTTCCTATTTGAAACCTTGGATCAAGATAATGATATTAGTGGAGTTCGTCCAAGTGGGAGTAATATGAGAAGTGATGAATTGAATTCAACTCATTCTCAATTACAACCACATGATGAGATGACATCATCATTATCTAATCCAAGTGGGAGCATAATGGGGAATGATGTGCTAAGTGTACAATCTCCCATACGGTGAACAAGTCGCCAAAGTATTCCCGGTCGACGTTTTAACATTGAAGGGGAAACTTTTATGATTGCTCCACAAGATAAGGATGAGCCAAGAAATATTAATGAGGCTTTGAATTGCCTTAGTAAGGAAAAATGGATTCATGCAATGGAAGGGGAAATGGAGTCAATGAAATCAAACCAAGTCTGGGAACTGGTTGATCTTCCAAAAGGACGCAGAGCTATTGGGAACAAGTGGGTTCTCAAAATAAAGCAAAAGGCTGATGGCTCGATAGAAAGGTATAAGGCTCGCATTGTGGCGAAGGGGTATAATCAACAGGAATGAATTGATGATGAAAATACATTTTCTCCTGTAGTGAGATTTACCTAGATTCGCATTATTCTGGCAATAATGGATATTGAGTTACATCAAATGGATGTAATGAATGCTTTCCTCAATGGAGATTTAGAGGAAGAAATATATGGAACAACTTGTTGGTTTCATAATGAAAGGCCAAGAAGAAAAGGTATGTCAACTTTTGAGATCGATATACGGCCTTAAACAGTCATCGAGACAATGGTATATACGTTTTCATAATGCCATAATGGCATATGATTTTACAATGATAGATGAGGATCATTGTGTATATATCAAAAGATCCAAAGATCAATTTGTGATCATATCATTATATGTTGATGATATAATTGCCAGAAGCAATATGGAGTTTGTTAATACTGTCAAGAGTTGGTTGTCTTCCAACTTCGAGATGAAGGATATGGGTGAGGCTACATACATTCTTGGAGTTAAGATTTCAAGAGATCGTTCGAAGAGATCGTTGTCTCTTTCGCAAGAACCATATATAAATAAGGTTCTTAAACGATTTCGTATGCAAGATTGTAAACCCATTGATACTCCTATTGCAAAAGGTGAAGGACTGAGCCATAGACTGTGTCCAATGACTCCACAAGAGAAGGAACAAATGAAACATGTTCCTTATGCTAGTGCTGTTGGAAGCTTTATGTACGCTATGATGTGTACAAGACCTGACATATGTTTTGCAGTTGGAATGGTGAGAATATACCAACCCAATCCAGGTCAAGCACGTTGGAAAGCCGTTAAGAAAATATTGAGGTATCTAAAGGGGACTGCTGATTATACGTTGAGTTATTAAGGAAAGGATCTGTGACTCTAAGGCTATTCTGATGCTGATTGGAGAAGAGATTTAGATGAAAGAAAATCTATCTCTGGGTTTGTTTTCTTACCGAATAATTGCACCATATGTTGGAGCAGTAAGAAACAAACGTGTATAGCCTTGTCCACGATAGAAGTTGAGTTCGTGGCATAATCAGCAGCAGTATAAAAAGGTGTTTGGCTTAAGAGATTTTTTGGATCATTTAGGTATTATTGGAAATGCTGCTGATTCATTGTTGGTTAACTGTGATAGCCAAGCAGCAAAAGTGTACACCAAAGATCCAAAATATCATGGCAAGACCAAACACATAGATACCAAGTATAATTTTGTCAAAGATATGATTGCAAGAAAAGACGTGAACTTAGAGTACATACTACGCATAGAATGATAGCAGATCCTATGACAACCAATACCTAGAGATGTGTTTTGTGGTCATATGAAATCTCCAGGACTGCGTAGAGGCTGATGTACTGAATATTGTAATTTCCCTAAGTGTTCACATTTGATGAATTTGTGTTTTTATCATTAATGCCTATGAATCTTTGTTTGATCTTTATGCATCTTAATGCTCAGTGCATTATTTTGAGAAAGTATGTCGGATAGATATAAGATTAATCCACTCACATGGGTAATCGCCTCTATTTACTGTGTGATAAATAGAGATTAGACTGTTTTTAAGCTTATTATCTAGGTGATAATCGAGAGCTCGAGCTTAAAACACGTATGTCGCATTAACTGAGTGTTAAGATGAGGACATGATACTTACTATGTCCGAAAGTAAAATACCCCACATATTTTACTTTATCTGTCTAAGATGCCAGATGTGAGTTCTGATGAATTTTGTGAATGAGTAGATATGTGAACTCAAGTTAGACATTGGGTATGTCTGAACTATCATCTGTACGGTATTGAAGGTGTATACATACGCTCCATGGGAAAGGAGTTAATACCGTAATACGTATTTCATACTACGTATGCATGAGACGACCAATAAGAGTGACAAAAGTTTGATCTCAACTTTTATGTCGTGTGAGACTCTTGAGGAAAAGAGTTCCTCAATTTATAGTCCCCTCATGACTCTTACTTATTCTCAAGATTTCTATTTAGTGTTTGCTATCTTAGGATGTTGCCAATGGTTATGAGTTTGATTCGATCTAATGGGATATTTCTAGAAAAGCAAGCTGAACTGAAATTGAGAGTTTGAAGGAAAGAGGAAGATCGAATTTGGAGAATCACATTGTAGTTTTGTATTCACCGGTTAACCAATTATGACTGTCTTTAGGATAATCATAATTGTGAATACAATATATATATATATATATATAATTGTTTAAAAGAGATCAAGAGAGATATAAATGTGATTGATCGATCTAGGGTACTGCATACTAAATCTATTCATAGTGTGATGCCCATTATGAGCTGCTATATATTTCTAACAGATGTATGGCAACGAGCTCTCAAAGTATGCTGGTCGCACGGATTATTCACCGGTATAAATGTTGAAGAGAGGTAAAGAGAATCCTGTTCGGCCCACTATGTGCGAGTGGGAGATGATGGTTTTATTAATGTGATGGGCTTAAGGCCCGTCCGCCCATGTTGGGCCTGAAAGCCCGGCCCACGAGATTAGGGCCCGTGGATGAAGGGGTACGTTTCTATTTTTGAGAGGACGTATAAAAGGAAGGACAGAGAGAGACGAAGACAACCGTTGGCATTTTAACGCACGTATTCTCTCCTTCTCTCCCTCCAAAAGAAGAAAGAGCGCAAACGGCGACGCCATCTTCCCTTCAAGGCCAATCGACGTCATCGGATCGAATGGGATCAGAATTTCTTCCTCGATTTTCAGTATTGGTGTTTAATCTGTGGCTAACAAGGTACGCTCGAATCCGTGGTGTGCTTTAGGATCGGTGATACGTGATTTTCTCGGGCTTCGCTTCCGCATTGCTTTTAGGGGTTCGATTTAGTGTCGAATCCGGTTTTCGGGGATTCGTTATTCCCAACAACAAGGAACAATCAATATGAGCTAACATAAAAAGTGCTTGACTTTATTTCCTTTCTTCTTCTTCTTTTTTATCTTCTTATACTTTCCACAGCTACAACAAAATTCCTTTTCACTTCTGCTGGCCGGGTAAGTTTGTCGCATATTTCCCTCTTGGTTGAGCCCATGAAAGGGAGCCAGGCTCGTGCGGGCTTGGACTCAGAAGTTCAAATGATTTCATGGCTCGTTTTGCGTGTTGAGACTGACTCGAATTCAATTCACAACCGAACTCATTTAAATGAAATTCATAGTCAGGTCTAATGTTTTCTTTGGCGCGATTAAGTTATTCCTAACAAAATGCTGGTAGTATCTAAATGTAGTAAATGCGGATGCAAAAAATATGCAATCTAAAAAATTTAGGTGAAGGCAACTTTTAACTCGAATCTTTGGCGAAAGGTCACCGGAGTAGAAACTGGAACAAGGAGAAAACAGAAGGAAAAAGGGGTCCGGCAGGCATGTGACAGTCTTGGGCGGCTGTTGGCTGATCTCCTATGGTTTTGCTGAGCTTTTCTTCTTCAACAACAATGGAGAAAGCCACAAATTGAAGGAGAAGAAGGCTGTTGAAGAGGGGGGTCCCCTTGGTGGCCTTCTAACCTTCAACACGTGTCACTCTCTCCTCTCTCTTGCCCCCACCAGCCATCAGCCCCTACAGCAGCTTTCTCTCTCCTCAAATCTTCCTTAGCAAGCTTCCAATGGGTCCAAAATGCTCCTCCCCTCATGGCATACGAATTTGGTGCAATTTGGCCATCAAAGTCTTCAATTCCTCTTCAACCCTCTTCAATTCAATTCAATTCAAGTCTCAAAAATTCATCTCATGTGTCCACACTTGAATCCACATTTTTCCATGCTAATAAATCCATCTTGGATGCCAAAAGTGTGCTCAAGAATGGTCTTCCAACTTTCCCGATCCAATTCCGTCAATTCTTGATTTTTCGCCAAAAAACTCGATTTGTAGAAAAATCTTTGAAGGATGAGCCGACGTTCCTAAAATGATTTGTGGCATGACAAAACTTCCAATCTCTGAAATCAGGTTCAATTTCTCGGTTAATTTCAATCTGGCGCGACTTTAATGTGTCATAATCTACCGGGTAGTTTTTAGGAACTTTTTGTGCAAATGACCTGTGGTCGATTGTTTTCGAGCCACAAAGTACATCTTCGACACATTGGCGACTCTCGGTTGTCGTAGAAATCTCAAGATTTCAAATACGAACACTGGGTACCAAAACAACAGAGAAATCGGTTTAGTGCCGATCAACAAGATTTGTGCGATCAGGTGGAATCACCCACACTTAATCATATGCCTTTGTCAAGTTGACCTATCTCCAATCTTTAATCGGTCTGTGCCGTAATGACCCTTACAGATTCGTACGGTCGAGCAGTCGTTTCCTGGTCGAATTCTCAAGTCTATTACTTTTAGATTCCTTAACGGCTTTACCTGATAAACTAGTTATCTCGTGAGTCGCCAACTCAGAGAAGAGAGCTATAGGCGCGAAGATAAAATGCTAGACTTATTCAATTGAAATAGAATTGGAAAATCAGGATGTCACAAATCATGTCTACATTACATGGTGCAAATAATTTTTGCCTCTTATCTACATTATGGGGAAACCTCTTGCATGTAGTCAAGTGCTTCATCATTGCAGAAGCGCCGTTAGCAACACGGTACTTAATAGGGGTAAGCATAGTCCGGGTTGAGCCAGCCCACCCTCTAACACTATGAACAACCCGCATAGTGCTGGTCCTCAATTTTTAGGACTGATGACCGACCCTATTGAGCTTGGGATTGAGGACTAGACCGACCTAGTGGATTCGGTCCAATTCCAGGGTCAATCGATAATTTATTTATTTTATTTTTTGTACTCTCTAAAAAGACAACCGAGGACCGGACCAATCCAATGGGTTTGGTCTGGTTCCAAGGTCAAGTCGAGACTAACCGATAATTTTTTGTTTCATTTTTTGTACTTCCTAAAAATGTAAGCAAAGATCGGACCAACCCTATAGGTTCAGTGACAAGCGAGGTCAGCTAAAAGAGGCGAGTGATGAGTGTCAAGTGGGGTGAGCGTTGAGCGTTGAGCAGGGAGTAACAAGCCAGGCGAGCATCGAGTGGCAAGCAACAGAGTGACCCAAAGCGAGTGAGGCGAGTATCGAGTGGCGAGCGGAGAAGTTGTTTCTTTCAATTTTGGCAAATTAAAGACTAAGAAGACAAATAAGACAAAAGAAAACGAGTACTAAAGGAGAATGCCATGAGGATCTATTTATGCCATTTTGAACGCTGTGAAGACTCGTCACAAAAACATTCTCCTCTTTTATAAATTATGGCTGTTGACGCCATAAAAGACATTAAAAGATATAAGTTATTAAAAAATAGTGTAAAATTACTTGAACTCCTCACTAAGGAGCTATTTAATGTTCCTGACGTCGTTTATTTTATGATTTTTTCTATATAAAAAAATTATAAATAATATGTTAGATATATAATATATATAGAATCAGGGTTGGTTCGAGTTGGACCGACCCTAAACTCTAAGGACTGAGAATAAATCCTGTCTCCTTGGGAACCGAACCAGGATCGATAGGGTTAGGCCAGTCTAGGGTTGGTCCAAGGTTGACCTTAGACCGATGCTCACCCTTAGTACTTAAGCACAGATTCACAATAAATAAACTTCACTTGATATGTTTTTTCATCCTTATCATTGATTCTCGCATAATGATTCTAGCATTCAGATGTATATTTTTTATCATGAGGAATATGAGAACCAGGTACTTTATTTGTCGCACTTATGGTAGGGGGTGCCTCTTCTTCATTTTCATCGCCAGAATACTCCAATTCTGTGATCGGAGTCATCTCCTTATGTCCCTCCACCTCCATTGACGTGTTATCTTGATACATTAACTTCGCACTACACAACAATAATAGAATATAATTAGAAATTTCAAAATAAAGAGCAAATTAGAAATGAAACACCACAATGAATCCATTTATTTCAATGCAGCTCATATAATGATACCCATTGGCCAAGAATTTCTAAATGTGACACCAAATATATAAAATACAGAAATGCTGAAAGATACAAAATTGCTGCTTAACATATTATTTCATTAGAAGAATTTCTAGAGTTAATTTTTAAGGAAGGAGGCGAGGGAATTGCTTCTTTTTTGTTTGTTGAAGAAGGAAAAGGAAAATTGGAGATACTGGGAGAACTTATTTTACCTTAGAGATTAGTCTGTACGTAGTCAGCTCTAATTTGGATAAAACGCTTGTGGTAGGTTCTGGTTGTTAGGCAAGATTTGAAGATGGGACCAAGAAAAGTGGCATCTCAATGTGCTCGTGAGTTAACCTTAATTTCATAGGATGCTGGGAAATTGACTTGTGCTCCTTCCGATGATGTTATTGAAACTTTAATACAGTTGTTTCTCTTATTCCTCTGACTAATTTGTAGATGTTGCCATGGGGATGTATGTGGAACTGATGCAGAGGTTGGTTGTGAAGAAGTTCCTTCACGGAGAATCGCTTCCAAATGACAACTCTATTTTTGTTCAATGTGAGCAAGTTGAGTTTATTGATTCATTCTCTTTTGCAGCAATCGGTTTCTTTTAAGACATCAGGAGCAATGCGGCAGCCCAAGATTGTCTGTACACGCAAGAATCAACAAGAAATGTAAGTAGGTGAATTTTTCTCTCATACTGAAAAGACTGCACTTATAAGCTGGAGCTATTCCATATTGAGGTTTGCTCTTCACCAAGAATTAGCTAAGAGAAGCTGCCAAGATCACTGACCTTCCAACTTTTGTAGTCACTGATGTTGGAAGAACTTAGGTATGCATATGCATGTCCTTGCTTATGGCACGTCTAAGAACCTTTCTTAATAACCTGCTTCATGATGGCAACTGCAAAAAATTCAGAAAGACAGGGTCAGCATATGGATGTACTTAAAGGATTGTACTACCGCTGTCATACTTTCCACATCATTTTTTTTTTGTACATACAAGCCTGCGTCATCGATTTGACTGGAGTTTCTGATCTCTGGTCATCAAAGGACTGCATTGAAAAATGGACTGAAGTTCCAGGACATCGATTGCACGAATTAAGAGTTACAAGACTTGGATTACACAATCCACCTAAGCCATAGGACTAGAAATGAAATTACCCCTAAACAATAACTTTGGATGTATAATACTCATGAATGTCTCATGAATAATAACCTTCTTGAATTAGAGAATTTAAACTTTACATAACGGTAAAGACATGATCACAGGATGAAATTTTGACCTTGGAAGTGGTTCAATACAAAGAAGGAATGGTTCTATGGAGGCCTCCTATAGCAGCATGAAAAGTAACGCCAAATCTTCAAAGAGAAAGCTAATAGATGATGCAAGCTGTGGCTCAATAGAAACAAGAAATGGTTCTATGGAGGCCTACCATAGCAGCATGAAAAGTAACACCAATTCTTCAAAGAGATAGTTAATAGATGTCACAAAGGAGGGAGGGATAATACATCCACAAAATATAACTTTAGAGGACCATTAAGGGAAACCATACCTAGAGGATGCATTTGTCCCCTTCGATGTTGAGAATTTTGATTTTCTTATTTCTTGCTTACTTTTTTTTGAAGTTTTTTCTTGTTTTTTTTTTTTTTTTTGGAGTCTAATGCCCTATATTTTAAGGAATATAGCTAAGTTGTTGAATCTAGATACCTTCAAATTTATCGGTTGGGCGAGTAGCAAGTGCATCGGGGGGCAGCTGGGCAAGCAGCAAGCGGTGTCGGGGGGCGGCTGGGCTAGCGGCGAATGACGCCAAGGCAGATGGGCAAGCGGCAAGCGGCGTCGAGGCGGCTTGGCGAGTGAGCGGCCTCCACTGAGGGGACGAGCGGTGTCCAGTGGTGGCATCAACAGCGAGCAGCTGAGCGGCGAGGTGAGCAAGGGGTGATGGTGTCCAGCTGCGGCGTCGAGGGACGCAAGGGCGGGGTGAGCGTGGGCCGATTGGCGTCCAGTGGTAGGATGAGTGGCGTTCAATGGTGGCGTTGAGGGTCAAAGGTGTCTGGGGACAGCGTTGAGGGCAAGCAACGTTTGACAGTGGCATTGAGGGCGAGCAACGTTGGTGACGAGGCAGAGGCAGAGAACGGGAGAGGACAGAGGAGAACCGTGAAGTGTGAACTAAGGAGGGTAAACATTAAAATTGATTTAGGGCTTTTTTTGGAACCGGGAACTGCTGGTTCCCAGAAAAAGGAATTGGGAATCGGAACCGGTCTCTAGAGAATCGAGAACCGTGCTCACCCCTACAGAATACACAACTGAGGCATCCTATGATCACACAATAGGGCCATCTCACTTCGAGACATCCCTTCACACACAAGGGCATCTCACTCCAAGAAATCCGGGTATCTCACCCAACTAAGGCATTTAAGATCACATACATGGGCATCCTGCTCCTTGGGGCATCATTGATATCTCAAGACTAATGAAAATCTCTTAAACTCATTTTATTCCACACATTTCACACATCACACTTTTGAATCACAACATCACAACAGCATGCATATCTATTCAAGTGCACAAAACCATTTCAAACATGCCGCACTCATTGCATTCATGAGACATGATTTGCAACCACTCAATTATCTCACTCAATTATCTCACTTCAAATATGAAAGAGGTATGTTTGTGCAGCAATTAACAATAAATGAGAGACTATTAGACTTTTTAAAAACATTAGAATAATAAACAAGAGGGTTACTATCAAGTACATAATTCCGGACCAAGACAGAACAAGGACTGATTCGAGCAGTTTCAAACACAAAAGCAAAAAGTGTATCTAACCTTATTGAAAAATTATGAAATTCTATTATGTTATAGAAGAAACATAGATTAACATTTTCCGTGAAGAAATCTAACCCTATTTCTCATTGTATAAAGGGCAGCAACTTGCTGAATCAACCCCTAAATTCTGCAGCAGCTTTCCAGAACTAGCTCTTACAGAAGATAAGTTGTCTTGCTGTCCAAACCTCCACCATTTGTTCTTAAATTTTGATATGTTATCCCAGAGAATGTGTTATACAACTTTCATGAAGGGTATAAGTCCCAACTGAGTCCCGAAAAGTGCAGAAAATTCCCGGAACATTCTAAGGTCCTTTGGTTTCTCACTCGTCAGCTTGCTGTCCTATGGGAAATCCGTTCGTACCAACTAGTTTGTACAAGAAAACACTATTAAACGATACGTCGTAGCCTAAATTCTTTAGTGCATGCCTATGGAAACTAGTTTGTTCCTACAACAACACATTTGGACCCAAACGACAACTAAACCTTTCTCTCCCGATCAGGTCATTCCCGAGTTCTGGACTCTATATACGGCCACCAAGAGCTATTTAATTGGTCTACGACTTCTTTTAGGACTCCACGCCATACCCACAGAACCAAAAACGGTCTTGACTACCCGCAGAATTCATGTAACGAGCCCAACCATCCAAACCCGGACCAAACTCGACTCGCGGCCACCAAAAACTAACATGCAACTTATATCTTCACCTAAACAGCCTTCCTACTCAACTGTCTCGACATCTACAGCTTCCTTACGCTCAGTTCTTCATCCATTCGACCCCGATTCTCACATGCAAAGTCTCAAGACTTCATTCTCTCAACTAGTCTGTACAAGCCTAAAACAGAAGCATCAAGTCCAATCCATCACTGTCTAGCTTGCTCCGCGAATTCTCTCGACAATCGACAGATAAAATTGAGTTTAGCACCCCACCATTTCCTTACTTGGTGGTTTGGCGTCACTCACGGGTCTCTCCTCTCCAAGAAACAGCTCTCACGGCTCAACTCAAAGAAGAAGGAGTTGAAGACGAGGGACTTCGATTCTGCTCTAGCCGAGGAAAAAGAAAGAAAGGGAGAGGAAAATGGAGAGAGAAATGGGTGGGGGTAGGGGGAATGCTGAGAGGCCAAAGTGTGACTGTATGTTCTTGTTTTAAATCCCGAGGCAAAGAAATCATTAGGAAAGATCAATGATGGTGTCTCCTAGGTGGATTTCGGACTGAAGAAACCGTGAGAAGATGGGGGATGCAATTTCCTTGCATGCATTTTCCTTCATGGTCGATATTTGGCACTCGAGGACAAGGTTGGGATTAAGTCCTAATCCTTGTCACAATTAGTTACTTATTTCTAATGTTTTTCACTTAATTCCATCTCGAACCCATCAATTTTTGGTTCCTTCATAACTACAATGATCTATGAGTTCACACGAGCCAAATTAACGTGTTAATGTCTTGACATTATTCCATGATCGTAAACGAAGAATAATCATAAGAAAATACTAAAGTTAGCGTTTGTTCGAGGAGTTATAATGGCTTATAAATTTTAATAGGATCCTAATTTAATTTAGTGTACGACTATTCTAAAATCTTAATGGTAAGATTTAAAGTTCTTGGGCCTTAATACATGTCACTAACCCATTGGGCTCATTTCACTGCTCCTTAGGCCTATTCCTCGGCCCTATATAACCCAAGCCTTAACCCATCCCATGCCAGGCCCAATTTATGGCCCATCCTTTGGCCCGCCGAGCCCACACTCGTTATCTTAACACAACTCATTAACTCCCTAAGCCCACATTTTCCTTATGGTTCATCGGGCTTGTCACCTGGCTCGTTTTAAATAGTCTAAGCCCATAACAATCCGTCTATATTTATAGGGTCGGAAAATTCAGGATGTCACAATAAGCATGAAGCGTTGGATGCCTTTAAAGTATTTAATATCAAAGTAGAGAAATAATACAGTAAGCAAATTAAGATTGTAAGATCAGACTGAGATAAATAGTCCTCTGTTAGATACTGAAAATGGACAAGCACTTGGTCCATTTGCGAAGTTTCTTGAAGACATTGGATTATTACCCAAAACATTATGCCTAGTTTTCTAGACCAGAATGTTAATAGCAAAAGAATAAATCAAACTTTATTGGATATGTTACGGAGTATGCTTAGCAACTCCAAACTTTCTAAGTCCTTGTGGAGTGAGGCTCTTAAAATGACAATATATATATTAAATCGAGTTCCGACCAAAGCCGTCAAAAATATGCCTTTTAAGTTAAACAAAGGTTGGAAACTGAGTTTGGGACATGTACGCATTAGGGGATGCCCGTATGAAGTAAGAGCCTACAATTCATAAGAAAAGAAGTTAGACCCAACGACGATAAGTAGCTATTTCCTTCGATATATTGAAAAATCCAAGAAATACATGTTTTATTGTCTATCCCATACCATTAGGTTTGTGGAATCGAGAAATGCTAAGTTTCCTTGAGGATGACCTGATCAGTGGGAGCTATCAATTGAGGGACCTTGTTCTTGAAAAAGATCATTTATATATTCCACCTTTCTCCTCAAGTACTAGATTGGTTGTTGTTTACATTAAATAACCAATAATTGAAGATCCATAACCTACTAATATTGATTCAATAGACCCAACTATTCAATAATTATCGGAAACTGTTGAGCATCCAATTGAACAATAAACTCCTTAGGAAAATATTGATGCAACAATAAAAAGGTCTAGTAGAATGAAGAAATCAGCAATCTCTACTGACTAAATTGTGTATCTGTAAGAATCTAACTATAATGTTGAAGCTAAAAACGATCCCAAAATGATTTGCAACTACCACATCCATAAATACGTATGTGGTAAGAAATCCAAGAGGCGGTTTTAAGGCTTGAGAAGTCATGAGTTGTGATAAATCCATTTGTGGTACAATGCCATGAGGGAAGAGATGAGTTCTATCGCATCTAATGAGGTCTAGGAATTAATTGAGTTGCTTGATGATGCGAAGGCCATTGGTTCCAAATGGGTCTTCAAAACTAAGAAGAATTCATTGGGCAATATTAAAAGATATAAAGCTAGATTCGTTGTCAAGAAATTCACTTAAAATGAGGGAATCGATTATACGAAGACATTTTCTCTTACATTTAAAAAAGATTATCTTTGTATTATTTTGACATTGATTGTTTATTTTGATATGGAGTTATATTAAATGGATGTGAAAACAACATTCTTCAATGGAAAACTAGAAGAAGTGTTTTACATGAAATAACCAAACAGATTCTTCTTTAGCGCTGGTGAACTTTTGGTGTGCAAGCTTAAGAAGTCTTTGTATGGCTTGAAACAACCATCCTGTTAATGGTACTTAAGCTTCCATGATGTAATCTCTTCATTCGGTTTTGTAAAAAATGTCATGGATCAATATACACACCAGAAGGTTAGTAGGAGCATGATTTATTTTCTTGTCATCTATGTGGATGGCAATACTCGCAACTAATTATAAGGGGTTGTTATATGAAGTGAAACAATTTTTGTTTAAGAATTTTGACATGAAGGATATGGGTGAGAAATCTTATGTCATTGGTATTAAAATCCATATAGATAGACATACTGGTATATTATAACTATCTCAAAAAACCTATATAATAAGGTTTTAGAGAGGTTTCGGATGAAATATTATTTATCAAGTATGACACCTATTGTGAAAGGTGATAGATTTAATTTGAACTAGTGCCCAAAGAATGATCTTGAAAGGGAACAAATGAAAAATATCTCATACGCTTCTACTGTTGGAAACTAGATGTATGCTCAGATTTGCATTTGACTTGACATTGCTTTTGTTGTGGGAATGTTGAGAAGATATCAGAATAATTCAGGTATGGACCATTTGAGAGTTGCAAAGAAGGTAATAAGGTATCTTCAAGGTACAAAAGGTTACATGCTTATGTATAGATGGATTGATAGCTTAGAGGTAGTTGGTTACTCGGATTCAGATTTTGCTGGCTGCGTTGATTCCTATAAATCAACATCGGAATATTTTTTATGTTTACCGATAGAGCTGTGTCCTGGATGAGTGCAAGACAGACTTTGGTTGCCAATTCTACTATGGAAACGAGTTCGTTTCCTGTTCTGAGACCACTTCACATGGTGTATGATTAAAAAGTTTCATATCGAGGCTTAGCATTGTAAATTCTATTGCTAGGCCATTAATAATGTTTTGCAACAATTCAACTACTGTTTTTATGGCTAAGAACCACAAAAATGGGTAGTTAAAGCAAGCACATCGACATTAAATATTTAGCCATTAGTAAACATGTTAAAGAGAAGAAAGTGATCATAGAGCAGGTAGGCAATGAATTGATGATAGCAAAATTTTTAACTAAAAACATGCCACTAATGAGTTATAAGGATTATATATTCATAATGAGCATTGGTCCACTCATGTAACTTTTTCTTTATATGGAAGAATTTTTTTGACTTCTACTCATTTGCGATTTTTTTTTTTTCAATATAGTTGTATACATTTAGTTTTTTTCCTTTTTTTTTAAAGAAAAACAATCATGTTTAACCTAGAATGAACATAAGATTTATTTATTAAGTTATGTTATCATATATGAGCAGAGGAAATGCATTGTAATACACAAAAAGATAATACTCGCCCTAAGAGGACTAATCACTGTGATTCATTTGTTTTGTTTTAACATGAAATTTATATGGGTTTTGAGTTAATATTTCCTTTGAGGATTATTGGAATCAAATTGAAGAATGTTATATTATTTATAAATTAAATGTGATCTCAATTTAGTATTTCCCAATTAACTTTGATTCATTACCCACATTGATAGCTGTTGACACCTAAATTTTTGCATAAAAAATGGGTTAATTTTTACCCCAAAAAATAAATTAAAATTGCATAACATATAGTTTACAAGCATTTTACATTATTCTATTTATTTGTTTATCACTTTTGCATTTGATCAGCGGCGAATGAGCTTCACTTTTACGAGTTGACAATTCGGTATTTTCAGAAAGGATTCATATTATTCTTCCAATATTCGGTAATTGTTTTATATATTCACATTAGGCAATATATTACGAAGATTGGAAGTTTAAGTATGAAATATCAGAAGAATATCACACGTAGGAATACTTTGAGCGATATATTTTATGTCTCAAGACAAGAAATATTTCATAATCGAAGGAGATTTCGTGCGTGAGCCGAGAAAGGAAGTGAAATAATCCACGAAAATCAAAGTTATTCACCTATATAAAAGCCGCGTACGGAGAAGTTTTTGAGGGAGGGCCACCCAATAGAAATACACGGCCACATGGAGAGGGGTTTTTTCCTTTTGATCACATCGAGGGCTTTTCTCTCGGTTTCTAGGTCAAAAGACACAACACAAAAAGAAAAGAGAGTTTTTGAGAGAGGTACGCAAAAGGACAAACTTCTCCACGTGAAGTGAGGCGCTGCTATCAACGATCGTTTCTCCGGTGATTCTCTTAGCAATTTGTGGCGACTCCTGGTCACGCCTAGCAACCCTAGCGAATGTCCAACAGCGACCACGAAGCGTCCAACATCTCCACCAGCTCAACTGCGACTCCCCCGGAAAACAGCCACACTACCACCGCGTCTAAGTCCCAGAAGTTGGTCTCTTTTTCTCGGTTTAATATCTACCGTGATGGAGACAACATCAGGCGTAAACTGAGGCAATCACCGAGCCACATCAAAGGCCATCACCTCATCGCTGCACTACTTTCTTACACGCAGGGGCACTAAAAGAAAAAAATTGAGTGGTGAGAGGTGCCCGATCGGTTGGGTATTAGTGGAGTGGGGCTAGTCTTCTTGGTCAGCGAAGGCAAATGAAAACTCAAAGGAAAGACAAAGCCAACCTGAATGGAGAACACACAATGGAATACAAGGCCACAAAAGAGTGAGAGAGAGAAGGCTGCTTTCCTCGGTCAAAGACTTCGTTGGATCCAATTTGAATTACCTGCAGGTTTGTTTGGGTCTTGCCGGAAGTGCAACAGATTCTCTTGCGGCACCGTGAGCAATGCCCACCACGGTTTCTTCCGACTTGTCATTGAGAAGCAGTCCCCACTGAGCTGTTTTTTCCTTGGCCAAGACACCATCGGGCCGGCCCCCATCACCACGAGCACTGCTTTGTTGATCCATTGCCGGCCACCGCTTGGTCTGGTCCCCCGACCATGCACCGAGCCAATATTTTGGGTGATTGGATGCGTTCCTTGATTTTGAGTTGATTCTTTCAAATAAAAATCTGTTCTGTTATGCAGACACCTCAGTCCATTCAAGCCATCTCTGACGTTGAAGTTCCATGGCTAAAACAGCCAAATTTGGTCATCGCAAGTCCCTTGCACCGGGTGACTCCGCTGCTGTTGTGGCCTTGCCTCACGATGGGGCTGCTTTTCTGGTCTCGCCGTGCGGACAACGAAGCTGCTGTTCCCCCCATGTCGACGCGCCGCCCCTGCTTCATCCTACCATCGGTGGCGCTGCTGGGCTCGTGTCACACAAAAAGCCTCTTGGGCGCTCTTCGCATTAAATATTTTTTTGGCCTCTGCAGGTTAAGAGGAGAGCTTCAAACGGGGGTCAAAGGAACTGTATTTGGGGGGTTATATTAAAATATAGAAAGGCTCCTAAGAGGGGACGATCGGCAAATAAGAAAGTCCACTTTTGGTTGTGTCCGATAATATTGACGTAGCCCTTACTGAGCCGAGAGCCCTCTCCACCGTCGACGCGATTCCCATGACGCCATCGTGAACTAGCTACCGTGAAGCAAAGTTGATCGTGACTCTTGCGATCTGATACCCGTCCAAACTAGGAAACAACAATCAAGGTAGGTAAAATTCCCATCTAAATTAATTCTCGAATATTTCGTTTGCTCAATTGAGATATTGCATTCTTGATTGAACCTCCGAATGATGTTATCTTGGCCCATGTTTCCCGAATAGTCTTTCAAATTAGGGAAATCTTCCTAATTTCGCAACGTACATATGATTGATGGTTCAATTTCACACTCGAAATACGATCCGCAATCATACGGAAAAATCACCAATCCAATCTTACACTCAATATACGATTCGTGATTTTATTTAAAATTGGCCAATCCGATCTCATGCGCGAGATACGGTTCGTCAATTTTGGGTATTAATCTTATCTTGATTGGATTGGCTATCGGGTTATTTGAATTAACTTTGGTTTTGCATAAAAGAAAATTAAAAAAAAAATGCAAGTTAGATTAGGTCTAGGGTTAGGATATTTAGTTATTTAGTTATTTCGTTTAGTTAAATAACAAAAATCCAAATAATGCATTCATTTAGGATATTAGGTTTTTTTTTTTTTTTTAGAATTGCACGTGTCAATTTAGGATAGGATTTTTATTTTTAATATTTTACAACAAAAAAATCCCAAAAAAAAAATTAATTAATTTAGGATGCCAGTTTTTTTCTTGTAGATTGCATGATAGGTTTTTTTTTTTTTTTTTTTTAAAGATTAAGATAATGTCCTAGTTTAAATTAGGATTTAGTATGACTTAATCCTTAGTTTAAATTAGATAGGGTCTTAATCTAGTTAGATCATTTTTGCATTTTTTTTTTTAATTTCGAATTTCATAAAAATGAAAACTAAAAATTGTCTTTGCATAGATTAGTTTCAATTTTTTAGGATAGATTGCATTTTTAGTAGGAATATTAAATGCACGTCATATAGAATTAGGTTCATTTAAATTAGAAATTGCCCGTCATTAGAATTAGGTCATTTTGTTAATTTAGATTTGCATATTTAATTATTGCATGTTCATTAAGAAAACACAAAAAAAATTATTCATGTCATATAGTTTAGAACACATTGTCATGCTATACCATTTCATGTTAGATTAGATGCATTGCATGATTTTCATTAAAAAAGTGAAGAAAAAAAAATTGCATGTTAATTAGAAATCATATCTAGAGTTGAGGATGTGAATTATGATCTAACAATGCAGATGCTTTCGTTGCTTTGAGGTAAGTTTTTGCAGTTTATTTAATGTTTTATCTGGGTGTTAAATTGGTGGTTTGCGCACCTGCATGATCACCTCACATGTTAGGGAGATAAATTAAAATCAATTTAAATTGCTTGCCAAACATTTTTTGAAAATAAAAGAATGGTGCTGAAAGAGCATTAGAGAAATCTAGTGTAACCAAGTCCCCGTACGCATAGTCTCTGGTTTGTAGGAGTACTTTACTTGGGTTTCCAATTGACCTACCAAAAACAGATTAATGGCTACTCCCAATTAAAAAATCAATTGCATATTAAGAACTTGAATTTAAAGTCGCGAATTGGTATGGACTTGGGAGAGCCCGAGTTAAGTCTAAACTTAATAATCCATTAGCCAAATCCTAGGTGGTTCACCCAAAAATTTGTCGCGACAATAGCATGATAACTGCCATTTTAATTGTTACTATAACTGTCTTAATGGAAGACCTTGATAATTTGAGAAACGAAATAAAACGTCTGATTATTTAGACCAAACCCTATCACTATAGAAAACACACCATCGAGTTTTGAGGGGTATTGGCTAGTGGAATATGATGTTCAATCTAGTGATTCCATATTCGCAGATTGATCAACATACACTTCATGCATCTATCCAAGGTTTGCGATTTTCGTATTTGAAAAATTTCATTAATGGCTGGAGGTATGTACCAATCTTTATATTTCCGCAAATCAATCCTAGCCTTTTGTATGAATTTATCCGTGAATAATAAATCGGGTTCATTAATTTTTCTTTAGATTTAGTGTAACGCTAGAAACGTCAAGTGTGAATTTCTAGTGTCCAACCATGCATGTTTTGGGGAAGTCATGTTTGTTGCACCAGGTTTGCTAGTTATAGAACCACCAACCTCAAAAGTAATCGGCCGAATCAATTGCTATAGTTTTGGATTTATAGAACATATTAGTTCCCACATTACTGTATGTTCTTTTGATCCTCTCAACTTGATCTCGACAAAGAATCATGTCATAGATACTCTAAGTATGGAAGAATCTACTTTGGTGTATTCTGTCAGTTTTGCGTTATATGCTAGTCAATGAGTACACTTGTTTTATATGCCACCTGAATATGGAAGAATCTACTTGATTTTTAGGTTGTTAGATTTTGGCACAATTTTTCATGAATGACTGAGGACAGAGTTATGAGGAACAAAGTTCTATAGTTTAGATATTATGTCATGTGTTTTGAACTTTTTACTGTTTATTTTATCTAGCATGTGATCTTTTATGGATTGTTGTTTTCGATAAATGGAGATTTTTTATTGTAACGTTCACTTTCATTTTGCTTAAATAAAAATGAAACAAGAAAAAGGTAGTAAAAAGTGAAACCAACAACCAAAAAAATAGAAATTGGACGATTTCCATCTTTGCAAAGTAAATTTCAGGTTACAAAAACTAGTCAAGCTGGCCTGAAACCACTCACTCATTCGATGAATGGACCAAACAATAATACTATATTTTTATCTAATAACAGATGGCAAAATTCAGCCCAAAAAATTGGGCCCAAATTCTGTTGGCCCCAAAGCTTCTTAAGCTTTGATTCCCGAAACAAGAAAACCTTCGTTCCCCAAGAAGATCGACGCCCGTTACGAAAGGAAGCCAGCGGTCCGGGCGAGTTGGAAGAATCGGAATCTTCAGTCGGTCGAAGAGCGTCTCGGGGTTTCTGAATCGAACCCACATCTTCGTTTTCATTCAAATTCATCTTTTCGATCGACTGGTAAGGTCTTCTGGGAACTTCTGCGTGTTTTTCGCTTGGAATCGTCACGCCGGCTGCTTCGGTTCTTCAATTTGATTCCTTTTTCGTTCTATTTAAGTTAATTCGCATTGATTTTTCGTGGATGTTGCGACTGTTGGTGCTCATTAGATCGTCTTAAACCTGGAGTTGTGCGGTTTCTAGCTCGGGTGGCAAGAAAATAAGGGAGATCTGTTGTGGTAATCGAGATAGATAGTAGTATAATAAGGTGAAGTTGAGATTTCAAAAATGTTATGTCGTGGTTGGTTTCGAGTCGTAATTGCTGATGGTTGTCCGTTGAATTGCTTCTGCTGAACTCGCTTGTTGGTCTAAATGGCCTGCTTTCTTTGAACTGGAGATTATCGTACGCTTGAGTCGGATATTGGGAATGCGAGTAATTTGAGCATGGGCACATCTTCTCCTATTAGAAATGGAGATGAGCTTCGTTCCCTCTTTTCATTTTTTATATGCATGCGATTGTTCACAACAAAGCTGAACATAATCTGTTGTTAAATTTATAGGATCCTTACGATCCTTTATGACCTCACAAAGTTTGGTAATTGTATTCATTTTGCGCTTTAGTTTCTGACATCATATGTGGCATGTGTAAGGTTTGATTCCACGTTCATAGATATGTTGTCTCTTATTGATAGATGGGGGAGCTGGCTGGCGATAAACATGTCAAGTACATATTGTCTGTTGAAAAGGTAGGTAAGATTGTCCACTTCCTGCCAGTTTTTTGGGAATGACTTGCATTATTTGGACCTGCCATTCAGCATGTTGGAGTTTACTGATTTCACTTTCTGGGTTGATCTTGCACTCAGAAAAAGGATAGTTTTGAGTCAGTGGTTATGGAGCACTTGAGATTGAATGGAGCATATTGGGGATTGACCACTCTGGATCTTCTTGGAAAACTTGACACAGTAGATTCAGATGAAGTTGTTTCATGGATCCTGCAATGCCAGCACGAGTCTGGTTTGTCTCTAGGCTTCTTTTCTTGATTACCCACGAAAAACATGCAGTTAACAGAACCTCTGCTCCACATTTTCCAATCAAATAATTCTTTTTTGAAAGAATGTTAAACATTTTAGCTTGTAATTAACAAATCCTCTCTATTACAATAATGACCATATCTTAGGGGCGATTAGTGTTGCTTTATTCATTTTTTGATAACTTCACTCTGAAGGGCAAAGTGCGAAGGTCACCTAGGGCTGCTTTTTCAGGTGGCTTTGGTGGAAACATTGGACACGATCCGCATCTGCTGTATACGCTCAGTGCCGTGCAAGTTTTGGCCCTTTTTGATAAGTTAGATGTTCTTGACATCAACAAGGTGACAGATTGTATCCTTTGGAATGAAGTGTCCTAGTTTGACAAAATCTTCCCATAGATGCAAGTTCCTCGGTGTTATTTTATAATTTTAAGTTTTCGCATGAGATTAATAAACTTATCTTAGGCTCTGTTTTGCATGTAAGAGGTCAGATTATGTTAACTATTCATATGTTATAAAATTTTGATTACAGTTACTATATTGTGTGTGTATTGCTAGTCAAACATTGATGAGGGGGCTCTCTCTATGGAGATCCAAGTTGCTATTTTTAGATAATCTGCGGTATTAAATGCTCTACATTGTTATGCCTGAACTATGATTCAGACATCAGCACACTGCAGAATGAAGATGGATCTTTCTCTGGGGATATATGGGGAGAAGTTGATACTCGGTGTCTTGTCCTCGTCTTTGATGAATTAAAATTTATATTCTTCTTGAGGATGTTTCTTAAATAATTGACATCCCTTTCACCCCTTTTTCCCTTCGAAGGTTTTCTTATTGTGCCATATGTTGTCTTGCGATACTAAAACGGTTGGATTCAATAAATGTGGAGAAGGCTGTCAGATATATAGTGAGTTGCAAAACTTTGGATGGCGGGTTTGGTTGCACTCCTGGTGCAGAGTCTCATGCAGGCCAAAGTATGTCATAACCTTACGCCAAGCTCTTCTGTTGGTTTCTAATTTCTGATTGGTGCTTATTAAGTTATGTTTTTGCTTATATAGAAAGGTCATCTCCTAATTGTGTTGGTGAAGGATTCCATTCTAGGTCCTATCTAACCAATATTGCATACTGTTTTAGAGTGAGAAGGAAACCTGGGCCTTTGGAAACTAAATATGCACTGCAAAATGGTTGCGAAGCTGGATATCTTTTCAAGGATTTTATTCAAAACGAATGAGCTGGCTTGGACTTTATTCCACCATTAAATGCAGTAGGTTTTTCCTTTCCAAAAGTTTGGTTATTCCCGATTTTCTGCATCAAAGTATGTCCATCTTCACTGTTAGGGAGAGATGATTGAAATATGAGAAAGATGAGAGGATATGGAGTATGAAAAATGAAGGGAAGAGAGAAGTCTTAATGGATTTAAAAGGAAAATAGTTACTTATTGTTTTAATGGAGATAAATATGTTGGTTATCAACCCTCGTAGGCTACTCTCTTATCATATTCAACTTTCATTGTCCTCAATGTTACAAGCTGAAAACTAGAGGAATGAGCTTCTATGTCTACTTCTAGCTTTGAAAAATTGGATTTTGACTTCTTGATGCCAAATGACAATATGGTTGAAGACCCTAAAGGTAGAAGCACAAGTTAGAGGCAAACCCGCCCCAATCCTTCCCTTCCTTAGAAAGCCCAACATTGAAGTGGCTTCCTTCTTTGTTTCAATGATTTGAGTTTATGAACTAGAGTACAATCTGCAGTGGAGATTTACTTGGTTACATCTGCAGTATTTTGTTGTGTGGGTGCTCTGGCTATCACGGGTTCACTACATCACATTGACAAGGACCTTCTTGGCTGGTGGTTATGCGAACGACAAGTCAAATCTGGAGGTTTAAATGGCCGCCCTGAAAACTTGCTGACGTGGGTATCAAATGAGATTAAGCTATTATATGCGGACCATTTTGTCAAATTATGTACTGAACTAGTTGCATGGTTTCAGGTCTGCTACTCCTGGTGGGTGCTTTCTAGCTTGATTATGATTGACAGAGTTCACTGGATTGACAAAGAAAAGCTTATCAAATTCATCTTAGACTGTCAGGTACTTTAACTGCATCCTCTATGATTGAATTGAAAACTTCTAGGATTTGAGTTACTACCTGAATGTTGAGTTTGGGGGAACAATGTTCATTTATGACCTTCTCTTTCAGGACACTGAAAATGGTGGAATTTCTGATAGACCAGATGATGCCGTGGACATTTTCCATACATATTTTGGAGTGGCTGGTAAGTAATAGTTGGATTTTGCCGTGTTCCTTTGCCTTCTCCTCCATGTTGAATTGGCTTTATCAAATTAAATTAGCAGTGAATTCAGGATAGGAGTTCGTAATATCATGCTGAAAGCAGAAATGGATGTCTGTTCATCCATTGATTTTAAATTGTTACCTGACAAAATATATTATCTGAATTATATTTGATTAATTTCAAAGTCATCCCTGAAGGATATGAGGTTGTCTTTATTGGTGAAGAATGTAAATGGTAACTGGTGACATACGGTGCTCATTGAATTCTTAAGGTTTTTCTTTCTTGGTGGTGATTTCAGGTCTTTCCCTTCTTGAATATCCAGGACTTAAAGCCACAGACCCAGCCTATGCCTTGCCGGTGGATGTTGTTAATAGGATTTTCTTTGGCAGATGTTCAACCTGACCACAGACCACACAATTTATTACATTTTCATGACTTTCTGAGTAAACATACTAGCATCATTAACCAACTTTCTACTTCACTGTATACCGAATTCCACAAAAATTGAAATAGTTGTTGGTTGACACAACTTTTCTAGGGAACCATTTGTTACCTTGGGAGAACCTAAACTTCTTGTAATCCTTTTTGTGCCTCTGTCTCTCTCAAGCTGTAGTTTCGCCTTTATGTACCTTCATCTCTCTTGAGGCTCAAGCTATAGTTTCGCCTTTTTGTACCTTAGTCTATCTCCTATAAAATTTTGTATGCTGAAACCGTCTGTGCAGAATTTAGCACAAAAAGACAGGATGCATATCGCTTGTGGTTTGCATGGTGGCAACCTCACTATTCATGAGCACAACTCAATAGTTGGGGAGTTCAGTTTGATCCCTAGGATTCTTTTTATTATAAACTTGGTTCTTGTGCTTTTCTTTGGCAATAATCTAAGTCTTTGACGATTGGAAACTTGATGACAATTGCATAGCCAGCATCGTTCATGGACACGGTTGCTTGGTGTATGAGCGTGGTTGGGCAACGGTCTAGGGTAGAACCGAGGACTAACCAGGCTGGTCTAGTCTGTTCAATTTCAGGCCAATTTCAAGTAGAAAATCAGTTGCTTTCCCCAGATCTGGTCCTGATGAGTGCAATTTTTCTTTCTTGTTCCAAACTGGAAAACACTTGGGCTTAGGTGTTATCTTGTTAGGTAAGGAACACAACCATGAAAGCACGAGGATCGAAAGTGTTCTTTTTTACAGAGCTAGGGAAAGCTTTCAAAAGAGTCCCTGAAGGCAATTTTTGCAAAGTAACCTCCAAAATGGTGTTTGTCTCATAGAAGTCACTGAAGTCGGTGACTTCGTCTCAATTGACCTCCTAGATCACCGGCAGCACAAATTTCGTCGCACAACCACGTGCATCTCACCTGCTATTTTCGGGAGGGCATCTTCGTTTGAAATCTTCTAAATCTAAACTGTATCTCCCAAATTTGAACCTAAAATTGTTCGATTCCCTTAAGTAGACTCAAATCTCCAAATCCTCGTAATATTCCAATTAGGAGTGCAGCAAGTCCTACCTTCAACTATTTGCACCTTCACCTAGAAAGAAAGCGATTGCAACTAGTTGAAGCTACATTTCGACAACTTGGGCACATGTCGCATGGATTGATGACAGTGATGTTATGAGAATTATGTTGTTATTATAGAGTTACTTTGGTTTGTTTGGTTAGATTTGTCTTTGCATCATTTCTTCTTTTGTGCGAACCGATGCATGTGAGTTGCATTTTCTAATTGCAAGTGGTATCTACGTGTGCATTATGTAATTGCAAATGGTGTCATTGTGATACCTGAGTGCTACAATGGTCCGTATTTTGCAGTTTTTTTGCTGTTTTTGTTTTATTTTTTCGAGGGTATGTTTTGTCATGTATTGCACAGAAACATATTCATATTATTTTTAATTCCATTTTGTATCAAATGAGAGATGTGAAGAAGTAAATTATTTTATTTTTGATAATAAAGGAGCTGAAGGTGTTGAAGAAGATGAGTTTGCCATTATTGATTCGGATGACTTATTTGGATAATTTTTTTAAAATGAGGGTGTCAATGGTGATGGTTCAGTGGAGAGGGATGGAGATAGGGAGTCTGGAGAGAGTGATGAGTATGTATATGTTTTAGCTAATAAAGTAGATATCTTGAGTATGAGAAACTCAAATTAGCATACACATCCTAAGTTTGATGCTAGAGTTGATATTAAGAATCTTATCTTCAGGTTGGAAATATGCTTTAGTGATGCTAAGAAGTATAAAGAGTCTATTATGAACTATCATAAAAAAAATGGAAGACGGGAAAGCTTCATTAAATGAACAAATAAGTCAAGGGCAATGTGTTCTGAGGGTATGATTGGCTCATATAAGCTTCATTAAATGAACAAAATATCAGCCAGCGAACATTTAATCGATCGGTGAGCTCAGGAAGACTGTTTTGACCAACTTAGTCCTAAAATCCAATTCGGGCCCTTTTTCCCCTCTTTCTTTTCACTTGTTCTTTTGTCGACTCTGTCTTGCTCTCTCTTTTCCTCTTGATAGTAACGAGTTTATTGTCTCTCCACTAAAATAAACCAAAAACAGCAAGTGAATAAAGCAGGAGAAACATCGATGATCTATGATTAGAGAAAAGGCGCACCGTTTTCTATAGAGGATCCACCGTTTCTGCTTCAGAATCAGTCGTTTCCATTTCTTAATCCGACGCATCTTACGCTTCTTTAGAATCTTCTCTCTGTAAGACTCCCAATTGAGATAACAAGTAGGATATCCACTATTTGAATCGGTGTCGAATACCTCCCCACACTCAAGTAACTCCCCACTATCTGTTATATCTATCAGGCACTCATTTGGTATTTTTGAGCACGATGCATAAAATTTTTTTTCCATTGATCTGCACCCACGTAATCTCAAACCATGCAAAAACTCTAATCCATCAATGCCCTCGACAACCTGCAGGCTCTCGCACTCGTAAATACTTAACTGCTTCAAGTTCTTCAAGTATGACAAACCACACAACCCTTTTAATGAAATGCACTTTCCAACAGAAAATATTTCCAACGATTCCAATGGAGAAACAAATTGAATATCCTGTACCTCCGGGCACTCGCACATATGGAATTCTCGAAGCTTCTTTAGGGAGCTTGGGACAAGTAACTCTCCCCTCCAAACGATCAGTCAACTCAGAAGCTTGTAGCTCATTGGACCCCGGCTCCTCCGGCAGACGAACCAACCTCTTAGAAGATTTGCAATCCTCAATACGGGATCTCTTTGATGATTCTAAGACATCGACATCAAGTTGCTTGTCCACCTTGTTTTCTCCCGATTTTCTCGAAGTTGATGAAACGAATGCAGTCTCCTTTTCCAAAGAAGGAAGCCCGTCGAGATGTACTTGTTTCGCTCGAGTGCGCTTGACTTCTAAAACGGTCAAGTTTTGTGGGAGTTGCTCGAGGGTTTGCAAGTCTGGTCCATACAGAGTGAGTTCTTTCAACAGAGAAAGGGAACCCAACTCTCTAGTTGGTGCGCAGACATTTGATAAGCAAAAGTGCAGCTTTCTCAGTCTGGATAACCTCCTAATCCCCCTCAACTTGCGAGTTTGAATTACATTTGATTTGGCCATAGCTTCTTCAGAGTTATCAGATAGGAGCAGTTCAACTAGATTAGTAAGGTGTGAGAAGCTAGAAACAGTCATCAACGAAGTAGATCTTAGCCGTAGAGTGGTCAAACTTACAGGGAGCTTCGGCAACTCTTGTATTTTATCACAAGCATCCAAGTCTAGTGTTTCGAGCTGAAGAAACTTGTTCATTGCACTGGGTAGTTTCGCAATTGGTGTGTGTGATACATTGGCTTATGATAGTTTTGGTAGTCTACCAATGGAGTCCGGTAACCTTGCCCGTGTATGATACATCCAGCTTCGTTAATGACACTAATTGCGAAACTGAGTCGGGGAGTTCTCTGAACCTAGCACAGCTCCTAATAGAGAGGTATTGAAGATTCTGTAGCTCTCCAATTTGTATAGGCAATGATATAAAGTAGTCGCAGAACGCAATGCTCAAGTGAGTCAGGTGCCTCAGTTTCCCAATAGAGCTGTCAGCATACGTAAAGAATTGGCACTCAAAAATACTCAACTCCTCAAGAACTGAGTTCTCGGGAAAGGTTCCTGTCAGATTGATCCGACACTCATTGGCCCACGTAATGCAGCTAAGAGAGAGAACCTTCAATTTCCTTACCGCCTACAAAAGTCAATGAAACATCACGACAGACCATTAGATGTCTGTAGAGTAAGTAATTATGGATTTAGGCTCCCGCCTTGTGTCATATGTCATCTAATCCTTTTGCTAAGTGAGAAAATTAGACTATAAATCCGTCAAATTTTGTCCTTCATTGAAAGTGAAAATTAGACTAAGAGGAAAACCAGCATACCTCGATTAGCCCATGGACCGGAGAGCTCCAAAACCTTTGCCCTGTGAATTTGAGGCCAAAAAGCTGCACCTCAACCAAGTTTTCTAGATGCCACGTGTTGGGTGGCTCCAAACATCGAGGATATTTAGGGCAAAGAATATCGGCCTTTCCCAAATGGCAAAGACAGCCCTGGAAGTCGAAATTTGTACGACCCAACTTAAGAAACCGTACATGTGGTAAACGTTTAATTTGCTCCAAAGTGATGGTTATAGAAGGTTTAGACAATCAAACCAAGTGCTTGAATGCTTCCCTTGATCTGCCAATGACATCAAGGAGAAGAAGCAGGAATTTGTCAGTATCGCGCAATTTAATTCAAAAAGCGAATCCTCAATTAAGAATAGGGTGAGCAATTTCTTATTCAAATTTGATCATACTTTACCTCTGTTGATTTTAATTCACAAATGATTTTCTCTTCATCCAACAAACTAGACAACAACCTGGTATGCTCTTGTTTGGCAATTACCCTTCCAAGATCTCTAAACTGATCATGCATCCAAAATCTATCATCAACAACCTTTATCATGCACCTCTTAATAAGGACATCAATGGCATCCTCTAGGCCAATCTCACAATCTTTCCACCAGTACATTCCATGTTTCTTCTTTCTATCAATGAAACAACATGCAATATCAAGAAATATATATTTTTTTTTTATCTAGCGCTAAGGCATCATAGCTAATCCTTAGCTTTCCCAAAACATCCTCATGAGGTGATTTCTTTAGCTTCTCTAGCCTCTCTTCCCATATTTTTTTGTTTTCCTGACCACAAAGAGATGAACCTATTGCTTGAAGAGCTAAAGGTAGCCCCCTCGCGGTAGAGACAATGTCTTTTGAAAGAGTGTTGTAATTGGCTGGAGGAGAGTTGCAATTGAAGGCATGCTTGCTAAAATGTTTAAGTGCATCTTCATCACTCAACATCACCTTTTCATAATCCTCAATTCTATAATTAAATCCCCTGATATTCCAAATGCTCTTGTCCCTAGTTGTAACAAGTATCCCAGTACCAAGATGCAAAGAATTCACTCCAATTAGGTTTTGGATTTGGTTGCCCTCATCAACATCATCCATTACAATTAGCATCTTCTTGTTGCAAATTATTTTTTTAATCATATTCCCATCATCAATGCTATCAATTTCACGAACCATTCTAGAATAAGAGATGTCGGACAATAACTTCTTGCAGGGTGACTAAGGTCATGCGCATGGTAACCATTCCCAAAATTCCAACTATTTCTATTCTTTTCTTCCCCTAACAAAAAAAAAAAGAATAAACCTCGTTTGATAACGACAAGTTAGTTTTTTGTTAGGGAACAAAAAGTTAGCCCTAAATGGTTTTGGAATAGAAATGAGAAGTAAAAAAAGTTGCTTCTTGTTCCTGAACAAGTTTAAGAAATAAGTGAATTTTTTTTCTTTTATTCTTCTCTTGCTAACCGCCATTGACCGCCGTTGACCACCACCCGCCGTCGCCCCCGCTACCGCGCCGCCGCCGCCGCCGCCGACCGCCGCCCTTCTACCGCCGCGCCGACCGACCGCGCCGCCGCTGCCGCCGCGACCAACGCCGCTGCCGCCACCGGCCGCCGGAGGCCAACCGACCGTCGCCGCCACGGCCGCCGGAGGCGGACCGACCGCCGCCGCCGGCACCGCTGGCCGCCGGAGGCAAACCGACCATCCCGCGCGGCCGCCGCCGCCGCCATCTCCGGCACCACTCCCGCCGGCCACTCGCCCGCGCCGCCGCCGCCGCCCGCCCCTCGGTCGCAGCCGCGCCGCCGCACAACCGCCGCCACCGACCGTCACCACCGGCCGCCGAAGCCCATCGGCCCCCTCCCGTGGCCGCTGGCCGCTCCGGTGGTCGTCGACGGCCGATGGGCTTCCGGCGGCGGCCGGCGGTGACGGTCGGTGGGCCGGCGGTCGTGCGGCGGCGGGCGGCGGCTGGCGGCGGCGGCGCGGGCGTGGGCGGGCGATGGCGATCCATCTAAGAATAAAAAATGAATAAATACAAAAAGAAATTGTTACATTACCAAACGCATTTCTATTCTTTTTCTATTCCAAGAATAGAAATTTTGTATCGTTACAAACGGGTTAACTCGAAATTATTCCCCCGAAAGAAAAATAAAAAAGAACTATTTCTGAAAAAAAAAACTCTTCCCTTTAACGAAGCGTTGTCATGCGCAGCCTAAGCCTTTGGCTTTTGTCTTTTCCCTCACGTTATCAAGAAAGCTGCAGTTTCTGCCAAATTGAGGACATAGTTGGTTGAAGATAATTTTGGCAAGTGTTGTTTTACCGATTCCTTGCATTCCGTAGATTCCAATCAACCGTACGCCACCTGAGTCTATGTCTAATAAATTGCTTATGGCTGCTATCTGATCCTCCATTCCAACTAAATCTCTAGTCACGTCTCTTTGTCTTGTCTTGAGATTGATCAAAACCTCTTCAACAACCGACTTTATAAGATCCCCAGGCGAAGGCGGAGCAGATGCGGGTCGGCGCTGGGCGGTCGCGGACAGCTGGCGGAGCGGCGGTGGTCAGCGGTTCAGCTGCCGGCGTTGGGTGGAGGCGCGGTGGCCGGCGCGGGATCTGCAGGCGCAGTGGCTGGTGCGGCGGCGCGGGATCTGCAGGGGGGTCGAGCGGCCAAGGCGCGGGCCGGGCCGAAAGGAGAAGGAGGTTGGGCCCGAAAGGAAAACCTTCTTTCCTCAAGAAGATCGTCACGAAAGGAAGCCAGTGGTCAGGGGAGTCGGAAGAATCGGAATCTTCAGTCGAGCGAAGAGCGTTTCGGGGTTTCTGAATCGAACCCACATCTTCATTTTCACTCCACTTCATCTGTTTCGATCGACTGGTAAGGTCTTCTGGGAACTTCTGCGTGTTTTTCCGCCTTGAATCTTCGCGCCGGGTGCTTCTGTTCTTCAATTTGATCCTTTTTGTTCCGTTTAAGTCAATTTGCATTGATTTTCGTCGATGTTGCGACTGTTTTGCTCATTAGATCGTTTTTAACCTGGAGTTGTGCGGTTTCTAGCTCGCGTGGCAAGAAAATAAGGGAGATCTCTTGTGGTAATCAAGATAGATAGTAGTATAAGAAGTGAAGTTGAGATTCAGAAATGTTATGTCGTAGTTGGTTTCGAGTCGTTAATGCTGATGGGTGTCCGTTGAATTGCTTCAGTTGAACTTGCTTGTTGGTCTAAATGGCCTGCTTTCTTTGAACTGGAGATTATCTTACGCTTGAGTCAGATATTGGGAATGCGAGTAATTTGAGCATGGACCCATCTTCTCCTATTAGAAATGGAGATGAGCTTCGTTCCCTCTTTTCATTTTTTATATGCATGCGATTGTTCACAACAAAGCTGAACATAATCTGTTCTTAAATTTATAGGATCCTTACGATCCTTGATGACCTCACAAAGTTTTGTAATTGTATACATTTTGTGCTTTAGTTTCTGAGATCATATGTGGCATGTGTAAGGTTTGATTCCACGTTCATAGATATGTTGTCTCTTATTGACAGATGGGGGAACTGGCTGGTGATAAACATGTCAAGTACATATTGTCTGTTGAAAAGGTAGGAATGAAATTTTTACAATTCTCTTCTTGTTCTCTTGTCCACTTCCTGCCAGTTTTTTGGGAATGACTCGGTTTATTTGGACCTGCCATTCAGCATGATGGAGTTTAATGATTTGAGTTTTTGGGTTGATCTTGCACTCAGAAAAAGGATAGTTTTGAGTCAGTGGTTATGGAGCACTTGAGATTGAATGGAGCATATTGGGGATTGACCACTCTAGATCTTCTTGGAAAACTTGACACAGTGGATTCAGATGAAGTTGTTTCGTGGATCCTGCAATGCCAGCACGAGTCTGGTTGGTCTCTTGGCTTCTTTTATTGATTACCCATGAAAAACATGAGTTAACAGAACCTCTGCTCCACATTTTCCAATCAAATAATTCTTTTTTGAAAGAATGATAAACATTTTAGCTTGTAATTAATAAATCCTCTCTATTACAATAATGACCATATCTTAGGGGTGATCAGTGTTGCTTTATTCATTTTTTGATAACTTCACTCTAAAGGGCAAAGTGCGAATGTCACCTAGGGCTGCTTTTTCAGGTGGCTTTGGTGGAAACATTGGACACGATCCGCATCTGCTGTATACGCTCAGTGCCGTGCAAGTTTTGGCCCTTTTTGATAAGTTAGATGTTCTTGACATCAACAAGGTGACAGATTGTATCCTTTGGAATGAAGTGTCCTAGTTTGACAAAATCTTCCCATAGATGCAAGTTCCTCGGTGTTATTTTATAATTTTAAGTTTTCGCATGAGATTAATAAACTTATCTTAGGCTCTGTTTTGCATGTAAGAGGTCAGATTATGTTAACTATTCATATGTTATAAAATTTTGATTACAGTTACTATATTGTGTGTGTATTGCTAGTCAAACATTGATGAGGGGGCTCTCTCTATGGAGATCCAAGTTGCTATTTTTAGATAATCTGCGGTATTAAATGCTCTACATTGTTATGCCTGAACTATGATTCAGACATCAGCACACTGCAGAATGAAGATGGATCTTTCTCTGGGGATATATGGGGAGAAGTTGATACTCGGTGTCTTGTCCTCGTCTTTGATGAATTAAAATTTATATTCTTCTTGAGGATGTTTCTTAAATAATTGACATCCCTTTCACCCCTTTTTCCCTTCGAAGGTTTTCTTATTGTGCCATATGTTGTCTTGCGATACTAAAACGGTTGGATTCAATAAATGTGGAGAAGGCTGTCAGATATATAGTGAGTTGCAAAACTTTGGATGGCGGGTTTGGTTGCACTCCTGGTGCAGAGTCTCATGCAGGCCAAAGTATGTCATAACCTTACGCCAAGCTCTTCTGTTGGTTTCTAATTTCTGATTGGTGCTTATTAAGTTATGTTTTTGCTTATATAGAAAGGTCATCTCCTAATTGTGTTGGTGAAGGATTCCATTCTAGGTCCTATCTAACCAATATTGCATACTGTTTTAGAGTGAGAAGGAAACCTGGGCCTTTGGAAACTAAATATGCACTGCAAAATGGTTGCGAAGCTGGATATCTTTTCAAGGATTTTATTCAAAACGAATGAGCTGGCTTGGACTTTATTCCACCATTAAATGCAGTAGGTTTTTCCTTTCCAAAAGTTTGGTTATTCCCGATTTTCTGCATCAAAGTATGTCCATCTTCACTGTTAGGGAGAGATGATTGAAATATGAGAAAGATGAGAGGATATGGAGTATGAAAAATGAAGGGAAGAGAGAAGTCTTAATGGATTTAAAAGGAAAATAGTTACTTATTGTTTTAATGGAGATAAATATGTTGGTTATCAACCCTCGTAGGCTACTCTCTTATCATATTCAACTTTCATTGTCCTCAATGTTACAAGCTGAAAACTAGAGGAATGAGCTTCTATGTCTACTTCTAGCTTTGAAAAATTGGATTTTGACTTCTTGATGCCAAATGACAATATGGTTGAAGACCCTAAAGGTAGAAGCACAAGTTAGAGGCAAACCCGCCCCAATCCTTCCCTTCCTTAGAAAGCCCAACATTGAAGTGGCTTCCTTCTTTGTTTCAATGATTTGAGTTTATGAACTAGAGTACAATCTGCAGTGGAGATTTACTTGGTTACATCTGCAGTATTTTGTTGTGTGGGTGCTCTGGCTATCACGGGTTCACTACATCACATTGACAAGGACCTTCTTGGCTGGTGGTTATGCGAACGACAAGTCAAATCTGGAGGTTTAAATGGCCGCCCTGAAAAACTTGCTGACGTGGGTATCAAATGAGATTAAGCTATTATATGCGGACCATTTTGTCAAATTATGTACTGAACTAGTTGCATGGTTTCAGGTCTGCTACTCCTGGTGGGTGCTTTCTAGCTTGATTATGATTGACAGAGTTCACTGGATTGACAAAGAAAGCTTATCAAATTCATCTTAGACTGTCAGGTTCTTTAACTGCTCCTCTATGATTGAATTGAAAACTTCTTGGATTTGAGTTACTACCTGAATGTTGAGTTTGGGAAAACAATGTTCATTTATGACCTTCTCTTTCAGGACACTGAAAATGGTGGAATTTCTGATAGACCAGATGATGCCGTGGACATTTTCCATACATATTTTGGAGTGGCTGGTAAGTAATAGTTGGATTTTGCCGTGTTCCTTTGCCTTCTCCTCCTTGTTGAATTGGCTTTATCAAATTAAATTAGCAGTGAATTCAGGATAGGAGTTCGTAATATCATGCTGAAAGCGGAAATGGATGTCTGTTCATCCATTGATTTTAAATTGTTACCTGACAAAATATATATTATCTGAATTATATTTAATTAATTTCAAAGTCATCCCTGAAGGATATGAGGTTGTCTTTATTGGTGAAAAATGTAAATGGTAACTGGTGACATACGGTGCTCATTGAATTCTTAAGGTTTTTCTTTCTTGGTGGTATTTTCAGGTCTTTCCCTTCTTGAATATCCAGGACTTAAAGCCACAGACCCAGCCTATGCCTTGCCGGTTGATGTTGTTTATAGGATTTTCTTTGGCAGATGTTCAACCTGACCACAGACCATACAATTTATTACATTCTCATGACTTTCTGAGTAAACATACTAGCATCATTAACCAACTTTCTACTTCACTGTATACCAAATTCCACAAAAATTGAAATAGTTGTTGGTCGACACAACTTTTATGGTGAACCATTTGTTACCCTGGGAGAACCTAAACTTCTTTTAATCCTTTTTGTGCCTCTGTCTCTCTCAAGCTATAGTTTGCCTTTATGTACCTTCATCTCTCTTGAGGCTCAAGCTATAGTTTCGCCTTTTGTACCTTAGTCTATCTCCTATAAAATTTTGTATGCTGAAACCGTCTTTGCAGAATTTAGCACAAAAAGACAGTATGCGTATCAGTTGTGGTTTGCATGGTGGCAACCTCAATATTCATGAGCATGACTCAATAGTTGGGGCGTTCAGTTTGATCCCTAGGATTAACTTGGTTCTTGTGCTTTTCTTTGGCAATAATCTAAGTCTTTGATGATTGGAAACTTGATGAAAATTGCTTAGCCAGCATCGTTCATGGACATGGTTGCTTGGTGTATGAGTGTGGTTGGGCAACGGTCTAGGGTAGAACCGAGCAATGGTCTAGGGTAGAACCGAGGACTAACCAGGCTGGTCTAGTCTGTTCAATTTCAGGCCAATTTCAAGTAGAAAATCAGTTGGTTTCCCAGATCTGGTCCTGATGAGTGCAATTTTTCTTTCTTGTTCCAAACTGGAAAACACTTGGGCTTAGGTGTTATCTTGTTAGGTAAGGAACACACAACCATGAAAAGCACAAGGATCGAATGTGTTCTTTTTTACAGAGCTAGGGAAAGCTTGCAAAAGAGCCCCTGAAGGCAATTTTTGCAAAGCAAAATGGTGTTTGTCTCATAGAAGTCACTGAAGTTGGTGACTTCGTCTCAATTGACCTCCTAGATCACTGGCGGCACAAGTTTTCGTCGCACAACCACGTGCATCTCACCTGCCATTTTCCCCATCATTGGAAGGGCATCTTCGTTTGAAATCTTCTAAATCTAGACTGTATCTCCCAAATTTGAACCTAAAATTGTTCGATTCCCTTAAGTAGACTCAAATCTCCAAATCCTCATAATATTCCAGTTAGGAGTGCAGCAAGTCCTACCTTCAACTATTTGCACCTTCACCTAGAAAGAAAGCGATTGCAACTAGTTGAAGCTACATTTCGACAACTTGGGCACATGTCGCATGGATTGATGACAGTGATGTTATGAGAATTATGTTGTTATTATAGAGTTACTTTGGTTTGTTTGGTTAGATTTGTCTTTGCGTCATTTCTTCTTTTGTGCGTATCGATGCATGTGAGTTGCATTTTCTAATTGCAAGTGGTATCTACGTGTGCATTACGTAATTGCAAATGGTGTCATTGTGATACCTGAGTGCTACAATGGTCCGTATTTTGTAGTTTTTTGCTGTTTTTGTTTTATTTTTTCGGGGTATGTTTTGTCATGTATTGCACAGAAACATATTCATATTATTTTTAATTCCATTTTGTATCAAATGATAGATGTGAAGAAGTAAATTATTTTATGTTTGATAATAGGGAAGCTGAAGGCGTTGAAGAAGATTAGTTTGCCATTATTGATTTGGATGACTTATTTAGATAATTTTTTTTAAACGAGGGTGTCGATGGGGATGGTATTTGCAAGGGATCTGGAGAGAGTGATGAGTATGTTTATGTTTTAGCTAATAATATAGATATCTTGAGTACGAGAAACCCAAATTAGCATACACATCTTAAGTTTGATGCTAGAGTTGATGTTAAGAATCTTATCTTCGGCTTGGCAATGTGCTTTAGTGATGCTAATAAGTATAAAGAGTCTATTATGAACTGTCATAAAGAAAAAATGGAAGATGGGAAAGCTTCTTCATTAAATGAACAAATAAGGCGAGGTCAATGTGTTCTGAGGAGTGTGATTGGCTCATATATACTTTTAAAGTGCAAAGAGATCATACTTTATAAATCAAAACCTTCAAGCATCTAGATACATGTAATAGAGCTTTGAATGTTCATTAAACGTGTAATGGAGCTTTGAATGTTCATTAAGTAGTAAATGACTTATAAGCAAGGATTGTGATTGGTTGAGAAACAATCCTACATTGCAAGCAATGTTCTTCAATGAAGATAATTATGAAAAAAAAGAATGTTTTCAAGCTGTCAAGGGCTACGATCTACAAAACTAGGGCTACACCAATGGGTATGATCATAACGAAGGAGGAACGATGTTGGCTACTGCCAAGCACTTTTTTATGCCGATCTGGGATCCACATGTGTAATCAAGACTAAGAAATGTCAAGATCAATTCAAGTGTAAAGGAGTCTATGTTTGTCTAGTTGCATTGAGAGGTTCTCCAAGAAGGATGTAGGAGTTTTGTGGGGTTTGATGGTTACCATTATCATCAGTATAGAACGTCATGCGTCTAGTAGTTGTGGATGTAGTTGGCAACAATTAGATGTGTCCCTTTGCATGAGCAGTAGTGGGACAAGAAACATACAAGACATGGCATTAACTTGTGAGTATCATAACAAAACCTAGGGAGTACAGACCTTGGAAAAAAATTTTAAATATTGAACTTTTTTGTGTGATAAGCAAAAGAGATTGTTCCAATTACTAACAAATCTAACGTCTCAAGTTGAATATAGAGTTTGCTTGAGGCATCTTTATGAGAATTTCAAGCTGCATCATAAAGGAGAAAATTAAAAAATTGGGTTTCTAAGGCAATTTGGATATGTAATATGGAATTAGTAGTGGGAAAGCATAAGGCAGTTGATGAGAGTTTTTCATTGGATGTTCCAAAGGCTTCTAGTGTAATAGAGCAAGTCCCATTTTAGGACAAGCTCAAAATTTAACATTTCTAAAAAACTGGTGTAAAAGTTTTAACAATAACATCATTGATGTTAGGGTTAATAACACGAAAAACCCCAAATTGGCATACCTATGATAAATTTACCTAAAATGATCTCCAAACGCCTTAATTTGTTACCCTTATGACAAATTTACCCTAAATTAATTTATTTGATCTCCATTAATCCCAAACTAATATATATGTAACAAATATACCCTCTATTAAAGGTATACCGGTTTGGGGTTTGGGGTATATTTGTTATAAGTGTACCAGTTTGGAGTTTTTCAGGATATTAACTCTTGATGTTATGGACGGGCCTATCCCCACAATACTTGGAGCTATAAGAGTGCAACTCATAGAAAAGATTCATAAGTAAAGGGATAAAATGAAGAACAACAATTGTGTTATCTTTCCTAGAAATCAAGATATTAGAGCTACAAAAGCGGGGCTTTCAATGTCATTGATTCCTAGTTGGAATGTGGAGGAAAATTTTGAATTGAGTGGGCCATTTGGAGATAATATGGTTGTTAATATTATTGAAGATGGGATATTAGTGAAATCCCTTGCTATTGTGTTGTGGCATTTCTTATGTACATGAGGGAAGAGTCTAAAAAATGAGTTCCCACATATTTGAATAAGGAAACATTCATGCAAACTTATAGCCATGTTGTGTATACTTTAGATTCCAAGTACACATCGCCTTCTAGAGAACCATTACTGACAATAAATGTGTCCTAGCAAGTTGATACAAAAAGTAAAGAAAGAGCGAAGTGAATGAAACAACTAACGATAAATTGAGAAAAAGAAAGAAGAAAGTTGGGCGAGAGTTTACAGGAACAAAGTTGAAGAGGCAGAATACCACAATCCTACATGGGAATTGTGTTGGATTAGACCATTTCAGGTGTCATTGTAAAAACTCAATTTTCAAGCTCTTCCCTCATGTATACGAGCTACCGCAACATGATAGCAATGATAGCAAAGGATTAAACAAGAAGTTTCGACTCTAATATTAACAACTCTCTTGTTCAAATTGATCCTTCCCATTCCAGCTAAGAATCCATTATGCTGAAAATCTTTTTTAAAGCTCCAATATTTTATAGATCCTAGGACAAACCTTACCAATTTAGTTAGTGTGTGTGAATCTCTTCAATGCATTATTATAGCTTCAAGCATTGTTAATATAGGCTCACCCCTCGCATCAATGTATACTCTTGCTGAAGCTTTCATTTTAATTGTTCAAGGAAAGACTACATATTGAGCTCGTCTCGAAGTTGAAGTCGCTCCATTGTACTGGAGGTTTGAGGGGCAACCAATCATAAGCCTCCTCATTAACTTTCTTCAGTTCTTCCATTGCCATTTCATGATCAAATGCCTTAGTTATCGTTGCAGCCTTTCAAACAAACTTTTGGAATTCCAACCTTTTGTGATGCAGCCTAAAGTTCTCACAAAATTCTTCAAGCAAAATCTATATCTTGCTTTAGGCATTACTTGCATCAATCCCTTCTGCTTGTCCCGCAATTAAAAAAAAATTACTTTAAATTTTTAGAGTCTATAATTCATAGGTTCTACAATCATATTAATAAGTTTTTGCCATGTCTTGTACACTTCTTGTCCCACTACTATCCATGCAAAGGGATACATCTGATTGTTGCCATCCATGCTCACAGCTACTGGAAGCATGCCTGGAATCTTAATGACAAATGTCAACCATCAAACCGCACAAAGCATCCACATTATTCTTCCGAAAAAAACCCTTAGTATATCGACAAATGAAAACTCCTCTACACTTAAATTGGTCTTTGACATGCCTCTATCTTCATTACACATGAGGATCTTAAGTTGGCATCAAAAAGTTCTTGCGATAGCTCATAAGCAACCAAAATTTTTCCTTCTCCTTCCATGTGATCATTTCTATTGGTGTTGCCCTAGCTCTGTACACCATTGCCCTTGATACCTATAAAACATTCTTCTTGGACTCCACTATTATTTTTCATTAAAGCACCTGGTATGTAGGATTATTTCTCAACTTATCACAATATTTTTACTAACTATTTAATTGCTTACTTAAGGAACATACAAAGCTCAATTACATGTATGTACAAGTTTAAAGGTTTTGACTTGTAATGCGCGCTTCTTTTGCACCTTTGGAAGCATAAGCCTTTAGGACACACTACTCTCAAATTATATAGTTCATTCTTAATTGACCCTTCTCATCTCCTATTTTTTTACAACATAGTTCTTAACAGACTTTTTAAATTTCTTAGCATTCTTAAAAAACATCCCTAACTTGAAGACAAGATTCCTGGTATCTACTTCAGCATTGAACTTGGGATGCATGTACTTATTTTGGTTTCTCATATCCAAGAAATCTACATCATCAGCTAAAACGGCTACATACTCACTACTGTCTCCAACATCTCAATTTCCCTCTATTGAGCCGTCACTATTGACACCCTCATTTCTTGAATTTCTCCTATATAAGTCATTCATATTTATAATGGCAAACTTATCTTCTTTAGCACCCTCAATATCCCTACTATCAAATGTGGAACAGTTTACTTCTTCATATCACTTACCTGGTACAAAATAAAAGAAAAAAATAACGTTCATGTATTTTCTTAATGCCTTATATGGTCAGACATAACACTGAAAAAAAAAAATAGTTAGAAAGTTCCAATATCAAGGACCATGACAGCACCTAGTGACCATGACAGCACCAATTGTAATTACAAAATGCACACATGAGTACCACTTGAAGTTACAAAATGAAATTTGCATGCATCGATTTGCACAAAAGGAGAGACAAATGCAAAGATAAATCTGACCAAGCAAGCCATCACTGCCATTGATCTCACATTTGATGACATATGCCCGTGTCGTCATGTTGATTCAACGAGCTACAATCACCTTCTTGACGAAAGAAGGAACAGTGACTCTCTCAATTGAGAAATTTGGGGACGAAGGTTTATTTTAGGGACGCTGGGAAACCTGATTTAGGTTCCAGAAAATTTCGAACAAAAATGCCCCTGCCAAGGCGCGGAAAATGGCACGTAAAACGCACACGGTCACCGTCCGGTATTCTGGGGTTATTTGAGATCAAGTCATCAAAAATTTTGAAACGAACATCACTCCGAGGGTTACTTTGTTAAAACTGCACCTGCAATGACTGCTTTTCCTGCTGTCATGCAATTTGTACTTATTTATGTTCTCAATTTCTCGTCCCTCTCCCCCTGCTTGCAACTCATTTATTTCTAAGATTGCCCTGCCTAACCTTCAAAAAATTCTCACAAATTGAGTTCTCAATCCTTTTGCTGTACATTTTTCCTCTATGCTCCCTAAGATATAGTTTGTACTGGTGCATAAGATATTATCTAGTGTTGATCGAGGATTCAATTTGAAGATCACCGATTTCCGCAGTTCTACTTGCAGAATATGTAAACTTGAGTTTTGTTTACAATATCACTATCATAGCCAATTTATCCTCGACATATAAGTCGTAAAGAGAGAACTGTTATATTCATGTGTTAAGCATTCAAATTTAGGGTTAATACTCTAGAAAAACTCCAAACTGGTATACATGTAATAAATTTATCCCAAACTAATTTTTTGATCATGAAAAACTTCAAACCAATACACCTATAACAAATTTACCCTAAATGACTACAAAAAACCACAAACTGGTATTCTTATGACAAATGTATCCCAAACCAATTTGTTCGATCGTCAAAAACCTCAAATTAAATATGTCCTAATATTATAAAAAAAATTATAAAAATTGTATAACTACGATAAAGGAAGAATAAAATCCAAAATTGGTACACTAGTCAATTATCATGTATCATCCAACTTAGCAATTTGACAATAAAATTTGACGGAAACTAACATAAGGTAAATTTATCATAGATGTACCAGTTTTTGGTAACTTTGTCAAAAATGTTTTTTAGTCGTCAAAAAATAAATTTGAGGTAAATTTGTCATAAATGCACCTGTTTATGATTTTTTTTAAGTTATCAACCCTCGAATTTATTTGCAAATTATGTTACGTTCAATCAGAGAATAATTTTTTTTTTTTTGGTAACTGAAGATCCGTCGGGCCCGCCTTTCGCTTACGTTAATTGGCAACCCACGGCCTATACAGTGCATGGTGCACCTCGGACTAAGCGTCAATACCTCGAGAGAAGCTAATACAGGATCCCACCACCATGGCCCCCCACTTAAGACGTGTTAGCGGGCTGCGGCCGACCTTGGGATCTCTGCAATGAAGTGCCTAAAGCCTAATCAATTCAATTGGAGAATAAATTGCTAGCTATCTTACACGATGACAATGATGCGGGCATGGGGCAAGTATGGTATACGTACGAGACAAGCACGGCAATAGCATGAGTACTGGGACAACACAACATGAGCGAGATAATGGCACAACTCCATCTATTAACGAGCCACGCCGAGCATGATCCGGTAGTAGTGGACCGGCCTAGGTACTACGCACTACAACACACTACACGGTACTATAGCTAGTAAGCCTTACACGACGCAGTTATTTGCCACCAGCACAACATGTCAATGGTCAATGTCAACTTAGTAAGTTTGTAGAGCTTCAAATTGAAGTTCGACCATTAAAAAAAACTCCCAATTCCTATTTAGAATAACAAGGTACAAAAAAAAAAAAAAAAAAAAAAACTAGGACTGTGACAAAGCAAAGTCTACGGACGAAGAACGTTATTGTCTTTTCTTTCTTTTTCTTTTTCTGGGCAGCATACTTATTATTAAGAAATTTGTGGAGTTATAATGAATTTTGATCCCATATGTAACTCTTTCAGCTAAATTTTTGTTTGGTTACTTTAAGTCAGCTTTAGGAGTCGAATGATGGTTACCTAAAGGTTATTTAAAATCTCACCTCATTGGACTTCGAACCACCAATATACTCTTCCTTAAAGATTCAAAATTTTACTTTGAAAGGAAATAAAGGTCAAGTTTATTTCATAAACTAGATAAGAGACAAGATGATTTCTGGCATATTAGCCCAAGAGAAACATTTGTACAAGCTGACGTGGAGAATCTAATGTTTGTCGTGTGTGCAAATTACCCATATTGATACATCCCTTAACCATCGAATCACTTTCCTAGTATTGCGAAATATCATTTTGCAACATGCATTGATTTATTTAGGGATCCAAAAAGTCTTAAATATGTTACACTTTGATCAATTTAGTGATAAATCTTTCTAATTTTGCTAATTGAGTCATAAAAGTTTTCACTTTTTGCTTATCAGTACGTTTAGTTAATTTTGGCTGAAAATCGCTAATGTGAATATCGATTATGCCATGTAAAACAGTTGACGCTAACATTAACAATTTTTAATAATATTTTAATATTTTTTCAATTTTTTATTTTCTTTTATCTTTTATTCTCTTTTCCTTTTTCTTTTTTTTTTCATTCTTTCTCTTCTTGTGTTCCCCTTTTTCCCTCCGAGGTCTTCGGTGAAGGTTGGCGAGGACAGCCTTCGCCTGGCGAGGGCGAGGGTCCCTCGCTTGCAGAATATCTCCAAAAGAAAACAAGATCAGAAGGTTTGAAGCCATTGCCAACTCCCTAACCAAGTGGATCGTCATTCGTCATCTTCGTTCTCTTCGTCTCCTTCCTCGTCTCGCTCAGGAATCTCAAGGGCTCAAGCGCAGATCAGCACGGACGGCGCTTCACCCTCCATTTTTCTCTGGATTCCCTCTCCCCCGTCTTCCTTCAGAGGAACGATGATGGCGTCATCGACCGAGAAGACCCGGCGCTCGGGCTCGAATACGACTTCTACCGCCACACGTGCCCTGCTGCTGAAGAAATCGTGAGGTCATCCATGTCCAGAGTCTACTCCCAACACCCCGAAGTTGCCCCCACGCTTCTCCGTCTCCTCTTCCACGATTGCTTCATCAGGGGTTGCGATGCTTCAGTTCTCATGGACGGTAGCCATGGAAACCGAAGCCCCCTGTGGGGCGGGCCGGCCCTGGCCCCCACTCGATGTTGGGGGCGGCCCTCACCAGCCTGGCCCGGGCTTCCCTCATTGATGGCCGGCAGAGGAAAAGAAAAGAAAACGAAAGAAGAAATAAAAAACAAAAAAAAGAATAAATAAATAATTTTTAAAAATATAAAAATATTATAAAAATTGTCTTCATTAACGCCAATCGTGTGCCACGTAGATCGGTGAGCATTAGATTTTTTTTTTTTGATAAAATTGACCGAATAAACTCAAGTGAACAAAAAGTAAAAAGTTTAAAACCCAATTGATAAAATTAAAAAATTTATGATTGAATCAGTAAAAATATAATAGGTTTAAGATTTTTTGGAAAACTTTATTAATTTATTTTCTGTTTGTTTTGCGTGTGCACAGCATGGGGACATATAATAGATGGATGTCCCCACTTAAAAGAACTAACGAGGCACCGTTCCTAACTTGATCTCCAAGTTTGGGCTACAGTACGCTTTTTCTTTTTTTTAATGCATCAACCTCAGCACAACACGACAGTTGCTAATCAGCTGTCGAATGTCAAATGTCTTCTTGTGGATTGGGTCGTGTCGGAGTGGTTAAGGTAGAAAAAGTCTGGATGACTATGATCTATTGGGACCCCAAGAAGCCTATGATCCCTTTACCATCGAAGGGGTCCATCTCATTGACCAACGTTCATGTTGACCTAACCTTTTGATGTTGATATGGTGAATCATCTGTCGTTCAATTTGAGAATTCTCTTGACAATGTTATCCTCTTATGGCTACAATCCGTGAGAGTTTACTATCGTCCTTACCAATTAGTACAAATTTATATAGTTAATTCTTAGATTTTTTTTTTTTTTTAAAGGAAGAAGATTTTGTAAAAGTCCTCAATCTTGTATATTTAAGAAGAGAATGGACCTAAGTATGTCCTTAAACTATTTCATCTAAACTCTGAGACGTAAAATTCAGGAGTATTCTCGCTTAAGCGGAGAAGACAAAGATTCATTGAGGAACATAGGGGCCATGAGAGGATGGTAGACTCCCCATCTTTCTCCTCAAAGGTTACCGTTAGGTAATCAAGTATAGTAGCTTTCCATGCCTAGAGTGAGGTAGTAGAACTCGCAAGAATTCCTACAAAGTTGACATGTGCTTCGCAGAGTGTCTTTCAATTAACTTGTTGGCCCAGTACCCTTGATTGAAAGACATTGTGCAAAAAAGGTTTGGTAAAAGTCCTTAATCCTATATATTTAAGGGGAGAAAACTCAGCAGAAAACTCAGCAGAGGTCCTAAATCTTGTGTACTTTATGAATTTCTAAACTTTCTTACATTATAATCGGGTGCTAAACATTCTTTAGAAAGTGCAATAAAGTCCATTTAGTAAATAGCACTATCTTTGGCAATGTGTTCATTACAAGATACGTTGTTTTTGTAAACTTCTATGTGAATTTGGCATCTCTCAAGTTATCTGTTCTTGATTCGATCCTTTTCCTCAATTCTTACCGATCAACCCGCTGGTTTTGCCCTCTTGTTCATAAATTTGTGCCTTGAGAACTAAATCAACCATGTTCTTGTTGGAGGGGGGACAAAAAGAAGAATTGGGGGATTGAAACTTATAGCCAGCAAATCAATACTATCTAAAAATGAGCATTGAAATCGTCACCACAGACTTATACTTCGCACTTAAATCTGAATCTCTGGTTCCTTAAAACACACCACGAATGTCACCACCTTACTTATTCCTCACAAAACCATAGTTCTTCAACCTGAGCCATATGTCCTCAATTCTTCTATCAAAGCCCCCAAATCATTGTACGAAGAACCCCCTTCTTCAACTGCCCTTTTGGCCATAACCCCAAAGCTCCTTGCTCTGCCTCTCATCTCCCCTGCCCTCTCCCCCACCATTATCTCCTTCACCGCCCTCTCGACCGCCTCCTTCCTCACGAAATCCCCCACTAACCTTGCCCACCGCCGGGCCCCGACCCCGACCCCGATTCTCAGGACCTCGGTCACCAGCTTCTCGTTGTAAAACTGCTCCGCGAAGATGGGCCAAGTCACCATCGGGAGCCCCGCGCTGATCCCCTCGAGCACCGAGTTCCACCCGCAGTGCGTCACGAAGCCCCCGACGCTCCGGTGGTCGAGGATCAGGACTTGCGGGGCCCATCCCCGAATGATCAGCCCTCTGCCTTGGATCCTCTTTTGGAACCCTTCGGGCAGCCAATCGTCCTGCCCTTCGCCCTCATTTCCTTTCTCCTCTTTTCTGTCTCTGCTCACAACCCAGACGAAGTCCTGGCCAGAGGCCTCCAATCCCGCGGCGATCTCTCGCAATTGCGCATCCGAGAACTTGGATGTTGTGCCGAAGCAGACGTAGACGACCGAGCTGGGCCCTCTCGAGTCGAGCCACTTGAGGCACTCGTGCCCGTCGATAGATGCTTCCTTCCCTCCTCTCTGGGCCTTCTCCTGCAAATTCCTATTGCACAACGAAACAGGTCCGATATGCCAAGCTCTCTTGCCGAGAGCATTCCTGTAGTGATCCACATAACTCGGCTCAAGCTCATGGAAGCTGTTCACTATCATCCCGAAACATCGACCCGCAGCTTGATAAGATCTCTTCAGCAACCTGGTGAAATCAGTCTCGACGCTGATCTTCAGCTCATCCGGGATCTGAGACCTCGTCATCATGATCTCGTCCGGCAGACCGGGCAAGCGAAACAGCTCGTCATCAGACGATACCTTCTCGTGAGGCCTGTGCCTCTGCACGCTCTCGGTCGCACACATGGAGAAGAAGCTCGTCCCGTGGAAGGCCAGCCTCGGGATGCCATGCCCGGCCGCGATGTCGTTCGCAAAGGGAAAGAATATGTCGGCGACCAGCGCATCGGGGGCCAATTCCTCTACGAGAGCTTCCAGGGGCCGAGACAGCATCGAGATGGCCCTGAAGAACTTCAGCTGGATGTCCTGCGTGGTGACCATGTCGAGGTTCTCGAGGCCTTCTGGGAGACCGACTTCTCGGGTCGGGAACTCGATGGTTCGGAGGTCAATCCGCGATCCAGCGTCGATCTGTAAAGAGTTCTGGAAGACAGGTGCGTTGCGGGGGGTGGTGATTATGGTGGCTCTGGCTCCCCTGGCCGTGAAGAGCCTGGCCATGTCCAGGGTCGGCAACATGTGGCCGTGAGCCATTAGAGGGAAGAACAGGACATGGACTCCTCGATCGGATTCCTGTTCCATGGCGACGATGACGAAGAAGATGAAGAGAAGGAGGAGGAGGTTATGGAGGTTCAAGAAAGTGCCGAGTGATGGGAGGAAGGAGAGATTGGGAATCTTGTCATGTGCTTTGTGCTCTTCCAAGATTCTTTTTTCAAGGGACTGGCGACTTTAAGGTCGTCGTCGGGGACCACTTGGTGTGCCGTGTTTGGAACTCTACTGAGTATCCACGTCACTTAGTATTTGTGTAGTTTTCCTGTGCACCGAATGGTACTTTGGTCGTCTCTTATCTCTCTCTATCTTGAAGATGATGACTTATCGGCAGACTCTACTTTCATATGCTGGCTGGCCTTCCCTTTGGTACAATGATGTTTCGATCTCGGAATTTGAAGTTTGGTTGAGAAATCACTCCTGATTTGCAATCGTTTATGGCCTTTTATCTCCTTAAATTCGTAGTTTGTGCATTTCACAGCTTTGAAAATTTTTGCATATTCCTCATTTGGCTAGCAAGATGTTATTCGGTGCGCTTGAAGCGTGAACGGTGCAAATCTCCTCAAATGAGACCCGCATGTACGTGTGAAAGGATAGGGTATACTCCCAAAGTAGGCAATAATTCCTCTTGACTAGCTGCAAGGAATCACAATACAATCGTGGAAGATGACTTTTTTTTTTTTTTTTTTTGTGTCAGGTAAAGCACATAAAAGGCAATAGCTCACTCAAATACATAAAAAGCGTTAATAGAGTCTAGCACGTCAGTTCTAAAAGGGCTAAAAGCGTTAAGTAAGTTTCTTTTTATTGAAAAGAGATGGAGTGTTAATGGAAAATTTATCAGTTATTATAGAAAGGAGATGACCTAGCCTGAGTTTCATTCAGCAAAGGACCATGAGCAATCCATGAAGCATGAATCTGTCTATCTCAGGAGATAATATGTGCGGGAGTAGAGAAATGCAAATCCAATGACTATACGGAACTAATTGGCTACCAATTAATGTCAAACACTATATACCATGTTCATTAAGTGACAAGGACAGTCTCATTTGTCAAATACATTTAGATGAGATAAGCAAAACTATTATGGCTTGGTGTGTTTAGCTTTTTAATTTAATGCACTGGTGAGTAATTTCATCCGAGGCTTGTTGCTTTTGCATAAAGCTATACATATGGTTCAAGATTATGACAAAATTCAAAACAATGAACTCAAATACTAACAAGAAAATAAGTTCAAGTTCAAAGGACATGGATAACATGGACAACCCAATATTTTATAGTTTAATACTCATGTAATTCAATCGTATTCTTTACAAATCATAACCCGAGTGACATCAGATTCAGTTCATAAAAGCTCATATTTTGTGTGTATTTATTGGGTTGCAGTTTGCAATAGATCCCTTTCACCATTTCATCATGGAAAGTCCACACAAAAGTCATTCCAATTTTGAGGAAGCACACTAGTAAACCTCCAACTTTCAGAAAATTTTCTGTCAAAATTCAAAGTGAATGGTTGAAATGGAGTTGTCAAGCATTAATTTCAACCATTAAAAAGCGGGTAGCCTCCTTCACCCCAACCACTAATGCATCCTCAATTCACTTCGGCAACTGGAAAGTACAGCCACATTATACGCCAATCGGCATTTCTCAGTGGGAATCTTCGGGGGGGTGGTTGGGAAGTTGGTGCCACAAGAATAAGTTGCACTTTTTCCTTTCTTTCTACCAAGAATTGGATTAATTCTAAATGCACGGCGCCAGAAAAAATTCTCCTTGCACACGACATATTCATTGTCACTTATCTAGACAGTTGGTCAGTTTCTCGTATCCTAATTCCCCATATCGATGTAGAAATAATCATGGCATGTGCATTCCGTTGAGGCTCGGACCGAATTGCAAGGTCCTGAAGGACTTTCGGGTAGGGTTGGGCGAAGAAATTTTGGTGAGAAAGTGCGGTTTGACTCGAAGATTAGGACAAAAAATTTAAGGTTAACTTTTAAAACACCTTAAGTACCTTGCGGCAGTTGTACAAAAGCCCTAGGACTTTGGAAAGTTAGAGATAACCCCTCATCAACTTTGACAAATGCATGGAGAAAAAGAAAAGCAAATACTGGAGAGAAAAAAAAAAAAAACTTTGACAAATGCACAGTAGCATCTGATCTTTGAAAAGTGACAGATTACATCCTCTCACGAGAACTTTGATTTCTACTGTAGTTTCCAGAAAAGTTACGAATAAAATGAATAAACTCAAATCTTTTTACCAAAGTGATCTTTGCCGAATTTTCTTAATTCCATTGTCCATGCATTCTCTCTGTTTTTTCTTCTTCTTTTTTGGCTTCGTTAGCCATGTGACAAAAGTTTTTTTGTTTAATAAAATGAAAAGGTCCATATTTTGTTAACGTTTGACAGCCATGCAGACACAAAAAATTTAAGAAAAAAGTATCAAAAAAGTCCTAAATCTATTACATTGACACTAATTCAATCATAAACGTTTTAATTGGACCAATTGAGTCATAAACATTTTAACATTAATACCAGTCCAATCCATTTGGCCAATCTAGGTTAGAAATTACTAACATGAGCATCGATAGTCCTACATGACACAACTAGCACTAACGTGAATACATTTTATAATTTTATAAAAAAATTTCAGATTTTTTTCTTCTTTTCTTTTCTCTTTACCCCTTGGTCGGCAAGGTTGCTAGCTGACCATCGCTAGCTAGAGGCTAATTTGGGCGAGGGCCCCCACGCCCTCGTTGGCCACTCACGAGGACGTCGGCCCCCACCCAAATCTAGGCAAAGGCCGAAACTATTGCATGTTGGCCGACAAGGGCCTCTGCACCTTCGCCCAAACCAAGCGAGGGCATCACGACCCTCATCGACCACGAGCAAGGGCCTCCGCCCCTTTGTTGGCAACTGGCGAGGGCACAAAGGCCCTTGCTCATGATGGGTGAGGGTCACAACATCTCAAGCAAGGCCGTCTTGGCCCTTGCCTAAATTTGGGCAAGAGCATTGCGGCCCTCACCCGCCACAAGTGAGGGCTGCTACGCCCGCACCTATGGCCAACAAGGGCACAAAGGCCAACCTTAGCCAACAAGTAAGAGTTTCAACCCTCACTTGAATCTGGGCAGAGGCCGACACACTCGCCTATGGCTTACGAGGGCGCGGGACCCTCACTAGTGGCTGGTGAGGGCTTGTGCAAACTAGCCTCTAGCTAGCAATGGTCGCAGTCGACCATCACCAACCAAGGGGTAAAGAAAAAAGAAAAAAAGAAAAAAAGGAAAAAAATATTAAAAATATTATAAAATTATAAAATTTGTCCATGTTAGGGTGCAGACTCAAGGGATATCTTTATCTTTGACCCCTTTTCTTCCCTTTTCGATTTATGTTTTTGAGGGATGACAGTGGGTTAGGCCTAATAGGGTATTCAACCTTTTCCATACCATAATAGGATTTGGGTTGCATTTGGTTCAGCTTTTTTAAAGGGCTCTAGTCTTTAAAACTCCTTGAAAAAACTAAAAGATTTGTAATTAAGCGTTTAGGGTTACCGGATGAGCTCATTTCACCATTTACAAACTAAGTACAATCTGGAATGAGTTTAGAATTTATCTAAATTTGACACTTGAGTTGAGAAGAGTTACTCTGCTAAAATATTATCTCCTTTAAAAAATATAAGATCACTAATGTAATTTCATACACTCGAAAGTAGATTCACTTGTACTTATTTACATTCTTTTACAAAATCCACGATTGTCTCCCTCTTCACGATCGGTAAAATTGAGGAAGCTGGCTTTTAGGACAGACTTGCTGTCGAAGACTTCTCTTTCCTTGTGCTCATTGTCCAATATCAACTCCTGGGGTGCAATTGCAGTTGAACTTTCACATCGAGCTCACGTTTTCTGTCTCATTAGCTTAAAGTAGAGGCATTTGCGCATTTGGTAATCATGTGTCTGCATCATGTGAAATCTGCAGCAGTCTGAAACTAAGAGGAGTCGTATCCCGAAAGCGAGCGGGAACCATACTACCAAGAATGCATCAACTCGTGCATCATTGCTCGATTTTCTGGTATCTGTTAGGATCTGCTAATCTAAGCAGTCATCGGACTAAGTGAGTATTGATTACTGGTTAGAGCGTGGCCTTTGGGATTGCAGACAACCGTGCTCTCACTGTCTATCGTCAGCATGCCTAAGCCCAAATTTCGATCTGTCAATGTTCATCGTCAGAATATGGCCATGGTATTAGCTTAGTACTTTACTTCGTGGGTGCACAAAGCGTCATACGAGTCTTCTCGGTCAAGCATTCGACCTCGGTCACGTTACTCACTTCCGAGGCCTGGTTAGCTCACGATACTGCTTGGTTCTCTAGAGTCCGCGCCTGACGAGAGGACCATTTCGCATCATTCTTCATGGAGTTACTCAATCATGTCTAGCTTTGATTTCTGAGGCAAAAGTAGTCCTAGTTCCTCTTAGATTCTGTCTCGCCGGGAATTGACCTAAGCAGTGAGATAGATTTTCACCAAAGTCTGATCTTTGGTTTTAATTGAATTGGAGAGGAAGTAAATTGCGCAACAAGGATCAAGAAAAACTAAATCTAAAGGAAAAGGAAATACAAGTATAGGAAACAGATAAACTGAAATTGATAAAATACATAAGTTGGGTGTTGATGAGCCTCCTTTGCAACAATTTAACACAGCTTTATATAGTAAAGATGGTGTTTACAGTAACAGCTTTATTCTTCATAAGTTTTCCTTGTCACAGCACACGCCCCTCGCTCCTCAAAGTTACAAGAGCGAATTAGAGTGCCTAACACAAGCTAAGGTAATTCCTATCATGCTTTACAAGATTACTTGCAAGGAATCCCCACACATGAAACCTGTAGGTCAACATACAAAGTAGCTATTCACATGTGCAAGGATCTAGTTCTTTGCATCACGAGCAATGCGGTGCAAAGCAAGCTCTCTGATCAAAGCATTCATATCCGAGTACGAGGACCCTCCGTCCTCGATAGCCCTCCTCGCCTTGTCGGCTAGTAACTTGGCTCTGTCTCTCATCGCCTCTGCTTCATCCCCCACCATGACTTGCCTCAAAGCCTTCTCTATCCTGTCCTTGCTCACTATCTCTTTGTCCGCAACTATGCCCACCCACTGTTGAGCCCCAACTCCTACACCAATTCTCAGCACTTGGGTCACCAGCTTCTCGTTATAGAACTGCTCTGCGAAGACCGGCCACGTCACCATCGGCACCCCGGCGCATATCCCTTCGAGGGTTGAGTTCCATCCGCAGTGCGTCACAAATGCCCCGATCGCCTTGTGATCGAGGATCAACACCTGAGGTGCCCAGTCCCGAATTATCAGTCCCTTGTTTTCCGATTTCATCCTCTCCTCGAATCCTCTTGGGAGCCACTCCTCGTCACCACCGGCCTCATCCTTGTCCCCGCTGCCCTTGTCAGCTTTCCGGACGACCCAGATGAACTGCTGCCCTGAGGCCTCAAGCGCCAGCGCGATCTCCCTGAGCTGATTGGGAGAGAATTTAGCCACGCTCCCGAAACATATATAGATAACTGAATTAGGATCTTTCGAGTCGAGCCATTTTAAGCACTCATGTTCGTCGATTGTGGCCTTCTTTCCTCTCCTAGCCTTGTCTTCAATGTCCCTATTGCACAGTGAGACCGGACCAATGTGCCATGCTCTCCTTCCTAGCACATTCCTGTAGTAATCAGCATAGTCTGGCTCTAGCTCGTAGAAGCTGTTCACTATGACCCCGAAGCTTCGAACCTCTGATTCCTTGGCTTCACGGTTGAACCTTGCGAAATCGTTTTCAACGCCGGAGCGGAGATGCTCTGGAAGCTGCTTTCTGGTCAATTTGATCTCGTGAGGGAAGTTGGGGATCGCAAAAGGGTCTGAATCGGATGGCACATTCTTGTGTGGCTCATGAAGCATAACACACGCCCCCGCGCAGAGTGCGAAGAAGCTCGTTCCATGGAACACCATCCTAGGGACTCCTAACCTCTGGGCCACATCAGTTGCCCATGGAAAGAACATGTCAGCCACCAGACAATCAGGAGGGTCCTCACTTAGAAGGTCCTCCAGTGGCTGCTTCAGCATTTCTGTGGCCTTAATGAATTTGAGGAACATTTCTGGGACGCGACCAAATCTAGATTTTCACATCCCGGAGACAACCCGGCCTCTACAGATGGGAAATCAACCGTCTTGACATCAATCTTGGCGCCGAGCTTCTGGGTCCTCTGGATGGTTTGAACAAAAATCGGTGCATTCAGTGGGGTGGTGATGATGGTTGCTTTGAGGCCTCTAGATGCAAAGAGTTTGGCCATGTCTATGGTTGGCAAGATGTGGCCATAAGCCATGAAGGGAAAGAAGAAGATGCGAAGCTGACGTACATTATCGCTTCCCATGACCCTGCAATAGGGACAAGAGTTCCTTAAAATTCAAGCAGAAGAGAGGTCAAAGAGACAATCTCGTCACTTCAGCTCGTTTTGTGCTTACTCATAGGTTGCTTCCATATATATATATTGGTGTCTGCCTCTGAGAGAGAGAGAGAGAGAGAGAGAGTTCAGGAAAAGAGAAGAAACTTTCAGATTCTTCCTCCATAGATCACGCTTGTGGTCGTAGTTGCTAGAAGATGAACACGTTGTATGCTTGTCAGGAACAGCCAAATGTCAGCCAAATCCTGTCACTGCCAAGAGTTTGTTTTATATTTTGGGATGATTCTAGACTATGGATAACGAAAGCGATGTTCCAGATTGCAAAGTGAATTCATGCACGGTTCTACATCCAGAAACTGGTAGCAAGCATGAATGTTTGGTCCCAAATACATTTATAGCTCGGAAATTTCTCCAAATTAGCGAGAAGGAAGCACATCATCGAAACAAGACAGAAGAAGGATGAGATGATAGAGTGATGAGTTCTAGTTCAGCTCAACTTAAATAATTCATGCTTGAAACTTGGGTTAAGATTTTGATCGACTTGAAATTTCCTGTCGAAGCTCGACTCTATAAGAAATTCGACGTACTTTGAACTTGACTGTACTCAAGCTAAAATGCAGGGTATTCCATGAGGATGTTCAACGCTTGGGTGTCAAAGATGCGCCTCCCCTTTGCAACACATTTACATGGACAAAGGCCCATAAAAATTGTTAAGTTAATGCCTCCCTGTATATGACCAGGAGGATACATCGTCCAAAGGCATTTTGAAATTCGGTATTATTAATCAAAGAAAAATTACACAAATAGTCCTAAACATTTAGCTCAGCGTGTAATCAAGTCCTAAGCGTTTGAATTTGTACAATCAAGTATAAAAAGTTCTTTATCGATCAAATATATCGGATAATCTCTCACATAAGTTCGTTGATGTAATATGCCGAAATGTAAAGTGGCTATCATTTATCAATATGAGCATATTTGACCATGACGTTGCACGATTATCATGTTAGATAAGACAATTAGTATAACATATGGGCCTAGCCCAACCCATGTTCTTAAAGCTCAGCCTAATTTCCTTCTTCCTTCAACATATTTGTGCATTGGAAGCTAAAGAAAGAAAAGAAGCAGCAGCAAGCGGCGATCAAAACAAGAAAAAAGGGGGAGAGCTCGTTCGTGGAGAAAGTAGAGGGGAAAAAGGGCAAAGAAAAGAGAGATAGAGGGAAAGAAAGAAAGAAAGAAAGAAGAAGGAGAAGGAAGAAAGGAAAGGGGTTTTGCATGTACATATAACAGGAACCTCGCCAAGTCAATTCAACTTCAATTCACAACACTCAATAAGTGCTTGTGCCCTTTGTTCATCCAATGAGATAAATTTTCAGAATTAAAGCGTAGATTTCAAGTTTTATAAAAATCGAGCTGCAAAGTCCAATTTTTAAGTTGTTGAGCTATGGTATTTTATGAAAATGGTAGATTATGGTGTTGTGGAACTGTGAGTTTTGATGAGAGTCTATTTGAAGCAACAATTTAGTTAGAGCAAAATTTTGGGGTTTCACGTGCACTTAGATTTGAATAATTGTTTTTAGTGAGTGATTTGTTAACATGTAAGAGTTGTTTTATTAGCAATTAAGTGTAGTCTAGTCAAGCCCTCAGTTAAAGTAGCATTTTACTTGATTTTGAGGTCAATTTTCGATTAATTGATAGATTACAAGATCGTTGCATGTTTAGTCACATTATTTGGTTTGGAGTATGCCTTGATGAATTGTGCTATCTTTTCTTTGAGTTTATAAACTCATATTTCAAAAGTGATATGGATTATCTATAGTATGAGTTAAGAAATGAAATTTTTATTGCACAAACATTTAGATCAAACATTTACTACCTTTTAGTATCTATGAATAATTTGAAAATCGTTTTAGGAAATGTACTGTAAAAGGATACATATATGTATTGTGTTACAAACTAGTTTATGAAATGAATGTTGAAATGATGTAAGTATATTGTGTTTGATGAATGAAGTTGGGAAAAATGATATGTTTTGAGTTTGCGAAACTTTTTTGTTATAGAATTACATTGACTTTGATTATGGTTAATAAAAAGTTATATATATATTGATTTGTGAAATACTTTATGATATACATTATGCTTGATAAATTTAGTTGTGAAAGGTTATTTGAATCAATTTGTGAAATCAATTTATGATACGCATTATGAATTTGGTTTGGTCGAAAGAATTGACTTGTAAAAAGCTATGTTTGGGTTTGTGCAAACAATTATGATGTGGATTAGCTAAGAGCTAAGTGCTCCACAATGACGCGAGTCTCATAGAAGCCACCTTTAGGGCCTTGTGCCTTTATTTATGCTAGCTAAGGGCTAAGTGCTACATAGAGATGTGAGTCTCGTGAGAGCCACCTCTAGAGCCTTGTGCCATTGATATGTATTGACCAAGGGCTTAGTGTTATACGGAAACACAAGTCTCATGGAATCACTTCTAGGCCTTACATCATTGATATATGTTGATCAATGGTTACATGTTACATGTTGATGCGAGTTTTGTGAGTCACCTCTAGTATCTTGAGATATTATGTGATTTGAAATTAGGCAATGGAATAGACCATTAACATATGATTTGATAAGATTGGTCAATGGAATTGACTAGGTTGAATGAAATTGACCATTGAAGTATGATGTGGTGAAATTGATCAGTGGGCTAGACCATTAATTATTTATTATGATATTATTGATGAAAATGGGTATTTTACTATGAATATAGTTGTGTTAAAATATTATATAACTCATTTTGATATTGTAATTTTGTCATATAGTAGGTTTGGAACTATTGAGTTTTTGTATTGCTTTATAAATATGCGTGATTAGTGCTTGATCTGTTTGGAAGAGATATATGCATTACTTACTAAGATATAGTTGCCCACCCCTTTCCTTTCCAATCTTTTCAAGTTCCTTGCTTAGTTACTAATAGAGCGAGAGCGATATGAACTTGCAATTTTGATAGTTGAATTTCGTGGGTGAGTTGAGATAGTTTGATATATATCTAAAATGACATTTGTTGAGTTTAGTCAAGTTGAAAGTGCATATAAACTTTTGTTAGATTATAGAAACTCTATGTCTTGTTAATGTTGACACTACATCCTCCAAGTGAAGAGAAGGACGGCCATATCATTATCCCTATTCATGTAGTATCTGAGTTGTGACATTTATTGTAAGAAGGAACATAAAATAGCCAAAAAATTTTAAAAACTTGCGAAAAAAACCTAGAAATAACAAGAAGTGGACTTACCCTAGGAGAGAGAGTATGGTTGCAAACAACTGTTGCCCTACGCTTCCGAAAAGGATCACCTGACTCTCCTCGATCCCAAACAAGAGCTTGGCTTGGGCAAAAGCTTGCGGGCCCTCAAGCAATGGTGGCGCCATTGCCTACCACCGTTAAACCCGGTTGGGGCGACCCTTGGAGCAGGTGAGGTTCGGTCGAACCTTGTGTGGTAGTGCCACCATCATAGAAGGGACATAAGCAACGAGCCCTGGCCGATGTCCCAACGACCTTGGTTGGTGAGAGGGTTGCCGCCGGAGCTGGCGAACCCACAAGCACACTCACTTGATAGCTACCTCTCTCGATCTTTGATTTTTATATTTTGGAATTGGCTTTTGTGTTTTGGTTTTTCTCCATTTTTTCTTTGACCTTTTATTTTTATTTTTTTAACTTTTAACTTTTCCCGGATGTGGCACTACGCCAACACCACGCATCACAGTAAATACTAAAAATATGCAGCATGTCAGTAAATTTATTAATGAGCTTGTCTGAATGATCAAATTGTACTCGATAATAATTTTTTTTTAGAAGATTTCATTGTATAAATTCAAGCTTTTATTTAGGATTATTGGGGCAATTCCTCTTATTCAGCGATCCCTATGTACTTTCAAATTTAGTGGAAGTGAACTCTCTCTAATTCTCCAAATCCAATGAGATAAGGGTGGATTTCCAAGACATGACATTTCATATCCATTGCACTTGCACTTCTGTCATTCTCAGCTGAAACCGTCATGGAGGCTTGGAATGGAATTGATTTTCACATGATTGACAGTACAGAGTCGGTGAATGAAAGAGACATCGAAGTGCAAAGGAGGAGCACCTGCACTATTTACCCTAGCAAGAACAAGCCTGCTGTCTGTCGTTTTTCCAGCTCTGCACCGGTTTTGCCTGAGGCGGTTTTCTTGAAGATGTACAATATAGACCTCAGTGATCATTAACTCCAAGAACACCCCCACAAAGATTTGAAGATATGGAAGGGATTGGGGACTAATGTTGAGGTGGTGCCCTGCCTCTGTCTATCTAGTGGTAGCTTGTCTGCTTGTTTTGAGTTATCAATAATACACTTGACCATTTTTGTAACTTTCCCTCTATTGTTTTTTTTTTTCACCAATCGCACTAGACGTGGCATGTTAATTTAGTAAAGGGAGAAGCACAACCAATGAAAGGGAATCGCTAAAGAATTTATAGAAACCAGCACACCAAGTACAAGGGGATTTGATCCTTCGATTCAACTCAGTCTTCAACTTGTGCACAAACTCAATGAAATATGGTAATCTATAAAGGCCTCGAAAGAGCTTAATGGCTAAAATAAATGTAACATATATACATTTATTGTCTACATTTATACAAAATATTGATCATATCACATGGTAACATTTTGAAATCACCTATAAATATAATACTTGTCTAGATAGAATAAAGATTTCTTTTATTTTATGCAATTTTAACATTAAAAAAAAACTAATGATATGATAAGTGCATTTTTTTAAGTTATTAATAGCCAAAAAAATGATTCTTCGTAACTTGCACTCTATTCTTTTAATTTTTTACTCCGTTCGATGCTGCTAGAGAATTTTGGAGACCCGCGCGCCAAGCCAAAAGGGGATCCAATCCTTAAGCTTTGCTCGGTCCTTGACTTGACTCCAATCTCAAGAGACACGGTAATCAATCAGAAAGGGCCTCACGAAAGCCGAAAGGCAAAGATGACATGATATATTATATTCACAAAACGTACATTTTTTTTTCATAAATTACTTCGCATTTACACATGTCACATTCTGAAATTACACATTTCACATTCTGAAATTAACTTGTCTAGGCGGAATAAAGACTTTCCTTGATAATTTGTGCAAATTTTTAACGTTAAGCAAGGCACTCATGACATATGATAAATGGGTTCCTTGCTTTTTCTGATAAACAAATGATGATGATGATAAGACGATTCTTTTTCTTGCCCTTTTCTTGCTTTTTGGGGGCACCATGATGATACGAGGATTGAATTTGACACCACCATGCGTCCCCGGCGGGTCCCACTCAATTGCTCCATCTCCGCCGCGAAATCCGCTACATTCCTCCTCCCCTCGCCGCTCCTCCGCCCTCTCCGCCGCCCACTTGTTTGACTTTGACTGCCTCCGTACGTTCCATTAGTCACTTCCCACTCTGCTTCTCTTCTCTTGGCCCTTATTCAACACATAGTACATTTCAATTAGTGAAAGAAAATAGTTTAAGACAAAATAGGGAAGTTTCTTTTTTGGAGTGACCGTAGAAGCTCATGCTCATCAATTTTAAGAATTTGATGAAAGGTCACACCAAGTTTCAGTAAATCTTCTCTAATTTATTTTCAAATAATTGTAAAATTATTTTCATAAATATCTTCTTTTCATGGGATATTTACTTTATCATGTCTAGCTACCATAATCTATCTGTTGAGCATAACTTAGAGTTGATAACATTTCTTTCATCATCATTTATAAGAGTCCGTTTGAATAAATGCTTTTTGAAAAAAAAAAATTGAGCTCTATAAAGTATTTTAATCTTTTTTTTATAAAAATCATACAAGATTAGTATGAACATAAGACGATACTTATATGTTTTCAAAGGTTTCATGCAATTCAATGAGAGACGCAAGAAAAGGAAAAAAAAAGATAAAATTCTTAATTCGATCAGCAAAACTCATCATATAAAAGTGTCTAAATCAATTAAAATAAATTCCTAAAAAGAAAAGGAGTCAATGGGTACGGCAAGAAATAACAATTTCTAACTATCAGGGAATACTTTCACCGTCAACTCCAGTTAACATATTTTTTTTTTAATTGTTAAGGAGAGGGAATACTACCAATTGTTATCTTGCCTCGGCTCAAAAGTGACTTATCCTACTGAACACAAACTCCAATTTACTTTGACTAACCAAGTCACGACAGAAGCCCAATACAATCGGAATAAAGAGCCGAAAGAGCTTATTAGTAAATATATTTTGGAATTCATTTTATGGGAAAGTTAAAATTATTGAATCAAGGGCTAACAACTCCAAATACTTGACGCGGGCTTCTTACACGTGTCCTCAAGACAGTTCATGTGTAATGTTCTCTTTTGTATCATCCCCCCACGGAACGTCTCTTAATGGCTCTTTGTACAGGGTAGGTCAGTGTCGCTGTTCTTGCTTTTCTTTTCTTTTTCCCTTTCCCTTTTTTTCCCCTTTTTTTCTCAATATTTTTTTTTTTTCCTGGGGGAGTCCATCGTTGCTGAAAGTGAAAATCTCTGTTCTTTTTTGATAATATTATTTATATTTTTCTCTCTCTAGAATTATTATTAGCGTCCAAGGAGGTTGTTGTCGGTGGACCGACAGCATCCAATGATACCATTTTTTTCTTTTCGTTTAAAAATGCCGTCTTCACTGCGTTTTCATGGAGTTTTGTCTCTCTCCTCCTTCGCTTTCGAAGTGACGTCTCGCTCGAGCTCCGACAGCAGCTCAGCTCCCGGCCTCTTCACCAACGCTCGTGTCCTCTTCCGATCGCCGGAAAATGGCGAGCCGTCCGTGAAGCGTTGACGTCCTTAGGCTCGACTCTTGGTGGTGGAGTAGTAGTGAAAGAGTAAGAACGAACGCAGAGCGACTGCTTCTTGGAGTCGTTTTGTGCGGCTCTTTTTCGTTTCTGCATGATCGGAGCTTGAGTTTTCTGCTGATGGGTTCGTTCAAGAACGTGCTCTGGTTTTGTTTTGTCCATGTCTGGATGTAATTTAGCCAAACCCATGTCTGCTTTTCTCGCGCTGTGATCAACTTAGCGTGGTTCTTTTTCTTGGTTGTCGATTTTGATGTCAAGTCATTTCGCGGTCGTCTGGAATTTCCTTTATGTGAAAGACAGCAGTGAAAAAAATGGAATATGTTAGATATTTCTTAGATTGAGTGACTAATTGGGATGAGAAGCTTCCCAGTGAATCATAGCCATGAATAGTTGGATTCTGGGGTCAAAAGTTTGTCGGGCTATCAGTTTATTTGCGGTAATTTGTCGTGTTGCTTGAATTTGAATTGTGTTTAGGTACTGTTTGTTTATCTTACAGCTCCTTTTAGTACGAGGCATCGCTTTATGGGATGGAATTTAGCTTTTAATTCGTGTAGCATCATCATCTGTTTGAATCGTTTAGTTTTAATCTGTGCTTATCATGATACGAAATGAGCCTCCTACAGGATGCAGTTCGGATCTTGACCTTCAAGGAAGCGGTGCATGAATTCACCACAGCTTTTGCTCGTGTGTTATTCACAATGTCAAGCTACTTTGAACTGAAATTGTGTTGTTCTGTGTCATTCTTTGGCATAGTATTTTTTTATCCTGACTAGTTCTCTTTTTGGGTGATTCATAAGCATGTGATTTGAAGAGATTTAGTCATGTAGGAGGTTTAGACTCCGGAGAAAAAGAGATGTCTCTTGTTTTGAATTGTACATCTTCTTTATGAGAGTGTGATCTAAATTTAGTTGACATTGGATTTTCACCTTCTATATTAGAACAAGGAAAGAACATGGATCACAAGACTTGGCGCTGGAAGAAAAGATCATCTGAGAAAACCATTGTTACGAATGATAAAGCGGATGACACGATCAACAGAACGGAAGAAAAGGTAGCTGCAAGTTTCCTGAGAACACCAAACTTGTTCGCTAGAAGAAAAGAAAAGCCCCATTTCGTCTGCATCATCCAAATTCTCTAGTTTCTTCTCTTGCTATAATCGAACTGTCAATTACATGAAGAATGTCATTAATTGCCATTTGCAATCGTAACAGGTGCGAATGACTTTTTCGGAGAAAGAAATAGAAGGCCACGGATCTTTCAAAGACCGCTCGGACAAATTTGCTTCGATCCTCATTGACTGTCAAGCAAAAGATGAGCTTATTCTGAAACATGAAAAGGCAAAAGAAGAAGCTATTGCAGGTAATTTATGTATATCTCTGTTGGAGCATTCTCCATCACTTTTCAATTTACTCTCTGCGAGTTGCTAATATTTTTCAAAAGATTATTGTCCTGCCATAAGTGCATTTTTTTACTCATTCACCATTTATGTACTTGTAGACAGAGACAGAGCCGAGGCAAGGGCAATTCTCCTACAGCAAGAACTAGACCAAGCTCTAAGGCAAGAAGTGGCTGCAAACGAGAGATTGACTCATTTAGACACAGAACTGAAAGAATGCACCGAGCAACTGAATGCTCTTCAGGAAGAATCAGAGCTGGCAACACTTGATGCCATTGCCAAGGCATCAAGGGAATTTATAAAAGCACAGAAGAAATCCGATGAGAAACTACGTGATGCTAGTAAGAAGCTTGCAAGTTTATCTCTTGAGAACACTCGCCTCAATGCTGAAATCACAGCAAAAGAGAAACAGATTGAAGATCTCTATAAACGTAAATCACTGGCGGAATCAGAGTCCGACGCGCTAATGGCCAGATTGGATTGTACTGAGAAAGAAAATGCTTTTTTAAAGTATGAGTTCTGCTTGCTTGAGAAGGAACTTGTGATTCGCAATGAGGAGTTGGAATATAGCCGGCGTTCTGCTGAAGTGTCGAACAAGAAGCACCAGCACAACCTGAAAAAAATCTCAAAATTGGAAGGAGAATGTCAGAGACTTCGTCTCCTTACACAGAAAAGGTTGCAAGGTCCCCTTGCTTTGACAAGGATGAAGGGTGAATTGAAAATGCCGGGCAGCGATCAAACCGAGGGAAGAAAAATAAAGCCAGGCTTAACAACCGACCTTATTGTCAGAGGAAAGAATTCTCATGAAATCCCGAGCAATAGGATGAAGTACCTGATCGAGCAACTGCACGATGTAGAAGAGGAGAACAAGAATCTCAAAGAAATTATATCAATCAAAGATGCAGAACTTCATTCTTCGAGGATCTCACATGCCGGGACAACTTCACGGTTGTTGCAGGTTGAGGCTCAGGTCACTGACCTCTCGAATGGTCAATGCAAGGATTTGGTGAGGTGTGAACCTTTGTTGAACGATCTCTTCCAAGTATCTGATTTAGACGACAGTGCTAGTTCCGGATCATGGGCAAATGCACTGATGTCAGAACTAGAGCATTTCAGGAACGGTAAAGTAAAAAATGCCTTGGAGTACAAGCATACAAGCTTAATGAGCGATTTTTCTGAGATGGAGAAGTTGGCTATGGTTTCTGTAGAATCACCATCAGGAAGCGAAAGTTTGTGTTGTTCAACCTGTAAAGAGATGGTCAGAGGTGACCTGAGTTTTGGCGACACTAAGAAGATGATCCAATCAGAAAACACACAAACTCCAATGTCTTTTGACTGGCTTCAAGTTGTATTGAGTGCAATCATGGAGCAACAGCGGGCTTCAAAAAGAAGCACGGGCGAGATTCTAGAGGACATTAGAATTGCTTTAGGGTTAACAAATTCCAGAGCTCCCGAAGAAGTACAGGCAACAATGACTCCTATGTGCACTGGAGAATCTGACAGTCCTCCAATTTCTGGTTACCTAACCTGGAAGTCTCCGATCGCATCTCCGGTCATTGGCTCCTTGGGTAAAGCAAACATTCAAGATGAAATGGGAGGACAAATTCAATCAAAGCTGACGAATTCTATTGAAAAAATTGTTCAACTGGTTAAAAAATTCAACCCAATGTCTACCCTTCCTTCTGAAGACGTTGGAAAGAATCAGATTCCCTCAGCACTCAACCGGGCCACGCCAAAAGACTGCGAAATCCATGTGTTTCAGTGGAAGAGCACAGAACTGTGCGTCATCCTACAAAAGTTCATTAATACCTGTAACAATCTCTTGGATCATAAGGCTGGTGTAGAAACATTTGCTGAAGAACTTGCTTGTACTTTGGATTGGATCCTGGACAAACATAGCACCCCAAACATGCTTCCAGTGTCAGACATAAGATCAAAATGCATAGTGGTTGGACCGAATCACCACTAAATTCGAAGGAACCTGAAGTTTATGAGGATGTTCTACCCTTGGTGTCCAAGTCAACTAGTGTGGCTAAGAGGGAATCATCGTGTTCACGCAATCTGCAAGAAGAGAACCGGAGACTGAAACACGAGTTACAGAATGTGGAAACTGCTAAGGAAGGTTTGGAAACCAAGCTACAGATGGCGAATAACAACATAATAGTCTTGACGACCAAGCTTCAGCAAGCCGAGGAAAGCATCAGAAGCCTGAACCTGGAACTGGAGAATCTGAAGGAGGCGAAGAGAATTGTTGAGGATCAGATGGAAAACCAGAAATCAATGAATGAAGATCTTGACACCCAGCTTACTGTGGCCAAAGCCAAACTCAACGAGGTCTTCCAGAAGTTTTCATCATTGGAAGTCGAACTAGAGGATAAGAATAACTGTTGCGACGAACTAGAGTCTACGTGTCTTGAGCTTCAACTTCAGCTAGAAAGGTGATGATTGCTGCTTAACATTTATCTTTTTGAGGCAGTTTTCTGAATTGAAAGCTGATTTTCAAACACCTTGAGTGCAGTACTGCAAAGGAGACTCCAAAGTATGCAACCAATCAAGATCAAATGCTATCACAGAGTGTAAGTCATTTACATCTTTTCATAGACTTTCTGTATCATTACACCACTGCTTGAATAATAATTAGGAACTGAAACAGTAAATTTATCTTCAGACAATAGAGGATTGAATCAAATTAATTGTTTTATGTCAATTAAAACTTCAGGGATTGGAGATCACTGCAGCTTCGGTCAAGTTGGCTGAATGCCGAGAAACTATTCTGAACCTCAGCAGACAACTGAAGGCTCTGGATCCACTGCGGGAACCGGCATTATCGAACAATGCTTTACCGGGCTCCGACTCCACAAATACTTCCAAAAACAACAAGAGCTTGAACAAGCGCCTCTCTCTACGTGACCGGATGCTGGCTGAGGACAATCCTGAGGCTGCCAAGGATCAAGAAATAGCAAGCAAACCCAATGCGGCGAAACTAAATGCCTTGGTTGTTGCTAACGCTCCTGCCCGAACCCCAGAGGCATATCTCGGGCTACACAACAGATCTGGCAACAGCTTCGTGGGGGCGCTCGCTGTCGTTCCCACCAAGAGACATGGCGGGATCAGTTTCCTGGGGAGACTGCTGCTCAGGAGGAAGAGAAGGAGCAGGACAAGGTCCCAATCTATGTCCAAGATATGACATTGGCAAGAATGGAGGATTGGGCACTAGCTGGAGATCAACAGCCTTGACCATTGTTACCGTTCCATCTGGACATGAGACCTTTCGGTTGTTCTGCTTGAATAAAGAAGTCCTGCTGATTGCTAGTTTGCGTACGGTTTGATTTCTGTGTACATAACCTAGTCCTATGGAAAAACTTATTTTGTTTCGGTTCTCCTCAAATCCCTGTTGGGATTTTGCAAAGTCTTTCGTTTTATCCCTACTTCATTCTGTCATACGTACCACCACTTGAGCAGGGTTTTGATCTCCAAGAAAACGGACGGGCCATTGCAAATGACATCGTTGCAGTGCGCCAAATCGGTAGCGTGCGAATAAAATGCCAAAAAATTCACTGCATAATGCTTATTGTGTTGCCCTCAATGTTCTCTACGATGATAGGAAAGAATTCACGATAATATTGTTCATCTGATATGTGTGCACTCAACCCATTATGTTTGGTAAATGGTCGAACCGGGTTTTTCTTTTTTTTTGGTCACGGTCGAACCGGGTTTGGAAGCGTCATATTATATATGTCCCGAAACCGGGTTTGCACTCAACCCATTTGGCTCATAATTACCCATTTTCTTTCCTTATGATTTGAATGATGATGTGCGTCAAGACACGTGGGCATTCCACGTTGGATCTGTATTCTCTTCATCAAATCTTCTTGCAATCTTCTGGCACATGTGTTGACGTATATACATTTTGATGAGATATTGGAAGGAATACTAAGGATAGATTTGGATTAGGTGTACCATTTTTTTTTTTTTTTTTTTTATGAGATGAAAATTAATTTGGATAAATGTGTCATGGGATACTTATTTGAGATTTTTTATGAGATAAAAATTAGTTTGAGGTAAATGTATTATGAGTAACCAATTTGAGATTTTTAATATTATCAATCCATAATTATATTATGATAAGCTCCTCTAAAGTTTGCTTCTAAGATACACATAGGAATATTGAACATTTTGCTAGAATGGCCGCCTCTTCATTGAAAGAAAAAGTTTTGTTGCTTCATTCATAAAAGTAGCTGACCCCTTAAAAAAAAAATCGATTGCCTACTTAAGATTTAGGAGCTCCTTTTTCCTTTTTTTTGGGTTAATACCTTGCCATTCTTTTGGCTGCTTTACTGCCGCTATTTTTTTGATGTTTTCTAGTACTGCTCTTTCCCTGGTCGACCATTCTTTTTTTTGACAAATTTACCTTCCAAACTAATTTATTTGATCTTGTTTTGTTATCATTCGAAATGTTAATTCCACAAAAAAATCACAAAATTGTAAACGTGACAAACGGATCATAAAATCCTTGTTGTATTAATTGCCATGTGTCATTTAATTTTTTGACAATAAAATTTAACGTCAATATATCCCTTTGTCACAAGTGTACCTTTATAAAAAAAAATACCAGTTTGGGGTTTTTGGTGTTCAAAAAATAGTTTAGGGTAAATTTGTTACTTTAATTTTTTTTTAAATTATAATTTTAAATCTATCTTTATAAATATATTATAACAAGCTCTTTTTTAATATTGATTCTAAAATTGACCCTTGGGATTATATATTGATAGAATTGAGAAATAAGAAAGATATGTCGAAGAAAGTAATTATGTATATTTCAATACATCATATTGATCATTGCATTAGCCTACATATAGATTTTATGAGACAATTATCTAAAATAACATATATCAAGATATGCACAAATAAAATATTTGTGTAATCTTGATTGATATACACAATCAATATTAATATCATAATTGTCTGTAACATAAGATAATATTCTATAGAAAATTTTAAGAATCTCTAATATAATATCACTATCATCCCCTCAAACTCAATGCGATATCAAAGTAGTTAACTATTTGAATTAATTTTATTAGTGCCATGAAAACTTGTTTCTCTAACAACACCGTAGGGCATCAAGCTTTTTGATCCATGGTGGGGTGATGTGTGAGGCAACGCCTTCCAAAATCTAGCTCATTTGAGGTGGCAAGTCTGGCGGAAGTGTGGGCTTCTTGAAACGATGCGTGAAAGGTTGAGAATCGGAAGGAAACAGCAAGTGGCCAGTGCGGCTAGCTTGCAAAATAGACGCGGCCTATACGATTAACATCATAGCACCAAGTGACCTATATGACTAGCTTGAAAATAGTTATTGGAATGCGACCTATGTGGCTAATGTTAAAAGAAAGCTATATCCATGAAAATGGCTCAACCAAATAAAGCTGTCAATGCAATTAGCTTCAAAACATGACTATCATGGAAAGGACTCAATTAAGTGTCTCCTCAGATGATATTTGTGCACATGAAGTAAACACTATTGAGCAATGATGATGGGGATGGATTTGTTTAGATGTGTATTGAGATGCATTGGGTGCATTAGGTGTGAAATGCATCTAGTGCACTCAAGTTTCCACGAGAATGAAGACTCTAATACCCTGTGGGATTTTAATAAGATTACCGTCAGCTATTCTAAAAATTAAGATTTAAAATGATGTTCCGGATATAGTTCAAATTCCCCTGTTGGAAATTCAATTTGACTAGATGGATTTAACAATTTAGATAATATATCCAAATGAATTCTTCTTAGTAATATACCTAAAATATGGAATAAATATAATTACTTTTTAATAAATATTTTAAATTAAATATATATTCTAAAATAGATAATATATTATTCTTTTTTCTTTATGGAGTACGAGTTTTCTTTTCTTTTTTTTTCATCAGGTCTAGATAGAGACCCAAAGTCTTGGATTTCATGAGATTTAGTCAATTGTCTTGATCGTGGAATATCATTGAGAAATAGGAATAGAATAGTATATTTTTTAAATATTCTAATGGCCCTCTCCTCATTGCAAGAAAAAGTTATTGCGTTCTATACAAAATTAGCCGCCACCTCAAGGAAAATTAATCATTTATGTTGAATATTGACTTTACTTTTTTTTTTTTTCCAATTAAATCTACAATTTAAATTGCTTTAAATTTTCATTAACTATATTCTTTCTTAATTTTTCTATTTTCCTTTTCAACATTTATATTGTCAATCATGCTCAAAGTCTAACGAAGGCTAGTAGCAAGAAATTTTATTATAGAGACATGCATTCCGTCTCTATAGGTAGATTTTTTTAATTTAAAGTACCATATATGATGAGACTAGGGTTTGATTAAGAGAACAAAGAATAAAAGTCACTTATAAAGAAATTGGAGGTCCTTGCACTTTTTGGAATTATTCAATTAGGTCTCTGAATTTTGTTTTGTACAATCGAATTCCTAAAGTATACGTTTCAAAATTATGGACAAAAATAATCGCGTGACCAATAAGTCACCATTGGACAATGACGTGGTGTACTACCTAACCATCGGACCTCATCGATGGCATGGATGTCCCCTCCCTACTTCCCCTACAACCACCGTCAAAGTCGGGCAATTCATCATCACTCGCTTCTTCGACGTGTAACCGAAAAAACAAAAATCTACCACGGATGGTCGACCCCGCCATTTGAGCGATGGAAAGTACAGAGCCAAAGCTAGACAGAACGAAGGAATCAGCGAGAAAGGCAAGTGATGAGAGAGGCTGTTATGTCCGACGCAGAACTGAAGTAAAGGCCATCAGAGCCCTCTCAGTGCTGCTGAACATATCTGATCCGTGAAGCAGCAGTGCTTCGAAGGATCGCCGGCCTCGTGAATGGATTTTTGTCGAATAGCGCGCTTGAGTCGAAGGTCAAACGCAGAGTGGACGAGGATGATGGAGATCGCACAAGTTCTAATTCATGCGGGTTGAATCTACTCATTTGATAATGAGAAGAAATTTAAGCTACTGTTGCAGTAGGAGTCGGTGAAGCATGTTTATTGAAAAAAGGATATTGAAAGTATCATAATTTGTGTATCACACTCCCTTTAATTCTAAAACTTGTCATCGGACTACTCTAGTACCTAGCTTTTTTAATAAAATGTTAATGCCTACATATTAGCTAGGCACATGACATAGTTATAAGGGAATTGGGTGGGGTGAGGTGGGGGTGGGGTGTTTAATTTTATATATGTAAATTCAACTCCTATATATACATAAATAAATAATAATAAAAATAGTAAAAATATTAAAGATAAAATACTAATTCATTATTTTAAAATAAGATAAAACAACAAAAAAAAACATTGTCAAAGTAAAATGCTTATATTTTTTTTATTAATTTATCATATATAGCATTTTTTTATTACTTCTTTCATAGTACTTTTAAAAAAACTAAAACAATTCTAAAAAAAGAAAATTGAAAAAAAACCACCCGCGTGCGTGGCGGAATCGCATGTCGAAATTCTAGACTCACTTGTCGGATATTTCGACATTCGATCTTCCATCGAGGAGGTCGGAGTGTTCAAGCTTTTGTGCGATGGGGAAGGGGGTGAGGTGGGGTCCAGTGAGATGTTTAATTTTAAGTGTGGAATTCAACTCCTATGCTATGCTTAGAAACAAAGTAAAAATATGAGAGATAAAGGAAAGTTAAACTAAGATTAAAAAAAAAAAGAAAAGTCAATAATGCCTATATGGTTTTTTTGTATAAAAAGAAGAAGAAGAAGAAGAAATGTTCATGTAGACGATGAGGTGTCCTTTAATCACAAAACACCGCACTAAAGCAATTTTCTCTTGATTGCTCTCTCTTTCGTGTTCATCATTCTCGCTCGCTCGCTCTTTCTCTTTTTGTTCAAGCCTCGAAGCTTCAATGGCAGTTACCCTCGTGAAAGGTATATCTCTCTTCTCCATCCCTTTCATTACCATTCTACTTCAATAGTCACGATGGAATATATATAATTGACGGGGCTGCAGGCGTGCACATACAATCATCCATTGTTTCAACTTTGGCAGTATGCTTAGCAAAATAGATATTCACCAGGAGATTTATGGTTCATCTTGTTCTTAGGATGTACGCAAACCCTAATTTTATCATCAGTTCAAATGAAGCATCACTATCAATGTCATCTACTGGCATTAAAATTATGATAATTCTAATGCCAACTCCCAAGTTTGTATGTTTAAATAATTTGTGTATGTGGCGCCATGTTTCAGAATCTAGTAAGGCCTCTTTTTTTCTTCTGGATGGCTATGATTGAGTCATTTGGCGTTAATTAATTTTAAGTGTTCGGTACATAGTCTAATGAAAGTAATTCAGTTTCAAAATTGGGATATTTAGGATCTCTAGCAGCAGAGCTTGCAAGGATTGATCGATGAATCCAGCACTATCTAGGAAGCAGGATGGACCTGGGAACTGGGAAGTGGCCCTTGCTGGATACGAAGAATGCGGCCGTCGGCGAGGTAAACAGTCCAAATCTTAAGAAAGGGGCACTAGGCACGAGATCAATTACTGTGGAGGGCAGATACACGATGAAACTTGCGATTGGTTGATTTGTTTAAGATTAAAAGTTGGGGTAAATATGCCGAACAACATCGTTTAGGACATTTTTTGTTGGGAAAAAAGTGATAAAATACTATCACGTCAGATTTATTTCGTTCTAAAATAACAATGGTACTTAAGTGATCATTTTTTCTTTTATCAAAATAGCACTTAAATGATTTATTAAAAAGTTTTGACATTGAAATAAGTATTTTAAGAAAATTATGATAATTCTAATGCCATTTCCTAAGTTTGTATGTCTAAATAACATGTGTCAGAGGCCTCTTTTTTCTTCTGGATGGCTATGATTGAGTCATTTGGCGTTAATTTATTTGTAAGTGTTTGATACATAGTCTAATAAAAATAATTCAGTTTCAATATGTATACATATATAAAGCTTTATGCACTAATTATGCCAATTGTCAAACAAAATAAATTCTATAATCTGCACTATATCCTAATGAAAATGCAACTTTTACGGATTTAATTTATTTAACAACAACTACATAATGGACTGATGAAGACAGAATCTACAATCTATTTCAGGGGCAATGTTGTAAATAATCGACATATCCGATGGCATTTTATTCACGGTGCCAAAACCCTAGTTCATCCTCGTATAAACTACTCTCCACCGCCGCAGCTTCGTCTTCCTTCCTCGCCCCTGAACGCAGCCCCCTCCTCTCAAACCTCCGAGCAGAAACCCTAGCCATGGCGGCTCCGATCGAGTCGGTGCAGTGCTTCGGGCGCAAGAAGACGGCCGTCGCCGTCACCTACTGCAAGCGGGGCCGCGGCCTGATCAAGATCAACGGCGTCCCCATCGAGCTCGTGGAGCCCGAGATCCTCCGCTTCAAGGCCTACGAGCCCATCCTCCTCCTCGGCCGCCATCGCTTCGCCGGCGTCGACATGAGGATCCGGGTCAAGGGCGGCGGCCACACCTCCCAGATCTACGCCATCCGCCAGAGCATCGCCAAGGCCCTGGTCGCGTTCTACCAGAAGTTCGTGGACGAGCAGAGCAAGAAGGAGATCAAGGACATCTTGGTCAGGTGAGAGAAAGCTGGCCCGAGCTCTGTAGCGGTTTTTGGGTTGAAAGATGCGATCTTTTAGTGATTTGTCATTGATTTTGGGGTTAATTTGGGTCGGTTTTGATTCAGGTACGACAGGACTCTGCTCGTGGCTGATCCCAGGCGGTGCGAGCCCAAGAAGTTCGGTGGTCGCGGTGCTCGCGCCAGGTTCCAGAAGAGTTACCGTTGATTGGGAATTCGAACCGGAATCGGACGGGTGTTTCTCGTGCATTATTGGTTTTAGTACTAAGGAACTGCAAAACTTGAGGTTTTACCTTAATAGAAATTGTAGTGCAATTTTGACTTCTGGTTGTAGGTTTAATTGTTTTGGGTTGGATCAAGTGCTATTACATTTCCTATATGCGCTCAATGTGTTTGCAAACTTTAGTTGTGCTTTGGCAGCTGCTTCTTTATATTTGTCTAATGAATGTTCTTTTCTATGCAAGTCTCTGATTATAGTCTCTTTAGTGGGCAGTGCAGTGATGGTGATGAGGACATTGATTTTGCAAATGTCTTTAAGTTATGGTTCCTAATTGAGTCAGGTTGGTTGATGTTTGGGTTTGTTAGGTGTTGGATTATGGAACATAATTTATTGTTTTCCCTTACTGTAGAAGTTTAAGAAAGAGCATTACCCTTTATTTAGGTCTTAAAGCTTTTAATTATTCAGCTGCACTCTTGCACTTAGATGGGAAGTCAATTCCCTACGGTTGTGCTTAACCAGTTGTGTTGTTTTCGTCTCAGTAGCTTCAAGTCTATCCTGGTTTTCCTTTGAATCTCCTATTGAGCGTGATAATGCTGTTTAGCTGGTTTTAATTTAATGTTTAAATCCAGAGGTTCCCAATATACTTTGGGTGGAGAAGTTGGGGGAATACTGCCAAAAATTTGAACCTTCTTGGAGCACACCAGAACAAAGGAATTTGTTTGTGAAGCTCCTTGTCCATTTGCATTTCAAGGTTGATTGAGTAGATTTTTATTGATATTGGGGACATTGTCATGCTTGTGATCTTGCCAATCTTAGTAGTTTGAGATCTCACACTAGGTTCTGGGTGTTATTTCTTTCCCCCTTGAAGTGAATCCTAATTCATTCAGAGGTGGGATATATATATGCTTGTCTAAAAGGTGCTTCATTAGTTTTTTCTGCTGCAAATTCGTTCATCAGTGATGAAAGGTTGGAGCTTTTTCCTTTGTAAGGTTATATAAACTCTAGGTCATGTTTCATGATTGGGGTAGGATATCTGGAAACTTGTGGTATCCATTAAAGCTGTTCGTTAAGGTTATGATATGAAGCTCCTAGTTTAGCAGTTGAAGCAGTTTTTACTGGGGTAGTTTAGCATTAGAGATTGAAGCAGTGGACGATGGACACACTTCTGTCAAAAAAAAATTTATTCTGTCCATACCTATGTTCTAGCTTTTCGTCTCTGCAAATGATTAAAGGATGGTTTTGGAAGAACATTTTATACTAGCCCTAGCCATCTTGCATACTGAGAAAGCTGAAAGCCCAAGGCAGCCTAGGACTTGCCTTGGGCTTTCAGCGTTTTGAAGTCTTCCCAAACACCTACAATTGGCCCAGGCCCTTGGGAAAGCATTTTCCAAATGCAGCCTATTTCCAGAAAGGTTTTCCTCTATTTATCGAACAATAATGCTTGGATGGGCCATAGGCTTCTAGTTGCATGTTTTGATCCTGCGTCATGTTTTGCTATTTACCCGCATTTCTTGTTTTGAAGCGTCTTATTTTAACATTGTGAACTCTATCAGTCTCCAGTGCTTGCTTATCCTCATTATGCCTTGTCTGGTGTTTGTAACTTGTTACTTAGCCCATTGCCCTGAATATTGAAATCTAACATGATCCGGGCTCATATGGGAAGAGATTATGCTGCAAAGTGGAATATTGAATGATGTGGATAAACATCGATACCTAGTCAAAATCTGCCGGATTACTTCTTTCTGAAATGAGAATCATTTTATCGAGTAGATGGTTTATCTCTCGAATCTTCTCGTCTTCTCAATGGCTAAATGCCCATTCACATTGTTTAGACGATCGAAGGACAGAAACACAATCATCTATTCAGTTCCGGGGGGAAATTGTCTAAAAAGTTATAAATTTATTGTACTTTTGTCAATCGAGTAATAAACCTTTTAATTTTGTCAATTGAGTCCTAAATCTTTTAATATTTTGCCAATTAAGTCTATTCGGTCAATTTTGACTGGAATTTGTTGATGTTGACACTAATCATTCTATGTGACATTACCGAACGTTGACAAAATTTATTATTTTTAATATTTTTCAACTTTTTTTTTTTTTTTTTTTTTTAAATTTCTTTTTTTCCTTTTTTTTTTTTTTCCCTTTTCTTCCTCTGGTCGATTGGCCAGTCTCCAGCACCTATTCAGAGGCCATGACCGGCAAGGGTCGGCCTCCCGGCCTCGGGCGAGGCGGCCCTTGTTGGGATTCGACGAGGGTGAGCCTTGCTCGCAACCGGCTCGGTCGCCCCTTGCTAGATCCTACAAGGGCCACCTCACCTTAAGGCTTGCGAGGGTCAGACCCTCGCAAGCCTTTGGCAAGGCTTGACCTCATCGGACTTGGTGACGGCGAGCCTCACTCGAGGCCCACGAGGTCGCCCCTTGCTAGATCCCAATGAGGGCAACCTCGCTTGAGGCCGGCGAGGCCGACCCTCACTAGTTGTGGCCTTTGGTAGGTCGCTAGAGGCTAGGCGATTGGCCAGAGAAAAAAAAAAAAAAAGGGAAAGAAATTAAAAAGAAAAAAAAAAATTTAAATCATAAAAAATAATTTTAAAATTAAAAAAATATTAAAAATGTTCACGTTAAGAAAATCGATTAGATTGAAAATTGTGAAAAATGAAAAGATTTATGACTCATTTGATAAAGTTGAAATATTTATGATTGAATTAGCAAAAGTGCAATAAGTTAAAAAATTTGGACAATTTTCTTCATTTCTGGGTGCGTCTTCACTGCCTTGGGTTGCCCCGCACCAGGATGGAAGCCTGAGATGGTCGCTCTAAGTCGATGGTTATGGTCGGAGATTCATATTCGAACGGAGCAAGTGAGAGAGCGTGAGGAGATAGATGACTGTTGCCACAAACCGCAGTCCCTGTGCCAGGAGCTCGGGACCACCTTAAGTTGATTGCTTAGCCGAGAGCTGGTGATCGCCTCGGGTGGTTTGACTGTTGTTTGGCGTCGCTTCCCGCCTCCTCAACCTCCCTTTTCTTAATATTCTCTAAATTCAATTCATTGATCTTCAGGTTTTCTTAATTTTGTTTGACTTCGGTAGATAGATCCGAGTTACGTCCGGTTTATATCTGGACATGTTTGGCCAGAAGACAATCCCAAGGGTCAGATAGAAATGCAGCATCTTATGTCAGCTTTAAATCCATCTGAGAAGCCAAAGTGGTTTGGTAAGGGACCTTATCAATATGGTCGGACGTGGTCGAGAGTAGGGATTAGATATCTTTACTTTAGGTCCAATGGTCGGACGTGGTCGAGAGTAGGGATTAGATATCTTTACTTTAGGTCCAATCATTATCAATAGACTAAAATTATAAAATTAAACGTGTCAAGATAGACCTAACTTAGAAGATTGGGTAAAGAACGAAACAAGTTGCTCAATTCTTTTCTACTTAGCGTTTACGCCTTGTGGACCGGCAAAGTCTGCATGCTACCAACTCCGCTATCGAGTTTACTCAGTCCATTTTGGCGGACAGAAAAGGCGACTTTACGCAGTAACTATGATTACATGGAAGGAAGACATGATGACACGCAATTGTCGCACACGTGCAACGACTAAGATGTGTCGAGAGCAATGTTCCTCAAGCACCCGATGAAGATCCCAAATCTTGTACAAAATATTCAAAGGGTCGTGTTTTCCTACAATCTTGATTGGCGCCAAGTATCGTCTATTTTTTTCCAAATATCCCATGCCTTGTCCATCTTGAATGTATACTAACTTCAAAACTTTTGTCATCATAGTCAGTAAGATCAAGCCGATACAATCCCGGGTTTGCAGATTACGGGCCGAGACATTTCGTAGCATAAATTAACTTTTATTATACAATTTGAACGTAGCTCCATTGTAAGCCAGATTAGCAACTTCTTCTCAATCCTTAATCATTCATTTGAATACAAATACATGCTCAACGGTTCAAAGACAATATAAGACAGAAGATGGGAAGAATAGAAAGGAAGGAAAAGCATCAAGGGTAAGTTTCTCATTTCATCGATCCTTGTTTTTGAGATCTCCTTTCCTTTGTGATCAGCTGACCCGGCGGCAGAGGGTGATGCCATCACCGACGGGAAGCATGCAGATCTCGATCCTCGGGTCCACGGCGAGGGCCTTGTTGAGCTCCAGCACGAAGTCCCGGTAGTACCGGACGTACTTGCGGAGAGGCGCGTCGGCGGGCGCGACCACGGAGCCGTTCCACAGGGTGTTGTCGTATCCGATCAGGCCGCCAACCTTGACCAGGTCGATCAGCCTCTTGTGGTAGTTGATGTAGTTGTCCTTGTCGGCGTCCACGAATATGAAGTCGTACGTTCCATGGTTCTTCTCCTGCGTTTCACATTAAGAGAGATATTTAATATTTGGTGCTTGCTCTTAGCCGTCAGGATAATGTGGACCCAACATCGATTCTACTTGAATCAAAGGCTGCGATGCGTTGGGTTAATGTGCAATGGGGCCACTGATTAATCAGCTAGATAGACATTGTGCCAACCTATATTTTTCTCCTTTCGTCGACGCAATTGACCCGTCGAAATCGTTCCGTCTCACAAGAAACGTGCTTAATCATTGTAAGAGACGTACACAAATTAAATTGGTCGGAGAGTCAACTTAAATTCAACTAGCTGGTAAGCTTAGACTCTACATTTCTACATTAATTTGGTTTGCTTTATGTAGATTCTAAGCTTGCCAGATAAAACGTGCTTGGTGGTCCGTATCTGACAAAGCTGTCTTCAATGACCCATGGTCATTGCATTTTGCCTGGAGCATTTTTGGAAATACTGCTAAATTTGGGCCATTTCTAGGGAAAGGACTGGAGATGCAGACATGTTTTGAGGATTAAGAATGCATGAATTTTGCTACTTCTGCAGCATAGAATCCAAGAGAGCGAAACCAAATGCGATTTGTCGAGCCCTTTTTCGGTACTTACATCTTGCACGAGCTGATCAAGGAGCGGCAGGGCAGGGCCTTCTCTGAAATCGATCTTGTGGGCAAGGCCGGCCTTCTGGATGACGGGCAGCCCGATCTCGTAGTTCTCCCTATTGATGTCCATGGCCAAGATCTGTGGCAATAGCAATATATACAGAAATCTCAGAGCCTGCCAAATTGTCATCAAGATTTTCCTGAATTTCTAGTTTTTGCCTGGCCAGAATCATAGTTTTAGCCTCTTCTTTTCACCATCCTTCCGGTTCAGTGGAAAACAAGGCATTGTTAGGCAAAGTTGGTGACCAGACCATATTTTCTTGAACTTTCAACATTCTTCTAAGATGCTAAAAAAATCTGAACTTCCCAATCATTCTCTATTGATCACAATCTACATCCGTTTCATTACTCAAGCCGAACGTTCGATCTGACCTTTCCGTCATCGGGAAGAGCAAGGGCGGTGGCGAGGAGAGAGTAGCCGGTGTAGACGCCGATCTCCATGGTGTTCTTGGCGTTGATGAGCTTGAGGAGCATGTTCAGGAACTGCCCTTCATCAGCCGATGTGGTCATCAGGTTCCTGTCCCAAATTTCCACACATTTCAATCACACCAGCCCCAAGATCAAAACCGCAAAACGAAAAGCATCAAAGACAGGACTTTTGGGCATCATCATCGATGACACAAGATCCTGGGAAGAGACCCACCATGGATGTTTTGCTGTTATTTCCCTGAGCTCCTTCATGGCCTCTGGCTCTCTTGGGTAGACGCTGGTCTCCAATATATACTGCAAACAGGCAAATCCCAAGTCAGGATATCAAGCCAAGATCAACTGCCGAGGCCGATCCAATCATGGACAGGAACGATCTGCCAACCTGGTAGAGAGCATCGCTCTGCAAGAGGCTCTTGTGGCCGACTTCCGAATGCTTCGCTGGTTGGGTCTGCTGAGGCTCTGCGTTGGCTGCCATTGATGGTTCCTAAGCTCCTTCTTGATCTCTTTCGTGCGTTTTTTCAATGGCGTCTGCGACTTCGTTTGCTCGGCTTCTTCCTGTGTCTTTCTCTTGTTGTTCTGCCGGAGGCAGGGGGGAAGATATAAGGGGGAAAGAGGCCGAGCCGGTTCGAACCGGGTAGGTGGTGGTTAGACCGCCCACCGAGCAATTGCCGGTCCGGGGTTGGTGAGGTGCTCGAACGGGCCAATCGCGCGTCGCCACGTGGGCTACGACCGGTGGGGCCATTGACCTAAAATTCTGACACTTGCTTGATTTCATGCGTTATAAATAAATAAATATTCTTATACCTTTTTGTTTTTTGTTTTTTTATTGGCAATGCAATCATTTGACAAGTCGTCGCATTGGCTGAAAAAGGGGAAGTTAGATGTCGCTGGTGGGCTTGAAAGAAATTTATGTAAAGGCCAAAATTTCCAATATCATTGAAATTTGTGAAAAAAAATGTACGAAATCTAAACATTAACATTTGTATTTTGTGAAAAACTGAAGTGTTTCTTGAATTTGAAAGGAAAAGTAAAATTGGTCAAATTACTATATTTTATTAAGTAAAAAGTAAAAATTAATCGAGACAAATCTTCAACCTCCATAAAGAATTTAAATGGATTATCAATCTCGAAAACTTTGAAAAAGTACAAGATTGATTCTTTCAATTCATACCAATTTTAGTTTTCTATGCGATTTCTTTTGCCCACCCAACCGAGTCTTCTTTGCCTAATTCAACTAGTTCAAGCAAGTATGGGTCAATACTAATCCCCCTAAGAATCGACACGATTTTTTAAACTCCATGGCGGCATCCAATTTTGTAATGCTATGAAAGTGGGTAACTTGGTTTGGGCATGACAAAATTCAATAGTTCTATTTTGGCTTTTCTGCTCAAAAATTGTGAATCACTCTTTTTTTTTTCCTTATTTCTCTTTTTATGTGAATTACTAACCACTTGTGTTTTTTTTGGTAAAAGGATAACTTGTAATATATTAGGTAACATTACACATAAGAGCCGAAGCATCCGAAGAGATAATATTAAGGAAATTAGCAAAGGCGGGAAAAGAAGCCGGTTTGTTGGAGGGCCATGATCCTGTGGGCCTTAGCGGCCTAGTCCGCACCATTTGCCTGTCGACGAACGTGTTGAAGCGAAAGGCTAGGGCACCGCCGAAGAAGATCTCGAGAGTCGCAAAGAGAGGACGTTCCTTCCATGGCGGCGTCTGGTTCATCCGAATGATCTCCACCCGCTTTGAGCAGTCCGATTCGATCACAACATGCCGAGGATGGAGATTACGGTGGAGCAAACGTTGAATAGCAAATATGAGGGCGTAAATCTCCGCTTGGAACGCCGATTGTGCGAGCACAGATTGGGTAAGCATATCTGTTAAAATGCCTCTACTATCTCCGAAAACACAAGCGATTGATCCTTTCTCCGATTCTTGGCGAAAAGCCCCATCAATATTACACTTAATATACCCATCCGCCGGTGGTTGCCATCTATATTCGAATCGACCATCGTCTTTTCCATCTTACGTGGCGAGGACTGTAAAAACTTGAAGATGGTGTTTTGGGCTAGGGCATCATTGACGGCCCGGCGGGGATCAAGAGGTATCGACGAAAGATAGCATTGTTCCGTTGTCTCCGATCTCCCACGAAGATGAGCGATCACAAAGAAACTCGGGAGATGCTTGTGGGAGGGAAGCTCTTTCGACTAACCATGCATCAAATCGGCGCATCGAGGTAGGTAAAATTTTGACACGAATGTCTTCGTGAGTCCAAATTTCAGTTGTCCATGGACAGAAAAAAAAAAGATATGCTCTACTGATTCCGACGAATTGTTGCATAGAGAACAAAAGGGGTGAGGGGTTATATGGCGTTGATAAAGATTAAGTTTTGTAGCAATGGCATTTTTGCAAGCTAACCAGAGAAAAACCTTAAGCTTTGGGGCTGAACACATGTGCCAAATTTTCCTCCATAACATGGGTGGGTTAGTATACGAGGATGAGGGCTGGTTTAGTGGTGGCTGAGATTGTGTAGAAAGAGAATGATAACAACTCTTTCTTTGTGTAGGTACCAGAGGAAGTTTCTGTCCAAACTAGTTGATCCTGAAGGAGAGACGGATTGATGGGGGTATTGAGAATTGCCTTACTGACCTGATCATCAAAGAGTGCAGTAACAAGCGTGGACTTCCATTCGGAATGCGGAAAATCAATGAGGTCAGCCACTCGATCAGGTTCCCCTATCTTTGGTAAGCCTCCTATCGGGCCTAATGGAAGCCAATTATCTTGTCTGATATGTATCTTCGTGCCATCTCCGACTAACCAACGTAGTTTAGGAGTAATTGCTTGACGACCCCTTAATAAACTCTGCCATCCCCAAGAAGGACGATGTCCTGAGGGAGCAGATTGAAAAGAGGAATAGCGAAAATATAAACCCTTAAAGAGCTGACTCCAGATAGCTTGAGGTTGCTGAAATAAACGCCATGCTTGCTTTCCAAGCATTGCATTGTTAAAGTTGATTAAATCTCTAAATCCCATCCCCCGCAACTTTTGAGAGCTTCAATTCGACCATTGTTTCCAAAGAATTCCAGAATTGCTGTTTTGTTTACTCCACCGAATCTTTGAGATCTTTCGTTCAATCAATCTGCAGAGAGACAGCGGAAGCTTGAAGATAGACATGGCATACTGTGGTAAGGCTTGAATTACTGATTTCAATAAGATTTCCTTGCCTCCTTTCGATAAAAGTTTTCCTGCCAACCTGCTAACTTAGCATTTACTCTTGCCAGGATCCAGGAAAACATCTCCTTTTTGGAACGGCCCCAATCCGAGGGAATGCCCAGGTATTTACCATACTTGCTGAGAATAGGGACCCTTAATGCTTGTGCAAGATTTTGTTGTAATGAAATAGGACAGTATTTGCTGAAAAACACACCAGATTTGTTTCTATTAATAAGCTGTCCTGTAGCAACACAATATTGGTTGAGGAGATTAGCAAGGTTATGGCATTCAGAGAGAGTGGCCTTAAGGAAAAATACTGAATCATCAGCAAAAAATAGGTGAGATAATTTAGGACAGTCTCGATTGAATTGAATCCCCTTTATATGGCCAATAGCAACAGCTTGAGTAAGAGTAGTGGATAGGGCATTTGCAATTAAAATGAAGAGATATGGAGAGAGGGGATCTCCCTGGCGAATCCCTCGAGTAGGTGTAAAATAAGGGAGCTGTTCACCATTAAAACGAACACTAAACGAGACTGTAGTAACGCAAGCCATTACCTGAGTAACCCAACTGTCATGGAATCCCAATTGCTTCAAATAAGCTTCTAAAAAATCCCATTCAACCCTATCGTAAGCTTTCGCATGTCTTTTTGAGAATAAGATTGAAGCGTTTCTTGCATGCTCGCACTTTAAATTGATGCATGACCTCTTGAACCACCATAATATTGTCCTGAATCTGTCTATTGCTAATAAATGCTGCCTGCTCTTTGGAAATCAAGATAGATAGTAAAGGTTTAAGTCTGTTGGCCATAATTTTTGATATGATCTTATAAGCAAAGTTGCAAAGACTTATAGGACGGTATTGTTCTATACTTTCGGATCTTTGGACTTTAGGGACTAGAGCAATGATTGTTCTGTTTAGAGTAGGAGACATATAGCCTGTTGTAAAGAACTCCTGTACTGTTTTAATTACAGTTGCTTTGATAACTTGCCAGTGATGCCGATAGAAGAGGCCTGGAAGACCATCAGGACCAGGAGCCTTTGACGCTCCCAACTGGAAGGTAGCCTGGTAAATCTCCTCCTCTGTGACCCTGCTCATCAACTGTGTATTCATTTCAGGAGTTACCACCGGCGGACATTGATCGAGGAACGGCCTAAAAGCCACCGTGGCCTACGGTCGATAAAGCCGAGAGAAGAAGCCCGGGTGAGTTCTTTTTAGTCACATTCTGCCCTCGGATCCATTGCTGGTGAGTATCCAAAGTAACATAGTAATTCGATTTCGTTGTCTCCGTTGCATAGTATGTGCATGGAAGAACTTTGAGTTATGATCGCCCCACTTCAACCATTGAATACGTGAACGCATAGCCCGGAACCTGTTCATCTTGGGTCCATAGTTTCTGAATTTCAAATCGTATTGCATTGGCATACTCCTTATCCCCTTCCCGATAGGATTTTCTATTTATAATCATCTCGCGATTGAGATTGCAAGTGATGGATGCGTTGATGACAATTACTGAACCGAGCTTTACTCCATCTTGTTAACCGCGTTGCAACTGCCTGTAATTTGGATATCAATGAGGTACTACTATTGTCCCAAGCCTGTTGAACCATGTCTTTACACTCTGTATCTTGGTTCCAGAAAGCTTCATAGTGAAAAGTCTTTGCACGTTTGACAGATGATGGCCGAGCTTGCAGCAAGATAGGACAATGATCAGAACCAACAGACGGAAGGGCAAATGCTTCTGCAGAGGGGTAAACCATCAACCATTCCAAAGAACAAAATACACGATCCAACTTCTCCTTTACTAGAGCATCCCCTTCGCGATTATTGGACCGAGTAAATTCACAACCTTTACTTTGTATTTCAATTAATGCACAATCATTGATCACATTCCGAAAGGAGGTCATACGCGAAGTAATTGGTGGTCGCTTGCCCATTTTTTCCCGTGGAGAAAGGAAGTCATTGAAATCACCTATACACAGCCACGGTAAGTGATTTGCAGCATGAATAACTCGAATGGTATTCCAGAATTCCTGACGTAGCTGATATATTGGAGGTGCGTGCAGGCAAGTGATATGCATGGAAGAGTTCGTCCTAGGATCAAGTGCAACAAAATCAACAAACTGCTCATCCAAATAGACCAAGGTAACTTCGAAATTATCATTCCGAATAGAGCCACCACCCTTTAAACCATCAGGATCCTTCACAAAAGAGTTAGAATAGTGAAACTTACGCTGAATCTTAGATACGAAGTGTTTATCCTTCTTCGTTTCCATTAAAAACACAAAATCGGGCTTATCACAGGCTACCATCGCCTTTAGGGCTTGAATTGTCAGGGGATTGCCCAACCCCTGACAATTCCAACTGATGAGCTTCATTTGGAACACGGTGGCCGTTGAGGGCCACCAAAAAGCCCAAGGATCGGGGATATCTCCTCCACAACCGGAGTATCAAGAAGGAGGGACTCATCAAGAGCTGTTGAGTTTGGAACTTTAAGGTCATATGGTGTGTATCTTTTTGTTTTCTTACTGGAACCCCCATGCGGCATTGGCCGAGGAATCTTCGGCCTCTTCTGCTGTTGAGTTACCACTGGAAAAGTCCGAGTGTTTTTCATCTTTGCTTCTTTGCAGTACTAGATCGTTACCAGGTAACCGGATGCCATTGCTTGGAAGCCCCTTGAGGTGGTTTAACAACCTCTCATCTTTTTATCTTTCTCTTCCATGGACTCACCAAAATAAAAGGCATAAAAAAAATTTAGATCCATAAACCATCGTTGGGAACCCACCACTTGACCAAGGTTGCATGGGACAGTCTCTCATGGAAAATAAGTTGGTGAGTTTAATTTTTCAGAGTCTTTCAAATCTAACTCAACCCGTATTCTTGCATTTTCACCTCCAGCACGTTACCTATCCGGGATGCAACTCGACGCAAAATAAGTGGAGTAGTCCACTCCAGGTAAGCCAATAACATGCACCCAAAACAAACATTTTCCGAAATCATACCGCTGCGCAGTGGATATTCGGTTGCCATGGGCGTAGATTAACTAAGTGACCAGAAAATAACCAAGGGCTACCATCCGAGAATACGACGCTTCTCCACTATCCGCCGAAATGATGTCTACATGATCCATTCTCCAGGCTTTCTTCATAACAACTTGAAAGGCGAGAGAAATTGATATATTGGTAAAAATGTTGCCTACCGAGAATGATGTTATCCAAAACCTCCAACGGCTGTTCCGAGCATAAACGCCCCAGGATACATTAATATGGAGAATTGAAAGAACAGATGACTTAATCGAAGAGTAGCCAAGGTTTTTCCTCTTTTGGTTGCCCCAACGGACTCCTGTGATAGTAGAAGGAAAAAGAAAATTTGCACATGCAGAAGGAGGAAGGACGAAAAACAGCTAAGGTGAAATGGGCGGAGAACGATGGCGAGCGGTTGTTCAGAGAAGTAACAAGCGTGGACTTCCATTGTGTTGGTGGTTTATCTTTGCACCAAAATTAAAAAATTTAGATAGTAGTTGGGACCTACCACTTGTGGTTGCATGTGGAAAATAAGTTGGTGAGAATAGTTTATATATATATTTTATTTATTTTTCCTCTTTTGGTCCCCAGCTCCTGCGAAGGCAAAGTTGGCGAGCGGTTGGTGAAGACGAGACTTTGGGGCGTCGCGCTGTGCCGGAGTTGGTGGCCACCTCCTCGCAGACGCGCTCGATGTTTTTATTCTATTATATTTTATTTGACTCCACACAGCAAAATCATTTAGCTTTTAATAACTCAAAACCATATATAGAAAACATGGTAGGAATGCAAAAAAAATATATATGAAGTTCTATCGAATTCGATCTCGATTTCAAGTTAATTTTCCAAGGAATTTCCTCAATCTAATGAGCTAACTTGTTTATTGGCCTCTACTTGAGCATATGATCATTTTTTCACTCTGAAGTTTAGGAAAGACTTGTAAGGAAATTTAATGAGTACATATATGATATGATGTCTGCATAGAATATTTTGTCATTTATTATATCTCTAAAACGCATGAAAAATTGAGGAATGAACCACATTTCAAGAAGCGTGTAACTATAATTCGAATTAGTTGTTAGTGGGGGTTGGTTTGTATGGTGCTCTTTATTATATACGTCACATACGTGTATCTCCACCCATGTGATTTCCACAACAAATGAAACACCAACTTCAAGCCTAAAAGGCCTGCCTCTCTCTCTCCCCCTCCCCCTCCCCCTCTCTCTCATCATTCAGCCCCCGTCGGGTCGGGCGCCGCTTCATCTCTCACTTGTCGCCGGTTTCGAACCATCACGAGCACTTTCACACACGCAAGTGTTTGTTTACAAAATTCAAAAATGAAATACAAGATAATAATGACACAAGCAAACTAATTATATACAATTTTTTTTTTTTTGGTCAGTTCTACTCTAATTCTACTCTACACTCACTCTCAGACTTTGGCCCTACCTCTTGCAGGACGTGGGAGTCGAAACCCACTCCTGAAACTTACGCGTCCCTACCCCATCCCCCTGAGAAGGTGGAGATTTGAACCCCTCACCTCCCCATTCCATGTTGGAAGGGTGGCCACTGGGGCGAATCCCGGTAGTTAATTATATACAGTTGAGTTTGATGAGTTGTTAGCTCAATCTTAGGGACCACAATCTCTCTTATACCCTTGCAAGATGGAGGATCCATTAGATACATCAATCTTGGACCCAAAAATGACGAGCATCTGTTTTAATTAGGCCTTTCCTGAAAGGTCTAACAATTGATCTTTCGTGGAGACATGAGAAACTCGTAAGAGGCCGTTAGCAATTTGATCTCATACAAAGTGAGAATAAATGGATATATACTTGATGCAAGAGTGAAAGACCGGATTAGCACTGAGATGAATAGCTCCGATGTTGTCGCAATAGGTTGCCGATGGCATGGGGGACGAAAAACCGAGATCACTCAGAATGAACTACACACAAGCAAGTTCAGCCGTGACAATAGCCCAATACTCAGTCTCAGTGGAAGAGCGAGCCACCAATAGTTGTATGTGGGAACGCCAGGAGATAAGATTATCACCAATGAAGATTAAGTAAGTTATGGTAAAGGTAAAATCACCCTTGTCATCGGCCAGTCTGCATTGTATTAAGCATGAATGGAGGTGGAGCCCGTTTTCCCGAATGAGTCAGCCATGCAATAAAATGCTTTTATGAGAGCGCAGAAGTCAGTTAGTGGCCACCCATTGAAGAGTGGACGGTCGATGCATGAATTGCACAAGTTAGTTGACGGTGAAGGTGATATTGGGAAGAGTCATGGAGATATGTTGAGGAGAGTACTAATGACCCTGCGATAATCGGTTGCATCAACCTAGGGAGAAACATGATCAGTGAAAGGTCTAGTAAGAACACATAGAGGCGGGGTGAATAGGTGTGAATAACAAATTTTGCGAAATGCAATGAAAATCTTTACTTTTAACCTGAATCTAGTAGACTACAGACTTTGCAAAATGTTTCAGATTTTAACTACTATTTCAAAACACAAAAGTATATAAGGTAAAGTAGTTCAAGGAAGAGAAAAATAGATACAAGGTTTATAGTAGTTTGGCTTAGATCAAGCCTACGGTCACTCTCTCATGCTGACAGCCTTCTGGAATCAAAAGAAAATTTACAATCTTGTGATCTTGACTTCATAGTGAAGAGTTTCTACTGCTCTCACAAAGTCTCTCTTTGAGTCTCTCTCTTTTGAGAACAAATTTTTTAGCACAGTATAAAAAATAACAAGTAAATGGGAAGTTTTAGATTTTAGAATTCTTCTTTCACTCATTCTATCGAATGACTAGAGAGGCCTCCTTAAATACTTTTATATGCCTTTTCAACCGTTGACACTTTCCAAATGAATTCTTCCAATTAACCTATTGGACATAATCAATTAAGGAGATCTCGAACCGTTTGAAGATTTTGATGAAATCCCGTCAATCTTATTCACTCATACAATCAGGATCTTAGTTTCCATAAGTAGATTCTTTCCAAATTAACTTGCTATCTGAAAAGATTTGATGTATCTAAGTTGATTCCAATAAAGATAATCAATCTCGTATTTGACTTTTCCAACCAGAATGTCATATATAACCTGTACAAATCGAACCCTTGAAAAAAGAAAGATAATCCCGCATCTAGATAAGTCTTCATTCTTCACTTGTGTTCAATCTGGAATTTATTAGAGTGGACAGATTTCTGTTGTAAGATAGACTTTGACACAAAAGTCTAACAATCTTCAGAATAGAACTTAGATAAGTTTTGTCAGCTTCAAAACAACATAGGAGTTTTCTCTAACAATCCGGTCATAAAGTAGAGGATGTCACAGGGTCTAGGGACTTCTTTTGTATCCACCGTGTAGGTATAGGATAGAATGTCCCAAATATAGCTATGTTGGCTTAAAAACAACCCACTAGTTATGGAAATAGTTTCAATTTCGTGGAAGTAGTGAAGGGGCCTAAGATCCTTATTAGATAATCAAAAGCAAAAGTACACCCCAAGTGCCAAACTTGGCACGTGTTTACTTAAATGCCAAAACTTCTAAAAAATATACTCTAAGTGCCACCTTTTTAAAAAATTAGACACTTAAATATCAACTTTGACGAGATTTGTCAAAAATCTGACGTGACATTATTTTAATAATAATACTGGTCTACATGGCTCGTTGGAATGTCCACTTAGTAATGGTTGTCCCCAAAATGACGTTGTTTTGCCCCAAAATCGATATTTTTAATATAAATATAAATATAAATTTAATTTTTAAAAAAAACTAAAAGGAGAGGGAGGAGGAGTTGGAGGAGGAGGAGGAGGAGGAGGAGGAGGAGGAGAGAGAGAGAGAGAGAGAGAGATAGGAGAGGTCGCTGCCACCACCACTGCCGCATGGATTAAATCAAATCTGGATCAAAACGATGTTGTTTTAGGCTATGTAGCACCCCATTGAATTTTTTTTTTTTTTTTTTTTAAGAAATGTGACATCATTTAATTCAATAATTAATATTTAATTTAAAAATCAAATTTTGGACCAAAACAATATCGTTTTGGGCTTATCTACCCATGTTAGCATCACGTGGTAATTTTTTTTTTTAAATAATTGCCATGTCGGTAAAAAATGTCACTAGAAAATGTCATGTCAACAATTTAACCGGAAATTATCGTCGTTAGCACATAAGTATTTATTTTTCTCCAATATTAGCACTTAAATATACATTTTGGAAGTTTTGGCATTTAAGTTTCAATTTGTGCCAAATTTTAACACTTAGAGTGTCTGGCACTCATTAATCAAAATGTGAGGGTGGCAAATATTGTGTTAACTGGCACGGACTAATTGTCATTAATAAGGAGATTGTCAATATATACAAGAAAGGAAACCCAAACATTGTTGTTGCAATAGATGAATATTAACGCCTCATATTTTGATCAAGTAAATTCGAGATCTATAAGAAAACAACTAGGCTTTCCTATGCCAAGTATGTGATGCTGTTTAAGACATTGAATAGAATTTTTCAAGCGACAAAAGTGATGCGGGAATTCATGATTGACAAACCCTATAGTTAAAACATATAAACTTCCACCTCAACCGTACCATGAAGAAAGGCATTATTAACGTCTATTTGTTGATATTTCCAACAACTGGTAATGGCAAGAGTGAGAATAAGACAAATAGTTCTTGACTTCACCATTGGACTAAAGGTGTCCTTATAATCAACTTCGGGGCATTAATTAACTAATTGAGCTTTATAAAGATGAGTTCCCATTTTACAATCAATTTGCACCCACTTGGCATTCCGTCAAACCCCTTTAGGGTTCATGTTTGTAAAATTTTAAATGCAAGTGAACGTGTTGAACAAGCAATATAATAATAATAAAAGAATATCATCCCACGGAGATTGATGAATAACAAAACAATTAAATATTAAAAATAGATAGAATAAATTAAAACTAAGAATTTGGAAACTAAATATAGTAAATTAATCATATAGATTAATATGTTAGTGTATCTAATTTCACTTAATCATTAAATATGAATTTCATATTGTTACACATACAAGAACAATATCAAACAAGTGATAGTGGAATTTTTTAATCTATTTACTATTATATCTTTAGTATAGCAAACATACTCAATTTATTAATCTACTATATCTCTATGTGAATTTAAATAAATATAAGTGCATTAAAATCTATGAGTATTCCCAACTTACAATGAGTTTTTTTAATCACATTATCACTGAAAACTATACAAATAACATGGCATATCTCTATCTAAGTTTAATTCACGGTTATATATTATAAGAAGCAATTGCATCTTATCACTTCTTAGTCTCAAATATGCACATCATATCATTCAAGTACTAGCCAGTCACTTAAAAACATTAAGCACAATAATATATAACTCACATAATGAAATCACTTGCATGTATACCAATCATGAAATTCATATCATCATGGTTATACCACATCGTAGCACTTACAAAAGAAAATTAGAACATAATATAAGCAAATATGAAAATATAAATTAAACCTAGCATCTTGAATCAAATAACAATGATTTTATCACCACTTTTGTCTAATCTTCAAAAATCTTCAAAAAAAAAAAAAAAAAAAAAAAAAAAAAAAAAACTCCGGAACAATGAAAAATAATCTAAAAATAAAAACCTAGTTGTCCCCCAGGCTATCAATGTTCTACCATATATAGGATTCATCCAAGACTCTTATCTCTAGGCAATTGCTTATTTTTCGCATAACATTAAGGAGTAAATCAGAGGATTTTTTATTTGATACCCATATTCTAACGCTTGCGGATAAAATTAGGAAACAAAATCAAGGAATGCCATGTATTCTGTCATTTTTTTTTTCATTATCTTCTCCATATCTCATTATGCTGTATAAATAAAGAAAATTCGAATAATCAAAAGAAATCCAAATATCTTCTCATAGCTATTACATTATTTGTTGGTTGAAATAAGTCTATTTTTATAGAGTTATCAACTCATCTTAGAATAGTCGCGGCAATGCTTCCATCTAGTTTCCACTTGAGCCAAAAAACCACTTCAACCGTCCACATAAAATGAAAGGGATCAGCTGCCACGCGTTTTAATGAACGAAAACGAGGAACTCGTTCGACATGGCTTGTCGCCACTTGGGATGTTTCAAGGCATGCATACCCCATATGGGCTCAAAGATGGGGAAAGAGCGTGTTTGGTGATGCAGTAAATTCGTTTTGGTTTGACGATAGTATTATGGGAATAGGTGCACATGGGGTGAGTGCGAGTCTTTTGAGGTGGCAGTGGTAACGGAGCTTGAGTTTCAGGGATCAAGAGCGAGATATTGGGTGGGATAGGGAGGTGAGGACACTTGGAGTGCCATAACTTCGCACGCCGGGACACTTAAGTGCCATAACTTTAAAATGGTACACTTAAGTGCCATCATCGGAGCAAAATGGGACACTTAAGTGCCACTCCGGCGAAAATCCGGCCAAATGGCTGACGTGGCAATTTTCCGGCGAGTTTAGTACAAAACGGCGTCATTTTGCACGCTGATGTGGCGGAGAAAACGCAAAAACGACGCCGTTTCGTGTCTACGTGTAAATAATAATATAAAAATTAATTAAATTATAAAGTATTCAAAAAACTAAAAAAAAAAAAGAAAAATTTAAAAAATTTAAAAAATTAAGAAAAATTTAAAAGTTTAAAAAAGGGGGAGGTCGAACGGGCGGGCGAGGGTTGAGCCCTTGCGCCACCACCCCGCCGTCGGGGAAGGGTCGGCGACGGAGGGGGAGGGTCGGCCGGGGTCGCCGGCCCCGGCCGACCCTCCCCACTCTGCCGCCGGGAACTCGCCGGATCTGGCGAGGGTCACGGCCCGCGCCCTACCGCGACCCTTGCCCAAATCCGGCGGGGCTCGCGGGCCCTCGCCGCCTCCTCGCCGCTGCCGGAAGGAAGGGGGCGACAGTGAGAGGGTCGGCGGGGTCGCCGGGCCCCCGGCCGGGCCGCGAGCCCGGCCCGCGCGGCGAGGGCCGCAAGCCCTCGCCCGGATCTGGGCGAGGGTCGCGGCCCTCGCCGCGATCCGACGAGGGCTCGCCGTCGGTCGGCGGGGCGCGACCCCGGCCGACCCTCCCCCCCTCCGTCGCCGGCCCTTCCTAGCGACGGCGGGGAGGCGGCGCGGCGAGGCTCGGCCCTCACCCGCCCGTTCGACCCCCTTTTCTTAATTTTTTTGAATTTTTTTAAATTTTTAAATTTTTAAAATTTCCTTTTTTAAAATTAAATTTTTTAAAATTTCCTTTTTTAAAATTAAAATTTTTAAAATTTTCTTATTTTTAAAATTTTTTAAAATTAAAATTTTTAAAATTTTCTTTTTTTTTTAATTCTTATTTTTTTTTTAATTTTTATGCTGATTTGGAGCTCCGAGCCACGTAGGCAAAAATTAATAATAAAAAATTGCCACGTAGGATTTCCGGCAAGGGTCGCCGGAGGTGGCACTAAGTGTCCCACTCGAAAAAAAAAAAAAAAAAGTACTTAAGTGTACTTTTGGAAGTTATGGCGAAGACTTAAGTGTCGTGCGTCTTGATTATGGCTTGCGCTGTACTTCTGCCGTGGGATAGGTAATAAAGATGGAGGTGGGGCTAGTGAGGCAGGGATGATTCCTCTTTGCTCTTGGGAAGAAGTGACAGCTCCGTGGATGAGTGGCAATTGGCTGGAGGGGGTGATTATAGAAGAATGAATACCAAGAGGGACCCTACTAGTAATAAGTGACTCGGTGCTACTAGACGAAGGATACGAAGGACATAAAAGGAAATTGACCTTGATAAAAAATGACATTTTCTGAGAGAAATTTTTTTGTTTGAAGTCAGATTAAAACACTTATACGCCTTATGTTGAGTTGACTACTCGAGAAAGACACAAGGACGAGATTCTGGGGCAAGTTTATTGTGAGCTAAGCTGTTGACCATGGAAAATACAAAGAAGCAAAGTTTTTAATAATTAGGAGTTGCATGAAAAAGTACCTTAGAAGGAGAACGAAAATCCAAAGTTGATGTGAGGACTTTCAATTTATTACATACATGGCAGTGAGAAAGGCATATGACCCAAATGTTAATGAAACAAAAGCGCGAAAGAGAGGTTGAAGCTGGTTTCAAAGAGTCAATGGTGGCGTTTGGCGATTCCTTTGTATTGGGGAGTAGAAGGTATTGTAATGAGATGGGTAATGCTGTGATGAGAGAAAAAAGGGTCAAATTTGGTGAATTCATCTCCACCGTCGCAGTAAACTATGATATTTTTTTATTAAAGAGATTTTAAAGAAGCAATTTGAATTTGACGAAAATAGCATGGACATTTATTTTGTGAAATGGTTAACAAAAATAACATAAAAGTGATGACCATCAATAGAAGCGAAGGGAGTAAGGCACCGAACATCAGTAGAGAACACGTTGGAGAGTTGACGATTGACTGGCTAAAAAAATTGAAAGGAAGACGATTAATTTTATTGCATTGACTCAACTCATATGTAGGAAACTTGACTTGGTAAAAGGACATTAGTAAAGAATTTTTCTATAAAAGGAAGCCTAGCTGAGAGCCAATTCACCATAGGAGCTTGTTCACCAACAAGGGCCGAAGGGGTAGGAGGGAATCATAGTTTAGTTGAGGGTAGATAAACACCGTTATCATTTGGCCGCTACAATAGAATAGTTCTCTGTGCGTCGATGCTTGATAACAAAGGGAAAATAATTAAATTCAAGTAGCATATTGTTAAATTAAAAAAAAAATTAGAAGTTCAATTAGCTCATGTATGGGATGATATGACTCTGATACCATGTAAACTTTTATGAGATCGTTACTAACTATTCTAAAAGTTTAAGCTAATCAATGAAAGCATAGTTGAATACATTCAAGTAAGTTAGACTTTGGCACAAAACTAAGTGTAAAAGTATATAGAAAGGGAGGCAAATAAGAGATTTGGAAAAATTTTAACTCAGAACTTACTGCTTTGATTCCATTAAATAGAGATGAATTTTTAGTCAAAAAAAAAAGTTTCATAATTGTTGTGCAATATATATACATGCACAAGTGTTTGTCTATAGAAGCAAAACCAAAATAAGAGATAATGAAAAACAAACTAAGTAAATGTATACGATTAAATTTAGTGACTTGATATCTCAATTTTAGGATTACAATTTTAGTTTTCAATTGGGAATCCCATCTCGATATTACGGCGACGTCACGAGAGGGTCGACGATGTCAAGCAACCCTAATCTAAGGTGGGATTCAAGTGTAAGATGCAAAATGTGAAATCCCATGATCTCCATAACCAAAACAAGAACATAGATAATCAAGTAAAAAGATTACATACTTGTTTTGGAATCCATCGTTCTTGATTCAAAAGCGGAAGTTCTGACTAGCCTCATAAGGCGTCTTGCACGCCTCTAAAGGTGATGGCTACTGTCTAGGTAATCAATATCCAAAAATTATGAAACTTTAGTATGAGGTGGATAAGATCTAAAGAAATATCTTTTCTGAAGAACTCAAAATCCAGTTCAGTTCATACAATTCTAAATAATTTTTGCAATCCGGGCTCAAAACAGTCAAAATTTCCAGGACGGAATTGAGTAGAAAAATAAATATTTCACTAACCTATTGAGACAAAAAAAAATTATGAAAATTTAGTATATGGTAGCTTGGTATGTGCTCTACAACTTTTCTGAAGAACATATTTTAGAATTCTGGGCCGAGAAGTCTGTAGAAAATGAAAAGCATAAAGGGGTTGGTCCAGCAACCCAAAAACAGATTTTGAATCCTGAAATTTTTTAAATATTTTTTGTCATATGAAATCCAAAAATTCTGAAATTAAATTATGTTGTAAAAAAGTCAATAAGGAACAACTCTCGTGAAGAAAATCCCATGAAATTTGTACCACATAAGTCGGTACAAAATTAGCAAGCTTCTGGGTCGGGCTAGATCCGAACCTGCCCTCAGCCCAGTCATGAATTTTCTTCAAAATTTCTGCTGTTCCGGCCTTTGCACGTGCCAAATATCAACTATCCATGCCTCTACGACCTAACTACAAGTTCAACTATTTCGAACTTGACAACATAGCTAAGTAACGTAGTCGGAACTTCCAACTAAACGAACAACATAGTTGAAACTTCAATTAAACGAAAATCTCGACAGCGTTCTTGGATTTATACAAACTATTCTCGTTACACAACAAATGATCAATATAGGATAGAACAGAAGATATCTACTTGCCTTGGATCCTTTGAGTTGCGGTGGCGGCTTGGTAGAACGGAGACAAGCTAGTGGCAACGACGCAAGGGCCAAAAAGAGAAAAAAACCCTACCTTCATGTGCTGAGGAGAGGCCCTACGTTGCTGGCTTCTCTGCACTTTGCAGGCTGAAATGGACAGTGAAATGAAGGGCAGAAAGTGGGCGAGGGGGTTCAGTGACTTGTCAACTCATGCCAGCAGTGAAAGGAAGAGCTTCCCTCTCTCTCTCTCATTTACTTCTTTTCTCTACCGCCATACTTGGTCAATTTGGGCACCACTTGTCGACGCATGCCAGCTGGAACGTGAAGCACCTTGGAGAAGATTGAAGAGTGTTGGTATTTTTTATTTCTTTTTCTTTTAAGCTATTTCTTTAAAGGCCAATGACTTAGGAAGTTTTTGGGATTGGGATGATTGGATCAACGTAGTTTATTGACGACGAGGTACGTTGACTCAATGATGTTGCGATGAGGATGCGAACGGTGTAGTCCGATGGAGAGCTCACTATATTGTCAAGCGAAAAATCAGGATGTCACACCCTCTCATTACGAGTCAGGTTCAACTCGGCTCACACTAGTCAGTCCCATATTAGACTAATTAAGAAACTTTTTATCTTACATTAGACCAATCCCGTAAAATGGTAAATTACAATATCAATTAATGTAGTCCAAATTGTGGTTACATATCCTCACCCTCAAGATATGAACAAGGAGAGGAGGTTGGGCTCACTCTTTTTTCACATATCATCAATTTTCAATTGTCAATGGTTTTTCTAGATATTTTTGTATAACTCTGACGTCTATGGAATGATATGATCATGTATATTCTAGCATTTTCATCTTTTTACTTCAAATAATAATATTTGCACTCGACAAGCACATAAATGAAAGTATATGAAAATTGTGATCAAGTTCGACCCCTTATGTCGTGGAGTACCTAAACATGTGCCTTCGGTGCGAAGAGCATATCTGTATATGTAATTATTTCAGCTGTTTTTTTTTTCTTAAGATTAAATGAAATTTTATCAGGAATAACCTCCTAATAAACATCTAAAAAGTAGAAAATAACTAATAACCAAATCATTCATATTTCTATCATTATTTTCCCAAGATATTTGGCATTTTACAACAATCTATCGCTAAACCATGCTATTGTCTTTATTAGCGAGATGATGCATGTGTAGGGAGAGGGGTCGTTATGCAAGATCTTGTGGTTTGGATTTCGCCGAAAAAGCCTGTTTAAGTAAAACAATTCGAATCAATTGAGGAAGATTAGCCTGTTTTTTTGTTCCAAAAATAGGTTTGGAAAAAAATTAGAAGTAAAAATTTTCTAATTTCGAATCAATTGAGGAATAAAAATATAAATAAAAAAAATCTATTTCTCTTCAAGAAATCAATTGCATTGCATGCAGAAATTGAGACATGTTTGCTTTTATCTTCGAGTAAGGGGTCATAAGAAGGATAAGTGTTCCGAGTCACGCGTCTCACCAGAAAACATGGCGGACCATGGCGGTGGAGCACAAGGAATTCTCAACGGTTCGCCCGGTGACGGATACAAGAGACGATTTGGCCCAGGAAGCAAAGATGTTAATAGGTTACAGAGGATGGTTGGGCCGAACAGGGATCCTAGACCTACATCTGAGAAGGATGAAGATGGAGCTCTTCTTAAAAGAGCATCGTTCTTCAGGAGATCAAAGCCTAGAAACCCTAGGAGGACTCGGCTCGTCAGAACGCACAGAGCCTGGGCCAAGCCCAATTAGTATCCAGCCCACCCGGTTGACAAGGATAAAGGCGTCGGAATCAATAAGCGCTTGGATGCTGGGTTATTTTGACCGCCTCCTAAAGTGTTATTTCATGTTTCATTAGGTGATAACATAGGTATAATAGATTCTTGACAGTAGTTTAGTACTTGGTTTTAGCCCTTTTTCGTATAGGAAAAAAAGGGTTGTTCAAGAAATCCTAGGCGTTGTTCTGCACTCAATTAACATAGACAAAGACACAGGAAGTGAGTGTGATAATAAAGGGAGACGCAGTTCACCATGTTTATGGACATGGCCAATGAAGTGGTTGTGGTCTGCCCAAGGTAGTATTTGCCGACGGTGATCTTTTAGGATTGAATGATGAACACTTGGGATCAGGTGGCGAAGGATTGGGTACTGTCGATGGGTCTCGGGATGGGTCTTTGCATGTTTCTGGATTATCAGAAGGCGATGATCCACGTTAGATGGAAAATTAATTGGAGTGAATAAGTCATAAGATATTGGTTTAAGATTTTTCGTAGGATGAAAACTAGTTTGAGGTAAAAATATTTTGGAACGGGCTTGGGATTTTTAATGTATTAACTAATAATCCGTTCATCATAAACACCAAAATTGAGACAGACAGAATCCTCTCTCCTAGGTTTTGATTTTATTTTTTTAAATTCATTGTAGAGTTCGGCCAAAAAAAAGAAAAAATCATAATAGAGACAAGTCACGTCCAAAACTTGAAGTCTTTGCACATGGGCTTCACGTGCCTGGCCCTTGGGCCATTGGTTCTCAGCAGAAAAAAGTTGCAATTTCTCCTTTGAAGCCTGATGCTAGGTGACTTATGAAATGGGTTAATAATACCACAAAAATCTCAAAGTATACCTATTATGACACATATACTCCAAAAAAAATTTGTATGACTAAAAATCCTAAAAATTTTGTGACAAAAATACCCCAAACTTTTTCTATGTCATAAAAAAGTTCAAATTTTTATTAGTATGACAAATATACCCAAATATACCCTTGATGATATTGAAATAAATGATATATATATATGTGTGTGTGTGTGTGTGCGTGCGCGCGTGTGTATAAGTTTGGGCTTTTTTATAACACATTTGACAAGTTTTCACAAAAATAAAGTTTTGAGTACTTATGTCATAGTGAGCATAATTTGAGGTTTTTTGTGATATTTGCCTTTATGAAAAAGCACACCACGACTCAAAACAAATTGATTTTGCTCCTTACCTGTCTCAATCTTCAAGCTGTATATAATGACAGCTCTATCAAAAAAATGGAAAATTGATATAATCAAGTCCTAACATTTATAAAAAGGTATGATTGAATCCTAAACCTTTAGATTGGTGCAATTAAGCCCTCAAATTTTAATGAAAGATGCAGTCAAGTTATAAAATCATGTTAAAGAGTGCAAGTTAAGGATGATATCTAAGTGCTTTTTGAGTGATATGTAGGCCATTTTAGGTACCATTCTTTGAAATGACTTGTTTGCACTTTTTAAGAAAAATTTAAAACTTGATTGAGCCAATTGAAAGTTTTAGAAGCTAATTGGATTTCATATAAGGTTTAAGACTTTCTGTGCAAATTTTCCTTGAGAAAATAAGTATAATGAATGATTTATTTATAGCATTGCATCTTTTCTCCTTTTCTTCTTATCACAATGAAAATATCATATTATTCCAATATCCCATCCTAAATTTGATATTCATTCAATAAACTAATAAATGGTACATCAATGGATTGATTTGAAAAATAAATAAATAAATAATAATAATAAAAAAGTTAAGTTCTATGCTTAAAAGATAAGTTGAAAATCACCAAAAAAAAATCATTAATTAGATTTATAACATAATAAAATAAAGCGGAAAAAAAGAGGAAAAAAGTAAGTTATACAAAATATGATGTTCATTTGAGAATAAAAGGAAAAGAGAAACTCTTTGTTCGTTTTTTCAGAAAGAAGGTTCGACTCGCAACTCTAGTGCATGGAAGTTGGCACCATAGCCATCGGGCTACTGCTGTGTTGTTTGTCATTATAGGCAGTTTATGTGTGTAATTAGTGCAAGTTAATGGGCTGGACAGTCAATCTATGCTCGACACGTGGCATAATGTATAACATACTGTTCATAGCTCTACTAAATACCTTTCTCACTAAATGAAACTATCAAATACTCTTTTCTCCTTTGTAGCTCCAGTTTATTTGACTTGCTTCACCTATGTTTAGCTCTGAATTTGTCTTTATTATTTGCGAAGAATACAGGAATTCCTAAGTTTATCAATCCATCAATGAAAGCAAAGGTGAAATAGTAGTTTCTTACACTCACGATGGTCTAAACTTGAATATATGATAATTTTATACGAGTCAAAGCTATCGTGAGCTACAGTACAATAAATTTATCATACTCAAATTCAATAGTTGATGTTGACAAGCATTTATATCAAGTGACCAACAAAACACATGATTGAACGGTTGACCAAAATAAAAAATCGCTTGCATGAAACGGCTTATAAGGCCATCAACAATTTTTCCATGCATATGTTTAAGGGAGTATTGACTCAGCTAGATAATGACTAAGGGAAACTAAGGTATCTTAGTTCTTAGAGGTCAATAAATATGAGTGGAATGCATGACAATTGATTCATATGGTATAGTCCAATGACATTGATTCGTTGATATGAATGCTCATAGTCATTCAAAACCCAAATTTATGCTCTGGAAATGCTAGATCTCCATACCACTTAATGGCCTTAAAATTATTGCAAAAAAAAAAAAAAATTGGAAAGAAAATAAAATTTCGATGAAGGAATCAACAGTTTTTCCAAGTATAGTTTGGACAAAAGGTGAGGGACACTTCATTAATCAACGGTGGGTCCCTGCTGCTCCATATCATTCCTTCAAAGACAAAATGGATGCCCTCCCTTGTGCTCTTTACTAACTAGGAAGTCTAGACAAATCGAGAGAGCTCCAGTTGGGCATGTGACCACTACTGCCCATCACACAAGAAGTGAACAAAGGTCATTGGCCTTTGCCATGTGACTCCATGGCTTTGTTTTTACAAGCATGTGACTCTTGATACTCTCTCTCACATGCGTGTGTATAAATAAAAATATATGCATGTTTACTTTTATGAAATTAAAGGCAAATAGTAATTAGATTCGAGAAATCAAAACCCAAAATTCACAAAGAAGGTTTTTAAATCCACATTTATGTAAGGCTTCTAAGGACCAAAAGTCATCTCTATTTTCATTATTGCCGTTCTTATGGTCTTGACTCTTCAACCGCCAACTCCTTTTCTAACCCAAATGTTGATATGATGGCCACATGTTGTAGACGAAGGCATCCAACCTCGTGCCATGTCGGCCCTATTTGTTTGCCTTGTTAGCATCTAACTGGAAATTTGGTTAGCATTTGATGAAAATGCATCAATTGCAAAAAAATTGAAAGTTTAGTGTCTTAGGTGATTGACATTGAAGTTCGATTCAATATAGTAATTCTTTGAGTTCAATGACCCTTGGTGAAATTCACTCCTAAATAACATCACAACCTATTATTAAGTGATGGATATTGTCCACTTAAATCAACATCACAACCTTCATATATTCTACCATATAACTTACTATAGTAAATTTTGTGACTAGTCTACATCATGTTCATGTGATGTGAAGTTTGAACTAACAAGAGCAAAGACTTTTTTTCTATTCTTTTATTTGCTTAAGATAGAGTTTTGGAAGTGGCAAATCAACCACCCCTAGATAGTCGATGCCTAAACATTACCATAGAAGTTCTACCCTAATTTTGAGATGGCCTGAGCTAGATAGACAAGTATTGTGGTCCTTAACAATCGATCAAAATACCATTGTACATGTTCTCCATTGAAAGAAAAGTCATCCTAATAACAAATAAGTAGTTAGATATTTTAAGTTGAATAAACTATGAGACTGACTATAAATGCTACTTTAAATCACAAATCGATTATGTGGTTAAAGTGATTAGAACACAAAGTCCTAAATCCAATCCTTACCAATGCAATCTCAAAATCAAGTTGGAAAATCACACTTTAGGAGTCTGCTCTCAATATAAATAGCTTGCTTTCAAAAATTTATTTAGTTTGATACGCAAAAATTATTTAAAACATCAATTAACCATCACACCAAATAGAAACAAATCTCACAAAAGATCGAGAGTCTCACCAAACATTCGTTGTCTATCCATCAAGCTCTAATAATACAATAAATCATACATTAATCAATTATTAATTAAGAATATAAAGAACATGATAGATCGACTGTTGTACTCTTCAACTTCTGAATCTGATGGGTTCTATTTTTTTTTTTCAACCAAAAATTCTTACATCCAAAATTACGTACAAAAATTACAAATCTCTCTCTATACATCAAAATCTAAATTTTGAAACCTTCCCTTTCCACCGTTCCTTTCTTCCCCCTTCATTTCTCTCTACCAATTCGAAATTTCACTAATTGACGTAAACAAGAAATAATACCATAAATCGAGCCCCCTCCCCCAAAAAAAAAGCAACAAAATTTTTTCAAAAAGCTATTATGTGACGTCGTAACGGACCGCCGTCAAAACGGAACGACCACCTCGCTGCAGCCGTAGTCGTCGGAGTTCCCGACTGAATCCTCCGGCCACGAGTCCCGGAGCAGCTTCAGCAGGAGCTGCGCCTTCCTCTTCGCCCTCTCCGTGCAGTCGCTCTGCACCAGCAGCAGCAGCTGCGTCAACACGCCGGCGGCGACCGCCTCCCTCCGGCACTGCTCCGACGCCGAGCACAGCGCCAGCAGCGCCCCGGCCGCGTACTCCGTCGCCCGGTCCGACACCTTCAGGATCATCCGCACCAGCAGCGGCGCGCTCAGGGCGTGCCCCGCCAGCGCCGTGCACCCTGCGGGGACCCGGCAGAGCAGCTCGATCGTGGCCAGCCCCCGCTCCGCGTCGCCGCGCTCCAGGTCGCCCAGCCGGTCCACCAGCGCCGCCGCGGCCCCGGCGGCGACCGCCCGGTGCCGCGTCGGCTTCACGAGGCAGAGCGCGAAGGCCGCCCGGGCCCCGGCCTTGAGCGCGCGGGGGCACCCCGCGCAGTCCTGCAGCAGGCCGACGACGCCCTCGAAGACCCCGGCGGCGCCGCTGACCCGGGCGCGGAGCTCCGGCGAGCGGACGCCGGCGACGGCGGCCTCGATGAGCGCGGCGGCGTTGATCCTCACCTCGACGCAGGGGTGGAAGAGGAGGCCGGTGAGGAACGCGACGCGGTCGGGGTCGGAGGCCACGGAAGCGCACTCGGGCTCGGCGAGCTGGAGCATCGCCAGCAGGGCCAGCGCCTCGTGCTCCAGCTCGGAGGACTCGGCGCGGGGGTCCGCGAAGAGGACATCGAGGAGGAGGGGGCGGGCGTCGAGGGAGGCGATGAGGGCGCGGTTCTTGTCGGAGTCGCGGGCGAGGGCGCGCAGCCGCCGGAGCGCGGAGAGCCGGGGGGCGGCGGCGGAGGACGACGTGGAGGCGGCCTGGGAGAGGAGGGCGCGGACGCGGGAGGGGTCGGCGGGCTGCTTCGGGGTGGGGATGCGCTCCACGCCGGAGTGGCGGTTGGCGACGCACCAGGACTGGATGAGGCGGCGGAGGGTGTGGTTGGGGATGAGGGCGGAGTCGAGGAGCGGGGCGCGGGTGACGGGGCAGGTGGTGTTGCCGGCGGCGATCCAGGGCTCGATGCTGGACCGGTCGTACGTCTGCCCCGTCGACACCGTCACCGGGTCCCGCATCAGCTCCAGCGAGATGGGGCACCGGAAGTGGTGCGGGATCTGGACGCCCACCATGTCCAGCGGCTCCAGGCTCAGCCCCCCACGCATTTTCTCTCTCTAGGAACGGCGCGAAAAAGCTCCCTTTTGTTCGTTACTGCAACTCCCTCTCTCTCTCTCTCTCTAGAATGTGGGCACTGGATGAAGTGAAGGATCGACACTTGCAGAGCGCGCGCAGATGGGCACTGCCGAAATTCCTTCTCCGTTCGTGAGAGGACGCTTGGTTTCTTCTTTATACAGAATCGGGAGCAGAAGAGAGAGAAAAGAGGGAAGAGAGAGAAAGGGAGGACAATCGACATGCTTTCTCCGAACAAACAGCTGGTTTTTGTGCTTCTGACTCCCTCCGCCACACGTTTGGACTGTGGGGGCGGTAGCCCCCGCCCTCCCCTCTTTCTCTCTCTATCTCTAGCCTCTAACCTAACCATGGTTAGTTTAGGCCCCCACCTAGTCCGGTCCCGTCGATGAGGTTGGCGTGTCGTGGTTTGGTCAAAGGTAAATGTGCGACCGGGCGGGGCCCCACAGTGTTTATGTTTTTTTCTTTCTTTTTTTATTTATTAAAAAAACCGGACTTCTGTTTACATCAAGACGGGCAGTGATTGTCGCTAATTATTTGCTTTTTTTTTTTTTTTTGGTTATTACTATCTTAAGTGTATCTTTTTGCACACCGGGCCCCGGAGTTTTGGGTATTCCTCCATTTGCCTCGGGCTCGCCACGATTCGTCTCACGATAGTCCACGAATTTGAACTATTGTGCAGCCGAGCGCTATAATTAGCACGGTCATGCCATCGTCGGTGTTGTTATTTTGACTCCATATATACATTCTCATTCTCATTTTTTGGCCCTTTCAAAGGTTTTTTTGTATCGGGTTTATGATGTGTTTGATATTTCCTAGTTTGGTCCATTTCGATTCAGCATAGATGACAATTTCCTGATCCAATTTAAGTAGCCGATTGGCCGATTGTATAATTTACTATATGACACTATATGTCTAAGCATACTTTGCTCACTTAAGTGAAATCCTGCTAAGTTTACAAACTCTCTCTTGGCACGGAAAAATGTACATATCATATGTTGTTTGGATGGGCAACCCTTCTTCCATGCACCATCTAGGCAGAGAAGCATCATCTAGCCAAAGGGAAAACCCTAGAGTTGGGATTTACTCAGTTAGGTCTTTTCAATAGGGAGCCCTTCGCCAATGTACCTACTTAGACAAATCACATGGTTTTGTTTCTCAACCTTTTTGACTTCGTCTGTACGAGTGGAATTATCATGTGGTCATATGGTGCTCCGTAATTGACCTATAAGGCGTTTCAACTTTTAAGATATTGATAACACATTATATAGAAATTGGTATCTCAAAAACTCGAAATCCTCTCTAAAGCAATTACTTAACTTGAGAAGCACTACAAAAGAGCACCCATTAACAAAACCCTTAAGAAAAAGAAACGCCGCTTTTATTGATCTGCTAAAGATAATCAAAACCACGTTCGAGTAAAAGCTGGTAGCATTAATTTATGCTTGAGGGGCCAATGGAGCTTCCTTCTCTAAATCTTGGCTCGTGATCAAAACACACCCAATCCACTAACCAAAGTCGGGGGGGAGCAGAAGACCAGTTGTCTCAGCCTGTAAAGCACCCTCACTTTAACGGTTTTGCACCCAAAAGAAGTGGCAAAGCGTCTAACCCAGCTCTTGCATGTGATGGCCATGCTAATCCTCATGAATATACAAGTGTCTAAAAGACAACATGAAACATCGCTTTTTAGCATAGTGAAACCTTCCAAAAACAAAGTCATTTGGCGAACAGCTCTGTCATTGGCTCTGACGGATCGCCCGTTTGATAAAAGGTTAGTTCACGAAAAAGCAAGTAAAAAGGCGAAGGTTATGTCATCTTGATTACGATATCTATCGGTCTTCGCTTTTACAACATGGTCAAAGAGAAAAAGAATAGTGCTTTTGAGAATGCCTCACATGCAAGCTAGAAAGGTGGGGAGATGCCACTTTCCCTTCTTTGCAAGTTAGCCCGATTATTTAATTTCCCAACCAGAGGGGGGAAAGTAGAAAAAGATTACCCATGTTAACCTCATAGGGTTGTAAAGTGGCATTATGCATAATAAAGCTAGGTCTATTTGAAAAGCCAATCTTCTTCACCGAGGACATATGCAAAAGATGGTAAAGTTACAAACTGATAAATGCAAACTTTAATACAAAGGAGGACCGAGAAAAAATATCTAGAGAAAGTTTGAACAGAGAATAAGAGAATTAGATGAGCGGTGAAACCCATTGATCAAAACTGTGCTCGTATACATCTTCATCCTCATCCCATACTGTAAGGTAAAATCAACAATATCTCCAGCAATGAAAAAAAATGAATTTCGAGTCGCTATAATACATCTCTAAATGGCTAAATTGAACTGAAAAAGAAAATTGAGATTTCAATTGTCCTACTCTTCCAACATGCCTAGATAATTATAGCATAATCGCCAAAACATACCAATTAAACTACTAAAACAACACGTACCTAGAGATCGTAGGGAAAATGAACAACTAAAATATCCCATATTTGATGTTGGGGAATCTAAAGTTCTAATGTCCATCATAGGTATCTATGTGAAACTCACGAACTAATTCTATATGAACATTAATGTCATGGATGTAATGTGATGTATATCTAGGTAGCAATTACTTTGTGAAGAAAGTATCAAAACCTTTTATTGCAATTGGAAAAGACTCATTTGGATGATTTGTAATTCTAAGTGATGAGTTTACTCTCGTCACATTTCATTTGGAAGACTCAATATTCATTCCGATTTGAATCCATTGAAAAAAAAATAGTAATTGATAAATAAATATCTGCATATAATTTCTTGTCAGCAGTATTATTTCATATGGACTGTTCTCCTTTTGTTTACATCACTTTTGTAAGCATTCATTCGATGTGCTGTTTCCATTTCTCTAGTCAACATAATGTTAAATTATTGAGCATGCAATCCCCTCTCGGATTCGATGTGACTGGAGGATTTGACCGAAGAACCGAAATGGTCAAGCCAAAAATCCTCTTCTTTTCTTTTCTTTTATTTTCTTTAGGGGAGGGGAGAAGAAGTTGAGGAAATTTGGGGGTCAAAAAAGGAAATATGGAGAAAACGAGGGGCCCAAGAGCAAAATAGAGTTGAGGGAGGGGGGCAATCATTGTAATTAGGTTTTTTTGGGGTGTGGAAGGGGGTGGTGCATGGTGGGTGGGAGTGATGCCGGTCAACGGTCAAAGTGGGGGTGTTGGCGGGTCCAGGGTGTCTCTCCGCCTCTTTATCTGCGCACACCTTCTCTCGTGGATAACGTTGAACAGTGGAGTGACGGTGGGGGCCCACAGGATTCAATCCGACAAAAGAAGTTTTTTGGTCATTTGTTATTTTCTTCCCAAATTATCTGAACTACTAAATCCACTCAACCACAAAAAAAAATTAATTAATTAAATAAAGCGGATAATTAAGCAGATTAAGTGGTTTTATCGAGTTGATGTGAGTTAGACTGATTTTATGTCGCACCGACTATGGTCTATGTGCCCGGCTCTTCAAGATTTTTTTTTTTGTAATTTAATAATATGAGCATAAAGACTCGATTAACTGAAATAATAATCACTGTATTTGTAATTTGGTTATCTTCTTAAAATTGAAAACTGATTAAGAAAGGATATTTTATCCGCATGCTACTTTGGATACTTCCACATTTTTTGCAGTTATGATTTGTGATGATCATATTAGTCAAATCAAAAAATAGACTTATACAAAAAAAAAATTATATAAAATCTAGGCTGATTAACACTTAGCAATTTATCGTATGAAATCACGAAAGTAAAAATATCTAAAAGTTAGATTGTCTTATTTCATAGATCCGCCAAGAATTTCTGAAATTAAATTTTACGTGTATGTTTAGCTCTAAAAGTCCACATCTTTTAAATTATTCTTTTGTCATAAGAAATTATTGTTATAATCTGATTGATTACCTAGAGCTTTTAGATAAAAGGAGTGGAACAATAAAAAAAAGCAAACGTGAAAATAGACCCGGATCACGTGAAAACCTACATTTCATCATAAACCAAGAAAAAGATGGAAAAAGAAGAAGTAAGAAGAAAAAGAAACCTTATCCTATATATTTTGAGCTTTATTTATTTTTCATTGTAATTAGAAATCTAAATCTCTATTATATCTTGTAAGTCACGAATTCTACAGCTGCTTGATGTAAATTCTAGTGGAGAGAGAGAGAGAGAGATAGCCAAATGGGTCCACATCCTCATTGGTCAATTGACAAAATGATTAGTCCAAAATAGCTCTAGAACATCCACTATGGTCTCTAGTGCATGAGCAATGAGTGCCGAGCATGGAACGAAATGTCCAATATCGGATGCGCAATCGTGGCTCGTGAGCAAGAAGATGATGAATCGAATCAAAAGGGAGAAGCTTCTCCCATCAAAATCGGAAAATGGGTCACTCCAATATCTAATCAAACCCCACCTAAATTGCTTGGACATATTATAAAATTATTTGAGAAAAGCATCTACTAGGCGGGCTGTGGCCAAGAAGTCGCGTCGTTGCTTTGATGGACCGTAATTTCTTTTTCTTTCATCATCGTCACTCAATTTAGAGCTTAGAGGGAAGGAGACATTTGATGAGGAAAAAAACAGTTGAGGGTTGTTCTTTTTTCTCGATATCATTTGTGAACAGTTCAGTTTGTGCAATTGATTTCATCACGTCGATTTCTCTCTCACTCCACTAAAAGATAAAGACTCACAAATGGAGCTTATTCTCCAACATCAGACTATTTTCGAGCTAGGGTTTGCATGCACAATGGAGAGATACCAACAAGGATTGCGGGACGAAATTCGAACACTTAGTGTCCTGCCGTGTTAATTCAATTGAAAATGTTAAGCCCATAAAAGAATGCGTGATCTAACATTTAAGCTAGCAGCAGCACTAGCTATTAAACCTAACTAGACTTGTCCAACTACATGAAATGCAATCAATCTTGGCTAGGAAGTGGGAGAGATATTTGAGGGGGGTGAAAGGAACAAATCAAAGGGGGTGTCTCTTCTCTCTCTGAGCACTGACTCTAACTGGACTTGTCCAATTGCATGATTCAATCTTTGCCTAGGAAGTGGCAGATATTTGAGGAGGGAAAGGAACAAAACAGAGGGGGTGTCTCCTCCTCTCTCTCTCTCTCTCTCTCAATTTTATGTGATGGTGAAAGAGAGAATCTCTCACATGCAATCCCCTTGGCATCAGGGCAATTGAGAGAGAGAGAAAGAGAGAGAGAGCAACATCAGGCTCAACTTTTGGAATAGAACCCAGCAACAACCACCCAAGTGTTCTTCAACACAGAGAGAGAGAGAGAGAGAGAGAGAGAGAGGGGAGAGGAGAGGAGAGGGAGGGAGACGGTGGCGTTTAGCGGTGGAAGCACACACGCGTGAGGAATAATGCTGGGACAGTGCGTCCCACGAGCCACGCCCCCTCGCAACGCCACTGTCCCCAGTCAACCGGGCAGCATTTTGCTGATACAGCCCACACAAGCACAAGTCACAAGCACACCAGCAACAGGAAAAGAAGGGATCGAATAAAATACCACTCGAACTTGGCCGAAACAAAGGCCAAAACAAAGGCCAAAAACCTGCTCCTCCCCTGCACCTGCCCGGTCCCCCGATCGCACGTGCTTACAGCTATGCCCCTTCCTATTCTCTAGTAACTTTCTTCTTTCCCGTTATTTCCTTCTTGATAATTCAAGGGCAAGAGTGTAAAGAGGCTCATGTAAAACCCTAAAAACCCTATGAACCTGTAGAACTGAGACCTTTCGCTTGTAGGAATGGCCCGATCTATTGCAGTTTACATATAGTTGGTGATACTTTTCACAGATGTCATTTACCTTATTCAGCTATAGATCCCTGTGTAAAGATCTTGTCATTTGAAAACCCATGTAAAACCTTACAAATCCCATGAACATTTTTGCCAACTCTAAACTTTTCTTGTAAAGATGGCCCAATGACATTTTTGTTTATGAACTAGAGATCCCTTGTGCCCCAACTATTTACGCCAACCCCAAACTTGTATTTTTCTGAAATAGCATTTATCCTAAATCTAATTTGAGTGGTAATATTTTAGTGATAAAAGCACGTTGCGAAATATCTACTGGTCGAAAGTGAAAGTGAGTTTGATCAACTAAATGTGAATAGAAAGGGAGATTATTGGTAGTGTTTTAGCAAGATTTAATATAAAGTGTAATCATTATGAATTTAAGCATTAAGTATAGTGGAGTTGACATTAAGTGGGAGTGAGCATAGTTCTGTTCAGCCTAGTTTGGATGGAAAACTGAACCAAACCAAACCAAACCGAAATAATTCAGCTTGGAAAAATATAAAACGAATTTAGGTGAATAAGGGTTCAAAACCGAATTGAACTGAATTACGTCGGTTTCTTTCCATTTCTCTAACCTAATGCTCTTGGTTCTCCTCTAAGGTGGAACTTTATCAGCTTTGAATTGGTCAAGAGCTCAAGCAATTATCAAAGGACAACATTGCATCGTATAGTGAAATTTCAATGTAAGCACATTGTTACTCCAACTTACATTTAGGTCTCGAATTTGAAAACTCGACGACTTAACTCATATAAAAATAGTTCAATTGGCGGTTTGGTTCGGTTCAAGGAAAAAAAAAAAATCAGACTGAACCAAACATCCAAATTTCAGTCCGGTTTGGTTTATGGTTTGAGCTTTTGCAATAACCTCCCTAATTTGAATTGGTCTCACAATTTCAATTCGGTTTGGCAATTTGAGCCGAACTCCGCTCAGGACTAGTAACTAGTATATGTTTCTTAGTTCTAGAATTTATGCAATGAATTTGAGCAGAATCATAATTTAGCATGTGAATAATATCACTCCTAGACGCAATTAATTTGATAAATAAAAATGTATTAGCAAGAATAACATACGTAATATTTCCATCGAACAAAAGCGAAGTGAATTAAATCAATGAAATGTGAAGGAGTTTTTTAGCAAGATTTTGTTCGAACACATAGTCAAAATGATGTAATTGCAAACTACGATTTGTCCACTTAATTCACTTATGTATATTGAGTTCATTTATATATTGTAATAAGATGTAATTTTCTTTTAGTTTTCACCATTCTATTAAATAATTATATTGTAGTATTTTTAGATTACTTGAGTTTGTATCTAATTTAGGTTAATTTTTTATTAGTTATTAGAAGAGATTAAATAAATGAGGGCGAGGCAGTGTTTCAACAACATTCAGATTAGTTTTGTTTTGGGCACATTTTAAATTTGTGTTGATAGTTTAAGTTTAAAGTGATGTCTTTAGACTAAGATTGAAAGTTCAAAAATCTAATTATGTCTTTAGAAAAATACACCTTACTTAACCTTTCGATCACATTGATTTCGAGAATAAGTATACCAATTTGACTTGTGTTTGGAATTTAAAAGTTCTCACTTGCGATCCGCGTGTTCTCTATTTTTTTACTTTACATCTGATGCACAAATTACATGAGCTAGCTAATTCGAATTAACTTGGAGTAAGTTGTGTGCAAATGCAGGCTCAAAATTTATGTAAAATACTTGGTTTAACATATCTAACATTCTTTTTATGCATAGGTTGGATATTGGCCTAAGATTGAAACAGAAAAATATATAATTTGAGAGTTTGGGCTAGGAAAGATTTGAACATTGCGCATTCTGCTCTAATAACATCTAAAACTTTGTCGGATAACTGTCAAATATTTTCTCCCTTTTTCCCTTAATTTTTCTTATTTGTTTATTTATTTTGAGGTTTTAGGTTTTGCATGGTCGCACGAGCGTCTTCGAGCTTGTGACCAGGGAGACAAATTCCAAAGTTTTCTTCCCTCTCCCACAGCAACATCCAGTTGATAAGAGAGCCACGCCCACATGCATACCACATTGATTTTGGCGACATTTTCTTTTTGGGTCCTCGGAATATGTTGACTAAGGTCTCCATTTTCCCAAGTTATTTTCTTTTTTTATTGTTCTAGGAAAAAAAATGATATTGCGAATATATTGACTAAATTCTCGATTTTCCCACATTAATTCCTTTTTATAATATTCTAACCGAAAGAAACAATATTGATATTTACTATATCAATATGCCCATCTAACAAACGATTTCCCAAAACCCATGCATGTCACCCAATAAGACCAATGCATATTCCACGTGACGATGACACGATGGCGACACATCATCAAATGCATATGGATGAACAAATAAAGCAACATCAACTCATTACATCTAGGGTTACTGAAGAGGTACAGTGATTTTTATCCTAATACTACATAGATCGAAATCGATGGCGGACCAATAATTTTCTTTCGGTGTGGATTAATTTGTGTTGTATGAGCTTCGAAATCAAGAGGGTTTCTCAAGTTGGAGTAATCAAACATCTTTAGACAATATTATGTCACTTTAGAATCTTTCTTAGGCCCGACTAAACAGCTCATGCCTACCAAAATGTAAATGATGCTATGCTTTTGTAGGCCAGTAGATTTGTAGGGAGTTGAAACTAGGGTTTTGAATTTTGTAACCACGAGAATCACTTTTTGCCGATTCAAGTAACTTAATGTGGATTTGACCAAAAGTAACTTGATGTGGAGAATAAAAGCAGCCATTACTATGCCATGGTTTCTAGTGGAGGTTGCATGCTAGGAAGGTTCATTATATCTTCACCCATTAGCATTTTCGTTTCTTTCCTTCATTTTTCTCATCATACTAAACTTTTTTTATATGATAGTTCACCGATCGATAACAAATCATATCATTTATGCACCAAAGTGTAAATTTGTACTTTTCAATTTAGGGTTGTTTTCTGGGACATTAGAGAATTTCCGAGCTCGAGAATTGAAGATTGTTTGTTTAAATCTCATCAATTACGCACTGACCACCTCAAGTTAGGACAGCATGTAAAGAACTTGCATGGTAGTTCATAAATTTCTGAGTAGTTATATCTTTGCACTCATAACCCTGGATAAAAAGTAAATAGACAGTGACCACTACGAGGAGAAATTTCCCTAGGTGGGGAGTGGTCATGGGTTGTCCGTCCACAGCAAGTCTCGTGGTTGCTGTCTTAATCGCGATGATTGGTATCACCACGACACAAACACATAGATCCCACCCAGAAATCTGATCTCCGGTGGGATAGAATTCGTGATGGCCAACGTCATGGTAGTTCTTAATCAAGGGGAAGTTCGATGGTGGTCGCCTCTGTTGCCATGGTTGTCGAAAGCCGCCGCCGCCCCCGCCACCACCACAACTAGAGAGAGATACCTTAGTGATCACGTTTTTTTTTTTTTTTTTTTTTTTTTTTTAAATCTGTGAGGGGGTTCGCCTCAATCATGACCACAGTCACGAGGTCGTCGACTGTTGCGGGATTTTCGCCAGCGCCATTGCAACAAGATTGCGAGTGAGAACAAATGAGCTTCGCTCTTTTCTTTTCTTTATTTCTTCAATTTCACCATCCTATCCAAGTGTCATATATTCATCTCACCCTCTAGAGGCAAGATAGCTTACATGCGGCATCCGAGGTACTTAGTCTGAACTACTCTCCTAAACATCGGATGTGACGATTCTATCTAGCCGACTTCCTATCGGACCACCAACAAGTGTCCCGGGCACTTGTTAACAAATGTATATTTCAACGATCTTACATCAATCGAGCATTATATTCATAAGTTCCCTGGGCCACTTGTTAAAAAAACTTCACAGGTTTTTAAAGTATTATTATACTCGTGTTCTGCATAATCAAATCTTGAAAATTGAAATGCTCCGAATACAATATTGATAAATGCCATAACAGAACCCTTTGAGTTTATTATGGGCAACTCGGGTACATAGCCGTTCAAAACCCATAAAATAAACATCCCCTTTATATTTTCCCATCGAAAAGACTAATTTGAAATGCATATTTTCCTATAGCACTTAAATTAAGTGCCCTAATCCAAGGAGACATCAAGACTAGACATCTACTAGTTTTTAATTTAAAGTCATCTTTATCATCTCGAATGTTCTATTGAAGAGGGAATGAAGCACAGACACTAAATAACATTCCGACCCTGCGAATGTCGACGGAAGTGTTAAAAATCCAGAGTTGCAAGGTCATTTCATGGCGAATTTCACAAGTACTGAAAATATCCGGAAAAGTCAGCAACTGAGCTTTTTGCTTTTCTCGCTCGAGTGGTCGATAACATAACACATGAAGCATTTTTATTGCATAATTAATCATAAACAATTTTAAATAGATCTTTAAAGAGTCATGTCAGGAAAATGGAGTTCCACAGAATTTCGCAATAGAGATAAGGTGATGATCCTGTTAATTTTTCAACGCTATATAATGACAATTTATTCTAAAGGGCCATCATGGGAGTTGATGATGGTGGCATTGGAATTTCCCTTTATTGAAAAAAGACAAACCGTCTAATAAAAGAAATGGACTAGTGCGTCGGAATGCCTGTTAAGCATATTATATAATAAAAATCGATTTTTAAACATTACTGACCCACTTCGTAACTTCGATTTTTAAATACTACTTGCCCACTTCGTAAATATTATATAGAAATTTTGATTATTAAAAAAAAAAAACTTGCAAATGAAAAATCAACAAAGGAGAAAAACTAGCAAAGCAATTGGGGGACATTGATGCTCTTGCCTCCACCACCGGTGGAGAATCTTCCCCTTGAAAAGTATTTCATCACTTCCCTGAGGACTTCCATTAGAGTAATCGAGTTGCTGGGCATGTGAACGGATCTGGTATATGCCGAGACAGATCTCATTTGTGATAGAAATTTATCTATTTGATTAAGAAGATAAGAAATTAAAAAGAAAAAGAATTTGATACTTGCTAAAAAGTTTAGAAAAATAATTAACTTGATGATAAGCTTGCGGCATAGAGGGCTATATTTTCCGGCATTTTTAGTTGGAGAAAATTCCTCCTACTAATTACTAGTCGGTGGTTTTTTTTTTTTTTTTTAAATTACACCAAGGTGATAATTTAAAAAAAGATTATCTTGCTCTCCGCATCGGAAGGCATAGACACCATACGCGTCAATTGGAGCTCATTGCCACTGCTGCTGTAATGCCTAAGCACTGCCACCACCTTGTTCAAGTAATCGCAACTTGTGAGCAGCCGCCGCACTGACCACAGTCATTGCCTCTCTATGCAACTCAAAGCTTGTAAACTATAGAAGATCTAATCTTAGATACGAGAGTAGACCTGAGCAGGTCTTTAAAAGGCTCTCGCCAAGCCCATACGGCGGATCCCCCGGGAAAATTCCCAAGTGGGGGTGTAAAACACTAGGGGTCTATCGGAGCCAACCGGAGACCTTAAACCCGGTAATGGTAACCAGCTGGGAGCCGTGTACCAACTTGGTAATAAGCTCCTGGGCCTCATTCTGACTTTGCTGCACTAGCCTCTCGACGACTGCTAGTCCGGTATCTTGAAAATGATGGCAGCTTATAGAAGATCTAATCTTAGATACAAGAGAGATCCTAAGTCCGAGATGGTCGATCTGAGGTCACAATGGCGACCATTGAGATCCCTTGATCTGCATGGCCATTGTACAATATCTTGATCTCAAGAGAGCAAAAGAGTCGATGTACATTCTTTGAATTAAAAGGAATTACATCCATAAGGTAATCTCATAATCGAAAGGGAAAACCCTCATCGTCCTCTCTTTGCAATTGATTGCTGCGGTCAACAGCTCTGCTGCGAGGCATGAAGATCCTCTTTCCCAAATTTGACTCCATTATTTTCTTAAATCATTCGTTAAGATGTACTAAGGTACCGAAGAAGACGCCGTGCGAGGTAGAGGATCCACATCCCCATTCGAGCACTAGGGTACATCCAAAAAGGCGTTCACAAGGGGATTCTAATTAGGCACGCTGCGGTAAGAACGAAAAAGGCACCACTATCCGAGCATCGCATCGCGGGATGGATTTTCATCCATAGCCAATAGATTGCAATCAAATTCCCAAGGAAGAAAGGAAGGACGAAGGAAGGATCATTCAACCTCACTAATTTTCCCATTGTGCCCGAATCAATCAATCCTCCAGATCTCCACCCACCAATGCCCGACCACACGACTTTCAACTTGGTGTTTTTTTAAGTGGATTCCACGGGCATGGCAAGCCTCCCAGCCCTCTCTCCACTTTTCTCGTCTCCCGAATCATTCCATGTCATTTCCTAACACACTTCCAGCCAATCGAGTGCCAAATTTGAAGGGAAAATCAAAGGCTACTTGGCCTTGTCGATTCTCTTGCCCCTATTGCTCGTGCGTCGGATTTTTCAACTCTCCATGTGGTCCTAATAATCAACTAATGGCAGCGCGCTTTCCATGTCGCTTGTCCGGTTATCGAACACGTGTCCCAAAATGCTGATGTGGTCCATTGACGAAAACTGTCCCTTTCAGAAAAGTCGTGTATGCTATCAATTCAATTTTTTTCCCTAGATTTGATTTTATTTTTAAATAGTGTAGAAGCCGATCATGAGCTTTTACAATATTCTCATTTAATCAGGAGTTAATTAATGGTTTGAAGAACCCTATTCTTTGCAGAAAGTACTAAATGAGAATCTGGCTTTTCTTGTCTATTTTGTGGTCAGGGTGCGGGAGAACAAGATCATATGACGAGGATTGCGGCTTTTCTTTATTTCTCATTTCAACATTTTTATAAAAATTCCAAATAAGAATACGAGGTGTTCTCATTTTTTTTCAAATAAGGATGTAAAATGGATATTGTTTCAAAAAATGACTTGAAATGGTCAAATCGTATTAAATAAGGATCCGAAGTGGAACTTGTCTTCAAATACGACTATTAAGTGATTATATTAGTCTTAAAGAATGGCCTAACCTCGTTAGCCAAAGGACATTTTAGTCTTCTCCTTGTTTAAATTTGTTTCATTTTTCCCTTTTTTTTTTTTTTTTTTTTCTCTTCTTCCCTTTACTTGCCATGGCAGAGTTTGCTAGCCTCAAGCAAGGGCTACCATCGCCCTTGTCGACGTCGGGCAAGGGCAACCCTCATTGGTGTCGGGGAGGGTCACCTCGCCTAAGCTAGGTAGGCGAGGCCAGTCGAGGCCAACCCTCACTCGACGTTGGCAAGTATTTCCCCTCGCTGGATTTGGTGAGAAACACCCTCGCCAAGTCAGGCGAGGACCAAATCAGGCGAGAGTCGCCCTTGCTTGATCTAGCGAAGGCAACCCTTACATGATGCCGGCGAGGGCAACCATCACCCTTGCCCAACGCCGATGAGGGTTGCTTGTCGCTATATTTGGTGAGGAATAGTCTCGACAAATTGAATGAGGGCCAAATATGACAAGGGCAACCCTTGCCTGATGCCGCTAAAGGTGGCCCTCGCTTGAGTACGACTTCCCTCCGCCATAGTCGGTAGAGGGAAGAAGAGAAAAGAAAAAGAAAGAAAACAAATAATTTTTTTTAAAAATATGCTTGGAATTTTTTTTTTTACTAAAATATCCCTTCTTTCAATGGCCAAAGTCTTTACTTGATATGATTTGGCTACTTTAGACCATTATTTAAGACGATTTGGTCACTTTAGATTTTTATTTGAAAAAATCTAGGCATCTCAGGCCATTATTTGGATTTTTTCTCCATTTTTATTGCTTTTTTTTTTCTTTGGGTGTGTTTCAGCATCATCTACACTACTACGCCGTTGAGAAAGAATACAAATATTTCAAGAGAAAATTGATCACCGGATTTCTTCATTTAAAAAAATAAAATGTAAAAGTGATCGTTGGGTCACTTGATTATTGCCCCAATGGTCATTGATCAGTGATCAATAATTGTTGGGGCCAATTTTTTTTTTAATTATATAAATTGGTCCCGTTCCCCTATCTCTCTCTCTTTTAATTATCATTTCTCAATCTCCACTCACATATCGCTTTCAAAGCACTCTTATTCTCTAAAACCGTTTGTCAAGTTCATGTACTTTTCTCCCTATACTGATTTAATTGCATTTTAAATATCACAGTGGAGAAGTACGACAATAGTGTCTGATCATCTCAATTGAATCCGACTTTATCGTGCGATTGACGTCAGACCGATTCAATGAGTTCTGAAACAAACCAAACCGACAATGAAGAGATACAACGACCTGATGATGGAGAGGAATTGCAGTGGTGAATGTCCAAAAGGTAGTCCCTACACAGACACTTCCCTACATGAGCAACTGTGGTACCGACTTCATGGACAAGAACGTAGGGTGTCTAGAATACATTCTGTCTGGAGATAAAGACCAATGGTATCGAGAAGGCTATTTGCATTATATGCGGCTACAAATCGTCAAATGGGATGGGCCACTGGAAGAGGCACCGACGCCAATTTGAGGAAGAGATAGTTAGGACAGGTGAAGGCTCTTCAAGTACCACACCGCATACCAGAAGCCTGTTCAAATTCGACGAGGCAAGAAATTAGCAGGAAATTAGCAGGAACTTGCATATTGTTTTTGTTGGAGGTTTGTTTGTCAAAACAAGCTAAGTGCGTTCTCCTTGTCCCACATAGGAAAAGTGGAAGGAAGTGGGCCAATTTATAAGTGAGGGGTTTCTTGTGTACCTCAAGGAATGATTGGATGGGGCTAGACTCCACCATACTTGCGTGTGGGTGCGCGATTATTTGGCGCACTTAGCACGCCCGCGGTTTAATTAACACTAATCCCTTTTGTTATTTTATTTTATTTTTTTGGTTATGTTATTAATTTTTAATCAATTCAAAGGTTGCTTTTTAGTTTGAGAATTTTCGGAAATGAAATATAAAAAATGAAATTCGAAATTTTATTTATTTAAAAAAATTATTATTCCAAATTTTGTTTGTATTTTTCAAGACAACCTTTGGAAAATTACTTATTCGGTTTGTAACTTTTCCCAAAGGGTTACAATTGTTTGGTTTTCAACTTCTTCCGAAGGGTTGTATTTGTTTATTCGAACAATTTTCTAAATGACGTGTTTGTTCATATTTTTTGGAAATTTTCACGAAGAGTTGCATGTAAGACTGTTTTATATATATACTTGTCGTTTTTCGGAAGAAAAAAATGTGATCATTTTCCGAACCTTCGTTCAGAAAAATTGTAGCCAATTTTTCGATTATTTCCTAGAGAGACCCTAGAGAAATACTAGAATTGCTATATAGTATTCTCAATTAAGAATTTGTTGTATCCTGAAGGATTTTTGCCCGTGACAATTAGCAACTTTGTGAGGCAAATAAATCTTTAAAGAAAGTGATATAACGCCTCAAAGTCTAACTTGAGTACTCTAAATATCCATTTTCATTGTTTTACTCAGTTCATAGCCATATTTTCCTAACAGTTTTGTCTTGCCTCCGAGAAGCCCTTTGGCGAGCCAAAGATCCCTACTCGTCCTCTCCATGCATATAAATTTGCTATCTCAATTCAAGCTTCTTTCCCTAACAACAAACACCATAAGCTACAAATCGTTGTAGTTTGTAGTTTGAGACGTGCTTTGGAGCAAACTACTCCAAATACATTGATAATGTTGGTGAAAACAATGTCGACCGTCTAAACTGGTGGAAGAGGAAAGCCACTGGTTCAGATTTTTCCACCATGGCTCATGAGATACCAACGGTCAGGAGAATTACTATAAAAGTCATAAATCTATTGCAATTATGCTAATTCAGTCATAAACTTTTTTTTTTTTTGGTTAATTTAGTCATAAACCTTTTACAATTGTGTTAATTTAGTCCATCCGGCCAAAAATGGCCGGCCAACGCTAATGTGGACGCCCGCCGAGGACAATTGGCCAGTGAACACTGATGTGGCAATTTTATAAATATTTTTAAATGTTTTTTTTTGAATTTTTTTATTTTTTTTTTAAATTTCTTCTTCTTCTTTTTTCTTTTTTTTTTCCAACCTTTTCCTTCCTCTGGCCGCCTACCGGCCACTGGCGAAGGCAAGCCTCGCCCAGCGATGGCGAGGTCGCCATCGCTAGATCTAGCGAGGCTCGACCTTGCCATGGATGGGCGAATCTCGGACAACGATAGGTATTAGTTATTTGCAAAAAAATTCGGAAGGACTGTGGTAGGTCATGATTGGTTTTTGCAAGAATTGCCAACAAATGAATGTGACCCACATAAACAAGAGGATTCCGACTTCACATTATCAATTAAATCATGGTCAAGAACATCATTAAACATTCTCTTTGGTCAAGCATTATTAGGACACCGCCACGTATAATTTATTTATTTTTTTCAAATATTTCATTATGTACTTGTATTTCAATCCGATATAGTTCACTGAGTTGTTTCTTCCTCAATTGATTTTCTATTAATATTAATATATGAAAATCCCGTACCTGGCACGGCTCTGTCCCCGGTCAAGGCAGTGGATAAGGGATGATACTAACGTAGGCGTGAACTTTCCATTTTAAATTGATTTTTCTTTTCCGGAGGGCCGAAATTATTAATTAATACAAAGAGTTTGAATGTCAAGAAGTCACGGCTAACGTCGTTTATGGTGCAAATTAAATTCAATATATATATTGCCCTAATTACAAGAAAAAAGAGTATTTAAATTGGCCCTAGGAGATGACTTGGGTCATGTGATGATTTATTCTGGAAGTCTTAAGATGGTAAAGTGGCAGCCTAGCTACTTCAAAAAAGAAAAGAATCTAGATTAAAATAAGATTATTTATTGATGTTATTTATAAGATTCCAAACAATATATTTATTATACTTCATTTAAGTTCACAAACTTAAACCTTGTGAGTTAATTAGGTCATTTGACGTCGTACAAATATGAATTTGATTTTACTATAACTGCATTCATATATTCGTCCATTATGTTCTTTTTTTTTTTATCATATTTCCCTATCGTATGCTCATGTACAAGATATTATCAATTGTTTATCAATCAAATCGAACTAGTCCACTAATGTCACTCATATTACAATCACGTTACATCACAAAATGTCGCAACAAATATCATGTTATCGTGACATGCATAATTAGTTAGCATGCTTAGATCGTGGATTTAGTAGCATTTCAGGTGATTTTGACTCAACCAATCTCTACGAGCACACTTAGATCGCGCTGAACGCCCACTTGCATTAGATTGAATCTCTATTCACGAGACAGCTGAGATAGTCTTTCCTGCCAGAATCCGAATGGCACAAGAACACTTGTGCCAGATTCCTTCTACCAACCTACATGTCGGATTTTCCGATTACAATGACAGCATCTCCAGTCAGTTCTATATGAATATTTATTGAAAGAATTTAAGTAAGCTTGCTTCATCTTTAGGTGTCTTGATCTTGAACTGCTGAAAATGCAGCATATATAACTATGCACGCACGGTGCCTTGAGCCGTGCACTAACCGACTCCATCATTCTTTAATCTCGAAGATCAGCCCTTTGATTTAGGCACATTAAGGTCTGACATTACTCTCTAATCAAGGGCCCTATACCCAAGATTGCCAGCTGTTAAAATAAATTTTCGGCAAAAATATCTTCTGATCCATAGAAATATTCAAAGCGGTACCGCCGCTCGGACGCGTTTACCCCCCCGTTATGCTTCTGTCCAAATCGGCCGTTAAACATCGGGTTATCATTAGCAAGTCGAGATATTCTCTCTTTCGAAAACAAGGTCGTTTCAGTTCGCTTATTGAAGAGCAAACCACACAATCGTTCTTGTTCTTGTTCTTGTTCTTGTTCTTCTTTTACAGCGGCGCCGTTTCCTCTGGCGATGCGCCCCTTAAATTGAGATCGAGATGATAGCAAATCGACCATGGTTCTGCACTTCGGACCTAAGTAAGTTGAGCTGAATTTGTTCATCTTAGCAATTTCATCACTGTCCTAATCTTCATCTTCACTGCCATATAACTGAATGAGAAACGAAGAAAAAGAATAATGAAAGAAGGCAATGGCTGTGTGGCCCAAAAGGTGCACAAAAGAAAAGAGCAACGACCGAAATGAGGAAGGCTGAAATGAGGTGGGCTAAAATGAGAAATGAGAGCTTGTTTTTTGCCCATGAATAAGCCAATTTGATCCTGATTGACTCTGGGCCTTAGAAATATTCAAGTCTCTTGGGTGATCATGTCTAATCTCTGAAGAGGCCCAAGAGAATGGCAATTGACATGCTTGAGGGTTTAAGTCAAATCCAGCTCAATCCATTTTCTGATTATGAAATTCATCGTTTGTGGACTTGGGTAGACAAGTGATTTCGTAGGTTGATTTCATTGACAATTGCACGATCAGTTCTAGACCTTTTGTATTCGTATGTACAGATCTATCCTACATTTATCGTATGAACTTGGGTAGAAAATATAGTTCTTGTCGAAAAGCCGAAAGAAATGATCCTTTCCACCATATTGGATTTGAGTTTATTGAAGTAAAATTTTTTCTCTTTCATATTCATGTCATGTTTTGATGAATGATTCAAAGAGTGATTCTCGTTATAATTATACTTGTTTATGAGCTTATGTGGACGTCCATGGTTAACTGAGCTTATGTGGACGTCCATGGTTAACTTTCTTCTTGAAGCAGAGCTCATTCAATTGCTCATATTCTTCAACTGCATAATCATGTCAAGTATGTAAATTATTAAATTTTGCATTACATTTTCAAGAAGAAAAACAATGCGTTTCCCTCCCTACAACAAAAGGCACTGTTTGCTAAGCTTGCTTTAGTAATTAGTCTAAAGCAAGGTTGTCAAGACAGCCCTTTCATCTAGGATCGCCAAGAGGTTCAAGAAGTTTAGTGGTCATTAGATTTTACCAATTTGTTTGAGTTCGTAATATAGCAATGTACACATTTGAAGAAGGAATATCAGTAATACAGTATCAGAAGATATCGCCAGGTACTGGCTACAATTGATAGTATGAACACTGCTAGCCATACGTGTATTCAAATCATTTTAAAAACAAAAAAGAAAAGAGTGTGTTGCGAATCATTCTGTAAAGAAAGATTTAGTTTTTGAAATATGTACTATGAGTAAAATAATTCGAACCCTAATCTCTCTCCTTATTCAATAAATTACAATTGCCAGACACCAAATTCTTGACAAAACCTGTTTTGCAATTTGTAATATAGAAGCCTCTCAAGCTTTGAATTGACATTGACATTAGGGACTCAGGGAGTTAAACTCTTTGGGTTTTCCTTACTGGTTCAGGGAATGATTTTCAGGATAAAGAACTTAGTAAGATAGTTCATGCAGTAGGGAGATAAATATGTTGAAAACAAGTGAATTTGAATGATCCGGTTAACATCCAATTCATTTCAGTGCAAGAGTGATCTGAAAGAGGTGATTAACATGTGTGAATATCAAAATGAATCAAGAAGTGATAATAGTAGGCATTTCCATATAGTTGGCACTTTGATTGAAATCTCCAGCCCTGGGGATGTGATTCTGCCAAATGCCATCATCATAAGTGAGGGGATACATCAAACATCAACACTTATCTTTCGATGCTTGCTTATAATATTGCCAAGATCGCCTACCATAACAGCAGTATCCCAGATAGTCTCCCCACGGTTTATATCCCTCTCAAGCATGTTCATCTGTCATTTTTTTGCTATATCCTGAAGAAACCTTGTTGAATATCTGAACTTCAGTCGTTCAAGTCTGAAAAGGAGAAACCAAAAACGTATAGCTCAAGGCAAAAGGCATTATCTGTGCTTCCTAGATTAGGATTATTTAGGTTCAGTAGCTGCACTTCGGTCTTTCAGGTCCAAAAGGAGAAACCAAAAATGCTAGCTCAAGCTTCACGGCATGACTAACCTGCAAGCATAATAAGTTCACTCCTGAAGCACCTGCAACTCTATCGTCGGTTTTACTTTGCTATCCAGAAAGGGAGCAGTTGTGACAAGAACTATGAAGTTTTGGATAAGCCCAACCCTGACAACGCGCAGTTCCTTAATTACTCCTTGTCTGCCACCAAGTGAAATGCCTGAAAGAAAGTCAGAATAGATTGACCGAAAAGATTTTACGAAACTGGTCAGGATGAATACAAGTTAAAGGATCCTCCCAAGAAATGCAGGTAGCAAGGTAATGGTTTACAATCAAAGAATATGTAAAGAGTTTCCTAGCTTCCATGACAGTAAGTTTAATCAACTAGAGCAATTTCACTACCTTCAACTTTGGACGTTTTCTCCATTCCGTTGGTTCACCAACTCCATAGAATAAATCCCAGCATGATACAAGAGTCAAGACCATATAAATCAGATCTTCTCACAACTTCCATCTCATGGAAAAACTCAGAACCAAGTATCCATTGCTAAAACAGATTTCAAAAGAGCTCATTTACAAGACCATGCTCCTGAAGACCTCCCTAATGACAAGTTCTCAGTATTGCCAAAGGACGTCCGGACCAGACATCTGCAAATTCTTTGTTTTTAAATGGATATTTCCTCGGTCAGGTCCATATAAATGTATACCAGCAACATGATTTGCATCTTTTAAAACAAGCACTTGCTTCGTAGATATGCAATGCAGTTACTTTGAAGAGTTAAAAAGTGTATTTTTATCTTTTTTATTAAGGAAATCCTTTTTTTTTTTACCTTGGTTTATAAAAAATGAAGAGTAAAGAAAATGGATAACAAAAAATAAACTAAAATATTAAAGTATAAGAAAGATTAATATGGAAAATATGTATAAATACAATAACTAGTAAGATATCTTAATAAAGAGCAACACAATTGAAAGGAAATGATTTCCCCAATTTACAAAAGAAATGATCAATTGAAATTTAAGGTGATATTGTTAGTATTTGAGATAATTTAGTTTTCTTTCATTTCCTATAATTTTTTGATTTATTTTCACAGCAACTAAGAATCAAAGAGAGATTTCCTTAAACAAGAAAAGATTATGCAAAATATATTTTTACACCTCAAAAGTCATGAAATTTTAACAGAAAAAGTGATATTGTGAGTATTTGACATAATAAATGTTTAAAGAGGAATCGTGTAAAGAGTTCAAAATTTGGGAGCAAATGCATATTCCTCCTAAAGTTTAGGATGGTTTTGTGTGATTTAGGGCGGTGCTGTCTCCACATCTTTTTTTTTTTTTTTTTTTTTTTGGGTGGGGGGGCTGCACCCATCTTCTTATGTTAACCGATCAAATTAGCTTTCAACTCCAAAAAGTATATATACATATTTCGACCAAAAAAAAAAATTCTTCAAAACAAGAAGATGGGTATAGCCAAAATTTCTTGTTTTATTCTTTTTTGCACCTAACTTGAAGAGAACAATTTACTTTTTCCTCCATAATGGCAAGGAAAAAACAAATTAAAACTATGAAGATGTAGGAAAAAGCTTGCACTATTTCTACCCAGTTATTAGCTCCTAGCAACTCTTATGATATTGATTTGACTACATTATTCTTAGTGGGTCCCACTTTTAATTTAAAATTATCTCCTAAATTTTTTTTCTCCTTTTCTTTTGTCAATTTACTAAAAAACTAAAACTACTAACATCCCTTTTGAACAACTTTTTTCACCTTAGCCACTTCTCTCATATCCATTATATTTCAATGGTTCCTTTATGTTTTTTTATAAAAAAACAAAAGAAAAAACTTATTCTCCATTGTTGTAATATGAGCAAGCACCAATCATATATCAGAATAAAGAAATGTTTGTCTTGTTTGCAAATTGTTTACTTTATTTCCATAGACTATCTTCATGATCATGAATTTTTAGATCTCAATTTTTGAGACAAATTTACGAGAACTTACTCAAAGATTGTAAGGAAAATCCATTGATTCTTAATTACATTAAAAATATATGACTTCCTTTCAAATAACTTTTTTGCCTCTACTTAGATAGATTTACACATGCATTTGAGGAGTCATGTTACTTTAGAAGCTCTAGGAGCACATTCGACTTTGAATGCATATCTACAAGTCTCAATGGGGATTTGAAGATCATTGTAAGGAAGTCATTCGACTTTAAAATCATATCTACAAAAACTAAAGGGACACATTTGACTTTAAGATCCTTTTCGTGCTTGCTTGGAAAGACTTCAACCTACATTTTTATGTGCTTAATTTTGTCATATTTTTAATTTGTTTTTCAAAATATCTTTACAAAACCTCATGCAATGATACATGAAAAAAAATGATTATTTGACTACTAGATTCACCAAAAACACGTTTGGTAAATTTGTATAATTTTTTATTTCTTTTAATTTTTTAATATTTTAATTTTACTTTTTCTATTTTCTTTCTTATTTTTCTTATTTTCTTATTTATTTTTCCTTTCTTTCTTTTTTCTTTTTCCGGCCACGGCGAGGCTCGGCCCCCAACAGGCGAGCCTCGGCGTCCGGGCGAGCTCGCTAAGCAATTAAAATATGGCCGAGGCCGGCGATCGAAAAAAAATAAAGAAAAAGAAGAAGAAAAAGAGAAAAGAAGAAAGTATGGACTACGGCATAATGACACATTAATTTTATAATTAAAAACAGAAAATAGAAATCCATATAAAAAAAATTGGACTAGATGATTCTTTTTGGTAGATGATTCTTTTCTTATGTTTAGGCTTTTTGTGAATAATAATTTCCTAGTACAAAAAAAAAGAGAAATATCAATTCATTAACACAGTAATTTGTTAGCTATCAACAAATAGACTATTCTTTAAAAACGAATTTTATTCCAAATGGAGAAAGAAAAGGAAAAAAAATTATTAAAGAAAAGAAGAAAAAAATAATGCAAGGAATAAATTTAAATTAAGAGTGGGCCCCACATTTAACCTTGAAATTTTGCCTCTAGTAAAATTGAAACAAAAAAAAAGAAAAAAGGAAGAAAATTTATTAAATCAAGAATGGGATCTACAAACAGATAATGCAGTCAAATCAATGTAATAGGGATGACATCATGAGCCAATAAAGGAATAAAAATAGCGTAATCAATAAAAAACAACAATTAAAAAGAAAAAGGGAAAGATGGAGAATGGAATATTTTTATTGCTTAATTAAGAAGAAAGTTATATATGCTTATCGTGAATCATGCCCTCAATTTTTTTTCTGTAATAACTAAAAAGTTATGAATATGAAGAAGCCGTAACTAGCTAGATTTTAACCTCCATCAAAATCATTATCCCATAATGTTTAGACAAAAGAACAAGCAAACGAATTTCAAACAACTCAAATCCAGCAACATTGTATTTTCAACAACTAAATGAATTCGTGATTGCAAAAAAAGGAAAAATAATTAAGAGACTGGGGGAGAGGGGGATAAAGCTAATTATTGGACCAGGACAAAATCTTGTGACGATGAATACTCTGATCAATTAAATTAAATAAAACATGTGTGTTTTGGCCAAAATAGCTCAATAATAATACAGATTATTGTTAGTTCTATCGCTAGTGTAACAAATTACTTATGCATTCATCTTGAACAAATTACAAATGTGTCTCGAGTTAATTTTTTGATTGAATCGTTTCGCACATTTCATTCATCAAATGATCATTTCTTACGTCGTCGGTTAACATAACAACAACAATAACAACCATAATAATAAAGGATGAATGCCCTGAAAATTATAAAACATGTTGCGAAATCGCAATTGAGTCAAAAAATTTAAAAGGAAGTGTAATTAAGTCCGAAGACTCATTTATATTTTTTATTTGTCAAGTTCGAAAAATTGATAGGACTTAAATACACATATTTGAAAAGTTGTAAGACTCTATTGCACTTTTCAAAAATTTTGAGATTTAATTGTAATTTCTTAAGGAGTTTTAGGACATAATAATGATAATGCAGTTGTCCCAAGGCGTCACTATCTTCGAAACCCTGGAGCTCGCCTGTGGCGAATAAGACAAACAATTAGGTCCGCCCGTGCCGCATTCATGCGGTGTTGTGAACTCGCATCGTAATCAATGCTCCCATCACCCCCCCTATCCACGCGCTCTTCCGCCGCGTGCCCCTCGAGCCCTCGCCCCTTACGGGAAAATGGCGCTCCGTGATTGGAGCGTGCGGCCCACGCGGCGTTCCCGCGAGCGGTTCAGGAAGTAAAACCCCCCTGGTCGGACTAAATTAAAGATTCCCCCTCGCCCTCTGCTCGAATAGGAAAATAGCCCACGATTCACATGGAGGCCGCAGACAAGAAGAGGAGACCGGACCGCTCACGCGCCGCGCGCGCGCGTCTCGGTTTTGGGTTGCCGCAACGGCTGGAAAAATTGGTGAAATGCATGGCCCCCACTGGGTCCCACTCCACAATCAATTTCATGGTTCGAGTTCCCATTGGAAATGTTGAAGCTATAAATTGAGTCAACGTTGGTGATTTCGTGGGTTGACTGCTTTTTCTTTTGAATTTGCATGTATTTGATTACTTTCATCTGGAAATCTTCTTGTCAATTTAATGAACCGACTCTCTCGGTGAGATTTCATCCATGAGCATTGTACTCTGAAATTTGCTTTCGATAATAGAAAGTAATGAATGCTTATTAGCTTTATGATAACATTGTTTGCTTTTTTTTTTAATTGTTTTTTCATGACTCGTTTGACGAGTGATGACAAAGTATCAATGTAGTGCTACAAAATGTTGGAATTCTACATGCACTTATTTGATGTTTGCATTAGTGCAATTATATGTTCGTCACAATAGCGAAAGTTGCCATGAAAGTAACTACTTCAAATTTTGCTAACAAAGCTGCCTATGTATGTCATGGGAACCAACTTTCGACAATCCAAATTTATTATCTAAGTCAAGTAGCAAGAACTAGTTCTTAGCCTTGATGCATTCAGGTCATCCAACATGAACAATATCAACCAATCAATAAATCAAGAAAGATTTTGTTAAAACATGTCTAGAGATACTTGATAAACAACTAAATAAGTAAATATTGTGATACATCAGTGCTATAAAAACATTGAATAATTTCTCATTAAATGAGTAATTAGTGTGTCATGGAAAGGAAAGCACTTGGTTTAAGAAGATTCATTAATGATTACCACTGAAACTAAATTTGATAGAATTGGATCAATCATTATCACGATGGTAGGTAGTAAATAATGTTATTATTATTAGTATGCTTACTCTCTAAGATTACTCATTGAAACGACTAGCGCTCCAAAAAAGAATTCCCCATTAAAATTCTTTGTCTCGCACATATAAACTTTATTAAATTCTTAATGTACGTGGACGAAATAACAAGTCATGTTAGAGAGAGAAAGAGAAAGAGAGAGAGAAAGAGAGAGAGAGAGAGAGAGAGAGAGACAGGTCACTCATTTCCATAGTGCAAAGACCCCCTTCTCCACTCCACTCCATTGTGCTCCGCCGAAGCATCGCCAGGCCACCCCCACGCCTCCTCACGCGCCGCCGCTCCCGCCGTCACCGCCACGGGTCTCCTTCCCTCCCCCTTCCCGCTTCCCCCTTCCACGCTTGCCTCCGCTTCCGGGCAGCCCCGACAATGGCGCCGCCGCTCCTCGCTCCCCTCCTGCTCGGCTCCCTCGCGCTCCTCCTCTTCTCGCGGCTGCCCCCGGCGGCGGCGGCGGCGGCGGCGTCGGCGTCGGGTCAGTTCCGCTTCGCCTGAACGCGTTGTCTCTCTGGGTTTTTGCTTTCCTCGCGAGTGAAATTCGTGGCCGTTAGGACCTTGTTGTGCTGCTTCCGCTTGTGTTTTGCTTGAGTTGATTTAGTGGGTTGCTCTATTTTGCTCTCTTTTGCCGTTCTTGATCGCTGTTTCCCGGAATGGGGCTCTTGTTCCATCGAGGGTCATTGCGTTAGTGCCTGAAGTGTGATGCAAACGTTCGATGTTTGGACTGCGCCGTCGATTTCCTTTCTCCCTGCTGAACTGAACCTGGGTTAGTGGCGATTGCTGCTGCTGTGCTTGTGCAGAGTGCCCTCTGGACTTGAGCGGTTCGAATTTCACGTTGGTGGCTTCTCTGTGCTCCAACAAGGACAACAGGGCTAAGTGCTGCCGCTACATAAATGCGTGCGTGGCGGTTTCTGTTGCTCGGTATGCGAACGCGACGAGCAATTTGGGGGTCACTGCTGATTTGGGTGAGGTCTGCCTGAGTTCGATATCGGAGACCTTGGGGCTGTATGGGGTGTCGAAGAACGCGACGTCGTTCTGCGGCTTCGGAACGAAGATCCCTGTCTACTATGAGTGCGTGGGCCGGACAAATGTGATGCAAATGCTGCAGTCCCCGGGGTTTGGGGAGGTGGTCATGAATTGCAGAACGCCGCTTTCAGCAGAGAGCGATTGCAGAAAGTGTGTAAATGCTGGCATCATGTATCTTCATCATGTGGTAGGAATGGATGACAATGTTACATTCAGCACTTGCCGAGATGCAACGTTTGCTGCCCTTGCAAGTCAACTTGATTATGTATCTTCGGTCAACATCGCCACTTGTTTCTTTGGTGTTGAAGGGCTAAGTACTCTACCAGGTATGTGCAGCTATGCAAAATCAGGAGACAGCTACATAGCATCTCCAGAAGCATTTGCTCCAACTTGGTTTGCATGAATTATATACCTTTGTTTTTAAATCTATTTATCCAACCATGCTGTGTTTAACTTTATGTGAACTGCCAATTTCCACCCTTGTTTTCAATGGTGGCATGACCGGACAAAGCAAGATAATTTTGGGATGGGGATGTCGCATTTGTAATGGAATTGATTATCACTCATCTTTTCCTGAAACCTTTCATGTTATGCATTTTACAGAATATCCAAATAGTTAACAGGCGAGCAAGATGTTGTCCAAAAAGAGATATAGTAATACCATGGTAATGTTGATCAATTGTTCTTATGAGGGTACCGAAACAAATGTTCCAGTAGGTAACCAAGTAATTAATTCCCCATTTCCTTTTTGTTTATAGCACTGATCTAGTGAGAGAATATAAATTATTATCCAGTTATTGTGACAGACCGCTAGAAGCATCCTTAAGTTCAACTAAGTGGGAATCTGGGTTTGGTTTTCACTGCTTACCAAAAAGGTTATGCCATCTAGATGTAATTGGCCTGGACATATTCTAAGGCCTGTGAGGCCAGGCCCAGTTAATTTTTTGTCATTATCATCGGCGCTGGCAAGTTGCTCTCTTCTTTGATCGGGGCATGCTGATCATTTTGTAAAGAATAAATGACACTTTTGTAAATCATGCGCAGACTTTGGCAAGGGTTTTAAGGCCCAAACCCTTGCTTGGCCCTCCCAATGATCAAATCTAGTTTACATGATTTTTAAGCTTGTTATGTTGCTACTGTTTGAATTTCTTTTCCTTAACTTCCCTCTCTTCATGTGCTTAGTCGTGATTGGTAGCTAGCTTAATTGGGTTAAAGTTCAAGCTCCGAAGAAATTCAAACATGATGGAAGCATTACGATGAAAAGGAGGATGTGTCTGGGTATTCAAAATTGCCTATGCTTTGGACTTCAAGACAACAACAATAATAATAAATAAAAGGATGTGCTTTGACTTCCATTAAAGATATCATGGTACCTCTAAATGCCTACTCTTCTCAAATGCCAATCCTTCTGCCTTCTTTATCTTCTTTTATAGATATAGCCTACCACAGATGTACTGTGACTGTTTATATAGGATTACCTGATGGTAACTTTCTTTGACCATTCAAAACATGGAGGGAGTGATACTCCATTCAAGTATGTTACTAGGATGTCTAAGCAATCTTGATGATTGTTCTGAAAAAGCATTCTTGCTCTCTCCTTGTTTTTCTTTTAATGTAAAGATGGTTAATTTATTATCTTTTCTCCTGTAGACACTGCTTCTATAGATTGGGATGTTTTGACAAAGTTGCAGATTGATTTGCTTATGCCTTTATGGCTGCATCTTTATCCTTTTTGGCTCTTAGTTGTCTTGTGAGTTCTAATGTGATGGAGCATGTTTGAGACTTATAGTTTGAGTGAAACATTGCCTTTGATCTTTAATGCATCGAATGATGGAATTTTCCATGAATGCATCAGATCCTGTACTCGAGCTTTAAACTTATTGGTATATTTTGTGCATGTGATGCTAGTTTCCAATTCATCCCAACCGGCAGACTCTCCTAAAGCTTCTCCAAGTCCTGTGGTTGCTGCTAGCCCGAAACAACTGATACTCGGTGTGCCTTTGAATGAGACCCACCACCCCTACCACCTGACACTAGTTCCAGGTGTTGGCATTGCTGTTACAGTAGTGGCTGTTTTGATGCTGGTTGTGTTGGTATTTCTGATTCGTAGGAAGAACAGAGAGCTAGAGGACTCTGAGGATATGGATATGAGGTCTTCAAAGGTCTTCCCTCCTCCTCATTCAGTGAAAAAGTTTCAGGATGGTACTCCTCTCTCTCTCTCTCTCTCTTTCTCTCTCTACTCCCCCCCAAAAAAAACCCAAAAATATATTTACTGAAATGCCCACCATATGTTGCTTCTGATAAATTATGGGCTTGCAGGTCAGTCATTGATGTTTCGGAAATTCAGTTATAAGGAGACCAAGAAGGCAACGGATAATTTTAACACTGCCATTGGACAAGGGGGATTTGGAACTGTTTACAAAGCGCAATTTAATGATGGTTTAGTGGTTGCAGTAAAGCGAATGAACAAAGTCTCAGAACAAGGGGAGGACGACTTCTGCAGGGAAATAGAGCTTCTTGCTAGGCTTCATCATCGTCATCTGGTTGCTCTTAGAGGATTTTGTATTGAGAAGCGTGAAAGGTGAGAAGCGAATTAGTTTTATCCACACCAAAGTCTAGACTCCCCATCTCCCACCACACGTGCACTCATGCCTCGCAGGCTGATGATTCAATTTCCGTGGGTCATCTTCTGCTTGCATGCATGTACACATGTACACATGTACACATCTACACAATGAGTGGGTGAGTGCTTCTGCATTCACGTGACTGATTTGAACTGGAGTAATTAATTGATTTCAGCTCTCTGCAGGTTTCTTATGTATGAATACATGGCAAATGGAAGCTTGAAAGAGCATCTTCATGGTACACATGTTTTTCTTGCACCGATTTTATGGATCTCTCTCTCTCTCTCTCTCTCTCTCTCACACACACACACACACACAAACACAGAGCATAGGCACAATCTACTGCACCCATGTGTACGTGCTAAGATGTATGCAGACTCGTAAGTGCATACTTGTTGAGCGAAATCATGAGCCAATCACTTAACATTTATTACCATGTACTGAATATTTAAGTGATGCTTACATTGAAGTTGTTCTTACACTGCTATATGAACACATTCATAAAACCACTAGGCTTTTTTGTTTTAGGGTTCCTTAGGCATCATGTTGTTGACTTATCCATTGTGTGCAGCACCTAACAGAAATCCTCTGAGTTGGCGGACAAGGATCCAAATAGCCATTGATGTGGCTAATGCTTTGGTAATTTTGAACTTCCGTGGTCATTTGGAGTGATTTAACTATTTCTTATCAACGTCTTAGTCTTTGGGTCTTTGGACTTTTACATTATCAATGCAGGAGTATCTCCATTTCTATTGTGATCCTCCCTTGTGTCACAGAGACATCAAGTCAAGCAACATTTTACTCGATGAGAATTTTGTTGCCAAGGTAGGATAGTTCTGTGAAAGTGACTCTTTGATTAGATCTTAGCTCCCAATATACATTAATCCAAGTTCAATTGTAAAATTGGATATCCCTGATGTAATCTTTGCAAGATGCTAAGTACCAGGAAGCCAGAGACTTCCTTGACGTATCAAATTGATTGCTTCGGGTGACTTTTCTCATTTCTTGTCATCTTTGAGTCTAGGTTGCTGATTTTGGTCTCGCACATGCTTCAAAAGATGGCTCAATTTGCTTTGAACCTGTAAATACTGATGTACGAGGAACTCCAGGTCGAAAAAGCTGCCCTTTGGTTAATTATCTACATTGTTTTAATCAATATCTAAGCCTTACTTTTTTCCCCAGGTTACATGGATCCTGAGTATGTAATCACTCAGGAGCTCACGGAGAAGAGCGATGTCTACAGCTATGGTGTGCTATTGTTAGAGATGGTAACAGCAAGACGGGCCATACAAGATGGCAAGAATTTAGTGGAATGGTCTCAAACATATCTGACATCTACTCCTAGAATACCTGAGCTTGTGGACCCCAGAATTAAGGACGCCTTTGATTTCGACCAGCTTCAGACCATATTGAGTATCGTGCAATGGTGCACTCAGCCAGAAGGACGGGCTAGGCCTTCGATTAAACAGATTCTTAGGCTTCTATATGAGACTTCAGATCCTGTCCATAGTGGGTTCCTGCAAACCGATGAAGAGGGAGAGTTTGGTGGATGTGCAGGTCGGGGAAGAGCAAGTAAAGGAAAAATGCATAAGAACGATGCCGTTTTTAACAGTAGTGATGTAAGATATCTAGCCTCTTCTTCCAGTACATCTAGGTCACATGGCAGTAGAAGCTTTTTGCTTGAATCCGGGTCACCACAATCTCCTCCTAATATGCTTTCACTATGAGGCCTCTGTTTTCTCTGAGTTTTTAGGGAGTTAGAAAGCAAAGTACAGGGCAATCTAAGCCAGCAAAGGGAAGGGATTTTCTTTTATAATTTCTCTTGAGATTTTCCATATATGCTTTCAATTTTTGTTGTGTGTAGCCTTAAAGAGGATGTCCACCCCTTGAGGTTTTTCAGCTAGCCTCGGTGAGCGGGTAAAGTTGAATAATTGTAAGGTTAGTGTCACAAGTTTGCTCAGGATTTTTTAAAGAGGTTACAAAGAGTTGCATGTGCTTTTATGATATCATGAAATTCTGAAAAGTGCTCTGTATATCATTCTCAATAAGAAGCAGTATTGCTAGTGTATCTCCTCCTTTTATTTCTTGTATTAGGAACCTTTTAGACCGGATGTGCATTCCTTCATCTAGACAGGCTAGCAGATGAACCGGATAGTATATCTATCAGAAGTCCAATGCCCGTTTGGCTTCATGTCCTTAATATTGTTACTTTTTGCTTTTCACACCTCTGTGCTGGGGACCTTCAAACTCTAAATTCTTTTGGGCAGCTTTTTATAAGTTGTCGATAAATGTTCTTCAATGTTCTGCTCTTTGAATTGAATCTTATTCCTGTCTGATACTAGCCGGGCAAATGATTCCATTTAGAAAATGCGAACAATTGTCATCTCGTCAAAATGATCTCCAATGGCAAAATAGATTGCTAAATTTGCAGGGGTAATTATACTGTCTGATGACAAGCTAGAGGGTTGAGATCTGTCAAAACTTGTTATGAAAAAAGCCCTAATCCTTCTTCCTTCTTTTCATTAGATTGGTTCTCATGTTGGCTGAAATCTCGAATAAACCGAACCTTTTGAATGCCTCTACCCGTGGAGATTCTTATGATTCAACTTGCTGGGAGGTTGGCCATTCCATATCCTTCTCCTTATTGCCCTTCTTGGTCGATTGAATCTACGATGGGCCGATAGAATCTGAGATCGCATTCGATGATCCAATGAACAATAATATTCTACTCCATTTTCATTGGGTATGTCGATCGTAAACTTCGACACATGCACGATCCTTGAAAAATGCTCCAATGAACAATAGTATTCTACTCCATTTTCATTGGGTATGTCGATCGTAAACTTCGACACATGCACGATCCTTGAAAACTATCGTTTAGCGTCAACCATCTGCACTTATCTAGCTTGGCCGGCTAATAGTGCATCTTACATTTTGGTTTCATCGACTTGGTCACGTCCATCACCTCTCAACATATTTTTGCACGAGATATGGTTATACATAGAAAGAGTTTGGTCCTCTATATAAACCAAGCTAATCTTTTCTTATAGTTGTGAGACAAAACTGTTCAATTACAGAGACTTATGCGAAATGACAATGGAATATGATATGCTTTTTAAGCTCTTCCTTGTCATCTCGACTGTAGTGTATGCTTTGGCCACAGACTACCGAAAACCCTACATAATCCACATGGACAAATCAGCATTGCCCGCTTCGTTCTCGGGTCACCATGATTGGTACACGTCGCTTTTGTCATCCCTATCATCGTCCCCTGATGAAATTGATCCGACCCATCTTTATACATACAACCATGTCTTGAATGGATTTAGTGCAGTACTGTTAGAGTCCCAATTAGACAAGCTGGAACAGGTTGCCGGTCATGTTGCATCGTATCCGGACACATTCGGAAACGCTCACACAACATATACTCCTAAGTTTCTTGGCCTGAACAAACAGAAAGGGCTTTGGCCGAGAGCCAACTTTGGTGACGGCATGATCGTCGGCGTCTTGGACAGTGGGATATGGCCTGAGAGTGAGAGCTTCAAGGACAAAGGCATGTCCCCTGTGCCGGAGAGATGGCAAGGCTCTTGCGAGTCCGGGGTGGAGTTCAACTCGTCCAACTGCAACCGGAAGCTCATCGGAGCCCGGTCATTCAGCAAAGGAATGAAGCAGCGCGGCTTGAACATATCGACGACTGATGACTACGATTCCCCGAGGGACTACTGGGGCCACGGGACCCACACGTCGTCCATAGCAGCCGGGAGCCCCGTGATAGACGCTAGCTACTTCGGCTACGCCAAGGGCACGGCGATGGGTATGGCACCCGCTGCTAGGCTCGCGATGTACAAGGTGCTATTCCTGAACGACACGTATGATTCAGCTGCAACGGACACCCTAGCAGGCATGGACCAAGCCATAGCAGACGGCGTCGATATATTGTCTCTATCACTAGGATTTTTCGAGACACCGTTCGACCAGAATCCGATTGCTGTAGGAGCTTTCGCAGCAATGGAGAGAGGAATCTTCGTTGCTTGTTCAGCAGGTAACGGCGGCCCTCATGGATACACGATACAAAATGGAGCTCCATGGCTAACAACTGTCGGCGCGGGAACCATATCAAGGGATTTCGCGGCTAACATAGCCCTCGGCAACGGAACCGTAACAGTCAGAGGAAAATCCATCTTCCCAGAGAATCTCCTGATATCAAGAGTTCCTCTATACTTCGGCCGTGGCAACAGAAGCAAGGAAATCTGCAACAGTTACTCTCTCGACCCGAAGGATGTCCCCGAAAAGATAGTCTTCTGCGACTTTGTTAGCGAAGATGACGGAGTTGATACCGATGAAATCACCCGAGCCGGAGCTGCAGGTGCCATCTTCAGTACTGAATTCGGGGTTTTCCTCAAACCCAGAGACTTCAATATTCCGTTTGTGGCCGTCGTACCGGAAGATGGAGATAGAATCAAGGACTACTTGCTGAAGTCGGAAAATCCAACAGTCAGTATCGAGTTCTTGATAACCATTTTCGGGACCAAACCAGCACCTCAAGTAGTTTGGTTTTCGGCTCGAGGACCAGGCCGCCAAGCCCCGTGGATCTTGAAGCCGGATATGTTAGCTCCTGGAGTTGATGTTTTGGCAGCATGGGCGCCGAACCGAGGAATAGCACAGATAGGTCAGAGCTACTTGCTTAGCAACTACGCGCTCTTATCGGGAACTTCCATGTCGGCTCCTCATGTTGCCGGACTCGCTGCGCTGCTAAAATCGGCCCATCCAGATTGGAGCCCCGCCACTATCCGATCGGCAATGATGACCACAGCTTACACTCTCGATAACACCGACGAAACCATCATCGACATGACCACTCGAGCTTCAGGAACGCCTCTTGATTTCGGAGCAGGACATATAGACCCAGAAAAGGCTTCAGATCCCGGTCTGATCTACGACATTGAACCCGAGGATTACATCAAATTCCTCTGCGGAATGAACTATTCCGCCAACCAGATTAAGATCATAAGCGGGAGATCAAACTTCTCTTGCGCATCCGCGACTCTCGACATCAACTACCCTTCATTCATAGTCATCCTCAACAACACCAACACCACGAGCGTCACTTTCAAAAGAGTCCTAACCAACGTGGCCGATGGACCTTCAAGTTACAGGGCCATGGTGACAACTCCGTTGAGCATGAAGGCCATGGCGGAACCCTCGGAGCTATGGTTCGCTAGTAAGTACGACACAGCCGAGTTCAACATGAGGGTAGAGATCTCTTTGGAAGAGTCAATTCCGCAGAGCGATTACATAGTTAACTTCGGGTACATCAGTTGGAAAGAGATCAATGGAACTCACGTTGTGAGAAGTCCCATTGTCTCAGCTTACGCTCCCTAGCGAAGACAAGTTTTTTCAGCATGTTCTGGTGTTCCTTCTTCAGTTTTATCAAACCTACAGAAGCTCTCAATAAGACTGCGTTTGTCTTTCCATATCTGATATGTTGTGCAATATCTCTTGTTGCTCCATCGTTTGTCTATGTTGCCAATCTAACCTTGCGAAGATCCAATGGTAGCTATTAAAAAAAACAAAAGTGCTTTAAGCTTATATATAATTAGAAAGATATTAAACTTATATAAAATTAGAAAGCTAGGTAGAATAGGCTTCAATGGTTGCGTCATGTGCCAAATTGTTATGATGCATGTGTGAGTTGTGTTAGAAAAATTCAACAGTAGAGAATTGGCTATTGTTGAGCAATTAATACATTATAGTTGGCTCATAACTCATTAATTTAAACTTTTAAGTGAAGGTGAGTTTAATTTGATATGATTTTCTTTTTATTTTTGTCATAGTTTAATTAGATATATTGATAGACATGTACTTGGACTCTCTCTTGGCGATCTTCCTAGATGAAGGAATTGAACTTCTATTACATGCTTCCCAACAAATGGTATCAGAACCGCTACGCACTTCCAAAAAATGATATTAGAGCTAATAGTCGATTGGTGAGCTATCAATCTGCGATTTCTGGGCGGTGGGGGTACTAGTGTAGCAGAATGGGCCCCATGGGGCCTCATGGCAGATTTCATGATTAAGTATGGAGAAAAATACTAGGAATGGAGTAGATGAAGTGTAAGACAAAATGAACGATTCGAATTATGCATTGAAGAACATAATTCAAGCATCAATTAAAATCATATGCTGAACATACAACGTAAAATAAATCTGACCTCCAACCATTATTCGAGTTTGTATGCAACAGAAATCCATGGAGACTTGACAATAATTATGGGCGCACTCTACTAGCCCAATCCCTTCACATACCGATGGTGTATTTTTGAAAGAGAGGATTTGGCTTAAACCTTGTCATGTGCTTACATAAAAGAACAATCGTCTTTTATAAATTGCCTTTCATCAAGGCAGCTTCCAAATGGGTGGTTGGCAACAAAAATGTCCGAATGTGGAAAACCATATGGTGGAAAAACTCTTACTTAAAAGAGAAAAGTGGGTCAATGTTTAAGGACAAATTTTTATTTTAAAAATCATATCCCTAAAAAATATGGGATCATATTATAGATAACATGAAGTTCATCGTTTCAAGCTCGCCAGGGTCCAAGACTTTCTTATTACATCCTCCTATGTGGTCAAAGCAATGGGCTGACTTCTTAGAGAACTTTACTGATTCACTTGCTAATGATTGAAGTTGGGCTTATAACTACTATAATCATAGGTGGGCTCTTCTCTCGACTTCTTTAAAACCGGAAACGAGGGAGAGTGAAAAAGGATGAAAGAGGAGTTGCCTTCGTCCTTCCTTCAATGGAGGTTGAATCTTCAAGACCCTTGTGTGCAAAAAGAAGAGAACTTCAAGAGTTGATTATTAGGAAAGGCCTAAGGTCAAGACCTCAATAATGAAAAAACAGTTACTATTTTTTACTGTAGAACAGAGGCTTGTGGAGAAAGAGACAAGGGATAAAGTTTGGCATTGGAGATTTAGATTGAGATAGATTGATGCAGAAGGATACCTTAATTAAGAGTGAGCAAATTTGAGCTCACAATGAGAAGGAACTTGTTAGCATGGACATGTGAGTTGTGTTAAAAAAAGCGACATATTAGAGAATTGGTGTAGCGTTGAGTGATTAATATATCATAATTAGCTTATAACTCATTTGAGTGAAGATGGATTTAATTGGATATATTGAGACCTCGGATTTCGGTTTCCTTTTGATGGCCTCCCCAGTTGAAGGTATTGGGTTTCTGCTTTGTGCTTTCCACTAAAAATATTATGCATTCTCAAATTTTTTAGGAAATCAGTGGACCAATGTGACATGTAAAGAGCTAAAAAACGTTTACCTAATTACCAAAACATTTTATTCAATAAGATAAAGCATGAAGAAAAATTCAAATGTGTTATTTAAATGTTTTAATTGAAAATAATAAGTAAGTAACCAATTTGCTAATGAGATAAATACAAAAGTCCCCTTTCATTCATTACTCAAAATTTTTTCCACCTATCTGCAGAAACATGATCAATCCACGTGATATCAAAAGAGCTCATAAATTGGTCGTGAAATGGAAAAGAAGAAGAAAAAGAAGACAAGAGCAGAGAAAAGGAAAAAGAAGAAGGGGTAAAGATGGAAAAGAGAAGGAAAAAAAAAGAAAAATAAATAAATTTAGTAAACAAATTTGATACAATATTAAAATATTATTAAATATTACTCATTAATGCTAGTTGTGCCACGTAGGACAGCTAGAATCCACGTTAACGATTTTTGACTAAAATTGGCCGGATAAAGTTTATTAGCAAAACGTGAAAATGTTTATGTTTGAATTGGCATAATTAAAAGATTTAGGAATGAATCAATGATAATGTAATAGATTCAGGACTTTTTGGATAATTTTCTTAAAATTGTAACATGCTAGAAATCCTAAAATATAGAAAACCATATAACATATGGTGAAATTTCCAATAAATTAGTTATCCCTAAGAAAAACATTTTGAAAAGAAGTCCTTATTCATATAATAAGTATTCAAATATCATACTTGCATAGGCAGTTATATACTTAATACTACGACATCAAAATTAACACAAAGATGTGATTAGTATCCAACATCAATTATACTGCAAAGTTAAATCAATATAATTGCAATGTTGCAATACTTTAGTTTATTTATATGCAAAAAAAAAAAAAAAGTCTCATATTATATGAATATGCAAAAGGAGAACACCAATTTATTTGAAGCTATTTAGAGATACAATACCTAAGAACATTCATTATCAATAAATATATTTTAGTTGCGTAAATGCCACAAAATATAAATTTTTGTACACCTTGTGTAAATACTGAAATTATACTATCCAACTAAGTTAATAATAAGTACATTTTCAAACCCGTGCGGTGCACGAGATTTCAACTAGTGTTTTCTCATTATTCAATCTTATCTCAATAAAATAAATAGTGAATCAAATTTATTCTCACGGTGACAAAAAAGAAATCGAGAGAGAGAGAGAGAGAGAGAGAATCGTAGCTCTGAAAAACTTCTTAAATTAGTGAGCTAAATATCATTCTTTTTCCATGCACCATTACTAATTAAAGTCCATGCCTTGTCATATTAGAGGACTAGCGACGATAATGGCAATCTTCCAGCGTCGTCTCTTCATTTCTTCATCGTTTGGAGTTAATTTATAGTCAGAAAGGTGCAAGAGGCAATTTGTACAGCTTATCCAGTGAAGAAACCAGGTCAACCTACCCGCGAGTAGCTCGGAACAGTTTGATAATCGCTTGAGATCGACTAATTTGTTGTCGAGTCGAGCTTGAGCCATTCGAGTATTTTGTCACGTCAAGCTCATAATCTCATCAATTCTCAGTTCGACAGGCTTGTGACCCTAATCAAGCCTAACTCAATTTCTTCAAAAGATTCTTGTTAGTTAAAAATAGAAATAGATATCCCCAAAATCATATAATAAGTACATACCATGCGAGCTTCTGTTGATATCAAGCTCAAGCTGGAGTTCCTTCATAAATTAATTGTGGTTGAGTAAAGTCAAGTCAAGGTGAGCTCGAATATCTTGACTATTTAGTTGAGTCGAGCTCAAGCAGAAATTTTAGTATTTGATTGACCTCGAGTCAAGTTTTGAATGTTAAGTATGGGTAGCTCAAGCTTGGTACTGTATCGGCTTAATTACACGCCTAACTTTTCCCATATGGCTCTCGAAATTAACTAGATATGAATGTGATAACCAACCATACAAATGCTGTGTATTTCTGAGGAATGATGGTGCTGAGGTTACGACCTATACAGGAGAAAGTTGAAGGCAATATGCACACGCCTGTCTCTGTGGACGCCATCGACCTTAGTTTCCAGGGCAGGATTCACCTAGTCTTTTAAGAGTAAGAGCAATAAAACATCGAATAACATAAGTGGACATTTAGATGCTTCCATCTCTGTGGTGAGCTCGCAATGTTTATTACAGAGATGACCATGGAACATGCGAACCGAAAGAAAGCATTGTAAAGGTCACAATTGCATTTGGACTTACGCAACTTAAAGATTATTACAATGGGTAGGAAACTCAGCCCAAATCTTTCCCAATCTCCAGCCATTGTTCGAGTTTGCTCAGAATCAATAAATTACAAGCACGTCAAAATATTGCACATGCTATCATTAAATCAAGTTCTACATGACCCGTATGTGGTCATTTACATGTAGGCTAGTTTTTATATTTCCAAAACCATAAAAAATATAAATAATAAGGAATAAACAATGTATTGTTTCATACTTTACCAAAAAAAAAAAGATAACGTATTGTTTCATGAGCATTTTTATACCTTTGGATACTTTAAACATGTAAAATAACTTTACCACAAACGAACGTAACGACACCTACCACACTTTCATCGGAGCTTCCATGTGCATGGCGCACATGCCTAGCCCAAATCAAGCTATTGCTCCAGTCTAGCTAGCCCGACCGGTCCCACTAGCTGACCAGTCCCCTGATTGACTGGTCAATCGGGTCGGATCATTGGGTGGGGTCGGCTATCGGGTCATGTTGATGATGTCATCGAAGACGTCAGCTCTGTGCCAAGTGGCATGCACGTGGCCGCAAGTTGGGCGCATCACTGACAATGCCGCAATCATCGCCTTGAAAATGGCGTTCGAAGTAAACTATCTGCACTGGTCTAACTTCGCCAGCTAAAAGTTCTTTTATTTGGGTTTTATTGACTCGGTCGCAATCATTGCCTCTTTGACATATTTTTGCACTAGATATGGCCCATTATATAAGCCCGAGTTGATCTTCCATTATAATTGTAAAGCCAAAGCCGTTCAGTTTCAGATATAATGACAATGGAATGTCATATGCTTTGTAAGCTCTTCCTTCTCATCTCAATTGTAGTGTCCGCTTTGGCCAAAGACTACCGAAAACCCTACATAATCTACATGGACGAATCGGCATTGCCCGCTTCGTTCTCGCGTCACCATGACTGGTACACATCGCTTTTGTCATCCCTGTCGTCATCCCCCGACGAAATTGATCCGACCCATCTCTACACATACAACCATGCCTTGAATGGATTCAGTGCAGTGCTGTCACAGTCCCAATTGAAGAAGTTGGAACAGGTTGCTGGTCATGTTGCATCGTATCCGGACACATTCGGAAACGCTCACACAACATATACTCCTAAGTTCCTTGGCCTGAACAGGCAGAAAGGGCTCTGGCCAAGAGCCAAATTCGGCGACGGCGTGATCGTCGGCGTTGTAGACACTGGGATATGGCCTGAGAGTGAGAGCTTCAAGGACAAGGGCATGTCCCCCGTGCCGGAGAGATGGCGAGGCTCTTGTGAGTCCGGGGTGGACTTCAACTCGTCCAACTGCAACCGGAAGCTCATTGGAGCCCGGTCGTTCAGCAAAGGAATGAAGCAGTACGGCTTGAACATATCGACGACCGATGACTACGATTCCCCGAGGGATTTTATGGGGCACGGGACCCACACGTCGTCCACGGCGGCCGGGAGCCCCGTGAGGGACGCTAGCTACTTCGGCTATGCCAAGGGCACGGCAACAGGTATGGCACCCGCTGCTAGGCTCGCGATGTACAAGGTGTTATTCATGACCGACACGTACGACTCGGCTGCGACGGACACCCTAGCAGGCATGGACCAAGCCATAGCGGACGGCGTCGATATATTGTCTCTATCACTTGCATTTAACGAGACATCGTTCGACCTTAATCCGATCGCTGTGGGAGCTTTTGCAGCCATGCAGAGAGGAATCTTCGTTGCTTGTTCAGCAGGTAATGACGGCCCTCAAGGATACACGATGGAAAATGGAGCTCCGTGGCTAACGACTGTCGGCGCTGGAACCATATCAAGGGACTTTGCGGCCAATATAGTCCTCGGCAACGGAACCCTAACTGTTAGAGGAAAATCCATCTTCCCAGAAGATCTGCTTATCTCAAGAGTTCCTCTATACTTTGGCCGCGGCAACAGAAGCAAGGAAATCTGCAACGATTACTCTCTCGACCCGAAGGATGTCGCTGGAAAGATAGTTTTCTGCGACGGATTTAATCCCTACGAAATCACCCGAGCCGGAGCTGCAGGTGCCATCTTCACTACTGGACCCGGGGCTTTACTCATGCCCGAAAGCTTCACTATTCCGTCCGTGGCCGTCGTACCCGAAGATGGAGACAGAATCAAGGACTACTTGCTGAAGTCGCAGAATCCGACAGTCAGCATCAAGTTCTTGATAACCATTTTCGGGACCAAACCAGCTCCTCAGGTAGCATCGTTTTCGTCTCGAGGACCGAACCGTCAGGCCCCGTGGATCTTGAAGCCGGATATGTTAGCTCCTGGATACAATATCTTGGCAGCATGGGCGCCGAACCGAGAAATAGCACAGATAGGTCAGAGCTACTTGCTTGGTGACTACAAGCTCGAATCGGGAACTTCCATGTCGGCTCCTCATGTGGCTGGAGTCGCTGCGCTGCTAAAATCAGCCCATCCAGATTGGAGCCCCGCCGCTATCCGATCGGCAATGATGACCACGGCTTACATTCTCGATAACACCAATGAACCCATCATCGACATGACCACTCAAGCTTCAGGGACGCCTCTTGATTTCGGAGCAGGACATATAGATCCGGAAAAGGCTTCAGATCCCGGTCTGATCTACGACATCGAACCTGAGGATTACATCAATTTCCTCTGCGGAATGAACTATTCCGCCAATCAGATAAAGATCATAAGCGGGAGATCGAACTTCTCTTGCGCGTCCGCGACTCTTGACATCAACTACCCTTCATTCATGGTCATCCTCAACAAAACCAACACCACGAGCGCCACTTTCAAAAGAGTCCTAACCAACGTGGCCGACGGGCCTGCAAGTTACCAGGCCACAGTGACAACTCCGTCGAGCATGAAGGCCACAGCAAAACCCTCGGAGCTGTGCTTCACTAGCAAGTACGACAGAGCCGAGTTCAACTTGACGGTAGAGATCTCTCTGGAAGGGTCGATTCCACGGCGCAATTACATAGGTAACTACGGGTACATCAGTTGGAAGGAGATCAATGGAACTCGCGTTGTGAGAAGTCCCATCGTCTCAGCTTACGCTCTCTAGCGAAGACAAGTTTTTTCAGCACGTTCTGGTGTTCCTTATTCAGTTTATCGAACATACAGAAGCTCCCAATAAAACTCTGCGTTTGTCTTTGTATAATATGTTGTGCAGTATCTCTTGGCTGCTTTATCTTTTGTCTGAGTTGCCAATCTAACCTTGCAAAGATCCGATGGTAGCTAAAAAGAATTTAAGTGTTATTAAGAGGGTGTTTGTTTAGGCAGAAAGCTAAACGATTTGAAATTTTTTTTCCTAAAAATGAGCTTATATAACTTGAAATAATTAGTAACAAAAACTATTTTCATTATCGATAACAGTTTATGTTTAAGCATTTTCATAAATGATTAAAATATTTTTATTTATTTATTCATTTTTGGAAGCAATGTAAACATCATTTTTAGGAAATTAATTTTCAAATTATTTATTTTCTGTGAAATAAATGAACCATAAGCTTTCAATAAATAAATAAAAAACAAACCATAAGCTTATATATAATTAGAAAGCTAGGTAGAATAGGCTTCAATAATTGTGCCACGTGTCAAAATATTATGCATTCCCAAATTTTATAGGAAATTAGTGGACCAATGTGACATGCAAAGAGCACATAGATATTTACTTAATTGCCAAAACATTTTATTTAAGAAAATGAAGCATGATGAAAAATTGAACGGTATTTGTTTAATGCATTAATCACTTTGCTAATAAGATAAAAATCCAAATGTTCACTTTCATTCATTACTCAGGAGTTTTTTTTCCACCTATCTGGAGATACATGATTAATCCACGCTATATCATAAGAGCTTATAAATTAACAATTAATTATTTGGCGACTATGAAAATTGTAACATACTGAAAATCCTAAAATATTAAAAGAAATCACCTAACATATATTGCAATTTCTAGAAAATTAGTTACCCTTGAGAAAAACTTCATGAGAAGAAGTCCTTATTCATCTATTAGTACTTAATATCATACTCACATAGGCAGTTGGGTATTAAAAATTCTGACATCAAAATAAATACAAAAAAGTCACTAGTATCCAACACTCAATTATACCGCAAAGTTAAATCAATATAATCACTATGTTGCAATCCTTCTATTTTCGTATGTTAGAATGATTAAATATTTAACCATGTGTTCATCTAACCGCTTAAACTTTTAGAACAATTGATAGTGATCTCATAAAATCTCACATGATTTTAGGCCTAAAAGTTCTGAGTAAAAACTTTTCCAGGCCCCGTTTGCCACCTCAATTAAATATGTCCATGTTTAATACTAGATAAAAAGACTAGACAAAGGATAAAGGGTAATATTAGAATAATTAAATATTTAATCACGTTTACATTTAACAGCTCAAACTTTTAAACAGTTAACAAGGAAGTACCGACACTTTCTAATAGCTTCGTGTTGTGTCGGATATTTCAATATGTATCCGATACTCTCTGACACTCTTCGACATTTTCTGACACTTAGTCAATAAGTGATGAAAACTCCGACACATGTTCAACTCTTTCAACACTCTCCGACATGTAAGTTGGGAATTCTGACATGCAAGTTTGGAATTGTGACATGTAATTTCGACATATATTGGGTTAATTTTGAACATTTTTCAATAAATGAGGGATCAAAATGTAAATATGTAAAAACTAAAAATAATAAAAATTTATCTTTTCTTCCAACACGCTCTGACATGCGAGTCCAGATTGTAGATTGCTTATTTTTTTTTTTTTTCAAAGTTTTAGGATTATTGGAATGTAGTTGGATTTGTTAAATTGAAACAATTAATGATATTAATAGCTGATGGATTAATATTTTCAATGTAAATTTATTATGGGCTCTCTTTTATTATTTATTTATTTGTAAATTTGAATCAAATTAATTTGATTAAAATAATAATAAATATGATAATTTCTCATATATATAAATATATATTTAAGATTAATATTTTGAAAAACCCCAAATTAGTACACATGTGACAAATTTACCCTAAACTAATTTTTTGACCATGAAAAACCCTAAACTAGTACACATGTGACAAATTCACCACAACTGACCATAAAAATCTTAAACTGATTTGCTTGTGACAAATTTACCAAAAACTAATTTATTCGGCCGCCAAAAATCCTAAAGTGGTACATTTGTGATAAATATACCTTATGTTAAATTGGATTAATACAAAAAAACTTATAAAAATTGTATAACTGTGATAAACAGAGAGTAAAATCCCAAACCGGTATATCAATCAACTGTCACATGTCATTTAACTTAATAATTTGACAGTAAAATTTAACGGAAACTAATAGATAATAAATTTGTCAAAGGTGTACCGGTATAGAGTTTTTTGTGATAAAAAAAATTAGTTTAGGGTAAAGTTTGGGGTTTTTCAGGACATTAACCTTATATATTTAATATACATTGTGTTTCAATGTGTTGGAATTCTTTATTCTTTTATAAACAATGTGTTGGTGTGTCGTGTCTATCGCGTGTCACGTGTCAATATTGATACTACTTGAAGAATTGGCAATGATCCCACAAAATATCATAATGTATACACAAAAAGAATCTTAAAGTATGTAAACATACAAAAGGACCACCAATTTATTTAAAACTATTTAAAGATACCTTACTTTAGAACATTCATTGTTAAAATTTTATTTTCATTCTCGTAAATGTCATAAAATGTAAAAATTGCGCAATTTATATAATTTTTGAAAATTATACTATCCAGCTAAGTTACAATAAGTACATCTTTACAAAAAGTTTTTTTGATTAGTCAACTTTAATTCAAAAAAAAAAAAAAAAAAGAATCAAATCAATTCCCATTGTAACAAAAATAGAAAAAAAAAGAAGAGAGAATCGACTTAACTCTGAAGAACTTCTCATATTAGTCGGTCACGTATCATTCTTTTTCCTTACACCATTACTAATCAACGTCCACGCCTTGCCATATTAGAGGGCCAGGGACGAAATTGTCAAATCTTCCACGAGATTATGGAACGTCGCAAAAGGACTAAACAAGCCTTCATCTTTGAAGGAACGATACTCGAGATTGCGGGGCTTCATTTTGATCTCGTTCGGAGTTAATTTATGGTTAAAAAAAAAGATGGAAATTGTAAAAAAAAAAAAAAAAAAAAAAAAATCCTCAACCTATAAAACGGTGACCTATTCAATCATAAATCTTTGAATTTTGCCAATTTAGTTTTAAACTTTTGGACTATACTAATTTAGTTCTAGACCTTTTAACGATGTGTCAATTTAGTTTCTACAATCAATTTCAATCGGAAATGACTAATGTGGACACTAGCCATCCTACATGGCATCACTAATGTTATTGTGAACGATTTTTTTATAATTTTTCAATTTTTTTTTTTTTTTTCATTTTCCTTTTTTTTTCCCTTCCTTTCTCAACGATGGCCAACGACAAGCCACGGGTGAGGGTCAAGCCTTGCCAGTGGTCAACAAGGCTCGAAGCCTACCTAGTCCAACGAGGTCGACTTCACCAGCCCTTGTTTTTGGCCAATCGCAATCCCTCGCCTAGACCTAGTGACTCACAAAGTAAGAAGGACAAAAAAAGAGGAACAAGGAAAATGTTATAAAAAATTAAGAATTTTTTTTTCCATATTAATACCAATTGTGCACATACGATAGCTAATGTCTACATCAATACTTTTAAGCCAAAGTTGGTTAAAAGGATCAAATTGACAAATCGTCAAAAGATTAAAAATTAAATTAACACAATTAAATGGTTTAAGACAAAATTGACAAATCATTAAAATAGTTACAGCTAATTTTTTTTTTTCATAAATAGTTACAACTAAATTTACACTATTGAAATGTTTAGAATTAAATTAGCTGTCACACAAAAAGAAGATTTTTGGACAATTTTCCTATCAAAAAGGTGCATGAGGCAATTCCATATAACTTATCTTAGTGGCAAAACCGAGTGTACCCATAATGAGCTCTGAACGGCTTAATAATTACTCGAGATAGGATAGTTTGATTTTAAGTTGAGCTCGTGCTCACTAATTATTAGCTGGACTGGCTAATAAAGTCTAATCCAGTTTCTATTATTCTTCAAAAGGTATTTTTGGGTTAAAGATAGACATAGATGTCCTCAATATTATATAATATGCCATACTATTCGAGCTCTATTTAGATCAAGCTCAAACCGGAATTCCTTCATAAATAAAAAGTGTAAGTATGCTAAAAGTTAAAAATGCAATTGAGTTGTAAAATTTTCAAAAATATAATTAAATCCTAAAACTTCTCATATTAATAAATCAAGTTTTTTGTTAACACTACTTAATTTGGGTAACAAAAATACTAACATGACTTTTTTATTATTATTTTCTTGCTCCTATGTGGTGTTAAGATTAACTAAAGCATTAATATGAAGTACTTTTGGTCAAAACCTCAATTTTAAACCCAAATTTTAATTAAATTAGATTTAAAAAAAAACTTTAAAACTTTAAACTTATTAAAAAAAATAATAATAAAAAAGATTACAAGAGGAAGGGCTAGGTCCTCTACCAGCGGGCCTTCGGTCCATTGCCAAAAAGAGCCAGCAAGGCCATGAGGACGAGCCCCAGCGATGGGGTGGTGGCCCGCAGGCAGTGGTTTTCTTGTGTGTGTGTGTGTTTTTATAACTGTTAGCCTATTTTTTTTAAGGTAGTCATTTTATTATTCTGTGAAAAAAATTTGGACGTTTTAACTAAATTTAATTAAGATTTGGTATAAAAATTATTAGAATTTTGACCAAAACAATGCCGTTTCAATGCATTAGTTAACCTTAATGTCACTTATGATGTTACATATTAGAGAAAAAACATCAATATTTTCCATTAGCCAAATTAAATAGAGTTAATGGAAGGATTTAATTGCACAAATTTGGAAATTTTATGACTTGACTATACTTTTTAAAAATTTAGGACTCAATGGCACTTCCATGACAAGTTTTAAACTATTGGTGGGCTTATCCGAAAATAAATTCTGTAATTGAGTTGAGTTGAGTCAAGTCAAGCTAAGCCAGAGTGTTTCCATTTTCTAATTGAGCCAACCTTGAATAAAAATTGCATGATCGAGTTCCGATCGAGTTCCAATCGAGTATTGAACTCAAGCTGCATTATATACTCATCACTAATACATTGTAGGATTTATATACTCATCATCAATACATCGTTGGATTCATCATGACAGGAGTTTTTGCTCAGGGGACTATATATTCCAATAGATAGTACAATCCAGAACAGAATTAGGATAGAGTAATGGCAAAAACGTTAGACCATAGATAAGCTATCGTGTCCCATAATAGGGCCAACCTCTTTGAGGTTCCACACTTTAGAGCTTTATGTTCATAACAATGTCAAGTTCGCTTTCCGTAATCCGGAAGGGCAAATCTCAATTGAACCTATATTTGTCCAATAAAATAAAATACGTTCATGGCAGAACTTCATGTGGATAAAGGTATGCGAGTCAAGTCGAAATCTAGCTTTGGACCACATCAGCTCAACTACGCGCCTAGCTTATCCTATGTGCCTTTCAAAATTAACCGTGTATGAAGCTGGCAACCGACCATCCATACAGGAGAGAGTTGAAGGCAATATGCACACGCCTCTATACGTGGACGCCATCGACCTCGGTTTTCAGGGCAGGACTCACCTAGTCTTAAGAGTAAGAGCAATATAACATCGGATAACATAAGTGGACGTTTAGATGCTTCAATCTCAGAGGCAAGCTCGCAGTGTTCATGATGGAGATGACTGGGGAAGAGGCGAACCAGAAGAAAGCACTGTAGAGGCCCCCATTGCATATGGACTCATGTGAAAGGGACTTGGAGGATTAATAGGATAGGTAGGAAACTTAGCCGAATCTTTCCTCAAAAGAGCATGCCATTGTAGAGAACAGAACTTAATATGAGCTAATCTTACCTTAGATGGAGAGATGACTACACAAAGGGGATCCAATTGATAAGATTGATATATAATTGATTCTACAAAGCCACAGTAGCCGACGTAGCCTCTTTCTCCTTACCATCCCAAACTTTGTATATGAACTCTATTGAGAAGGAAGCAAACAGTGCAATTTTTGCGTATCCGCAACTTGACCCTTTCATTAATCCAAGCAACAAATTGAATCTGACGAGAGAGAACCACTTATCTATGTGAAATTGAAGACAGAAAGAAGGCGGCACCACTTCTGTTAATAGAAGAGAATTCAAACCGTTCCTCCAAGCCAGGAAAGCCAGAGATGAAAAAGTAACCGTACCCAAAACTAGGAGGTTGAGCTTTTTAGTTGTTACAACATCTAAAGGATGTACATTCTACATCATCATGCACTTGATGCTTGAAGGTGAGCAGAACTTTATCACACTGAGAGGGATGACGGTCAAATATACCATCCTCCAGCTAATTTCCTCTGTAAATGTTCTTAGAAGTCTATTTCCCTCTGTATTGCGGCAACAAAGAAATCCTTTGGCATGGTACCGACAACAGACTCACGCTTCTGTCCGTTATTGAAAACCAAGAAGACCACCGGAACAGCCTTGATATCATAGTCTTCAGCAATATCCAGGTCATTGTCTGTGTTGAGTAGAAAACATCTAATCTTCTCAGCATACTCTTCTGCAATCTCGTCTATGATCCGGGGGGCCATCCTGCATGGTCTGCACTAACTAGCATAGTTCGCCGGTTAAAAGTGCATCTTACATTTTGGTTTCATTGACTCGGTCACGTCCATCACCTCTCAATATATTTTTGCACGGGATATGGTTATACATAGAAAGAGTTTGGTCTTCTATATAAATCCAAGCTAATCTTTCCTTATAGTTGTGAGACAAAAACCGTTCAGTTTCAAAGACCTGTACGAAATGATAATGGAATATGAAAGGCTTTGTAAGATCTTCCTTGTCACCATGGACGAATCAGCATTGCCCGCTTCGTTCTCGCGTCACCATGACTGGTACACACCTTTTCTGTCATCCCTATTATTGTCCCCAGACGAAATTGATCCAACCCATATCTATACATACATCCATGTCTTGAATGGATTCAGTGTAGTGCTGTCGCAGTCCCAATTAGACAAGCTGGAACAGGTTCCTGGTCATATTGCCTCGTATCCGGACACATTCGGAAACGCTCACACAACATATACTCCTAAGTTTCTTTGCCTGAACAAACGGAAAAGGCTTTGGCCAAGAGCTGAATTCGGCGATGGTCTTGGACAGCAGGATATGGCCCAAGAGTGAGAGCTTCAAGGACGAAGGCATGTACCCTGTGCCGGAGAGATGGCAACTCTTGCGAGTCCGGGGTGGAGTTCAACTAGTCCAATTGCAACCAGAAGCTCATCGGAGCCCGGTCGTTCAGCAAAGGAATGAAGCAGCACGGCATGAACATATCGACGACCGATGACTTTGATTCCCCAATGGACTACTGGGGCCACGGGACCCACACGTCGTCCATAGCGGTCGGGAGCCCTGTGATAGATGCTAGCTACTTCAGCTACGCCAAGGGCACGGCAATGGGTATTGATAGTTTTATATGAGATGGGCTTAAGGCCCGTCCGCCCATGTTGGGCCTAAAAGCCCGGCCCACAAGAGTAGGGCCCATGGATGAAAGGGTACGATTAATTGTTATTTGGAGGGACATATATAAGGGAGGAGAGAGAGGGAGAACGTACCTCTTGGCATATGCAACGTACGTACGTCTCCCTCTTACTCACTCTCTCTCCAAAAGAAAAAGAAAAAACAGTAAGCGTTTTTCTTCCTTTCAAGGCGTCGTCGGATCAAATAGGGCCAGATTATCTTCCTCTTATCAGCGTCGGTGTTTAATCTGTGGCTAACAAAGTACGCTCGAATCCGTGGTGTGCTTTAGGATCGGTCATACGTGATTTTCCCGGGCTTGTCTTCCGCATTGCTTTTAGGGGTTCGATTTAGTGTCGAATCCGATTTTCGGGGATCCGTTATTCCCAACATTGGTATCAAAGCCCTAGTTCACGTTTTCCCGACCCTTTTTCTTGTTTTTGATTGATTTTTCGCGAAAGTAATTCAGCCATACGGATCGAGGCGAGAAATCCCGACACCCGAGCACTGTTCGTCCTTTTTTTTGAGTTTCCGTAAGTTGAAATTAATTTCTGAAGGCATTGGGTAAAAGGGCTCGTCGAGACGAGTCTGGCGACAGGTCGTGCGCCGCCGGGCGACGCCGCACGCGCCCACACGCGTGGCCAGAAGGCGCAACGCGCCCGAAGCACTGGCATCGGCCAGCGCGTGCGCCACACGCGCTGGTGGCGAACCGGCATGTACGCACCGGCAGCCAGCGAACCGGCGCGTGTTGACGTCACCGTGACGTCACGGTAACTGCCGGGATGACGTCATCGATGACGTCATCGCCGACGACGTTGGCCGGCCGGCGACCCGACCCAACCCGACCCGCGAACGCTTGGCATGCTCGCGGCGGTGCTGCCGACGTCTCGCGTGACGTCAGCCCGCGCACGCGTGCGGCACGTGCGGTCGGTTCGTCCGACCGGCCCGTCCGGTCCGATCGGTCCGACCGGCCCGACCGGTCCAACTGGTTCGACCCGACGCCCGTTGACCCGTTGACCATTGACCGACCAATGACCGTTGACCGACCGTTGACTGACGACCGTTGACCGTTGACCGGCTGTTGACCGTTGACTGTTGACCAAAAAAAAAAAAAGGGAATTTGTTTCCTTTTCATTTATGCCTATGTGGGTTATATGTAATTCATTATTTATTCTGCATTTGTTGCATGAATTTTGGAAAATTATGTATTTTCCCTTATGTAAATTATGGATTATAAGTGATCTATTTTTAGTTCTGCATTTGTTGTAGGAACTATGATGCGTTATGCACGAATACCTGCAATCCCGAGAATGGACGGGGGAAATGCAAGACTTAAAAGGATGATGTCAGATTTAGCTAATTATCGGTGGCATGACAGTGATTTAGTATTACATGTGGTCAAGGTCAATCAGATGATACCGGAAATCATCTGGAATGGTTATCTTATGCCGGATTTTGAAAAAGTGCCGGTTTTGATGAACACTCTTCCACCTGAATGGCAAGCAGTGCTAGGTCGGTTATGGGAGGTCAACGTGGTCCCGGATTATAGGAGGCTAGTGGAAGCTTTTGTAAGAGAGTACTATAGGATTGAGTTAACCAAAACTTCAACCCTTAGATTGAGCGCCACATGGCGCAGAGTGAATGCGCCTTGGAGGCGACATTAAAGCTCTCCAAAAGTTTTTCCATGATTAGGAAATGTGCCTTCAAGTTTCTCAGATATTTTGACTGATAGATTAGAAGGGACATTCCCTAATTATTTCTTAGATTAATTATGAGATGTTTTATGGGTGTAAATATCTCTTTCCATGTTGATATTTTTCTCTGTATATATTGCTTAGTGTAATATATAATTGTATTATGTGAAAGCATTGTTATTCCAATTAGATGTTAGATATTATTTGTTTTCTGTTATTGTTGACTGCTGTGTGTAGTTGATAGAAGTTTTTGTAACTTCATAAAATTTATTTTGCATAAGACAATTATATTAATAATAATTTTGAGTTAGGATTTTTGGAGGATGATTGGAAATATAGTGACATTTTGATTCTGAAACCTTACTTGAAATTGTTCATTGATATGATGGGTCTGTGCAAAGTGGATGCATAAATGTTAGGCATTAATTATTCGTGCATGTATGTCTCGATGTGTTCGGACCGATGGTTTCAAAGAACTAAGAACGTAATTGCTGATATGAACGGCAACAATTGTGAAATATTGAATATGAAGATTCAATATGTGCTGGAAAAGCAAGAAGCACTAGAAGCTCTTGACCATATTATGGAAGATCTAGAGGATGATGTGCGCCATCTTGAGCTAGTAGAGGACCGCCTAACGGCATTTGAGCAGAAAATAGATTTGCAATGCTGGTTCTAGCTCAAAAAGGGCTTTGTGCTCTAAGCGCAAGCGTATTGATTCGTTCAATATGTGGGAATGCAAAGGATTAAGTCCTTGTTGTAAGAAATCAAGAGTTAACCAACACAAGAGAGGAAAACGTCCTCAAGTGAAGAAAATGTCAAGGGTGATGTGTTACAATTGTGACAAGATAGGTCACTATGCTCACAACTGTTGTGAGCGGAAAAATGTAAACACCTCTTGTATATTTGAGAACTTTACTTATGTGTCAAGTTCTACATTATTGGCTGAATCCAATCCTTTGTGAACTGTAGATTCAGGAGCGACAGACCATGTAGCGAAGGATAGAGGATCCTTTGTAAAATTTTGACGATACCAACTAGAACTATGTGGATCTATGTGGGAAATAACTTCAAAGCTGAAGTTAAAGGGATTGGCACTTGCCAATCAAACATGCGTGATTGACGCATTTTGTTCCTACATGATGTCCTATATGCTCTGGAGATTCGTCGAAATTTAGTGTCTGTTTTGGTGTTGGTCAAGCTTGATTTTAATATGAACTTCCATAATAGAGGTGTAGATTTGTATTTGGATACAAACTTCTATGGCTGTGGTCACTTTCTGGATGGTTTTATTGTACTAAATGTTGACTGTAATAATGTCAATATTTGTTATTTCCTTGTTTCACGTCTTCTACTTAATATGCTAATGATGTGATTATGTGGCATGTTAGACTTGGTCATATTGGCCAACAACATATGAATAGACTAGCCAAATAGGGCTTGTTGGGCAACATTGAAAAAGTCGATTTGCCCAGATGTGAGTATTGCCTAGTAGGGAAAATGACAAGGAAACCATTTGGAAAAGATAAAACAGCTAAATTTCCTCTGCATTTAATCCATTCTGACGTCTGTGGTTCAATGAATGTGAGAGGAAGGCATGGGCTGTTTATTTCATCACTTTTGTAGATGATATACTCGATTCGGATATGTCTATTTGATTTCTCATAAATCTGAAGCATAAGTTGTTTCAAAAAGATTTATGAACTTGGTAGAAAATCAATTAGACAAGAACATAAAAGCATTGAGATCTAATTGAGGTCGAAAATATTTATCTGATGAGTTCAGAAAATTATGTGATGAAAAAGGAATAGAAAGACAGTTGTCTATTCCATATACTTCTCAACAAAATGGTATTGTAGAGAGAATAAACAGAACCCTACTAGAAATAGTTAGGTTCATGATGGCGCATGCTAACTTGCCTATCATTTTTTTGAGTGATGCGTTGTTAACTGCTGCCTATATACTTAATCGGGTGCTTTCCAAATCAGTTGCTTCCACTCCATATAAGTTATGGACAGGTAGAAAACTAGACTTAAGTTTTCTTAAGTCACGGGGTTGTGCTGCCTATACTCATGTGTCCTCTCACAAGTTTGGGAAATTGGGTCCCAAAGGAAAGAAGAGTATTTTAATGAGATACTCCGAACACTCGAAAGGGTATGTGTTCATAGGTGAGCAGGAAAGTGGGAGTATAACTGAATTTGAATCACCGGATGTCACATTCTTAAAAGATGAATTTCCTAAGAAGGGCGAAATAGGGGCAGATTACTCCCTATTTGTAATCTTGGATAAAGATAATGATATTAGTGGAGTTCGTCCAAGTGGGAGTAATATGAGAAGTGATGAATTGAATTCAACTCATTCTCAATTACAACCACAAGATGAGACGACGTCATCATTATCTAATCCAAGTGGGAGCATAATGGGAAATGATGTGCTAAGTGTACAATCTCCCATACGGCGAACAAGTCGCCAAAGTATTCCCCGTCGACGTTTTGACATTGAAGGGAAAAATTTTATGGTTGCTCCGCAAGATGAGGATGAGTCAAGAAATATTAATGAGGCTCTAAATTGCCCTAGTAAGGAAAAATGGATTCATGCAATAGAAGAGGAAAATGAGTCAATGAAGTCAAACCATGTTTGTGAACTAGTTGATCTTCCAAAATGACACAAAACTATTGGGAACAAGTGGGTTCTCAAAATAAAACGAAAGTTTGATGGCTCGACAGAAAGGCATAAGGCTCGCCTTATGGCGAAAGGGTATAATCAATAGGAAGGAATTGATTATGTAGATACATTTTCACCTGTAGTGAGATTTACCTCGATTCGCATTATTCTGGCAATAGTGGTTAGTATGGATCTTGAGTTACATTAAATGGATGTAAAGACTGCTTTCCTCAGTGGAGAATTAGAGGAAGAAATATATGGAACAACTTGCTGGTTTCATAGTGAAAGGCCAAGAAGAAAAGGTATGTCGACTTTTGAGGTCGATATATGGCCTTAAGCAGTCATCGAGACAATGGTATATACGTTTTCATAATGCCATAATGGCATATGACTTTACAATGATAGATGAGGATCATTGTGTATATATCAAAAGATCCATAGATCAATTTGTGATCATATCATTATATGTTGATGATATACTAATTGCCGGAAACAATATGGAGTTTGTTAATACTGTCAAGAGTTGGTTGTCTTCCAACTTTGGGATGAAGGATATGGGTGAGGTTGCATACATTCTTGGAGTTAAGATTTCAAGATTGTAAACCCATAGACACTCCTATTGCAAAAGGTGAAGGATTGAGCCATAGACCGTGTCCAGAGACACCACAAGAGAAGGAACAAATGAAACATGTTTCTTATGTTAGTGCAGTTGGGAGCTTGATGTACGCTATGATGTGTACAAGACCCGACATATGTTTTGCAGTTGGAATGGTGAGTAGATACCAATCCAACCTAGGTCAAGCACATTGAGAAGCCGTTAAGAGAATACTGAGGTATTTAAAGGGGACTGCTAATTATACACTGAGTTATTAAGGAAATGATTTGCAACTCAAAGGCTATTTTGATGCTGATTGGGGAGGAGATTTAGATGAAAGAAAATCTACCTCTGGGTTTGTTTTCTTACCGAATAATGGCACCATATGTTGGAGCAGTAAGAAACAAATGTGTATAGCCTTGTCCAAGATAGAAGTTGAGTTCGTGGCATTATCAGCAGCAGTATAAGAAGATGTTTGGTTTAAGAGATTTTTTGGATCATTTAGGTGTTATTGGAAGTGCTGCAGATTAATTGTTGGTTAATTGTGATAGCCAAGCAGCAAAAGTATACACCAAAGATCCAAAATATCATGGCAAGACCAAACCTATAGATACCAAGTATAATTTTGTCGAAGATATGATTGCACGAAAATATGTGAACTTAGAGTACATACTACGCATAGAATGATAGCAGATCCTATGACAAAGCCAATACCTAGAGATGTGTTTTGTGGCCATATGAAATCTCTAGGATTGCGTAGAGGCCGATGTCTTGAATATTGTAATTTCCCTAAGTGTTTACATTTGATGAATTTATGTTTTCATCATTAATGCCTATGAATCTTTGTTTGATCTTTATGCATCTTAATGCTCAGTGCATTACTTTAAGTTGAGAAAGTATGTCGGACAGATTTAAGATTAGTCCACTCATACGGGTAATCGCCTCTATTTACTGTGTGATAAATAGAGATGAGACTGTTTTTAAGCTTATTATTTAGGTGATAATCGAGAGCTCAAGCTTAAAATACGTATGTCATCTTAACTGAGTGTTAAGATGATGACATAATACTTACTATGTCCGAAAGTAAAATAACCCACATATTTTACTTTATCTATATATGATGCTAAATGTGAGTTCTGATGAATTTTGTGAATGAGTAGATACGTGAACTCAAGTTAGACATTGGGTATGTCTGAACTATCATCTGTACGGTATTGAAAGTGTAGACATATGCTCCATGGGAAATGAGTTAATACCGTAGTACGTATTTCATACTACGTATGCATGAGACGACCAATAAGAGTGGCAAAAGTTTGATCTCAACTTTTATGTCGTGTGAGACTCTTGAGGAAAATAGTTCCTCAATTTTTTAGTCCCCTCATGACTCTTACTTATTCTCAAGATTTTTATTTAGTGTTTGCTATCTTAGGATGTTGCCAATGGTCATGAGTTTGATTCGATCTAATGGGACATTTCTAGAAAAGCAAGCTGAACTGAAATTGTGAGTTTAAAGAAAAGAGGAAGATCGATTTTGGAGAATCACATTGTAGTTTTGTATTCACCGGTTAACCAATTATGACTGTCTTTGGGATAATCATAATTGTGAATACAATATATATATCATTGTTTGAAAGAGATCAAGAGAGATATAAATGTGATCGATCGATCTAGGGTACTGCATACTAAATCTACTTAGGATGTGATGCCCATTATGAGCTGCTATATATTCCTAACAGATGTATGGCAACGAGCTCTCTAAGTATGCTGGTCGCACGGATTATTCACCGATATGAATGTTGAAAAGAGGTAAAGAGATTCCTGTTCAGCCCACCATGTGTGAGATGGGCTTAAGGCCCGTCCGCCCATGTTGGGCCTAAAAGCCCGACCCACAAGAGTAGGGCCCATGGATGAAGGGGCACGATTAATTGTTATTTGGAGGGACATATATAAGGGAGGAGAGAGAGGGAGAACGTACCTCTTGGCATATGCAACGTACGTATGTCTCCCTCTTACTCACTCTCTCTCCAAAAGAAAAAAAAACAGTAAGCGTTTTTCTTCCCTTCAAGGCGTCGTCGGATCGAACAGGGCAAGATTCTCTTCCTCTTATCAACGTCGGTGTTTAATCTGTGGCTAACAAGGTACGCTCGAATCCGTGGTGTGCTTTAGGATCGGTGATATGTGATTTTCCCAGGCTTGTCTTCCGCATTGCTTTTAGGGGTTCGATTTAGTGTCGAATCCAGTTTTCGGGGATCCGTTATTCCCAATAGGTATGGCACCCGCTGCTAACCTCGCGATGTACAAGGTGCTATTCCTGAATGGCACATACGATTCGGCTCCAGTGGACACCCTCGCAGGCATGGACCAAGCCATAGATGATTGCGTTGATATATTGTCTCTATCGCTAGAATTTTTCGAGACACCGTTCGACCACAATCTGATCACTGTAGGAGCTTTCACAGCAATGGAGAGAGGAATCTTCGTTGCTTGTTCAACAGGTAATGGTGGCCCTCATGGATACACAATACAAAATGGAGCTCCATGGCTAACGACTGTCGGTGCCGGAACCATATCAAGGGACTTCGCGGCTAACATAGCTCTTGGCAACGGAACCATGACAGTTAGAGGAAAATCCATCTTCCCAGAAAATCTGCTGATCTCAAGAGTTCCTCTATACTTTGGCCGCGGCAACAGAAGCAAGGAAATCTGCGACAGTTACTCTCTCAACCCAAAGGATGTCGCCGGAAAGATAGTCTTCTACGACTTTGTTAGCGAAGACAATGGAGTTGATACCAATGAAATCACTGGAGCCGGAGCTGCAGGTGCCTTCTTCAGTACTGAATTCAGGGTTTTCCTCAAACCCGAAGACTTCAATATTCTGTTCGTGGCCATCGTACTGGAAGATGGAGATAGAGTCAAGGACTACTTGCTGAAGTCGGAGAATCCGACAGTTAGTATCGAGTTCTTGATAACCATTTTCGGGACCAAACCACCACCTCGATTTGTTTGGTTTTCGGCTCAAGGACCGGGCCGCCAAGCCCCGTGCATTTGAAGCCGGATATGTTAGCTCCTGGAGTTGATGTTTTGGTGGCATGGGCGTCAAACCGAGGAATAGCACAGATAGGTCAGAGCTACTTGCTTAGCAACTACTCGCTCTTATTGGGAACTTCCATGTCGGCTCCTCATGTCGCCGGAGTCGCTGTGCTGCTAAAATCGGCCCATCCAGATTGGAGCCCCGCCGCTATCCGATTGGCAATGATGACCACAGCTTACACTCTCGATTACACCGACAAAACCATCATCGACATGACCACTCGAGCTTCAGGAACGCCTCTTGATTTCGGAGCAGGACATATAGACCCGAAAAAGGCTTCATATCCCGGTCTGATCTATGACTAGAGGTGTTAAATGGGTTGTGCAACCCATTTATGAACCCATTTATAGTTAAATGGGTCATTAATGGGTCAAGCTTTATCTTATAAAGCACCCATAATAAGTTTTAATGAGTAAACACTAAGATATATGGGTTTTAAATGGGTCAGCTTTTTGACCCGTTTATGACCCATTTATTAACCCATTTTTCACTCAAAACCTCATTATCTCTCTTTCTTCTCTTTAACTTTATAATTTTTTTTATAAAAACTGAAATTATAATTCTTTTTTTCTTTCCTTTTTTTTTATCTTCCTTCGGTCGCCGGCACGGCGATGGCCGCCGACCGGCCGGGCAAGCCTCGAGCTCGCCGGATCCGGCGAGCGAAGGCCTCGCCGACGTCCGGCGAGGCGGAGGCCTCGCCGATCGGGCGAGACTTGAACTCGCCGGCGTCGGGCGAGGCTCCAACCTCGCCGGATCCGGCGAGGGGCGAGCTCGCGCTCGCCGGCGTCGGCAAGCGGGCGAGCCGGCTCGCTGTGGCCGGTCGCCGGCCGTCGTCGTGGCTGGCGGCCGGCCAAAGAAGAGGAAGAAGAAAAAAAAGAAAAAAGAAAAGAAAAAAGAAAATTAAAAATAATTAAAATTTTAATTTTTTAAAAAATAAAATAAAAAATAAAAAATTTATTTTTAAAAATAAGAAAATAATTAAAATTCGATTTTTTTAAATAATTATTTTTAAAATTTGTATTGTATAAAATCATGTTAGCAATACCATTTTAAAAAATATATATAAGCTTTTTTATGTTTCGTTAAATGGGTCGGGTATGGGTTGGGTATAGGTCGGGTTGGGTATGTGTCAAAAAATTTGCACTACAATAAATGGGTCATAAACGGGTTAAATGGGTCGATTTGGGTCGGACCATTTTTGACCCGACCCAAACCCGACCCGACCCACCCGTTTAACGGGTCTATCTATGACATTGAACCCGAGGATTACATCAAGTTCCACTTTGCAGAATGAACTATTCCGCCAACCGTTAAGATCATAAGCGGGAGATCAAACTTCTCTTTTGCATCCGCGACTCTTGACATCAACTACCCTTCATCCATAGTCATCCTCAACAACACCAACACCACGAGCGTCACTTTCAAAAGAGTTCTAACCAACGTGGCTGATGGACCTTCATGTTACCGGGCCACGGTGACGACTCCGTCGAGCATTAAGGCCACGGAAAAACCCTCGGTGCTATGGTTTGCGAGAAAGTACGACAGAGTCGAGTTCAACTTGATGGTAGAGATCTCTTTGGAAGAGTCAATTCTGCAGAGCGATTACATAGTTAACTTCGGGTACATCAGTTGGAAAGAGATCAATGGAACTCACGTTGTGAGAAGTCCCATTGTCTCAGCTTACGCTCCCTAGGGAAGAGAAGTTTTTTCGGCATGTTCTGGTGTTCCTTCTTCGGTTTTGTCAAACCTACAGAAGCTCTCAATAAGACTGCGTTTGTCTTTCCATATCTGATGGTTGTGCAATATCTCGTGCTGCTCCATCTTTTGTCTGTGTTGCCAATCTAACCTTGCAAAGATCCGATGGTAGCTATAAAAAATTAAGTGTTTTTAAACTTATATATAATTAGAAAGATATTAAACTTACATATAATTAGAAAGCTAGGTAGAATAGGCTTCAATGGTTGCGCCACATGCCAAATTGTTAGGATGCATATGTGAATTGTGTTAGAGAAATCCAATATTGAAAAATTGATTTAGTGTTGAGCAGTTAATAAATCATACTTGGCCCATAATTCATTAACTTAAACTTTTGAGCTAATAATTCATTAACTTAAACTTTTGAGTGAAGGTGAGTTCTACTAGATATGTGCTTTTTTCTTTTGTCATAGATCAACTTTATCTGTTGATAGGCTCGTACTTAAACTCTCTCTTGGTGACCTCCCTAGCTAAAGGTATCGAACTTCTGTTCCATGCTTCCCAATAAATGGTATCAAAGCTGATAGTCGATTGGTGAGCCACCAATCTCCGGTTTTCGGGTGGTGGGGATACTAGTATAGTAGTGTGGGTCTCATGGCCGACTTCATGGTTAAGTATGGAGAAAAAGACTACAGATGGAGTGGATGAAGTGTAAGATAAAAAGAATGGTTTGAATCATGCATTGAAGAAAGGAATTCAAGCATCAATTAGAATCACACATGGAACGCACAAGTAAAATAAATATGACCTCTAGCCATTATTCAAGTTGCATGCAATGGAAATTTGTAAACATTCAATAGCAATTATGGGCGCACTCTACTAACCCAATCTCCTCACATATTGATGGTGTATTTTTGAAAGAGAGGATTTGGCTTGAACCTTGTCATGCCCTTATGTAAACAAACAATCATGTTTTATAAACTAAGGCGCTTTCCAAATGGATGATTGTCAACGAAAATGTACGAATATGGAAAACCATATGGTGGAATAACTGTTACTTAAAAGAGAAAAGTGGGTCAATGTCTAAGATAAATTTTTATTTTAAAAATCATATCCCCAAAAAATGTATATTCTAGATAACATGAAGTTCATCGTTTCAAGCTCGCCGGGATCTTAGACTTTCTTATTACATCCTCTGATGTGGTCAAAGCAATAGGCTGACTTCCTAAAGAACTTTGCTGACTCACTTGCTGGCGATTGAACTTGGGCTTACAGCTACTATAACTGCAGGTGGGTTCTTCTTTCGACTTCTTTAAAACCGAAAAGAAGGGAGAGCAAAAAAGGATGAAAGAGGGGTTGCCTCCGTCCTTCTTTCGATGGAGGTTGAATCTTTGAGACCCCAATGCGTAAAAAGAAGAGAACCTCCAGAGTTGATTATTGGGAAAGACCTAAGGTCAAGACCTCAATAATGAAAAAGCAATTACGATTTTTTAGTGTAGAACAGAGGCTCATGGAGAAAGAGACAAGGAATAAAGTTTGGCATTGGAGATTTAGATTGAGATAGATTGATACAAAAAGATACATTAATTAAGAGAGAGCAAATCTAACACTTGAGCTCACATGTGAGAAGGAAATTGTTAACATGCACATGTGAGTTGTGTTAAAAAAGTTATACACTAAATAATTAGTATTATATTGACCTGTTAATTTACTCATAAGTTATTTACTTAAGCTTTGAGAGAAGGTGGATCTAATTGGATATATTGAAGGACTCGGACTTTGGCTTCCTCTTGACGGCCTCCCAGTTGAAGGTATCGAGTTTCTGCTCCGTGCTTCCAAAAAAAAAAAATAGTATGCATTGCCAAATTTTTTAGGAAATCAGTGGACCAATGTGACATGTAAAGAGCTAAAAAATGTTTACTTAATTACCAAAACATTTTATTCAATAAAATGAAGCATGATGAAAAACTGAAAGGGGTTATTTAAATGTATTAATTGAAAATAATAAGTAATCAATTTGCTAATAAAATAAAATCCAAAAATTCTCTTTCATTCATTACTCAAGATTTTTTTTTTCCACCTATCTGCAGAAACATGATCAATCCACGCGATATCAAAAGAGCGCATAAATTAACAAATAATTGTTTGGTCACAAAAAGGCAAAAAGGGAAAAAGAAGAAAAGAAGAGTAGAGAAAAGGGAGAAAAAAGTAAAGAAGGAAAAGCGAAGAAATTTTTTTTTGATAGAATATTAATTTATCATTAAATATTGTCTATATTAATATTGACCGTGCCACTTAGAATAGCTGGCATTCGCATTAACGATTTTTGGCTAAAATTAGGCAAATGAAGTAAATTGGCAAAACGTGAAATTGTTTAAGATTGAATTAGTATAATTAAAAGATTTATAATTGAATTGACAAACGCATAATAAGTTTAAGACTTTTGGACAACTTTCCCAAAATTGTAACATACAAGAAATCCTAAAATATAGAAAATCATATAACATTAAGAAATATTTTATGAAAAGAAGTCCTTATTCATATAATTAGTATTTAAATATCATACTCGCATGGGCAATTATATATTTAATACTACGACTTCAAAATTAACACAAGGATGTCATTAGTACCTTACATCAATTATATTGCAAAGTTAAATCAATATAATCAACCACTAGGGTCAACCCTTCCCATATGAAAAATGGAAAGTGAGAGGTTCGAATCCCTATCTTCTCAAAGGGGTTGAGATGAGTTGATTTAGTTTCAAGTATAGGTTTCAACTCCTGCACCTTGTAGGGCAAAAGTCTAAGAGTGAGAGTTAAAGTATGAGTAGAGTATGACCGACAAAAAAAAAAAGAAGTTAATATAATCGCAATGTTGCAATACTTTAGTTTATTTATATGCAAAAAAAAAAAAAATGTCTCATCTTATATGGATATGGAAAAGGAGGTCCCAATTTATTAGATGCTATTTTTAGAGACACATTACCTAAGAACTTTCATTGTCAATAAATGTATTTTTGTTGCGTAAATACCATAAAATGTAAATTTTTGTACACCTTAGGTAAATGCTGAAAATGATACTATCCAACTAAGTTAACAATAAGTACATTTTCAAACCTGTGTTGTGCACGAGATTTCAACTAGTATTTTCTCATTATTCGACCTTACCTCAATAAAATAAATAGTGAATCAAATTAATTCTCATGGTAACAAAAAAAATAAAAAATAATAGAGAGAGAATCAATTTACCTCCAAAAGACTTCTCCAATTAGTTAGCCAAATATCATTCTTTTTCCATGCACCATTACTAATTTAAGTCCATGCCTTGCCATATTAGAGGACCAGGGACGAAAATATCAATCTTCCAGTGTAAGTTGGGAATATCCACAAATGAAGAAAAGGTCAATATATGGTTGGTGTTGTCTCTTCATTTTGTCATCGTTTGGAGTTGATTTAAAGTCAAAAAGGTGCGGGAGGCAATTTGTACAGCTTGTCCTAATGAACAAACCAGGTCAACTTGCGACTAGCTCGGTATAGCTTGATAATCGCTCAAGATCGACTGATTTGATTTTTGCGTCAAGCTCGAGCTATTGGAGTATCTTGTCACGTCAAGCTCACACTCACCAATTCTCAGCTCGACGGGCTTGCGACCCTAATCAACCTTAACTCAATTTCCTCAAAAGATGCTTGTTGGTTAAAAATAGACATGGATGTCCTCAAAATCATATAATAAGCACATATTATGTGAGCTTTGGTTGATATCAGGCTCAAGCTCGAGTTCCTTCATAAATTAATTTTAGCTGAGTAAAGTCAAACTGAACTTGAATATCTCAATCTAGTCGAGTCAAGCTCAAACAGAAATTTTAGTACTTGATTGACATCGAGTTGAGATTCGAAGGTTAAGTATAGGTAGCTCTAAGCTTGGTACTGTATCGGCTTAAATACATGCCTAGCTTTTCCTATATGGCTTTCGAAATTAATTGGATATGAATGTGATAACCAACCATACAAAAGCCGTGTTTTCCTCAGGAAAGATGGTGCTGAGGTTATCACCTATCTAGGAGAAAGTTGAGGGCAATATGCACACACATCTATGTGGATGCCATCTGCCTTGGTTTTTAGCTAAGTAGTACCGACACATGACACGAACACACGACACAACACAATCTATATGTGATCATTTACATGTGGGCTAGCTTCTATATTTCCAAAACCATAAGCAAATACAAATAATAAGAAATAAATAATACATTTATACCCAAAAAATACACATATTTTGTATGCATTTTTATACCTTTAAAAGCTCAAACATGTAAAATAACTTTACCACAATGTAGAGCACTTCAATACGAACGCAACAACACCAACCTCGATTGGATCTTCCACCCACCCACATGCACAGCGAATGTGATGTAGGCACCTGGCCCATACCAAGCTATTGCTTCGGTCTAATTAGTTGACTAGTCAACCGGGTTGGATCATTAGGTCGAGTGGATGACATCATCGATCATGTCAACCATGGCATCAAGCAACACGTGTGTGGCCCTCACGGGCTCAACATTTCCAGCATGTGGCCGCACATGGGGCGTATTAGGGGTGTGCATGGTCTGGGCAGGCAGTTCCCGACCTAGAACCGGGAACCACCCGCTAGGACTGGTTCCAAAAAATTGGAACCGAGATCCACCCGTTTGTTGCATGGATCCACCCGGGAATTGGAACGTCGGTCCGGTCCAGTTCCCAAGTGGATTCATGGAACCAATCTTAACGAGAAACAATTTTGGTTTTCAACATAGAACGACTATGTGACATCAAAGCAAACCAAAGAAAGAAAAACCAACACGTGGAACAAAGATTCATTTGTTGCAACTATAAATGTATCTCGTAGATAAAAAAAAAATGCGAGCAGATGGAATGCAACATTCTACCATTTCCTACTTGCAAGTAACAACAGATGGCTAAATTTTCTTTGACCAAAGGTAAAGGTTCCCTATTGTCCTGCTTCCTTGTTTGTTTTGTCTATGCTTCCTTGTTTGTTTTGTCTAGAGACACCAGTCTTTCTCCCTACTAGAATGTCCATTAGGGTTGTTTTGCCTGCACTACTAACGCCTACTAGTGCTGTTAGCACACCTGGCCTAAAAGCACCACTAACATCTCTCAGCAGCTGGAGACGATCTTCTTCAACTCCTTGTTTCTTCATTTCCTGGCATACAATGCATGTGTAACTTCTACAGCTAGACCTTACACTCGAGAAATTTATGTAAAGAACTAGTTTGTTCCAGAAAAATTATATGTAAATAGGATAGCTTGATAGGACATTACAAGCTGTGACATTCAATATGACGTCAAACCGGACAAAAGTTTCTAATGAGTGACAAAGGAATTTTCAAAATGAGTGACTTACAGCTGGCATGTCGACATAGTAATTCATATGATTGAATGCAAGGGAAAGGGGTTGGAAGGGCAGGACCATTCCAAAGAAAGAAAAATCAAATTTAAGTACATGGAACAAACTCATCAAGTAGAGTAAATTAGACAAGTTTACACTTTACAACGACACAACAATCGCAACAAGATTCTTTACCAAAAAAAAAAAAAAAAAAAAACAATTGCAACAAGATTCGCCTAAAACTTCACGACTTATAGAACTTGTGAATCCCAAGTTTTGAGCTCTAAAATTCCAAGTTCCAATCTCCTAAATTTGAAACAATAATTAATAGATGATTGCTCAACATTAGTAAAAATTGAACTCAAACAATTATTGAAAATCTCACCACATATATTCCTCCCACTTCAACTTGTAAACTCTATGGACCGTCAATCTCCTTGTGAATCTCCTTGTTAACATGATCCATATCTAACAAAAAGGAGATATTAAATAAAGTATTCTGTTATTAGATAATAGATGTACAAAAGAATTACATGAAGAAATGATATGGACTTACCAAATTCCAACTTTTCCGCATTTTCGATACATTCTTCAACATTAATCGGCTCAAGAATTGCTCTCAACCAATCTTAAGTGCAAATTAAAACTTCCACAACTCTAGGAGTCAAAGAACTCTGAAAACCATCTAGCACACGACCGGAAGTACTAAAAGTTGATTCTAAAGCATCGGTAGTAATGGAAATAGACAAAATATCCTGAGTCATCAAAGATAAGATTTTAAACTTTTGGCCAGCAACACTCCACCATTTCAAAATGTCAAGATCATGACCATCTTCAAGTTCAGCTTTAAGATATTGATTGAGTTCAGATAAGTTACCATCAGACTTTTTCTTTTCCTCATTAAGAAAGTCATCATACGAAGGCTCTTGCACATAAAAATTTAAGCTGCAATCGTCCTCTTCATTTCCCTCATTGAAATAAGAATTGCAGCTACTACCGATATTAGTAGAATTTACCAATTCACCATCCAAATTTTTGTCTCTAGAAGTGTGACAAGATTTCTCATAAAATTTAAACACACGTTCCAAGGCAAACTTCACCTTATCAAACATCTCATCAACTTTTGCAGCATCATCATAAATGAGTTTACAACAATACCTCACATAATTTAGCTTTTTTCTAGGATCTAATGTTACCACAATTAACACCATTATATTTACTTTTTCGAAACTCCCATAATATTTATCAAACTTATCTTTCATTTTCAAGCCCATAACTCTCACCTTATGATCAAAAGCCTTCGTCGCTTCTCGCAAATATTTATACAAAGAAGCTATCCCCACAAAATAATCATTTGAAGTGATATACAAAGTTCTAGACATCTTCTTGGTGGTATCATAAAACTTCTTCAAAAAATTAGAAAGAACAATAGCATTTTCCCAATTAACACTATTTGGAGTATCAGAATTAAGCTCAGTTAAGAAAGAAACATCTTCTTCTTCCATCATTTCAAAAGCTTTTCTTAGATTTATGGCACTCTCTAACATTAGGTAAGTGGAATTTCACTTAGTTGAGACATCAAGACAAACTGAACCCTTATAAGCAATTCTCGTACTTTCAATGCAATATCGAAATGTCTTAACTCTCATAGGAGAACTTCTCATATACCTAACCACATTTCAAATATGTGCAATGGAATCACATATCTTGACCAAGCCATCCTTCAATATCAAGTTTAATACATGAGCTGTGCACCTCATGTATAAAGATTCACAATCTAAGATCAATAGCCTCTCTCTTGAAATTTTTTCTTTCAAATAATTAATGGCCACATCATTTGAACTAGCATTATCCACTGTGATTGTGAACACCTTTTTCTCTATTCCCCACTTATATATGCATTTCTCAACTATTCTCCCAATATCCTTGCTCTTGTGACTAACTATAACCACAAAATTGATGATTCTTTTGTGTAATTTCCAATTTTCATTAATAAAATATGCAGTAAGGCATAGATAGTTCAAATTTTGAATGGAACTCCATGTATCAGTCGTGAGTGCGATCCTAGAATTAAGCTTACGAAAATAAGCCTTCAAAATTTTTTTTTTCACAAAAAGACAACTTCATGCAATCCCTAGCCACCATAAATCGCGACATATGCTTGAAGAGATGTTGTAATTGATTCACATAATTACGAAATCCAACACGTTCAGCAATCGAAAATGGTTGATCATCAATTATAATCATCTGAATAAGCATTTGGCTACATTAATCTTGATCAAACTTCCATGTCGTTAAAATTCCACCACTCCCAGTACTATTACTAGTATCTCCTCCTATCATTTGAGTTCCATCTACTCTTTGTGATGCAAACAATTTTTGCCTTATATCCACATTGCGAGGATACTTATTGCACTTTCTCAAGTGCTTCAATATATTTGAAGTACCATTATCAACGTGGTACGAATACTTGGATCCGCAGTAATTGCAAAATACATCAACTTTCCCATTTGTGTGAGTTGTTCCTTTTTGAAAATGAAGCCAAGCTATTGATTTTCGCTTACTAGGAGGAGGACATGGACAAGAACCGGATACCTTATTTGTTTTGGATGTTTCTTCAAAGTTTTCACCTCCTTCATGTTCTTGTGATGTTGATTCCACTATTGGCGTTATTGCATCATAAGATTCCTCTACTTCCATCAACTTGTTAATGAATCACCTGAATTAAGCAACGCAATGTCAACACTTAAACACTTCTCATGGAGCTAAATCATATTTTACTTACAACAGAAAATAGATATAAAATCATATTTTCTTTGACAAACGACATTCATGCTATCAAAAGAGATAGAGCCTTAGGAGTAAGGAATCTAAGAATACAGTCTTCTAGCACTGGAAATATTGACAAGGAAATCTAAGATAGACAAACTACAAGTATTGTCAGGCTATTCAGCATCCAAATATAAACCAGATGAACACATTTTCAACTGGGATCTGGTGTTTGGGTTGAAACAAAACTCTTAGTGCATAACCCGGAAACTTCAAGGACAAAAGGTAAAGGAATTGATCGATAATTAACAAAAGCATTAGAATGAGACAATCCCACCAGATGCAACCATGCCAAAACATCCAGAAAAGAGCACTTTATATGGGAGACGAGATCATATTCAGAGGCACCCACGCTGTGAAGGAGAGCAGAGACTCATCGATGCAAAGACTTCTGCTGTGCGGGGTAGCAATTTGGTGAGGTGGAAAAACGACAGTGAGGTTCTGGATCGACGCCGGTGTGGAGCTCCGGCGATGAGACTGGCAGAGGCGTGGCATCAGCAGCAAGTCGAACCAGCAATGGACAGGGAAACCGAAGTCGCAGGGGCTGCAGGGATCACACAGAGGGGTGGTGGAGCAACGACGAAGGCATAACGACCGGTTTGGGATTTGCTCGCATTGGTCATCGCGGCTGTAGGGGCTGCAACGACATCGAATTACTGGCGGAGGGGGCCCGGAGTAGAAGCAATGGCGGTGGTGATCGGACGGAAAGCAGCAGAAGCAAAGGCGATCACGATGACGGGCGAGTGGGTGAAGGGCACTCGCGGCTGCTGGCGTGGTGGTCGGCGCGGAGGCGAGCTATGGCGTCGCTGGTCATTGTTGGGTGGAGCAGAGGTTGTGGCGATCGGTGTGAGGGGGCAGATAGTAGCGGTGAGGAGCAACGGCGGCGATGTCGACGCTTGAGGAGGAATCAAAATGGTTGCAGGGATCGCGTGGAGGGGCGGTGGAGCAGTGACTGGTTCGAGATTTGCTGATATTGGTCATCGCGGCTGTAAGGGCTACAATGGCGTCGGATTGATGGTGGAGGGGGCCTGGAGCGGAAGCAACGGTGATGGTGCTCGGATGGAAAGCAACAGAAGTGAAGGCGATCGCGGTGACAGGCGAGTGGGCGAAGGGCGCTTGCGGCTGCTGGCGTGGTGGTCGGTGCGGAGACGAGTTGTGGCGTCGCGGGTCACTGCTGGGCGAAGTAGAGGCTATGGCTGGTGGTAGCCGGCGCGAGGGGGCGGATAGCAGCGGCGGAGGAGCAGCGGCGGCGGCATCGACGCTGGGGAGGAATTGAAATGGCGATAGGAGGAACCGAGGAAGAGACAGAGAGAGAGAGAGACAAAACCGAAGACGAAGAGACAATGAGATGTGATCTAGGGTTTGTTTTAGTAATTTTTTTTAATATTAAAAATTAATCGGTCTGGTTCGGATGGGTGGGCGGGCGGATCCACCTATGGAACTGGAAACTGGACCGGTACCCACCGGTTCCCATAAATTAGAAATTGGGAACCCAACTGGTTCCCTCAAGAACCACCGGTTTCGGGCAGTTTCGATCCGGTTCCGGGCGATCCGGGCAGATCCCGGTTCTTTTGTAAACCCTTAGGGCGCATCATTGACAACACCGCGGTTTACAACTGAGCGTGAAGGCGTGTACTATGTCTTCCGAAAGAGTGTGATCCGTTGTTCTACTCGTCTTGATGAGATCTTTAACCTTGTAAGATTAAAATTTGATTTTCACTAGAAAAGTATTTTGTGAATCGACCAAAAAAGAGCGGTCGTGTACATCCTCCAAACCCAATCTTCACATCGGTTCATCTTGATCATTTATATTGCAATTTCCGAGCAATAAACATGCCGGCAATATGAAGTTTAACCTTTCGATCTCCATATCAAAATAACAAGCGAAAAAATTCAACGGAAAAAAACAAAGCAGAGGTCATAAACATAAACTCCGATACCAATGTTGAAAAAAAGTCGGTGGAAGAAATGGCTAGCCTCTTGATATACAATAAAAGTGATTACCTAGGAATATACGTTGAATCATCAATGTGCAATAAACGAATCTACAACTTCACAATGGTTCTAATACGATCACAATAAAAGTATTCTCATTCCATAGCGTTAATGCCAATTGACTTTTCAAAGTAGTAATGGACTAGGAAGCACCGACACTTTTCGAAGCCTTTGTGTCGAGTCAGAGTTTGACACTCAGTCAACATGTGTTAGAAAATCCGACACCTAGTCAACTCTCCCGATACTCTTTGACACTCGAGTCTAGAATTCCGACATACACGAAGTCAATTTTAAAAGTTTTCAATAAATGGTGGGTCAAAATGTAAATATGTAAAAAAAAAGTAAAAGTAAAAATAAAAAATCAATAAAGGGAAAAGAAGAAAAATTTAGTATTTTCTTCTCTTTCGACTCTCACTTCTCGTGACATGTAATTTATCCCCCAAGTTTTTTTTTTCCTCTTCTCTTTTGACATACTTTGACTTGCGAGTTCAAAATGTGGATTATTTTTTTTCCCTTGAAGTTTTATAAAATATTAAAATGTAATTGAATTTGTCAAATTGAAATAATGAATGATATTAACAAATGGTGAATTAATATTTTTAGTACAAATTCATTCTAAGCTCTTTTATTATTTATTTATTTATTTGTGAATTTGAATCAAATTAATTTGATTGAAATAGTTATGTATATATAAAAATATATATTTAATATACAACGTGTCCTAATGTGTTAGCATATCAAGTTGTGTCGTGTCGCGTATCCGTGTCAATGTTGCTTAGATAATGGAAGTCTTTTGTATGTTATTCATTGAGAGAGAGAGAGAGAGAGAGAGAGAGAGAGAGAGAGAGAGAGAGAGAGAGAGAGAGAGAGAGAGGAATGTTCGTTCTCTTCATAAGTTCTTTTTCTATCTCATAATATGATGGTTATCTATAGAAGTTATTTGTAACTTCCCTTAAAAATAATCACTCATACTTATTCAAGAGGTATCTCTCAAGACACACCTCATCATAGGCAATTGGTGCCTCTTGAACACACATCTCATTGGGGCTAACCGTGCCCCTTGGACACATCCCATCATGGGTGAACCAACAAAATATGATAGGTAGCCTTAAAGTGGATGTCCACCCCTTGAGGTTTTTCAGCTGGCCTCAGTGAGCGGGGAAAGTTTGCTAATTGTAAGGCTAGTGTCACAAGTTTGCCGAACATTTTGTTAAAGAGAGGTGACAAAGAGTTGCATGTGCTTTCAGGGTGTCATGAAATTCTAAGAAGTGCTCCTTTTAGCTCTTGCATTGGGAACCTTTCAGATAGGATATGCATTTCTTCATCTAGAGAGGGTAGCAGTAAATCTTGACGAGCCGGATAGTATATCGATCAGGAGTCCAATGCCCGTTTGGCTTCACGTCCTTAAAATTACTTTTCGCATCTCTGCGCTGGAGACCTTCAAACTCCAAAAATCCTTTCGGCAGCTTTTTTTGTTGTTGATGTCAATGTTCTTTGATGTTCTGCTCTTTGAATTAAATCTCATTCCAATCCGATACTAGCTGGGCAAATTGATTCCATTTGGAAAATACGAACAACTGCCGTCTCTTGAAAATGATCGCCGACTTCACCGGCAAGATAGATTGCTTAGTTTGCGGGGGGTAATTATGCCGTCTGATAACAAGATAGAAGGTTGAGAACCGTCCTTCTTCCTTCTTTTCATTAGATTGATTCTCATGTCGACCGAAATCTTGAATAAACCATACCTTTTGAATGTCTCTCCCCGGAGAGATTCTTTCGATTCAACCTGCTAGGAGGTTGGCAATTTCAGATCCTTTTTACCTTATTGCCCTTCTCGGCCGATCGAATGTACGGTGGACCAATAGAATCTAAGATCGCATTCGATGATTCAATGAACAATGTTCATTTGGCACGTCGTAATCTGTGTCATAAAATTAAGTATGCGTGCGTATAGTCCTTGAAAACGATATTTCGAAGTCAACTTTCCGCACTTGTCTCACTTCGCCGGCTAAAAATGCATCTTTAATTTTGATTTCATTGACTTGATCGCAATAATCGCCTCTTGACATATTTTTGCACGAGATGTGGTCCTCTATATAAGCTCAGGTTAATCTCCCTTTATAATTGTAACATAAACACAATTCAGTTTCAGATATCTATACAGAATGACAATGGAGCATGATATGCTTTGTAAGCTCTTCCTTGTCATCTCGACCATAGTGTCCGCTTCAGCCAAAGACTACCGAAAACCCTACATAATCTACATGGACGAATCGGCATTGCCCGCTTTGTTCTCGCGTCACCATGACTGGTACACATCGCTTCTGTCGTCCCTATCGTCGTCCCCCGACGAAATTGATCCAACCCATCTCTACACATACAACCATGCCTTGAATGGATTCAGTGCAGTGCTGTCACAGTCCCAATTGGAGAAGCTGGAACAGGTTCCTGGTCATGTTGCATCGTATCCAAACACATTCGGAAACGCTCACACAACATATACTCCTAAGTTCCTTGGCCTGAACAGACAGAAAGGGCTCTGGCCAAGAGCCAAATTTGGTGACGGCGTGATCGTCGGCATTGTAGACACTGGGATATGGCCCGAGAGCGAGAGCTTCAAGGACAAGGGCATGTCCCCCGTGCCGGAGAGATGGCGAGGCTCTTGCAAGTCCGGGGTGGACTTCAACTCGTCCAACTGCAACCGGAAGCTCATTGGAGCCCGATCGTTCAGCAAAGGAATGAAGCAGCAAGGCTTGAACATATCGACGACTGATGACTATGATTCCCCGAGGGATTTCTTCGGGCATGGGACCCACACGTCGTCCACAGCGGCCGGGAGCCCTGTGATAGACGCTAACTACTTTGGCTACGCCGAGGGCACAGCAACAGGTATGGCACCCGCTGCTAGGCTCGCGATGTACAAGGTGATTTTTAAGACCGACACGTACGACTCGGCTGCGACGGACACCCTAGCAGGCATGGACCAAGCCATAGCGGATGGCGTCGATATATTGTCTCTATCACTTGGATTTGAGGAGACATCGTTCGACCAGAATCCAATCGCCGTGGGAGCTTTCGCAGCAATGGAGAGAGGAATCTTCGTTGCTTGTTCAGCAGGTAACAACGGCCGTCAAGGATACTACACGATGGAAAATGGAGCTCCGTGGCTAACGACTGTCGGCGCTGGAACCATATCAAGGGACTTTGTGGCCAATATAGTCCTCGGCAACGGAACCTTAACTGTTAGAGGAAAATCCATCTTCTCAGAAAATCTGCTGATCTCAAGAGTTCCTCTGTACTTCGGCCGCGGCAACAGAAGCAAGGAAATCTGCAACAGTTACTCTCTCGACCCGAAGGATGTCGCTGGAAAGATAGTTTTCTGCGACTTTGTTAGTGAAGACTACGAAGTCAATACCGACGAAATCACCCGAGCCGGAGCTGCAGGTGCCATCTTCACTACTGGACCCGGGGCTTTACTCCCACCCGAAATCTTCACTATTCCGTTCGTGGCCGTCGTACCGGAAGATGGAGACAGAATCAAGGACTACTTGCTGAAGTCGGAGAATCCGACGGTAAGCATCAAGTTCTTGATAACCATTTTCGGGACCAAACCAGCTCCTCAGGTAGCATCGTTTTCGTCTCGAGGACCGAACCGTCAGGCCCCGTGGATCTTGAAGCCGGATATGTTAGCTCCTGGATACAATATCTTGGCAGCATGGGCGCCGAACCGAGAAAGAGCGCAGATAGGTCAGAGCTACTTGCTTGGCGACTACGCGCTCTTATCAGGAACTTCCATGTCGGCTCCTCATGTGGCTGGAGTCGCTGCGCTGCTAAAATCAGCCCATCCAGATTGGAGCCCCGCTGCTATCCGGTCAGCGATGATGACCACGGCTTACATACTCGATAACACCAACGAAACCATCATCGACATGACCACTCAAGCTTCAGGAACGCCTCTCGATCTCGGAGCAGGACATATAGACCCCGAAAAGGCTTCAGATCCTGGTTTGATCTACGACATTGAACCCGAGGATTACATAAATTTCCTCTGCGGAATGAACTATTCCGCCAATCAGATAAAGATCATAAGCCGGAGATCGAACTTCTCTTGCGCTTCAGCAACTCTCGACATCAACTACCCTTCATTCATAGTCATCCTCAACAACACCAACACCACGAGCGTCACTTTCAAAAGAGTCCTAACCAACGTGGCCGACGGGCCTGCAAGTTACCAGGCCACAGTGACAACTCCGTCGAGCATGAAGGCCACAGCAAAACCCTCGGAGCTGTGGTTCACTAGCAAGTACGACAGAGCCGAGTTCAACTTGACGGTAGAGATCTCTTTGGAAGGGTCGATTCCGCGGAGCAATTACGTAGGTAACTATGGTTACATCACTTGGAAGGAGATCAATGGAACTCACGTTGTGAGAAGTCCCATCGTTTCAGCTTACGCTCTCTAGCGAATACAAGTTTTTTCAGCACGTTCTGGTGTTCCTTATTCAGTTTACCGAACATACAGAAGCTCTCAATAAAACTCTGCGTTTGTCTTTCTATATATGATATGCTGTGCAGTATCTCTTGCTGCTGTGTCTTTTGTCTGTGTTGCCAATCTAACCTTGCAAAGATCCGATGGTAGCTAAAAAGAATTTAAGTGTTGTTAAGAGTGCGTTTGTTTACCAGAAAGTTAAACGATTTGGAAAGAAATTTTCCTAAAACTTATAGTTTATATAGTTTGAAATAATTAGTTAACAAAAACTGTTTTGTTACTCATAACAGTTTATGTCTAAAAATTTTCATAAATGATAAAAATATTTTTCATTCATTCATTTTTATAAGCAATATAAACGTTATTTTTATGAAATTATTTATTTTTCGCGAAATAAATGAATCATAAGCTTTTGACCAAAAAAAAAAAAAAAAAAAAGGTAACCATAAGCTTATATATAATTAGAAAGCTAGGTAGAATAGGCTTCAATGATTGCGCCATGTGTCAAAATACTATCCATTCCTAAATTTTTATAGGAAATTAGTGGACCAATGTCACATGCAAAGAGCACATAGATGTTTACTTAATTACCAAAACATTTTATTTAAGAAAATGAAGCATGATGAAAAATGAACGGTATTCGTTTAATGTATTAATTGAAAATAATTAATTAATTAATTAATTTTTTCTAATAAGATAAAAATCCAAATATCCTCTTTCATTCATTACTCAAAAGTTTTTTTTTTTTTCCGACCTATCTACTGATAGATGATTAACCCATGCTAGATAAAAAAAGATTATAAATTAACAAATAATTATTTGCTGACTATGAAAATTGTAACATATTGAAAATCCTAAAATATTAAAAGAAATCATGTAACATATATTGCAATTTCTGGTAAATTAGTTACCCTTGAGAAAAACTTCATAAGAAGAAGTCCTTATTCTTCTAGTTAGTATTTAAATATCATACTCACATAGGCAGTTGTGTATTAAATATTATGATATCAAAATAAATACAAAAAAGTCACTAGTATCCAACACTCAATTATACTGCAAAGTCAAATCAATATAATCACCATGTCGCAATCCTTCCATTTATGTATGTTAGAATGATTAAATATTTAACTATGTCTTCATATAATAGGGCGTAAGATGTAAGATGTAGGGCATCACTCCACTAAAAGTGCATGACTTCCCGAACAAATTTTTTATTGGCTACTATATGGAGACTTCCTCCATCTCCTCACATAAGTAGTTTTTATGAAATGCTAGGAGATTCTCCTAAGCTTTTGTACCTCATACTAAGTGTATCCGCAATGAGCTCAAAACGGCTTAATAATTACTCAAGATAGAATAGTTTGATTTTGAGTTACCTTGTTCTCACTAATTATTAGCTCAACAGGCTAATCAAGTCCAATCTAGTTTCTATTATTCTTCAAAAGGTATTTTTTTAGTTAAAGATAGACATAGGTGTCCTCAAGATTATATAATATGCCATATTATTCGACCTTCATTTAGATCAAGCTCAAACTGGAATTCCTCCATAAATTAACTGTGCAAATACGCTAAAAGTTTTGAAACTTATCTGAAAAGTGCAATTGAATTCTAAAATTTTCAAAAATACAATTAAATCCTAAAACTTTTCATATTGATAAATAAAATTTTCCATTAACTCCACTAAATTTGGGTAACAAAAATACCGACATACTTTTCTATAATTATTTTCTTGTTCCTACGTGACATTAAGATTAGCTAAAGCACTAAAAAAATGTAATTTTGGTCAAAACCTCAATTTTTAAACCTAAATTTTAATTAAATTAGATTTAAAAAATTAAAAAACTAAAAAACACAAAAAAGATAAAATAAAATAAAAAGATTACAAGAGGAAGGGCTAGGCCCTCAGGCAATGGGCCATTGCCGAAAAGAGCTGAGGAGGCCACGAGGACAAGCGCTATTGAGTAGCAATGGGGCGGTAGTCGTAGGCAGGAGAAAATATTGAGTGGTCCAGGAGTGCCATGTCAGCGTGGTCCCCGGCCACTCATGCAACGCCACGTGGAAGCGTGGGCCCCTTGCTGTCTTTTGCATTTTTCCTTCCTTTCTCATCTCACTAGCCTTCTCCTAGCTTGCACTCGTCCATTATCCCCTAACCTGCACAACCTGCACATTCTCTTTGATCTGCAATGCATTTATTATGGCACAAACTTTTCTCTTTCCTTTTCAAATGAAGGAAAGAGAAGCAAAGGCTCCGCACGATTACTCTCCAGCAGCTGCAAATTCTTTCACTCGACGGAGGTTTCAAATTTTTGAATCCCAAAATCTCTCTACACTCGTCGCTGCTCCGTTGTGCATCAAGTGGCCATTCCCTGCGTTGCTGACAAACTACATTACAAGCACCCTTGCTCTAGCACCGCTCACTTCTCTCCACACTCTCATTGCTACTCCGGTGTTTGTTTTGATGTTCGTCAAGCTGTCGTTCCCCCGCCAACATCAACAAACCACATTACGACCACCCCTACTTCGGTGCTTGCTTGCTTCTCTTTGTGTGCTCCTTCCTGGTCTAGTGTTTGTTCGAAGTTCGTCTAGCAGCTATTCCCTTGCCATCGCCGGCGAAGCAGGTGCCCCTACTACGGTGCTCACTCGCTTCTCTTTCCACGCTGCTCTGGCGTTTGTCAAGCGACCAGAGGAGGAGGAAGGGCCATTTCTTCCTAAGGCGGAGGAACGGGGATAGAGATTTGGCCGTGGTTTTACGGGAGTAGAGCCTGAGGCACATATCCTACCACTGCACGCTACGGAGCCGAGCGGTGACTAGGCTCAGTGATTACTCACTGCTCTCGAGACTCAAGCCCCAGAGGGAGGTCGTCGACTGGCTAAACTCCATCATTCAAGGTGCGTTTAGGGCTTTCACGATGGTAATTGCTTCTGCAAAAATATCTCTGCCTTGTGAGCTGGAATGGACCTACCTTCTTCCCTGGAGATGCGTTTGCGGAGACGTTCCAACTCTTTCTCTAGTGATAATTTAACCCCTTGCCGAAGGATGTTTCAAAAGGCCAAATCTAGGTAAAATACAAGTGACGGCTGATATCCTACATGTGCCGTCCGACATGAGTCTTCTCCTGGACGGTCGAGATAAATAAACAAAGTTTTATTTTAGAGAGAGAGAGTGTGTGACATCCTGAAATTCAACCCCGTTTTGATAAAGTGAAATGAGCATTTCGTCGACGTGCCTATGGCCCTTTTTCTCTGAGCTGATCACTCACGAGTTAACTAACCTATTGGGTAAAGCCGTTAAGGGATGTATCAGCTGTAGAATCCCTAAAAGCTACCTAATTGGTTGGATTGGGCTAAAATCGCGTCTGATCGATTTTTAACCACGAAATTGAACTAGATTTCGGGAATCGAATTTTAAGCGCGTCATAATTCTTATTTTTAGGATCCTGTCTTATTGTCCGTCAAATTGTTGACGAGTCCGAAATTTCAATAAAGAAATTATCGGAAGAAAATTGAAGACCAAAAGAAAATAAAAAGGGAGTGAGAAAAGGAAAATAATAGAAGTAAATTGAATAATGTGACTAGGGTTACTATTTTCTTTTACTTTGTATTTCTTTTTCTCCCTTTTCTCTCTGTCCCTTTTCTCTCTCTCTTCTCTCTCCTCTCCCTTTCCCCCTTCGTGCGGACACCCTCCCCACCGACCGCCTACCCCTTGCCAAATTCAATTTGGCTTCTTCTTCTCTCCCCGTTTGACTAGTCAAAACCCCTATCTCTTCCTTCTCTCTATTCTCTCTTCTCCCTCACCCCACGTGACCGAACCCCCCTCTTTCTTCTTCTCCTTCTTTCTTCTTCGTGGAATCAGCGAACCTGAAGTTGAAGAAGATCGGAAGCAGCAGCCAGCCACCGTCGCCTGTCCCGCCGCCGCACCGGAGCCGGACCGCCTGCGCGCCCGCCGCTCGTTGCCGTGTGCCGCCAGCCCCGTTCCTCGCGCGACCTAGCCACCCGTCGCCTCTGCCCCCCCCGTTCCGCCCCCGTCCAGCCGCCGCTCGCCGCCATCCCGACCCCCTGGCGTCCCCCTCACCTTCCGCCGGCCTCCCCTCGCTGTCTTGGCCACCGGAGCAGCTCCGGCCAGCCCAACTCCGCAAGTTGCCGAGTGGGTATCCAGCCCGTTCATGGGCCATTTTGGGCCGTTTCCGGGCCCCGAACCCGAGCCGTGCTTTGGAGTTTGTTGTTCCTCGCGTCACCCCCGTCGGATTGATCCGATTTGCGCGCGATTTGGTGAGTAATCTTACTAATCCTTGATTAGTTTGCTAATTATGCTTAAGGGTTGTTTAGTTTTAATTAATTAGGTTCAAGTGGTTAGATTAGAATAGATTAGTGATTATTAGTTAATTGTGATGTAAATTAGACAAATTGATTGTGCAATTAGCAAGTAGACGTGGTCTACTATTTATTGAAAGCATCTCGAGATTTTTCCCGACCCTTAGTGGGCTTCAATTAGGCTTTTCGGGCCTAAGTGGAATTTTTGGTATTTAAATATTATTTTTCGGAATTAAATTAATTATTTATTTATTTTCCGAAAATTCAATTGAGATGGCTAGTGACCGGAATATTATGCTGATGACTGTGGTGAAGTCCGTTTATTTAATCGGGCTTTATTTTTGAGCTAAATTGAATTTTTAATATTAATTATTTAATTTTCGAAATTAATTACTTATTTATTTATTTTCCGAAAATTCAACTGGGATGGCTTGTGACCGGAAATTTATACTGGTGATCGTGGTGCAGTCCGTTTATTTAATTGTGCCTTATTTTGAGCTAAACGTAATTTTTAATATTTAATAATTAATTTTCGAAATTAATTAATTAATTATTTATTTATTTTTCAGAAATTAAGATTGAGATGGCCGACGACCGAAATCTCGTGCTGATCGTCGTGGCACAGTCCGTTTATTTAATTAAGCTTTAATTTGTGCTGAATTGATTTAATTGTGGATTTTTAGGATATGTTCCTAAATTGATTATTTGAGTAAATTGAGTATGAATTAAGGTTGTGGATAATTACTTTAGAAATGGGATGAATCATCATGAAAGACACTTGGCTCGGTGAATAGTACATCATCTCGGAGAATGCACATGGCTTGGTGATTTGGTATATTGCTTCGGAGAATGCACGTGGCTCGATGATTAGTACGTCGCCTTGGAGAATGCACGGGGCTTGATGATTAGATATGTCACCTCGAAGAATGCACATGGCTTGGTGACGAAGTATGTCGCCTTGGAGAATGCATGTGGCTCGGTGACTAAATGTATATATCACCTCGGAGAATGCACATGGCTCGGTGACGAAGTATGTCGCCTTGAAGAATGCATGTGGCTCGGTGATTAAGTGTGGCATCTTGAAAGAGACACGTGGGCTCGGTAATTTGATGCATTACCTCGGAGAATGCACGTGGTCTCAATGAGTACATTTGGCATCTTGAAGAGACACGTGGGCTCGGCGACTTGATGCATCGCCTTGGAGAATGCACGTGGGCTTGCTGATTCAAAATGACATTTTAAAGAGCACGTGGTGATAAAGAATATCGCCTCGGAGAATGCACGTGGCTCGGTGATTGGTTTTATTAGTTGAGACTGAATAGCAATAGCTTCAATGACCGGGAAATGGTCAGACTGTCATGAAATCGACTAGGTCGATTGATCATTGCTTTGATTTGATGTCATGGATTGATTGACTGATTGGAAATGACTGTGAGTGGTCTTGTTGGCATATAATCGAATAGGTCGATTTGATCGATGCTTCGATCTGTGATATGATTACTTGGGTACCTATTGTGAATTGTACTAACTTGCAGGTGGGATTTGAGGCTAAGGTAAGTTCTTTGCCCTGTGCGTGTTTAGGAAACTTATAGTATAATGGTTTACTAATCGGGCTTAGTGGGGTAGAACTCGCTGAGACATAGTCTCATCCCAGTTTGGGGAAAACATTTCAGGACCCCGGTGAGAAGCTGAAGAGGAGGAGTCTGAGAAAGAGAACTCGGAGGTGAAACCTGAGGAGAAAATTTTTTGGAAGAAGATAATACCGAGAGAGATCTTGAGTACGACCTGGATGGATTGAGACTCCATCTTATTTTGTGAACTCCAATTGATGTGAATAGTTATGAAGTTCTCTGGTTTGTGTTTTGTATAAAAGTTTGGTTATAAATTTCAATATGAAAAATATGGCCCTGCTTTTCTATCCCATCGTTTTATTGTCTGGGGATTTTAACTGCTTCCGCATGTGCTTAATAAATGAAAGGGTCGGCGATACATAGTCCTGGGATATCGCATTATAAAATCGACCAAGAGTTGAAGGATGTGTGCGTGTCCGAGGATCGGGGCTTGACAGAGAGAGAGAGAGAGAGAGAGAGAGAGAGAGAGAGAGGTCATTTGTTAATTTGAGAAATACGCGAAAGTCAGGTGGAGATGTGGTCTTCTTCCAACGTTTACTTTCAACTTTCTGTTTTCGCTTTGCATGAAGAAATTTTTCTTTATGGTGCTTATTGTATAATATCTATACTGTTTGCCTTCATTCGTTGGTGCCTGCCGTTCATGACTCCAGTGATCTCTTCATGGAACTTTAAGTTGCTTTTAGAAAGAGAGGGAAAGACAACTCAATGCTCCCGGCAAAAAACAAAAGAAAAGAAAAACCATGCACGCAAACCTCCATTAAGCTCTGAAATTTGATCTGTTTTTTTTATATCTAATGGACTAAACATAAGTATGTATTGCATCTGATCTCCGGATGAAACTCCTGAGAGAGTCACTCGTGCATACATGTAATGTAAATTAAAATCCATATCTTCATGGGCTTTCTATTTCAGCATAAGCTCGTACATAGCTCAATGTTATTTCCTTCCGACTAAGAGAACGGAAGTACACAATACAAGAACACGGGATTCCGAAATAGGTGTAATGTATTCCATGTGGATTATTTGTTGGAGAAAACTCATTTACTGTTTTGAAGTTGACAAAACATTCCAGAAAGTCTAGTTTGAAGACATCCAGACTCAAAAGTCAAAGTCTAAAGACCGCTAGACTTTAAATTCAAAGTTTGCCTACACTGACAATTTCTAGACTGAAGAATGAAGACTTATCCAAATGCAAGATTATCTTTATTTCTTCAAGGATTTGATTCGTATGGCTTACGGATGATCTTATGGTTGGATATATTACCTATATGATTGATTATCTTTATTGGAAACAATTTCGATAATCAAATCTTTTGGAAGGCAAGTAAACTTGGAAGGTTCTACTTATAGAAACAAAGATCCTAATTGTATGGGCGAATAGGATTGACGGGTTTTCATTACAAATCTTCAAACGACTCGAGATCTCATTGATTGATTCTACCCAATGGGTAGATTGGAAGAATTCTTTTGGAAAGTGCCAACGGTCATGTAGGCATGATTGAGTATTTAAAGTGGACTCTCCAGTTGTTCAATAGAGTGCATGAAAAGAAAATTTTCAAAATCTGAAGCTTTCTAGTTCCTGAAGCTTTCTAGTTCCTTGTTATTTCATTCACTGAGCTCAAAGCTGTTTACAAAAGAGAGAAGCTCATAGTGAGACTTTGTGAGAGATCAATTGAGACTCTTCATTGTGAAGTCAAGATCATCAAGTTGTAAAATTTCTTTTGAATTATTAGTGGAATCCAGCCAATAGGCTGTCAGTGGAGAGTGGACATAGGCTTGATCTAAGCTGAACCACTATAAATTTTGTTCTCTTCCCTTAACTCCTTTATTTGTAGCTTTAATTAACTGTTTAAATTTGATTTTATTTGAAATTGTTAAATGTTGAATTCGTCCTTAGTTTGTTATCTTCTATAAACAAATTACTTCTACCAAGTTTTGTGAAAATTTTTATTCACATCTATTCACCCCATCTAGGTGTTGTTACTAGCCCTTTTCATTATTTACTCTCCAAACGATGGATTTTATGTTTGTAATCAAACCATCTTCAGTAAAAACCAGAAGCGGCTAGCCAAGCATTCTGGTGAGGTGCATCGTCTAGAAGAGAGATTCTAGTTATAGCATCCTCACAAAACGAGTGCCCTATCCTGCTTTGAGCATTGTCGCAAAAGTCTCTCTTTGGTTGTCGTCATTCTGCATAAGACAAGACGATCGAGAATCAGATTACTCAGTTTATGAATCAAATTGATTCAGAAGCAGAATCATCAAGAACATGCATCTTCTTGTAACTGTCCTTCGATTATTAAGAATAACAAGGCATCATTTCAACAGTTATCGAGTAACTTTACAAATAGTCATTACTATGATCCACGATTAACCTTGTTGTCTAAGAAAGAATAACAAGAAAACGTTTGTTGCTTTCCAAAGTGGAAAAAACATAACATGTGCAGCCAAGATCAGATTCTTCGGTTTAAGGCCCTAAATCTCCCAATAATTACTAAATTCCCACCATATAATCTTCAAGAAAAAGTACTTGAATGAAAAATGATATAAACAATAAAAAAGACATGGAAATCACATTGACCATTTAGTAGTAGCCCATATATTACGGGCATATGCTGATCTTATATTAACAGCAGCAGAGCCAAAGTTCCCAGCATCAAGCCAAAACAAAAATTTGCTTGATCTTTTATCAAGGTCCAGATGTCGGAAGATCTTGCTTCTTCACAAGGACCTCGTGCATCAAGTTCATTAACAAGTAGCTGGCAGTCTTACATTTTAAAACTTCAATTGTAACAAAAATAATGAGTTACAAGACCAGTAGATGATAAAAAGGACAAGAAAATCTTCCAGTCCACTTATTGTTTTATTCTATTACACCCTTGGGATGATACAAAACAGAAAGCCAATTCAAAAGCGTAACCTGTGCACATCAACAAGGTCAGATTCCGACGTAAATTTTGCATATTCAAGAGAATTTCAAAGAACAATAAACTAATAGGAATAGGAAAAAGGATGAGACAGTTGGCATTTGAAGGGTATAACAATCACAAGCCCCGCAAAAACATGAATGCCCTGCACCCGAAAGAGTTTTACCTACCCACAGAAAGAATAAAAATTTGATTTAGTAATTCTCATACACTCTTGAACACCCCAAGTATTTGCAAGAGTACAAGATACGTTGACATTATACTTGTCCGTATATGCCGCAGCCAAACGATGTTGCCAAAAGAAAGAATCGGCATCTAGCTAAGACATGCAAGAGCATATTGCACACAAAGAATGTTCCACCGAGGTTTTGAGCCGAATGTATGAAAATGGCGACACACGTGACTAACAGGCTGCCACAACCAAGGCTTGGTTTGTCACCATACGAGAAGCTATGGAATCGCAAGCCTGTGGTAAGTCACTTTAGAGTTTTTTTGGATGTGTATGTTATGCATTTGTGCCTGATCATCCTCGCAGCAAATTCGACAAGAAGGCAATCCGTTGCATATTCGTGGGATATGATGATCAACAAAAGGGGTGGAAGTGCTGCGACCCTACAATAGGGAGATGCTATACTTCAAGGAATGTGGTGTTCGATGAAAAGTCATCTTGGTGGTCACCTCATGCAGTTGAATTGCCAAATTCACAACATTTCGACGAAGAGGTTGAAGAAAGGCTGAAAGAATTCGATGAGAATCAACCTATTGAAAAAGATGTCGAAAAAGATGTCAAAGCACAATCACCAGGATTGACAAGTTCATCTAGTGAGCATCCAAGGTCGACAGAAGAATTTCGACCAAGTCAGGTTGAAGAACTTGAAGAGGAGGAGCCTCAACTTTGAAGATCGACGAGGCGAAGGAAGCCAAACTCCAAGTATGCCAATGCAGCATTGATTGAAGATGTTGGCATGGTCAAGCCTTCAACATATGAAGAAGCCTTGAAGAGTACATAATGGAGGAAGGCCATAGAAGAAGAAATCCTCGCACTAAAGAAGAATGAGCCATGGGACTTGGTACCGAAACCTGAAGAGGTACGTCTTATTTCTTGCAAATGGGTTTAATAAACTTAAAACTCGACTAGACGGGTCAATTCAGAGGCATAAAGCACGTCTAGTGGCTCGAGGATTTTCGCAAAAATATGGGGTTGATTATGAAGAGACCTTTAGCCCGATGACAAAGGTTACCACTGTTCGAGTTCTATTAGCACTTGCAGCAAGCAAGTCATGGAATGTGTGGCAGATGGATGTGAAGAATGCTTTCCTGCATGGTGAACTCAAGCGAGAGATATATATGGAGTAACCGGATGGTTTCAAGAGCAAAATTCATCCAAAATATGTCTGCAAGCTAAAGAAAGCATTGTATGGCTTGAAACAAGCCTCGAAAGCGTGGTATGGAAAAATTGCAAAATTATTGTTGAAGAACAATTATAATGTAGCTCCAACAGATTCAAGCATGTTCGTGAAGGCAGAAAATGGAAAGGTTGCAGTTGTGCTAGTTTATGTGGATGATCTCATCATTACTAGAGATGATGAAGATGAGAATTGTTGAATTAAAGCCAACCTCTCTATGCAGTTCCAGATGAAGGAGCTTGGAGAATGAAAACATTTTCTGGGGCTCGAGATTGATAGGACAAAGGAAGGATTATTCCTATATCAACAAAAGTATGCACGAGATCTCTTAAAAAAATTCGAAATGCTTAATTGCAAACCTATATCTACTCCGTTGGATGGGAACACAAAGCTATGTACTGAAGAAGGTCGAGAGCTAGAAGATTCAATTATGTATAGGCAACTGGTAGGCAATCTAATTTACCTTACCATAACTCGGCCTGACATCTCTTTTGTAGTGGGAGTAGTGAGTCGATTCATGGAGAAGCCAAGGAAGCCTCACTTGGATGCAGCCAAGCGTATCATGAGGTATGTAAAGAAGACTTTTGATTTTAGGCTTTTGTATAAAAAGGGATCATCAAATGAGTTGGTCGGTCATCGTGATGCTGACTACGATGGAGATCAACACACATGACGATCAATTACTGGATACTCTTTTAATCTTGGATCAGTAGTAGTGTCCTAGTGCAGTAAAAGACAGCCAACTGTGTCTTTGTCTACAACAGAAGCTGAATACAGAGTAGCAGCAATGGCATCTCAGGAGAGCACGTGGCTAGTGCAATTATTAGATGATCTTCATCAATCAATAGATTATTTGACAATATTATATTGTGATAATCTATCCGCTCTAAGCTTGGCAGAGAATCTAGTTTTCCATGCTAGGACTAGGCATGTGGAAATCCACTATCACTTTCTGCGAGAGAAAGTGTTAAAGGGCGAGATCAAGATGAAGTACATCAAGATAGGTGATCAAGTTGTTGATATCTTCACCAAAGGTCTTGGAGCTGCAAATTTTGAAGAGTTTCGAGCTCAGCTTGGTATGGTCGTGAGGACTATCTTTAGAGAGAGTAGTTGGTGAGGGGGAGTATTGAAGATATCATCGCCTTTCTCTCGTGACTCTTCATGTTTTGGTCGAAAGGCTGTTCAGTTTCCGACAGAAGTCTTTTCAACACACATATAAGGTGTCTTTGTGACAGCTTGAATTTTCAGATTTTGTTTTCAAATAAATAAATTGGGCCTTTCGTTAACACGTCTATAGTGCTATTCTCTAAGATGATCACTCATGAGATAACTAGACTATCTGAGGAAGCCATTAAGAGATTTTAACGCAATAGACTTGAGAATTCAACCAGGAATCAACTGCTCAACCGTGTTGATCTATAAGGGTCATTATGACACTGTCAAAATCAATCAGAGATTGGAGATAGGTCGATTTGATAGAAATATGTGATTAGTGTGTGGGTGATTCCACCTGATTGCAAAATTTCTGTCGAACAACACTAGACCGATTTTTCTATCATTTCTATACTCGGTGTCCGTATTTAAAACCTTGAGATTTTCACGACAACTGAGAGTTGTCAATTTGTCGAAAATGTACATTGTGACTCGAGATAAATCGATCACGGGTTAATTGCACTAAAAATTCCTAAAAGCTATCCGGTAGACTAGATCACGCTAAAATCACGTTGGATTGAAATTAACCGCGAATTTGAACCCGATTTTAGAAATTGAAAGTTCTGTAGTATCACGACTCATTTTAGGAACGTCAACTTATCTTCCGAAGAATTTTCGGAGATTCGGAAATTTTTACGGAAAATCGTTTCGAACAATTCGGAGATTAATGGAAATTCGGATTAGCCAAATTGAAGGGATCTTTGGCCTCCTTACCGAGCTATTTGGCGGAGGGGACTTGCAGAAAATGGTATGGGCCTTTTCCTTGGAAAATTTGGACGTCGATTTGGAGAATTGGTGAAGAAATTTGAGAGTATTTGAGTGAAATTCGGAGCCTTGGCTTAGGGGGCTGCAATTTTGGCTTCAATTGATTTATTTGTGGATTAAAAGGCTAGAAAGAATTATGGGACAAGAGGGATAAGGTTGGAGGCTTGTGAGGACCAAGTTATGATGGATTAGGATATTTTAATCTCGACTTTTGGTCCATCTCCCTTCCTCATCCGTTCTCTCTCCATTTTCGTGCATTGCTCTCCCTCGACCCCTCTTCGTTCTACTTTCATTTTCATTTTCGTCCGCATCTTCACCTTTTTCTCTCCACCGATTCACCAGCCGCGGCCACTTGTCCAGCAGCAAGTTGAGTCAACAAACCGGTGAAGCTCTACCCAACTTTGACCGCAATTTTCACTAGTCCAGCGGCAATCAACCGAAGCAGCTTCAGCCCACGCGTCTTCTCTCCAGTTCGATCAGCCACGCCAGCCCACTTTTCTCCATTTTCTCTTCTTTGATTCTCGGCCCAACAGCAACCGAAAGCTGCAGCTCCACTAGTTTTGTCTTCTCTCCACCGAACGTTCCTCACGCTGCCAGCACGCCCGGTCAACTCCATCTCCATCGAAGCCCCCTTTGTTGACCCTGCAGCTGCCCCAATATCGTCCGTTCCCTCTCAATCGAAGACGCCAGCAGCTGCTTTCCTTTTGTGCGCCAGAAAGCTACCCGAAGATGCTCCCTCCTTCTTTCGATCGGCCCCAAGTCTCGCGCCCACGAAGTCAGCCTCTCGCTTTCTCAACGGCCCAAGTTCCGTGAAAGCAGCAGCCCAGCTCGCAATTGTCTTGTTCAGCCCATGTGAATGAATTCCAGCCGCAAGCCATTCGAAGCCACCTTCACTGCAGCATTTCGGCCCAGCAACCCATCTTCAGTCCAGTCTGCAATTTCAGCTTTTGGTCCAGCCCACTTGAGGCCCATGAAGCAAGCCCAGCCGCAGCCCAAGTGCAAGACCAAGCCCAGTAATTGCTGTGGGCTTGCAAGGCCTTTTGGGCCCGGTCCAAGTGTCTGTTGATGCCACCGAAAGTTCGGGTTTCGGCCACTGTCGGGTCGCCGTCGCAGTGAAAACTCTTCTTAGTAGGCTAATGACGTTTAATTGGTGTTTAGCTTAAATTAATTAGGACTTATGTGGTTAGTTAAATTAGTAATTTAATTAGTTAATTATGCATGTTAGGTGGTTAGAAGGGCTTAGTTAGGGACTAGATAGGCTATATTATTTATCTAGAGTGGTTTGGGAATTTTCCGAGCCCGTTTTGGTAGTTAATTTAGCAATTACGGCCTAGGTGAGTATTTTAGTATTTAAATTGATTTATTTAAGTAATTTCAGTAGTTATTTAATTATTAATTATTTTCCGGAAATTAGACCGGGATAGCCGGTGACCGGAATTTCGTGCTGATTGCAATTGTGTGGTTAATTTCTGCAATTGAATGTTAATTTATGCAAATTGAGTGATGATTGGATTTTTGGTCAATTATTCCAAAAATTTGTAAATTTCAATATTTATTCGAAAAATCACGGGTGTTTGATTTTAACACCAAAATTGTTTTATATACTATATAAAATAGTGGGATTTTAAATTGGAAGATATCACTTTTTCTGAGTCGAGTTAACTGTGTACCCACACACAACTATTTTGACCGGGTATTTTTAATACGAAGAAAATAGGCCAAACTTACCATTTTAATTGAGGCATTTGAATGCAATGCATGATATCTTGGGCCGAGATTGAGTGATCGTGTGTTGGTTAAGAGAACCCGTCCCCGAATTGTATCGAATGGATGTTACCCTATATGAGATACCCACTTAGTGGGATTCGGGTCACAGTAAATTCTGGACCTATATTCCTTCGGGAAAGCCGTCTTTGAGAGATGAAGCTATGCTCAATGATGGTGAGACGATGCCTGGTTACGCCAGTAGACCGCCGAACTTCAAGTAGACTGTGCCCAAGAGGGGCGAAATTAACAATTGGAACGTATGTTTGGTGGAATTTGATGTGTCTAATTATAAGACAAAATTATGTGGCATGGTATGAGATGTGTCATAACGGTTTAGCTTTATAATTGGGACCCCTATGATTAATTGAATGGATGAAGCGTTTCAATTGTCATGTGTTGTGATGATATGCATTGTGATATAAATTGTTCTGACCTACAGGGTGGATCTGAGACGAGACAAGTCCCTATGGTTGTGTGATTGTGTGATTAGAACGCTTCTAAGCATATTACCTTCCTAATCGGGGTTTAGAGCATGAACTCGCTGAAATTTATATCTCACCTCATCGTGAGCTCAATTTTCAGGGCCGTAGAGCGGAGGACCCAAAGCTAAGCTAAGGGGACCAAAGGAGTAGATCAGTTAGCTCAGCTTCTTTTTGGAGAACCGTTTGTTGTAGTCTTTTGGTAATAGACTTTTGTACATGACTCAGTATGTTAATAAAAGCATGTTGTTTGTGAATGTGTTGTCCTGCTTTTCTTTCCCGAGCTAATTACTGTCAAGGGATATTTATTCGCTTCCATATGTGCAATAAAATGAAAGGATTGGTGACTCGTCCTGAGAAGTCGCAAAATTTTATCGACCAGAGAGAGATAGGCACACGCTTGAGATTCAGGGCGTGACGGTCTTTATTACTATTTAGTTAGACATATTTTTTCATATATTTAAGGTATGTCAAGAGTCGTGTTTTAAGCTTACATATAAATGAATCTTGTAACCATTTCAAATAATGGAGAGTAAAAAGACTTTTCTGCAAATAAAGTAGTGTATTCATCTCATTCCTTAAGAGCTTCTTTTGTGAGAGTGTTATTAGAGTTATGCGACTCTGATATTCAATACTAACTTTCCCCTTTTTTAGGCAAATAAAAATATGTACTTCATAGTACCGTCGCCAAGATAGAAACTTTGAACTTCGGCTCCAAGCTTGCCCGTCGATCCAAATCAAGCTTCGAGGAAGGAAAGAAGGAAGGAAGGAAGGAGAAAGAGAGAGAGAGAGAGAGAGAGCTCCCTTGCCACACGATCTGATGCTTCTGCATTAAGGAAGAAAGCAATCCCACACACATCACACGTGTGCACTTGACTTGTAGACCTCAAGGGATAGAGCTTTCCCCGCCAAAGATGGTAGTGAATAGTAGTTACGTGAAGGGAAGTCTCCTATGAAATGGTATTTTGAGGAGAAAACTATAAGAAAATGATCGCGAAATACTATATATGTTATATATGTGATTCATAGAGACCTCAGGCAATTTGGCTAAGAAAAAACTACTTGAATAAAAGGGTGATATGATGATCCATGATTTTCTTTCATATATATATTTGATAGATTTTGCAGCTCGCAAAATACGTAAAGCCATTTAAGATGTAAATATTCATGAGTAGATGTGGGTATAATTCTCCATTATTATTTAAAATTTACAAATTTTTAAATAATTAGAAAATTTAATCATGATTCCGACTTTTTTTGTCGAGTTCTTTCGAGTTGAGTGTTACGCGGAAACAGAGAGGCAAGAAGGTGATGCCAACTTCTTGATTTTTGGCAGACGTTTGCTTGGGGAATATATGATAATATAAGATGAGGCCAATTTCTTTGATTGGATTCAGGAAATTGATAGTGAAAGCCGGACGAGACATAGAACAAATGATAGAATGCCACGTGATGGTAATGTTTTTTTCTTATCACGTCAATCGATTTCAAACCTACGCAGAATTTTGTCTTCTGCAATATTTTACAATTGCTTTCTCTCTTCGGGAAACATAAATGAATCTATCCCCCAGGATTAATTAATTGATCGATGGATGGATGGATGGACGGAGAGTTCTCTGGCTAGCTGTGTCTAGAATATGTGAGTATGTTTTAAAGTGTAGCAGTTGTCAAAAAGCTTCTGACTCGTTAGAATTCGGGTAAACGGATGTGCTCAAGTTAACCACTAAAAGCTTTGGAAAAGCTAAGCACTTGCGTCGTCGTTGATGGACACTCCTTCGGTAGTAAAGTAATCCCTAAAAGCAGTACAAGGCACAAACTCATATGGAAGAAAATCGACATGAATGATAAAGTATTATGGTAAATAAGAAAATCGTCATTTGAATTCCTTCTTATTAATGACACGCAAGGCAACTATTTTGATTAAATATTTTTGGTCATGTCTATCAATGATTTCCTTATAAACAATTCACCTAACTCTGTAATGTCGTGCTTTTGATGAATATGACGATTTTCTTTTAATCCAAATAATTACTAAAAACAAACGTACGTGACGTAGCACCAAACTTGATGGTTTTCAACGGGAAATTGCTCACTCATTACCCGTGGAAAAAGATTCTTCGTTGGTTTCTTGTAGTTACTGTACGGTCTAGTCAGCTTTAGAACAAGCCATCTCTTTTTTTTTGGTAAAGTTATTTATTTTTATTTTTTTGGTAAAGAGAACAAGCCATCTCTTTATAACCATATTCCCCTTAAAAAAAAAACCTCAAAGGGGACGCTCTCTCGTTTCTCAGAGAATTCTCACGTCTCGCTTTCTGTTTCTCTCTCTTTTTTTCTCTCACTAGCTATCTATCTCCATTATAGACATTCCAGAGTCTGTTCAATTTCATTTTTGTTAAGATCGTCTTCGCCATTCTACCCAGCACGTGTCAATATAGCTGTGGTTGACCTTATAATTACACTTCCCGAGTTCGGAGTCCCGGCCGTCATGCCGAGCTTTCGCAGGGTTGCACCTGAACTGGTGACGCTGGATTTCGAAGACGTGATTTATGTTGCAGCTGGGAAGGATGTGAAAGAGGGCAAAGCCAAGCTTGTTTGGACAGTGCATCAATCCAGAGGCAACGTCAAGATCTGTATCATTCATGTTCTAGTTCCTTCGAAGACGATCCCCATGGGCAAGTCAACGTTTTTTTTTTTTTCTTCTTTGCATAATACCCCATCATCGGTCGGTATCTTCTTTTGTTGAACGAGCTTTCGTTAACAGTAAAAAAGAGAGCTTACCAAGCTCTCATAAATATAACATAGGGATTTTCCATGACGGACAATCGACATGTGAAATAATTAATTTAACGTGGGTTTCGTGAAGTTGGACCATGTTGGATATAGCTTTTACTTGTTCCTCTTATTGTCGGTATTCGTTCTTTCTGCAGCGTCCTTTCTTGCAACGGATTGAAATTTTTGGCCTATTAATTTGTCTTTGGTTTGCAGGCGGCCTGGGTGCCGAGATCCCCGCGAACTCGGCGAACGAGATCTTGTTGAAGGGAACACAGAGAAAACGAGAGGATAAACATGCATAAGATCTTGGATACCTACCTGCACGTTTGTGAAGAAATGGGGGTATATTTAATTTTTTTCTTCTTCTCTTCTGACCAAAAAAAAAAAATTTCTTCTTCTTCTTGGATACTTACCTGCACGTTTGTACAGAAATGTGGGTATATATGATTTCTTCTTCTTCTTCTTCGATACCTACCTGCGAGGCACAAGTTTACATGTCTATATGTATATACTTCTTCATTTGGAGAAGAAAGCAAATTAATTGGTTTAACGGTTAATAGGTACCAGCAGAGAAAAAGTACATAGAATCGGACAGCGTTCATGAGGGAATTGTGGAGCTCATACGTTTACATAGGATCAGAAAGCTTGTAATGGGTGCAGTAGCAGACGGATGCTGTTTCAAGTACGTACAGGAACAAGAAAACACGCCCACATGGGTCGAGGACTTATTCATTTCAAATCTGTCCTCCTTGTAACTAAAAGGGCATGGTTGTGTTCTTTTTTTCTGTTCAAGAAAAGATTTTCTGTTTTTTTGTTCCCGGGAATAAAAAAGAACAGAAACGCGTTTGTTTGCGTTATTGTTCCAAATCTTTTTTTTTTGTTCCCGCGAACAAAATTGAAACAGAAACAAGAAACAAAAAAAAAAAAAAAAAAATTATTTCTTGTTTCTAGAACAATTTTTAAGAACAAATTTTATCTCTCATTTCTTTTCTTCTCTTTTTTTTTTTGTTATTTTTTTTTTTTGGCTGGTCGCCGGCCTCAGCCATGGCCGGCGACCTCGCCGGAGCATCGCTGGCCCCCGGCGAGGCTGAGCTCGCCCAGCCACCGGCAAGGCTCGGTTTCCCCGGACCACCGCCAGGTTGGTGTCGCTTGGCGGTGGCACGGCGAGGCTAAGCCTCGCCGGTGGTTGGGCAAGCTCGGTCTCACTGGGCCACCGCCAAACAACCGGTGGCTGGGCGAGCTCGGCCTTGTCGGATTTGGGTGAGCCTAAGCTCGCCTAGTCAAGGTGAGGCCGAGCCTCGCCCAACCACAGTGAGGCTCGGCCTCACCGGGGGCCGGCGAGTCTCGCCATGGCTGGGCGAGGCGACCGGCCAAAAGAAGAAAAAAGGAAAAATAAAAATATTAAAAAATTAAAAGAAAAAAAAGAATATAAATTTACCAAACGTGTTTCTATTCTTTTTTTATTCCCAGAACAAGTTTACCAAACACGTTTTTCTGATAAAAAATTGTTCCTCGGAACAGAAATAATTTTTTCTATTTCTGTTCCCTAAAACACTTTTTGAATAGAAACACAAACAAACGCACCATTATTTCTCTGTCAATCCTTAGATGTGTTGTGCACATTCGGTCTTTGAGGAATACTTGATGGCACTTCTCGAACGCGATGTCTAGTTCGCCCCACAACCGTCACTATACATATTGTGCTATGAATCATCTTATGTTCCTGTTGAGTGAAATAATAAAATAAAAACCGGGAACATGTTGTTCTGTGAATCTAAAAGTCTCTTTTGTTGTGTCTACAAGCTTTTGTTTGGTATTAACTGAATTTACACCAAATTAATTCACTATCTTCTCTGGGTTTGAATTGGCAGGAAGATGACAGAAATCAAGTCCAGAAAAGCCATCTTCGTTCGCGATAAAGCACATGTCTCTTGTCAAATTCGGTTTATCTACAACGGGCACCTCATTCACACAAGGTCATCCTCCCACAATTTTACTTGTAAATTTGTCTTCTTTGAAATTATCGTATGTGCACGTGAGAATGTTGTGAACATAAGTTCTACAACAACAAATCAGCTGAAAATCTTGTTGCAATAGTTGAATGCCATAGGAGACCTAAGAGTTCAGGTAGGGATGAGGCTGGGACAGACAATTGTATTCATGTTTTCCATTATTTCTTCTTTCTTTGAATAATATGGCTAAATAGTTGGGAAATTTTGCGCCGGAGCCCCATGGCAACTATCAGTGTCCCGAGATCCGCTAACATCTAATTCTCTCAAAACACAATAAATGAAATTTCCAAATGAATTGAGTGCAAGTAGGGATGCTTCCGGTGGGGAGTCAGAGGACAATCAATTTATAAAAAGATGCACCAATTTTGGCTTCACCTCAAAGTTGTTTTGACTCCTTGTCGAAATAGGGAAGCTCAAACAGTTGAAGCCATTGTAGAAGTTCCTACTGATGCACCATCACCAACGACTCCAGCCCTTGGAGCTGGAGAGTCAGTTTTCTTGAAATCACGATCCGCCACACTGCGAAGTGGTACGGCAAAGTTGAGCAATCCATTTCAAGACCTTATGAGAAGAGCGTTCTCCTTAAATGCCGATCCACGTGCTGTGAGGCCAATAGCTTCTCCTTCCCCAGCTAGCATTCCTTCCGATCAGTCTAATGCGGAGGGCATGCTGGAGAGGCAAGACACTCCCCAAGAACTCCAACAAGCCTTTCCCATCATCTGCAGTTGATTTGGTCGGTCTATCATACCGGCCATTCATCATTTTCCAACACTCTGGTATGCGCAGCTGTTTTCATGTTCTCTAGCCAGGAGGCCATGTCTCTAGCTTAAGTTGTCCTGTTTTGGAGCTAGGAATATCTCATTCGTTGTCCTTTAAAGGAATATTGCAAAGTTTAGCTAATTGTAACAGGATTTGGATGAAAACGGCTTGCAAGAAGTGCTTGAGGAGGGAGTGACGATTCGTGCTGAAGAAGTAGGTATCATTGAGGGCGGGCAAAATGATCCCAGGAAGGTATAATGTCGATATAATAACTGGACCGCTTTGCTATACATCGACCTGGACCCCCTGAATTATTTTAATTTCTGGTATCAAAAATGGAATATTTCGACTGATTTTGCTGAAGTCTGTTTGTTGAGGACCCGAACTCCATGGAAACAATTCATCCTATAATATAATAGATAAATAAAATGCATGACATAACTAACATGAGGAAGAAAGATGATTTATTGATTTGTGGCCAAAAAAGAAAAGGAGATGATCTATTGAGTACAGTATTATGGGTAAATTTTCAGTTGGAGGAAGAACTAGAGAAGTTGCAGGATCACCTAAACAAGGTGATGGAAGAACTTCGCAGTGCCCTGGAAGGAAAATTGCAGCTCGAGAGCCAATTTGCCGAGGCTAACGAGAGCAGAAAGGAATTGGAGCTGAAAATCATAGCAGCCAATGAAAAGTTGCAGATTTTTAGACAAGAGCGAGAGCTGTTGCAGATCGAACTCAACAACGCACTCCAAAAGGCTGAGGAGATGAGCAGAAGAAAAGGAGATTCCTCGGGCACAAAGTACTTCTCTGAGTTCTCCATGACCGAAATCAAGGAAGCTGTGCAGAACTTTGACCCGGCCTTGAAGATTGGAGAAGGCGGTTGCGGGAGCGTGTATAGAGGTTTCCTTCGACATACGTCGGTGGCCATAAAAATCATTAAATTTAATAGCATGCATGGTTCACAAGAATTTCAACAGGAGGTAAGAGTTGGTTCGTTATTCACTATGGCATCGCTATTTCCCAGTAAGAGTACATTACTCACAGTAATCGAGATTTTCAATGCCGATCATCGAACTCTTGATTGAATGTCTCACAGGTGGATGTGTTGAGCAAGGTGAGGCATCCCAACCTCATCACGCTCATCGGTGCTTGTCCAGAGCCCCGCACTCTTGTTTATGAATATATTCCGAATGGTAGCCTTGAAGACTGGCTCCACAGCAGCAACAGGGCAAAGCAGTTGCCGTGGCAAGCTCGGGTACGTATCGCCACAGAGCTCTGCTCCGTCCTGGCCTTCCTCCACTCTTGGAAGCCTAGCATCGTCCACGGGGATGTCAAACCGGGGAACATCCTACTGGACGCACACCTCATGAGCAAGCTCAGCGATTTCGGCATCTGCCGGCTGCTGTCCAGCTGTGAGCGGTCAAGCAACAACACCACCGTTGTGCACCTGACCAATCCAAAAGGAACGCGTGGGTACATGGACCCCGAGTTCCTCATCGAGGGAAAGCTCACGATAAAGTCCGACGTATATTCTTTCGGGATTATACTGCTTGAGTTATTGACGGGGAGGCCCGCCTTAGGAATAGCAAACGCAGTGCGAAAGGCAATTAGCGCAGGGACTTTGAAGACCATCTTGGATCCATCGGCTGGAGAGTGGCCCTATATGCTGGCCAAGGAGTTGGTTCATTTGGCTTTGAGGTGCTGCGAGATGAGCACAAGGAATAGGCCTGATCTCCGCTCAGATGTGTGGACGGTGCTCCAATCCATCGGTGCTTCCTGTCAATAAACCTAGACTTCTGTATACTCAAGAATTTACCGATATACTTGTTCGAATGTGTGCTTTGAACTTCAAATAAATCGACTTTCCGGGTAATGTGTGGCAGTCGTCGGTGAGCATAGACTGGTTTTTGTAAATATATGCATAGATGTTTTGCTCCGTCATGTATTGAGTTGTCTTGTTGAAATGTTTTTCCTGCATGTACCCACCATTGTTCTTATGAATAGAGTTTCTTCTGCATAAAGTACATGGAAAGGGAGATCGGACTGGTTAATGACATGCGAAATCAGATATAGCAGCAAGCAAATCCAATGCCTTGTTATGCTGTTCAGTCCCATTAAACTCACTTCACTTCCACAAACAATTCTCAAGGAAGAAATTTAATTCTCCGAATCTTTCCTAACGTGCTGGACTTGCTCTCTCTTATTTCCACTCGAATTTCTATCTCTATGTTCTCGACTTAGGTATTATTAGGGCCAGTATTCTTCACCCATTTTCGTCTCCACCATGCTTAACCTTAAGAGTGTTGTCCATAGTTACATGTTACTATTTTATTGGAGCGGCCAAGTAGATTTGGCCTACCTCACCTTATGTTAAAAGACGGAAAGATGATTAAATGCTCTTATTATATTTTGCTTAATGCTCATAAGTAGTCAATTCAAACATGAAAGAAGTAAAAAAGCAAAAAAAAAAAAAAAAGTTATAAACCTATTGCAATAGTGTCAATTTAATCATAAACATTTCAATTATATCAATTTAGTCATAAATATTTTTACATTTTGTCAATTAAGTCCATCTGACTTATTTTGGTCGAAATCGTTGTCATGATCGTCGATTGTCTTGCATTGCATGTGGAGACTTCTAAATAATTCTTATAATTTTTTTTCTTTCATTTTGGCCAGCAACCTCACTTAACCACTAGATGAGGGCTAACAAGCCTAAGGGTTGCTACCCTCGTCCAAATCTAGCAAGGGCTATGATCCTTGCCAGCAAGCTCTTGTTGGCCAAAATGACAAGAAAAAAGGTAATTTTTTATTAAAAAATTATAAAGTCCACATTAGCACTAGCTATGCCATATAGAATGGTCAATGTTCATATCAATGATTTCCAACTAAAATTGATTGGAATGACTCAATTAATGATTAGATTGACATAATTAAAATGTTTATGATTGAATTAGCATAAAAGTAATTGGGGGAAAATTACCAAAAAAGTCTTGAAACAATTGCATTGATATAAATTCAGTCTTCAACTTTTTAATTGGACCAACAATCCTAAACGTTTTTACATACGTACCAATTTAGTCTTCCAATCAATTTCGTCTAGAAATCATTGATGTGGATAGCCATCTTATGCGGTATGGTTGGTGCCAACGTGGATATTTTTTTAATATTTATGAAATTTTTTTGTTCACTTTTTTATTCTATGAGTTTTCTTAGATCTTTCGAACGAAACAATTTCATCCTTTCTCCAGTGATTTCAGCCGCAACACCAATCTTTGGTTGAAAATTCTTAAAAATCCTCTCATCATCATCCTTGTTTTTAGGCTGACCTTATGCACCAAAACGAGGATCGTAAGAAGAGTTCGAAAATTCCTTTTCTGCAGTTCTAGGTGCTACCAATCCTAACGTTTCCATGGCCCGCAAAAATAGGGTTTCATTCCCATAGTCATTTTACTTCATAAAGTTACTTATGAAGTCCATAGGGCTTCCTCCCAACTTCAAAAAATTATAATGTTTAAGGAGTACCTCAGGCCTTCTTACTGAAATTGGGGTTGCTTCCTGAGTAACTTCCTCATCTACAGAGCAGCAAAGAGAACTTCAAGGCGAATCTTCTCTGGTCAGATCAAAATGTGTTGGACCTTCAGGGACATTTCAAGGCACGTGGCTAACAATATGAGAAGATTTCCTTTGGAATGACCTTGAAGCAGACTTGGAGGATTTGATGACATGTTTGTGTAGGAGTGAGTAAGAAACTTGCAGAAGATTCGAGAAGGAGTTCAAGAAAGATGAGGGTTTAAGAGTTAGGGTTTGTAAACATAAAAGAAAATTCCAAGAGATTTAAAGAAATCGAAGTACAACAATTGAACCGTCATAAAAGGAAAATGCCTTCTCAAAAAATTCAAAAATGTAACTGTTAACAATTTTCAAAATTATTTCCGAAAAATTAGCAGAGAAAAGACAATTTCCAAAAATATAAAAGGCAAGAAATAAATTGAGAATAAACATACATGTTCAATAAGGAAAGAAACTTACACGCCAAAAAAAAAAAAAAAAAAAAAAAAAAAAAACAAAAACTACCTAAGTCTGGAAGACTTTCAGATAGATGCGTTTTGCACATGTTGATTAGTTGAGTTTGCACATCCATAGACTTTAGTTAGATGGAAATGTGATATTTAGCTTTTCACGAATGGGCTCGAATAAGCCTTTCTCCAATGGCTTCGTGAAGATATATGCCAATTGATTCTTTGAATCAATGAATTGAACATTCATCTCGCCATTTTGAACATGATTTCTTATGAAGTGATGGCAAATTTCGATATACTTTGCCTTTGAATGAAGAATGTGATTTATAGTAAGGTTGATCGCATTTGTGTTGTCACATCTGATTTTGGTGCATAATTCTTTTATTTCAAAATCTCTTAGTTGTTACCTAATCCACAAAATTAGTGAACAACAACTTTCCAAAGTAACATATTCTGCTTTTGCTGTAGAAAGAGCTACAGTATTATGCTTTCTTGAGAACTAAGATACTAACATTTGTCCCAACAAAATTGACATATCCCTGAAGTACTTTTTCTTGTCAATTTTACAACCGGCTAGATCAGCATCAGAATAACCAAGTAAAGTAAGGTCTCCTCCTTTTGGATACCATAGACCTAGCTTCAAATAAGTCATAATATATTTTATAATTCGTTTAACGGCACTAAGGTGCGACTCTTTGGGATCAGATTGAAATCTAGCACATGTACACACACTAAGGGTGCATTTGTTTGCATTTCTGTTTAAAAATTATTCCAGGGAACAGAAATAGAAAAAAGTGTTTTGTTCCGGGAACAATTTTTTAACAAAAAACACGTTTGGTAAATTTCTAAAATTTTTTTATTTCTTTTATTTTTCTTTTTTTTCCTTTTTTTCTTTTTCTTTTTTTTTGGCTAGTCACTCGGCCTCGGCCATGGCCGGCGACCGGCCGACGAGGGCCGGTGGCCTCGCCCGGCCACGGCGAGGCTCGCCGGCCCCGGCCAGCCAAGCCTCGCCGGCCGCTAGCCGGCCTCGCCGGCCGCTAGGCGAGCTCGGCCTCGCCGAATCTGGGCGAGCTCGGCCTCGAGGGCGAGCTCGAGCTCGCCCGGCCAAGGTGAGGCCGAGCCTCGCCCAGCCACGGCGAGCCTCGCCGTGGCCGGGCGAGGCCGGGCCCTCGTCGGCCGGTCGCCGGCCACGGCCGAGGCCGGCGACCGGCGAAAAAAAAAGAAAGAAAATAAGAAGAAAATAAAAAAAAAATGTTTCTAATTTGTTTCGAAATAAGAAATACAAAATTTGTGTTTCTTATTTGTGTTTCTTTTTTGTTCCTGGAACAAAAGAACAAAAAAGAACAAAAAACGCACCCAAACGCATTTTTGTTCCTTTTTGTTCCTGTGAACAAAAAAACAGAAAAAGTGTTCAAAAACAAAAAAAAGAAACACAACCAAACAGGCCCTAAATAAAATATCAAGTTTATAAGCAGTGAGATAAAGAAGAGAACCAATCATGCTTCTATAAAGCTTTTGGTCAACCTTCTTTCCATCTTCATCTTTGTCAAGTTTTGAAGAACTTGACATGGTAGTTTCTGTTTTCTTACAATTTTCCATTCCAAACTTCTTGATAACATCCCTGGCATATTTTTCTTGATAAATGAATGTTCCTTTCTTCAATTGTCTAACTTGTAGACCCAGAAAGAAGGTTTATTTACCCATCATGTTCATTTCAAATTCTTCCTGCATAGATTTTGAGAACTTCTTGCACAGATTCTCATTAGAAGATTCAAAGATTATATCATCTACATATATTTGAACAAGTAGAAAATCTTTTTTTTACCCTTTTAATAAACAAGATCATGTCAACATTTCCCTTTTCAAAACCATTATTTATCAAAAACTTACTCAGCCTCTCATACTAGGCTCAAGGAGGTGCCTATTTCAAACCATACAACGTCTTCTTTAGTCTATAAATAAAGTATGATTTTTTTTTATCTTCAAATCCTGGTGGTTGTTCCACATAGATTTATTCTTATATAAATCCATTAAGGAAAATACTTTTGATGTCCATCCGGAATAACCTGAAATTATGAAAAATACGCATATGTAAGTAGTAGTCTAGTTGCTTCTAACCTGGCTACAAGTGCATAAGTCACATCATAGTCTATTCATTCCTTTTGTGTGTGACCTTTTGCCACAAGCCTTACTTTGTTTCTGATTGCTTTGCCCTCTTCATCTATCTTTTTTTTTAAAACCCATTTTATTCCAATCACAAATTTGCCTTTCGGTTTAGAAATCAGCTATCACGTCCCGATCCTTCGGACCAGTGTTCGTCCCTGCTTGGTCGATATAATAGTGATGTCCCAGGATGCATCGCTAACCCATTCATTTTAATATACGCTTGCGGAACCAAATATAAATCCCCAAACAATAAAACAATGGGATAGGAAAGCAGAGCCAACTTTTTCAAACCAAAACAAACATTTTATAACAAACATTTATTCACAACATCAGGTCGATTACAAAAATATCGGCTTAACCAAAAATGAACCGTCCTATGACTAACTAGCCAAACAGGTTTGCCGATTCTGTTTTTTCCACCTTCCAAACTTCAAGACTTCCGACTCTCCACGACCAACACCTAGGGACTTGAAAATGTGATCCCACAACGGGGTGAGACTGCGTCTTAGCGAGTTCTACTCCCTAAGACCCGATTATCAAAAAAATTACGCTTTAAGAACTGCCTAAGCACAATCAGGCATCAGAGGACTTACTTTGACCTCAGTTTCTTCCTACAAGTCAGTTCACATGATAAATACTGACAATTATATCACTCAATCAAATCGGATCGAATCATCTATCAATCGACCCAGTCGATTACATGGCATCACAACCATCTCTTGGTCGGCCCATTCAATATTATCTATGAATCCGATCAAAATCTAGGATTTCTAAATCAAAGTGAAATATAGACAGTACTATCCTATCTCCAGATGACATATAGAGTCATCGAGCAGGTATGCATAACGTTCTATCTCTAAGACGACATATAGAGTCATCAAGCCGCTATAACATACCTGTGCATAATGTTCTATCTCCAAGATGACATATAAAGTCATTGAGCCATTATAACACATCGTTCTTTCTCAAGATGACATGAGAGTCATCGAGCTGATAAATCATACCGCACTATCTCCAAGATGACATATAGAGTCACCGAGCCAACATACAAGCAATTCTTTCTCAAGATGACAGGAGAGTCATCAAGCTATAATAATATAATGTCCATTCTCCAAGATGACATACAAATCATTGAGCCATTATAGTATATTGTTCCGAAGGTACAATCAATTATACCATTTTTATCATACTTGATAAAAATATACGTGTGTGGGTACACGATCGGCCTTAGCCAAAATATAAGGTTTTCACTTTCGAACCTCCCACTATTTTTGGCAGTCCCAAAATAGTTTTTGGCGCTGTAGATCGACGCTCGATAATACAATTATCCATTTTTGGAATTTAAAACCCACAAACACTATTACAATCAATTTACACAATCATGTACTCAATTAAATAAACAAAGAGCACCACTGCAATCAATGTAATTTTTTGGTCAGTGACCATCCCAGTCCAATTTTCAAAAATTAATTACGGAAAATAATAAATAATTACAATAAATCCAACTTATGCTAGTTATAGCCTAATTGGAAGCCGAAACGGGCTCGGAAAATTTCTGAACCACTCTAGTTAAATACTAGAGCTTGTCTAGGCTCTAATTGCAATAACTAACCACCTAACATGGATTGGCAAGTAATTAAATTCATTAATCTAATCTAATCTAATCTAATCTAATCACCTAATCCATCTTAACCTAAACTAATCAATCCCTAAGCACAATTAATCTACTAAGCGGGAATTAGTGAGTTAAACTCACCGATTTAAAGAGAAGACCACTTCACCGCGACGACAGCGCGACGATGGCTGAAATCCGAATTTTCGACGGCGTTGACAAACACTCGGACTAGGCCCAAAAGCCTTGCAAGCCCACAGAAATTTATGGGCTTAGACTTGGGCTTGGGCTTGCTTCTTGGGCTTCGAGTGAGCTAGAATTAGGCTCCAAAAAGGCGTGAGCTTGCTGCTGGGCCAAAACTTGGGCTGAATAATTGCTTCACTAGGCTAGACTACTGAATTTTCGTGGGCTTTAAATGGCCCAACCATTGGGCCAAGCAACAAAAGGAGCTGCTGGGCTATTGGGCTGAAGACAGGAAGCAGCTTCAGTGGCTGGGCTGCGGTAGGACTTGAATTCACGGGCCATGGCTTGCTGGGCTGATCTATGAGCGAAGAAGATAGTTGGTTGACCGACGTCGGCAGCAAGGACACAAGGCGGAGAGAAGACGCGTGGATTGAAGCAATGTGTGGGCGAATTGAAGCCACTGGCTTGCTCGGTGGGGGAGAGATGGGCCGACACACACAAAGCTGCTGGCTTCACTTCGGCGGATTGAAGCCGCGTGGGCGTTGCTAGCAGGAGAAGAGTCCACAGTCAACAAATTGGGAAGTCACGAAGGTGATGCTGGTAGGTGGAACTCGCTAGCAGAAGGGGGAGCATTCGGTGGCAGAAGAAAAACCAACGAAGATGGAGTTGCAGGTCGGTCACAGGGAAATTGGGCAAAGACGTGGGGCTTGAGAGGCGTGAGGGTATTCAATAGAGAGAGATGGGGCGCTTAAAGGAAATTGAGGCAAAAGTAAAGCAGACGGTGCCGCGGGGGGGAAGGCGTGCGTGAGAAGCATTGGATGGAGGGGCAAAAGTCCACAAATCTCATCTCTTCCATCAATGGCTTGGTCTCCCTTTTGTCTCCATGTATATCACTATGTTCCCTAATACTTTCCAACAATATAATTCCACCAATTAATTCAATTTAGTGCCCAAAATTCCAGCCCTCAATTAGCATACGAATTTCATAATTTAAGCTTCAATTTCTTCTCCGATTTCCTCAATTCAGTGTCCAATTTCGTTGAAGAAAAAGCCCATACCATTTCTGCAAGTCCCCAACATTCAAAGGCTCGGCTTGGAAGTTCAAATTTCCTTTAATTTGGCCTATGCGAATTTCTGCTAATTTTCCGCAACGTCCAAAATAATTTTCCGTGAAAATCTTAGAATCCCTGAAAATTCTTCGGAAGATGAGTCGACGTTCCTAAAATAGATCGTGACACCACAGAACTTTCAATTTCTGAAATCAGGTTTAAATTCGCGGTTAATTTCAATCCGACGCGATTTTAGTGTGACCTAGTCTATCTTGTAACTTTTAGGAATTTTGAGTACAATCGACCCATGATCGATTTATCTCAAGTCACAACGTACATCTTCAACACATTAGCGACTCTCGGTTGTCATGAAAATCTCGAGATTTCAAATGTGGACACTGGGTACAATAATGACAAAAAAATCGATTTAGTGTCGTTCGACAAGAATTTTGCAGTTAGGTGGAATCACCCATGCACTAATCACATATTTCCATCAAATGACCTATCTCCGGTCTCTTATCGATTTTTTTGATGGTGTCATAATGACCTTTGCAGATCAACACGGTCGAGCAATCGATTCCTTAATGGCTTCTCCAGATAGTTTAGTTATCTCATGAATGATCAGCTTAGAGAATAACACTATAGGCGCGTCGATGAAAGGCCCAATTTATTTAATCGAAAACGAAATCTAAAAATTCAGGCTGTCACATCAACTCCCAAACATCGTTGATGATGAACTGTCTAAGTTCATCTTGCATTACTTCTATCCGGCTTTCATCATACAATGCTTCTTCTTTTATCCTTTTGGTTCTATTTCTGAAATAAGGGCTATTGCACTGGAATCTTCTTTTGTCTTGGATTTGGTGCGGATTCCTTCATCTAAATTACCAATGATAAGTTGTTTGGGATGATTTGATTTATGCTTCCAGTTGCTATTTGGTTTGTCGTCTCTTATTGAGATCTGTCGATCGTCTATTTCTTTTGTTTCTTCCGACTCTTGTTCTACCTGACCCTTATATCTAGAAGATTTAAGTTCAGGGAGTCAACCTTTATTAAGTCTGAAACCGGTCCAAACTCTTCAAGTTGAGTCTGATTTGGTTGGTTCTGAATGCTTTTCTGAAATTTGACATTCATTGATTCTTCGACAATTTGAGTTTTCTTGTTAAAGACCCTGTAAGCTTTGCTTGATGTGGAATAGCCAATAAATATTCCTTCATCCAATCTTTATTCAAATTTTCAAGATCGATCATTTGCATTCTTCAATATAAAATAATTATAGCCAAATACATGAAAGTAGGAGATGTTTGGCATCTTCCCTTTATACACTTCATAGGGAGTCTTCTCTAAGATGGGCCTTAAAAATACCCTGTTAATTATATAACAAGTAGTAGAAACTACTTCTGCCCAAAAACGAAAAGAAATTTTACTTTCTATTAGTAGAGTTCTGGCCATCTCCTGTAACGATCTATTTTTCCTTTTCACAACTCTGTTTTGTTCTGGAGTATATGGAGAGGAGAACATGTTGAAGACCAAATTTGTCGTAGAAGTTTGCAAAGTCTTGATTTTTAAATTCTACTCCATGATCAGTCCTTGTACTTGAGATAATATAACATTTCTTGTTCTGAACTTTCTTGGCAAACTTTGAAAAGTAAGAGAATGTTTCTAACTTATTTGCTAAAAAGAAAACTGAAGTGAATCGTAAATAATCATCAACAATTACTAAACAGTATTTCTTTCCACCAATATTCTGTGTTTTTGTTGGTCCAAAAAGATCCATATGAAGGAGCTGCAAAACACGATTGATAGAAACTTATTTTACTGATTTAAAGGAACTTCTTACTTGTTTTTCCAAAATATGCGGAGTACCCAATTCGGACTTCTAGTAAGCCATTTTGGGAAGACCTTGAACTAGCTTCTTAGAAGAAAGTTTGGCAATCTGTTTCATATTCACATGTCCAAATTTATGATGCCAAAGATTTACTTCATCTTGAATTGAATGAGCCATTGTATGACATACCAAATTTTCACTTCTGTTTTCCACTGAATAAATAGGGCATTTCATCGACATGTCTATAGGGTTATTCTCAAAACTAATCATTCTCGAGATAGTTAGACTATTCAGGAAAGCTATTAATGAATTTTAATGTAATAGACTTGAGAATTCGACTAGAAATCGGCTTCTCGACTATGCTCATCTTTAGAGGCCATTACGGCATAAGTAAAAATCGATTTGAGATTAGAGATATGTTGATTCGATAGAGATGTGTAGCTAATTGTGGGTAACACCACTAAATTAAAATATTCTCGTCGCCCGGCACTAAAATGATTTTTCTATCATTTTGGTACCTTGTGTCCGTATTTGAATTCTCGAGATTTTCACGATAACTGAGAGTCACCAATGTGTTGAGTGGGTTCATTATGATTCGAAGAAAATCGACCATGGGTTATTTACACTAAAAATTTCTAAAACTTACCCGGTAGCCTAGGTCACGCTAAAAATGCGCCAAATTGAAATTAACCGCAAATTTGAGTCTGATTTTAGAAATGGAAAGTTCTGTCATATCACAATAAATTCTAGGAACGTTGACTCAATCTCAAAAAAAATTTCTATAACCCGAGACTTTTTGAGAAAAAGTCGTCATAGGGCCGTTTTTGTCCAAAAAATGTCGGGGATCCTTTTTTGACGCAGAATTGGGAAGCAGGTGGGTTATATTGGTGAGGAAAATTATCAATTTGATTGAAGACTCGACAACGGGATTTATTGAGGCCAAATCATGTTGATTTAAGCATGAACAAATGTCTAATTGAGAGGAAAAACCATTAAAATTCGTATGTCCCCTTTGCCTAGCCAATTTGGACCATTTCAAGAGTTGCAAGAAGTGTCTTGGTTTCTGAATTGCAGCAAGGAAGATAGCTTGGTGGAGAATGGTCAAGGGAGACCATTGAAGAGAAAAAAAAATGGCTTGTGGCCCCCTCTTGTCTCCCTTTCTCTCCCCTTAGCTGGCCAAACCCCTCATCTCCTTCTTCATTGTGCAATTTCGGAACCAGCAGACAAAGAGAAGATCAACAAGGCCACCAGACTGCCCCTCATGCCGTCGCACACTGCCACCGTTGTCGGAATGCCATCCCGCCGCCCAAGCGTGCTACCCTACACACGTCTGCCTTACCGCGCCTAACTCGACTCATCCAGCCTGTCCCTGATTCCAGCAACCATCTCAGCCTGTGCCAAAGTCGTTTGGCTCGCCTCCAACCTCCGTGAGTTCCCACCAAGGCTTGATTTGCCCCTTTCCACCTTCCTCAATCAATTCCCGCCTTAAACCAACCTTGTTGCCCTTTGTTTCAGCCGAGCAAAGCAGCAAACAAAGAGAGTTTTCCAGCAACCTTTAGACCCGTTTTGAAGTGGTTCCGAACCTCGATTGCTAAGCCCGCTTTAAAGAAAGTCGTTCCCTGTTGCGTTCCCGTTGATTTGAACTAACCAGCTCGCAAAACAAGTGAGTTTAACTCACTAATCCTCACTTAGTCAGTTAATCATGCTTAGGGGTTGATTAGATTAATTAAGCATGATTTAGGTGGATAGATTAGATTAGATTAGTTAATTTAATTATCTGCCGATGCATGTTAGGCGGTTAATTAGTATATTTAGCAAGTAGACACGTTCTATTATTTATGTAACGAACCTTGAAAATTTTTCGGGTCCATTTCGGCGTCCAATTAGGCATTACGAGCCTAAGTTGGATTTATTGGCATTTACTTATTCAATTATTTTTCGAAAATTAGGGTGGGATAGCTGATGACCGGAATTTTATGCTAATTATTGTGGTGCAATCTATTTATTTATTTGAGCTTTAATTTGTGCTGAATTAATTTAATTGTGATTTTAGGATTTTACTCCTAAATTAATTAATTTTGGTAATTAATGGGAAAATTACCGGGTGTCGATCTACAGTACCAAAAATCTATTTTTGGATTGTTGAAAGAAGTTGGAGAATGAAAGTGAAATTATTATATTTTAGCTAAGGCCGACCGTGTACCCACACACAGCTATTTTATCGAGAATAATTGGTTGTATGATTATATGGTATACTATATCGGCTTACGGGCGATGTGTCAGCTTAGCAGAGAGTAGTATACCAGTATACTACATCAGCCTACAAGCGATATGTTAGCTTAGTAGAGAGTAGTATACCTTATCAACTTAGATTGAGCATTGTCGATATACTATATCAACCTATGGGCGATATGTCAGCTTAGCAGAGAGTAGTATACTCGATCATCTCAGAAGCAAGCTATACTATCTATCTATCAGCTTAGCAGTGAGCAGTCCTGATATGATGGGACCTTTATAGATAGTATGAGATAAGCCGACCAAGAAAGGGTCGTGGTGACATGTAATCAACTGAGTCGATTGATCGATGATTTGATTTGATGTTATGAATTGATTAATTGATGTGATTTGAGATATCTGTAAATGATATTGGTTTGTAGGATGAAACCGAGGTTAAGGGAAGTCCTCCGATCCGTGTTGTGCTTAGACAGCCCTTAGGGCGTACTGGTGTCCTAATCCGGTCTTAGGGGGTAGAACGTGTTGAGACATAATCTTACCCTATTGTGAGACAACATTTCAAGTCCCTAAATAGCAGTACCCCCACCTCCACCTGTGCATTTTGGTATACCTGAGAAAGTCACTGAGACGGGTTATCATATTCTGATACACCATCACCCTGAAGGCTTGGAATATGTATTGGTGAAATCCACTATTTGAGTTGATGTGGGTGAACCCGAGAAGGTGTCCCACAGATACCGGTCATGGTATCGCCATTACGATAATGGACGAATGGTGGGCCTTGTACCGGAATCTGATGTACCTCTGTACGTTTAGAGGTAGCATTCAGGAAGATGACAGCAGATCCTAAGGGTGGATCGGTGGTTGATTTGAAGGATCCCAAGCTGAGTGATGATCCTAACTCTCCAGAGTGCTCAACTGTAGACTTCAGCTAGAGCATGGAAGAATGAGAGATCATTGAGGAGAAAGAGGACCCGAAGGAGGACCCAGAGGAGGATCCTAATGAGGATTGAAACCCCACCCTTGTCTGCAAACTGTGTTTTCTGAGCTTGTTTAAGTTGAACCTGACTTAGTAGTTTGCCTTGTATATATATATGCATTATGGTTTGCATTGTATATAAGTTTGGTTATTCTTAAAGTTCAAAAATTTGTCATAATTTCCTATCACATTGTTTTATTGTATGGGGATTTTATATGTTTCTGCATGTATATTAAAATGAAAGGGTCGATGATACGTTCTAGGACATTGCTATTTAATCAACCAGGTGAGGGATGGGCGCGCGCTCGAGGATCGGGGCATGACACATTGAGAGCTTTCTGGACTTATGTCCAAAAGATAGATATTGCCATGTCTACGCTTAGTAAAGGATTGAGACAAATCTCGACTTACTCCAAAGCAAATATCTTCTCAAAAATTGATCCTGAAACTTGTATCACATAACTAACTTATGCTCAGAAGATTATAATTTAAACCTTTTACCAGTGAAACATTGTTGATGATTAGACTTCCAATTTTTAATGTTCCATGTTAGATAATCTTTCTTTTGTTGTTCCCACCAAAAGAGAGATTTCCTCATTTTTGTTTTTCAAGCTTTACGAAACTGCTTAAGTCTATTGTCATATGCCTAGAACAGTCACCTATCCAAGTACCATTTGCCTTTTCTTTTAATAATAACCTGCAATATGGAAATTTCAAACTTTCTTTGGTACCCAAATTTTCTTGGGTCCAAAAGTGTTAGTATTAAAAACGGCATTAACCCAATCTTTCTTAACAGGTCTCCAAACTTTAGGACATTCATTCTCAAAATATTTTGAATTGTTACACCTAGAACATTTGAGAATATTTTTACAAAAAAATTTTTGAAAATGACTTTTGTAGAAAGATTTTGGTGGTCTTTGTTTGAGTCTTTTATTTACTTTAGGAAAATCAATCAATGAGTTGTTTCATTATTCATACCCAAACCAGATTTATTAAAATATGGTATTTTGACTTAAAGAATTTTTTATAACCTTTCTGATCCTTTGGAAAACTTTTTAGAAATATTTGAAATTTCCTTTTTTAAACATACATTTTCCTTTGAAATAGAGTCACCATTTGTTTTCAAATCAACAAAATCATTTTCAAATTATAAAGCTTTTCTCTCCAAGATTCATCCTGTTACCTGAATTTTGAATTTTCATTTTTCAGTTCGGAAATCATTTTAAAAGAAGATTTGGGGTTGAGACAAAGTTCATCTATATACTTATAAACTTTAACAGAAATTTTTGAGTGACTTACCTCGATTTCCTTATCAAAATTTGAATTTATGTTTGATTATGAATCTGAGTCTAATTTTGAGTGAGCCATCAGACAGATATTTGCAAATTCCTCTTCGCTTTCCTCACATTCGGTGTCGCTTTAGGTTTCTGCTTTAAGAGTCGTTTTGTATTTTTCATACTTCCATTTCTTCTTTTTCAGTAAGGAACAGTTAGGCTTGATATATCCTTTTTTCTTGCATTCGAAGCATACTATATCTTTGCTTATTTCAACATCTTCCATTGGTCTCTTCTGGAAATTTTGCTAGCTTTGCTTCTTCCAATTTAACCTTCTACATTTCCTATTCAGTTTTCTGAATTTCTTTATCATAAGGGCCAACTCCTCGTCCTCCATGTCATCGTCGGTATTTATGTCATCAAAATCAACATTAGAATTAAGTGTAATTGACTTCTTACCTTTTGGATCTTCCTTATCATTGATCTGCTCCACTTCGTACGATTGAAGTGTGCCTATCAGTTTGTCAACAGAATGAGGCATGATTTTTTGAGTCTCTCTGATTGAAGTCTTTACATGATTTCAATCCTTTGAAAGTCCACGCAGTAATTTGTTGACCTTCATTGGTCCAAAAATTGGTTGTCCTTGATAAGTTAGGCCATTTACAATTTCAATAAAGCGACCAAACATATCACCAATAGACTCTCCAGGCTTCATTATGAATTACTCATATTGTCCAAATAGAATGTTTATTTTTGTTTCTTTTACGCGATCAGTCCCCTCATAAGTGACGTGAAGCCTGTCCCAGACCTTTTTAACTGTTTCACATAAAGAGATTCTATTATATTCAATCAAAGACAAAGCACAGTATAAAGAATAAATAACTTTAGCATCAGGAACTTGTCTCTTGGTAATTTATGCTTGAATGGATTCCTCAACATCTTTGTTACTCACTTCTTTTCCTTTGTCTAACACTAATGTTGCCTTTGGATTAATTCCTCTTTTGACAACATCTCATTCTAGAGGATCTCTAGATCTCAGGAATGTCTTCATTTTGTTCTTCCACACATTGTACTCTTTTCCATCAAAGTAGGGTGGGCTGGTGTTACTTTGTCCTTCAACCAATCTTGGAGCTAATATACTAGCTATAGAAGATCTTTAACTTAAAAGAAAAATAAGATCTGCAGCTCTGATACCAATTGAAAGTGCTAGTATTACTACCTAAAGAGAGGGTGAATAGGTGTAAAAACAAGTTAATCTAAAATAGTAAAAATTATTTTTTTCAACCAAAGTTTAATTGGCACTAGACTTCTTATAAAAATTCGGACTCAACTAAGATGTTTTGAAAATTGGCAAAACTCAAAAAAATATTGTAACAAGCAAATTGAAAGAGCTAAAGGAGAGGAAATTAGACACAAGATTTATAGTAGTTTTGCTTAGACCAAGCCTACGTCCACTCTCCAACGCTGATAGCCTTCTGGCTGGAGTTCACTATGAATCAAAAGAAAATTACAGTGATTTGAGTATGCACTCTGTGAAGAGTTTATTTCTCTTTCACTAAGTCACTCCTCTCCTCTCTCTCTCTCTCTCTCTCTCTCTATAGTACAATTGTAAGCACTATTGAGGAAGAACAAGCGATTGGAAAGGTTTCAAATTGTGGAATTTTAATTCTCACACACTCTCTCAAATGGACCGAATGACCTCCTCAAATACTCCTCCATGCATTTCTAACCGTTGACACTTTCCAAAGGAATTTCTTCCAATTAACCCGTTGGATAGAATCAATTAAGGAAATCTTGTAACCGTTTGAAGATTGAGGTAAAAATCCAATGATCCTGGTCGCCCATACAATCAAAATCTAGGTTGATATAAGTAGATGTTTCCCAAAAAGAAACTTGTCTTCGAAATTGATTTCACCAATCCGTGATTGATTTCATCAACATATTTAGAAAATGTAAGTGATATTCTCCGCTAGAAAGCCAAATATGTCATGCACGTATTGAATCCTTGTTGGGAGATCAATAATCCTAAGTCTGATTTTATCTCTGTTCTTGACTTGGGTTCAGTCTGTATCTTCGTCAGATTGGGAAAGATTTCTGGTGTAGAATTTGAGAGCATTTCATACAGAAGTCTAATATTCCTCAAAGAGAATGAAAGTTTTGTCAACTTCAAAACTTAATAGGAGTTTTCTCAACAGGAAAATCCGACAGTCAATATCGAGTTCTTGATAACCATTTTCGGGACCAAACCAACACCTCAAGTTGTTTGGTTTTCGGCTCGAGTACCAGGCCGCCAAGCCCCATGCATCTTGAAGCCGGATTTGTTAGCTCCTGGAGTTGATGTTTTGGCAGCATGGGCACCAAACCGAGGAATAGCACAGATAGGTCAGAGCAACTTGCTTAGCAACTATACGCTCTCATCGGGAACTTCCATGTCGGCTCCTCATGTCGCTAGAGTCGCTGCACTACTAAAATCGGCCCATCCAGATTGGAGCCCCGCCGCTATCCGATCGGCAATGATGACCACAGCTTACACTCTCAATATCATCGACAAAACCATCATCGACATGACCTCTCGAGCTTCAGGAACGTCTCTTGATTTTGGAGCAGGACATATAGACCCAAAAAGGCTTCAGATCCCAGTCTGATCTATGACATTGAACCCGAGGATTACATCAAGTTCCTCTGCGGAATGAACTATTCCGCCAACCAGATTAAGATCATAAGCGGAAGATCAAACTTCTCTTGCGCATCCGCGACTCTCAACATCAACTACCCATCATTCATAGTCATCCTCAACAACACCAACACCACGAGCGTCACTTTCAAAAGAGTTCTAACAACGTGGCAGATGGACCTTCATGTTACTGGGCCACAGTGACGACTCCGTCGAGCACAAAGGCTACGGCAAAACCCTCGGCGCTATGGTTTGTGAGGAAGTACAACAGAGTCGAGTTCAACGTGACAGTAGAGATCTCTTTGGAAGAGTCAATTCCGCAGAGCGACTCCATAGTTAACTTCAGGTACATCAGTTGGAAAGAGATCAATGGAACTCACGTTGTGAGAAGTCCCATTGTTTCAGCTTACGCTCCCCAGCGAAGAGAAGATTTTTCAGCATGTTCTAGTGTTCCTTCTTCGGTTTTATCAAACCTACAGAAGCTCTCAATAAGACTGCGTTTGTCTTTCCGTATCTGATAGTTGTGCAATATCTCGTGCTGCTCCATCTTTTGTCTATGTTGCCAATCTAACCTTGCAAAGATCCGATGGTAGCTATAAAAAACTAAGTGTTTTTAAGCTTATATATGATTAGAAAGATATTAAACTTATGTAAATATATATAATTAGAAAGCTAGGTAGAATAGGCTTCAATGGTTGAAAGCGGCATGCCAAATTGTTAGGATGCATATGTGAATTGTGTTAGAGAAATCCAATATTGAAAAATTGATTTAGTGTTGAGCAGTTAATAAATCATAGTTGACCCATAATTTATTAACTTAAACTTTTAAGTGAAGGTGCGTTCAGCTAGATATGTGTTTTTTTTTCTTTTGTCATAGTTCAACTATATATGTTGATGGGCTCGTACTTAAATTCTCTCTTGGCGATCTCTCCAGCTAAATGTATTGAACTTCTGTTACATGCTTCCCAATAAATGCTATCAAAGTCGATAGTCAATTGGTGAACCACCAATCTACGGTTTCTGGGTGGTGGGGGTACTAGTATAGCAGCGTGGGCCTCATGGCAGACTTCCTGGTTAAGTACGGAGGAAAAGACTAGGGATGGAGTGGATGAAGTGTAAGATAAAATTGATTCGAATCATGCATTGAAGAAAAGAATTCAAGCATCAATTAGAATCATATGTGGAACGCACAAGTAAAATAAATATGACCTCTAGCCATTATTCAAGTTTGCTTGCAATGGAAATCTGTAGATATTCGACAGCAATTATTGGCGCACTCTACTAACCCAATCCCATCACGTACTAATGGTGTATTTTCGAAAGAGAGGATTTGGCTTGAACCTTGTCATGCCCTTATGTAAATGAACAATCGTGTTTTATAAACTAAGGCGGTTTCTAAATGGGGTTGTCAACAAAAATGTACCAATATGGAAAACCATACGGTGGAATAACTGTTCCTTAAAAGAGAAAAGTGGGTCAATATCTAAAGATAAATTTATATTTTATAAATCATATCCCTAAAAACTGTATATTTTAGATAACATGAAGTTCATCGTTTCAAGCTCGCCGGGATCTAAGACTTTCTTATCACATCCTCCGATGTGATCAAAGCAATTGGCTGACTTCCTAGAGAACTTTGTTGACTCACTTGCTGACGATTGAAGTTGGGCTTATAGCTACTATAACTGCAGGTGGGTTCTTCTTTCAACTTCTTTAAAACCAAAAAGGGGGGGAGAGCAAAAAAGGATGAAAGAGGGGTTGCCTCCGTCCTTCCTTCAATGGAGGTTGAATCTCCGAGACCCCAATGCGTAAAAAGAAGGGAACCTTCAGAGTTGATTACTGGGAAAGACCTAAGGTCAAGACCTCAATAATGAAAAAGTAGGTACCATTTTTTACTGTAGAACAGAGGCTCGTGGAGAAAGAGACAAGGAATGAAGTTTGGCATTGGAGATTTAGATTGAGATAGATTGATACGGAAAGATACATTAATTAAGAGAGAGCAAATCTAACACTTGAGCTCACCCGTGAGAAGGAAATTGTTAACATGCACATGTGAGTTGTGTTAAAAAGTTCTACATTAAAGAATTAGTATAATATCGAGCTGTTAATTTACTCATAAGTTATTTACTTAAGCTTTTGAGTGAATGTGGATCTAACCGGATATATTGAAGGACTCGGACTTTGGCTTCCTCTTGACGGCCTCCCAGTTGAAGGTATTCAGTTTTCTGTTCTGTGCTTCCCAAAAAAGAAAAAAAAAATAGTATGCATTGCCAAATTTTTTAGGAAATCAGTGGACCAGTGTGACATGTAAAGAGCTCAAAAATGTTTACTAAATTACCAAAACATTTTATTCAATAAAATGAAGCATGATGAAAAACTAAAAGGTGTTATTTAAATGTATTAATTGAAAATAATAAGTAATCAATTTGCTAATAAAATAAAATCCAAAAATTCTGTTTCATTCATTACTCAAGATATTTTTCCACCTATATGCAGAAACATGATCAATCCACGCGATATCAAAAGAGCTCATAAATTAACAAATAATTGTTTGGTCACGAAAAGGCAAAAAGGGAAAAAAGAATAAAAGAAGAGTAGAGAAAAAGGAATAAAAAAGTAAAGAAGGAAAAGAGAAAGAAAATAAAATAAAGAAATTAAAACTTTTGATAAAATTTAATTTATCATTAAATATTGTCCATATCAATATTGACTGTGCCACATAGGATAGCTGGCATTCGCATTAACGATTTTTGGCTAAAATTGGGCAAATGAAGTAAATTGGCAAAACGTGAAATTGTTTAAGATTGAATTAGCATAATTAAAAGATTTATAATTAAATTGACAAACGTATAATAAGTTTAAGACTTTTGGACAACTTTCCCAAAATTGTAACATACAAGAAATCCTAAAATATAGAAAATCATATAACATTAAGAAAAAATTTATGAAAAGAAGTCCTTATTCATATAATTAGTATTAAATATCATACTTAGCATGGGCAATTATATATTTAGTTCTACGACATCAAAATTAACACAAGGATGTCATTAGTATCTTACATCAATTATACTACAAAGTTAAATCAATATAATCAACCACTAGGGTTGACCCTTCCCATATGGAAAATGGAAAGTGAGGAGTTCAAATCCCCATCTTCTCAAGGGGATTGGGATGGGTCGATTTAGTTTCAAATATGGGTTTCAACTCTTGCACTATGTATGGCAAAAGTCTAAGAGTGAGAGTTAAAGTATGAGTAGAGTATGACCAACCCAAAAAAAAAAAAAAAAAGTTAATATAATCACAATGTTGCAATACTTTAGTTTATTTATATGCAAAAAAAAAAAAGTCTCATATTATATGGATATGCAAAAGGAGGTCCCAATTTATTAGATGCTATTTTTAGAGACACATTACCTAAGAACTTTCATTGTCAATAAATATATTTTTGTTGCGTAAATGCCATAAAATGTAAATTTTTGTACACCTTAGGTAAATACTGAAAATGATACTATCCAACTAAGTTAACAATAAGTACATTTTCAAACCTGTGCCGTGCATGAGATTTCAACTAGTATTTTCTCATTATTCGACCTTACCTCAATAAAATAAATAGTGAATCAAATTAATTCTTGTGGTAACAAAAAAAATATATATATATATATATATATATATAAGAGAGAGAATCGATTTACCTCCGAAAAACTTCTCCAAGTAGTTAGCCAAATATCATTCTTTTTCCATGCACCATTACTAATTTAAGTCCATGCCTTGCCATATTAGAGGACCAGGGACGAAAATATCAATCTTCCAGTGTAAGTTGGGAATATCCACAAATGAAGAAAAGGTCATTATATGGTTGGTGTTGTCTCTTCATTTTGTCATCGTTTGGAGTTGATTTAAAGTCAAAAAGGTGCGGGAGGCAATTTGTACAGCTTGTCCTAATGAACAAACCAGGTCAACTTGCGACTAGCTCGGAATAGCTTGATAATCGCTCAAGATCGATTGATTTGATTTTTGCGTCAAGCTCGAGCTATTGGAGTATCTTGTCACGTCAAGCTCACACTCACCAATTCTCAGCTCGACGGGCTTGCGACCCTAATCAACCTTAACTCAATTTCCTCAAAAGATGCTTGTTGGTTAAAAATAGACATGGGATGTCCTCAAAATCATATAATAAGCACATATTATGTGAGCTTTGGTTGATATCAGGCTCAAGCTTGAGTTCCTTCATAAATTAATTTTAGCTGAGTAAAGTCAAACTGAACTTGAATATCTCAATCTAATCGAGTCAAGCTCAAACAGAAATTTTAGTACTTGATTGACATCGAGTTGAGATTCGAAGGTTAAGTATAGGTAGCTCTAAGCTTGGTACTGTATCGGCTTAAATACATGCCTAGCTTTTCCTATATGGCTTTTGAAATTAATTGGATATGAATGTGATAACCAACTATACAAAAGCCGTGTTTTTTCCTCAGGAAAGATGGTGCTGAGGTTATGACCTATCTAGGAGAAAGTTGAGGGCAATACGCACACACACCTATGTGGATGCCATCTACCTTGGTTTTTAGCTAAGTAGCACCGACACATGACACGAACACACGACACGACATGATATGTCGACATGTCATTTTTCAAAAATAGAGAATTTCGACACGTTAAGACACGTTATATATTAAATGAAAATATTTATTTTTAATTAATTTGATTCGAATTCACAAATAAATAAATAATAATAAAAAGAGCTTACAATGAATTTACACTAATAATATTAATAAATCTATTCATAGGAAATTCATAAGACATATTTATAGTTAATGCATACCCATATTTGAGAATATGTTATTAATTTTAATAAAAATTATTGATGAAACTAATGACTAACAGAAGATTAGAATCAACTTATCTATATAAATCTATGATTTTCTATGATGACCAAAATTTATCATTATCTAACATTCAATATTTTAATTTTTTTTTTAAATCACTTTTTACCCCTACTTATTTATTTTTCTAAAAAAATACCTTGTGGCCCAATATTCTCCTTCGTTTCTCCACCACCCCAAAATTATTGACGAAACTAATGACTAACAAAAGATTAGAATCAACTTAGTTATATAAATCTATGATTTTCTATGATGACCAAAATTTATCATTATCTAACATTCAGTATTTTAATTTTTTTGAAATCACTTTTTATCCCTACTTATTTATTTTTCTAAAAAAAAACCTTGCGGCCCAATATTCTCCTTCGTTTCTCCCCCCCCCCCCCACAAAAAAAAAAACCAAAACCATCAAAACAAAAATCGCCATCCCCCAAAAATGTTTCCCTCCCGCGTTTCTTTCTCCGCAACCCCACCACACCACGAAAACCTTCCCCCAACCCCCTAAAACAAAAACCGCGCCAACCCCCAAAAAAGATTTCCCTCTTGCATTTCTCTGTCCGCCACACCACCAAACCACTCCCCTTCCGCCTTCGGTTTCTTTCCTCGTTTCTTCCCTCCCATCTGGGCCATCACTATCAAGGCTGTCATTTCCCTTAAAAATTGAAAAAAATTAAAGTCATCCCTCACACTTCACCCTCCACATCAGAATCCCCATTTTAAACCACCCCCTTCCACCCCTGGTTTCTTTCCTCGTTTCTTCCCTCCCATCACCTGTCAAGGCTGTCATTTCCCTTAAAAATTGAAGTTTTCCCCAACACTCCACCCTCTACATCAGAATCCCAATTTTAAACCACCCCCCTTCCACCCCCGGTTTCTTTCCTCATTTCTTCCCTCCCATCACCCATCAAGGCTGTCATTTCCCTTAAAATGAAGTCATCCCCCACGCTTTACCCTCCACATCAGAATCCCCATTTAAAAATTTTATCTACTCTTCTTGCTAAAACCTTCCTCCATAGCTTCCTCTTCCTCCTCCTTGCCCGATTCTCTTCATCTTGATCTTTGCTCTCTTTCAGTCATCTCATCGCAATTGCTCACCGTCTTACCTCCAGCCCATCCTCCTTTGTAGCTACAGCCTTGCCTCCGGTCCTCCATCGCGGCATCGTAGTCGCGGCACTCCTCCTTGCAATCGCAACCTCACCGTCGCTAGCGACCTCGACTCCGCTCCCTCACCCTTGCGTCCACCTTTCATCACCTTCTTCAATAATTTTCTCTCCCTTCGAACTTGCAAACCCACCCCAGAAACCACCATGTCTCACAATTCCAAACACGCATGTCGGAGTGTGTCAGAAAGAGTTGACTGCATGTCGGATTTTTAGCGTATCCGAGCGTGTCGAACACATGTTAGGATGTCCAATACAACATAGAAGCTCTTAAAACGTGTTCGTGCTTCATAGGTTTTTAGGGCAGGACTCACCTAGTCTTAAGAGTAAGAGCAATATAACATCAAATAACATAAGTGGACATTTAGATGCTTCAATCTCAGAGGCGAGCTCACAATGTTTATGATAGAGATGATCAGGGGAGAGGCGAACCAGAAGAAAGCATTGTAAAGGTCACAATTGCATTTGGACTTATGCGACTTTAAGATTAATCCGATAGGTAAGAAACTTAGGTTGAATCTTTCCCAAACTCTAGCCATTGTTCAAGTTTGCTCAAAACCAAGAAATTGCAAGCATATCAAAATATATACATACCATCATTGAACCAAGCTTCACACAACCTATATGTGATCATTTACATGTGGGCTAGCTTCTATATTTCCAAAACTATAAGCAAATACAAATAATAAGAAATAAATAATACATTTATACCCAAAAAATACACATATTTCGTATGCATTTTTATACCTTTAAAAGCTCAAACATGTAAAATAACTTTACCACAATGTAGAGGACTTCAATACGAACGCAACAACATCAACCTCAATCGGAGCTTCCACGCACCCACACGCACAGCGCGTGTGATGCATGCGCCTGGCCCAGACCAAGCTACTGCTTCGGTCTAATTAGTTGACTAGTCAACCAGGTCGGATCATCAGGTCGAGTGGATGACGTCATCGATCATGTCAACCATGGCATCGCCCTCACGCGCTCAACATTTCCAGCATGTGGCCGCACATGGGGCGCACATTGACGACACCGCAGTTTACAGCTGAGCGTGAAGGCGCGTACTGTGTCTTCCGGAAGAGTGTGACCCCCTGTTCTGCTCGTCTTGATGAGATCTTTAACCTTGTATGATTAAAATTTGATTTTCGCCAGAAAAGTATTTCGCGAATCGACCAAAAAAGAGCGGTCGTCTACATCCTCCAAATCCATTCTTCACATCGGTTCATCTTGATCATTCATATTGCAATTTCCGAGCAATAAACATGCCAGCAATATGAAGTTTAACCTTTCAATCTCCATATCAAAATAACAAGCGAAAAAATTCAACGGAAAAAAAAAAAAAAAAAAAAAAAAAAAACAAAGCAGAGATCATAAGCATAAGCTCTGATACCAATGTTGAAAAAAAGTCGGTGGAAGAAATGACTAACCTCTTGATATACAATAAAAGTGATTACCCAGGAATATACATTGAATCATCAATGTGCAATAAACAAATCTACAACTTCACAATGGTTCTAATAAATCACAATAAAAGTATTCTCATTCCATAGCGTTAATGCCAATTGACTTTTCAAAGTAGTAATAGACTAGGAAGCACCGATACTTTTTGGAAGCTTTCATGTCGAGTCAAAGTCCGACACTCCGTTAACATGTGTTAGAAAATCCAACACCTGGTCTCAATTCTCCCGATACTCTTCGACACTCGAGTCTAGAATTCCGAAATACAAGAAGTCAATTTTAAAAGTTTCAATAAATGGTGGGTCAAAATGTAAATATGTAAAAAAAAATTAAAAAAAAAAATCAATAAAGGGAAAAGAAGAAAATTTTAGTATTTTCTTCTCTTCCGACTCTCACTTCCCATGACATGTAATTTATCCCCCAAGTTTTTTTTTCCTCTTCTCTTTGACATACTTTGACTTGCGAGTTCAAAATGTGGATTATTTTTTTTCCCTTCAAGTGAGCGGGGAAAGTTTGCTAATTGTAAGGCTAGTGTCACAAGTTTGGCGAACATTTTGTTAAAGAGAGGTGACAGAGTTGCATGTGCTTTCATGGTGTCATGAAATTCTAAGAAGTGCTCCTTTTAGCTCTTGCTTTGGGAACCTTTCAGATAGGATATGCATTTCTTCATCTAGAGAGGGTAGCAGTAAATCTTGACGAGCCGGATAGTATATTGATCGGGAGTCCAATGCCCGTTTGGCTTCACGTCCTTAAAATCGTTACTTTTTGCCTTTCGCATCTCTGCGCTGGAGACCTTCAAACTCCAAAAATTCTTTCGGCAGCTTTTTATGTTGTTGATGTCAATGTTCTTTGATGTTCTGCTCTTTGAATTGAATCTTATTCCAGTCCGATACTAGCTGGGAAATTGATTCCATTTGGAAAATACGAACAATTGCCTGATCGCCGACTTCACCGGCAAGATAGATTGCTAAGTTTGCGGGGGTAATTATGCCGTCTGATAACAAGACAGAAGGTTGAGAACGGTCCTTCTTCCTTCTTTTCATTAGATTGATTCTCATGTCGACCGAAATCTTGAATAAATCATACCTTTTGAATGTCTCTCCCCGGAGAGATTCTTTTGATTCAACCTGCTAGGAGGTTGGCAATTTCATATCCTTTTTAGCTTATTGCCCTTCTCGGCCGATGGAATGTATGGTGGGCCAATAGAATCTAAGATCGCATTCGATGATGCAATGAACAATGTTCATTTGGCATATCGTAATCTGTATCAAAAATTAAGTATGCAGTGTGTACGTTCCTTGAAAACGATATTTCGAAGTCAACTATCCTTGAAAACGATATTTCAAAGTCAACTATCCGCACTTATCTTGCTTCGCCGGCTAAAAATGCATCTTTAATTTTGATTTCATTGACTTGATCGCAATAATCGCCTCTTGATATATTTTTGCACGAGATATGGTCCTCTATATAAGCCCAAGTTAATCTTCCTTTATAATTGTAACATAAACACCGTTCAGTTTCAGATATCTATACGGAATGACAATGGAATATGATATGCTTTGTAAGCTCTTCCTTGTCATCTCGACCATAGTGTCCGCTTCGGCCAAAGGCTACCGAAAACCCTACATAATCTACATGGACGAATCAGCATTGCCCGCTTCGTTCTCACGTCACCATGACTGGTACACATCGCTTCTGTCGTCCCTATCATCGTCCCCTGACGAAATTGATCCGACCCATCTCTACACATACAACTATGCCTTGAATGGATTTAGTGCAGTGCTGTCACAGTCCCAATTGAAGAAGCTGGAACAGGTTGCTGGTCATGTTGCATCGTATCCAGACACATTCGGAAACGCTCACACAACATATACTCCTAAGTTCCTTGGCCTGAACAGACAGAAAGGGCTCTGGCCAAGAGCCAAATTCGGTGACGGTGTGATCGTCCGCATCGTAGACACTGGGATATGGCCCGAGAGCGAGAGCTTCAAGGACAAGGGCATGTCCCCCGTGCCGGAGAGATGGCGAGGCTCTTGCGAGTCCGGGGTGGACTTCAACTCGTCCAACTGCAACCGGAAGCTCATTGGTGCCCGATCGTTCAGCAAAGGAATGAAGCAGCATGGCTTGAACATATCGACGACCGATGACTATGATTCCCCGAGGGATTCCTTCGGGCATGGGACCCACACGTCGTCCACAGCGGCCGGGAGCCCCGTGAGGGACGCTAGCTACTTCGGCTATGCCAAGGGCACGGCAACAGGTATGGCACCCTCTGCTAGGCTCGCGATGTACAAGGTGATATTCCAGAACGACGACAACGACTTGGCTGCGACGGACACCCTGGCAGGCATGGACCAAGCCATAGCGGACGGTGTCGATATATTGTCTCTATCGCTTGGATTTACCGAGAAACCGTTCGACCAGAATGTGATCGCCGTGGGAGCTTTCGCAGCAATGGAGAGAGGAATCTCCGTTGCTTGTTCAGCAGGTAACGAGGGCCCTCAAGGATACACGATGCTAAATGGAGCTCCGTGGCTAACGACTGTCGGCGCTGGAACCATATCGAGGGACTTTGTGGCTGACATAGTCCTCGGCAATGAAAGCGTGACAGTTAGAGGAAAATCCATCTTCCCAGAAAATCTGCTGATCTCAAGAGTTCCTCTGTACTTCAGCCGCGGCAACAGAAGCAAGGAAATCTGCAACAGTTACTCTCTTGACCCGAAGGATGTCGCTGGGAAGATAGTTTTCTGCGACGGAGTCAATCCCTACGAAATCACCCGAGCCGGAGCTGCAGGTGCCATCTTCAGTACCGAATCTGGGGCTTTTCTCCAGCCCGAAGACTTCAATGCTCCGTTCGTGGCCGTCGTACCCGAAGATGGAGACAGAATCAAGGACTACTTGCTGAAGTCGGAGAATCCGACGGTCAGCATCAAGTTCTTGATAACCATTTTCGGGGCCAAACCAGCTCCTCAGGTAGCATGGTTTTCGTCTCGAGGACCGAACCGTCAGGCCCCGTGGATCTTGAAGCCGGATATGTTAGCTCCTGGAGTCAATATCTTGGCGGCATGGGCGCCGAACCGAGAAATAGCACAGATAGGTCAGAGCTACTTGCTTGGTGACTACAAGCTCGAATCCGGAACTTCCATGTCGGCTCCTCATGTGGCTGGAGTCGCTGCGCTGCTAAAATCAACCCATCCAGATTGGAGCCCCGCTGCTATCCGATCGGCAATGATGACCACGGCTTACATTCTCGATAACACCAATGAAACCATCATCGACATGACCACCCGAGCTTCTGGAACGCCTCTCGATTTCGGAGCAGGACATATAGATCTGGAAAAGGCTTCAGATCCCGGTCTGATCTACGACATCGAACCTGAGGATTACGTCAATTTCCTCTGTGGAATGAACTATTCCGCCAATCAGATAAAGATCATAAGCGGGAGATCGAACTTCTCTTGCGCGTCCGTGACTCTTGACATCAACTACCCTTCATTCATGGTCATCCTCAACAACACCAACACCACGAGCGTCACTTTCAAAAGAGTCCTAACCAACGTGGCCGACGGGCCTGCAAGTTACCAGGCCACAGTTATGACTCCATCGAGCATGAAGGCCACAGCAAAACCCTCGGAGCTGTGGTTCACTAGCAAGTACGACAGAGCTGAGTTCAATTTGACGGTAGAGATCTCTTTGGAAGGGTCGATTCCACGGAGCAATTACATAGGTAACTATGGTTACATCACTTGGAAGGAGATCAATGGAACTCACGTTGTGAGAAGTCCCATCGTTTCAGCTTACGCTCTCTAGCGAAGACAAGTTTTTTCAGCACGTTCTGGTGTTCCTTATTCAGTTTATCGAACATACAGAAGCTCTCAATAAAACTCTGCGTTTGTCTTTCTATATATGATATGTTGTGCAGTATCTCTTGCTGCTCTGTCTTTTGTCTGTGTCGCCAATCTAACCTTGCAAAGATCCGATGGTAGCTAAAAAGAATTTAAGTGTTGTCAAGAGTGCGTCTGTTTAGCAGAAAGCTAAACGATTTGGAAAGAAATTTTCCTAAAAATGATAGTTTATATAGTTTGAAATAATTAGTTAACAAAAACTGTTTTCGTGACTCATAACAGTTTATATCTAAAAATTTTCATAAATGATAACAATATTTTTCATTCATTCATTTTTGTAAGCAATATAAACGTTAAATTTATGAAACTATTTATTTTCCGCGAAATAAATTAATCATAAGCTTCCGATAAAAAAAAAACCATAAGCTTATACATAATTAGAAAGTTAGGTAAAACGGGCTTCAATGATTTCGTCATGTGTCACAATATTATCCATTCCCAAATTTTTGTATGAAATTCGTGGACCAATGTGACATGCAAAGACTCAAAGAGCACATAGATGTTTACTTAATACCAAAACATTATATATAAGAAAATGAAGCATGATGAAAAATTGAATGGTATTTGTTTAATGTATTAATTGAAAATAATAATTATTTAATCAATTTGCTAATAAGATAAAAATCCAAATATCCTCTTTCATTCATTACTCAAAGTTTTTTTTTTCAACCTATCTACTGATAGATGATTAACCCATGCTATGTCAAAAAAGATTATAAATTAACAATTAATTATATTAAAAGAAATCATGTAACATATATTGCAATTTCCAGTAAATTAGTTACCCTTGAGAAAAACTTCATAAGAAGAAGTCCTTATTCTTCTAGTTAGTATTTAAATATCATACTCGCATAGGCAGTTGTGTATTAAATATTATGACATCAAAATAAATACAAAAAAGTCACTAGTATCCAACACTCAATTATACTGCAAAGTTAAATCAATATAATCACCATGTCACAATCCTTCCATTTATGTATGTTAGAATGATTAAATATTTAACTATTTTCATATAATAGTTTAAGCTTTTAAAATGGTTAGCAATAGTTTCATAAAATCTCACATGGTTTCAGAACTAAAGATCCTATGTTTAAATTTTTCCAGACCTCATTTGCCTCATAAATTAAATATGTCTACGTTCAATACTAGACAAAAAGACTAGACAAATCGTAAAGGGAAGTATTAGTATAATTAAATATTTAACCACGTCTTCATTTAACAGTTTTAACTTTTAGAATAGTTTGCATTGATTTCACGAAATGTTATAGTATATATACAAAAGGAATCTCAAAGTACATAAACATGCAAAAGGACCACCAATTTATTTAAAACTATTTAGAGATACCTTACTTTAGAACTTTCATTGTTAAAAGTTATATTTTCATTCTCGTGAATGTCATAAAATGTAAAAATTTCTACAACTTATATAATTTTTGAAAATTACTATCCAACTAAGTTACAATAAGTACATCTCTACAACTAGTATTTTCTAATAAGTCGATTGTAATTCAATAAAAGAAAAATAGTGAATCAAATCAATTATCCTAGTAACAAAAATAGAAAAAAAAAGAGAATCGACTTAACTCTGAAGAACTTCTCATATTAGTCAGCCAAGTATCATTCTTTTTCCTTACACCATTACTAATAAAGGTCTACGCCTTGCCATATTAGAGGGATGGGGACGAAAATGTCAATCTTCCACAGATCATGGAACGTCGCAAAAGAACTAAACAAGCCTTTATCCTTGAAGGAACGATACTCGAGATTGCGTGGCGTCATTTTGTCCTCGTTTGGAGTTAATTTATGGTAAAAGAAAATGAATTGTCAAAAAATTCCTAAACATATAAAATAGCAGCCAATTCAATCATAAATCTTTTAATTTTATCAATTTAGTTCCAAATTTTTAATTATGCTAATTCAATTCCAAACCTTTTGGTGGTGTGTCAATTTGGATTTTACAATTAATTTTATTTAAAAATCACTAATATAGATACTGGTCATCCTACGTGACATGACCAACATTAACAAAAACATTTTTTTAGAATATTTCAACTTCTTCTTTTTTTTCCTTTTCTTTTCTTTATTTTCTTTATTCCTCACGATAGCCGATGACAAGCCATAGGAGGTCAAGCCTCACCAGTGGCCAACAAGGCTTGACATTCGCCTAGTCCAACAAGGTCGACTTTGCCGGCCCTTGTTTGTGGCTAATTGCAATCCCTCACCTAGACCTAGTGATTGATAGAAGAAGAAGGACAAAAAAAGAGGAAAAAGGAAAAAGTTATAAAAAAATTAAGGAAAAAAAATGTCCATATTAATACCAGTTGTGCCATGTATAACAGTAAACGTCTACGTCAACAATTTCCAACCAAAGGTGGTTGGAAGGACCAAATTGGTAAATCATCAAAATGTTAAAGACTAAAGTGGCACAATTGAAAGGTTTTGAAATATAATTAACAAATCATTAAAATGGTTATGATTAAATTTGCACAACTGAAATGCTTAGAACTATCTGACCAAAAAAAAAAAAAAAAAAATGCTTAGAACTAAATTAGCTGTCACACAAAAGAAAGATTTTTGGACAATTTTCCTATCAAAAGGGTGCTTGAGGCAATTATGTATAACTTATTTTAGTGGCAAAACCAAGATTTCTCAAGCTGTCTTTCTTAGAGATAATCTATTGTAATTGGATGGAACGTAACCACATACGGTTTCAAAACACGTCGATTGAGCTTTATCTTTTGTTGGCTAGGATTCAAAAGGTTGTAAGATGTAGGGCGTCACTATACTAAAAGTGCAAGCCTCTCCCAAACATTTTTTCTTGGCAACTATATGGAGGCTTCCTTCCTCTATCTCCTCACACAAGTAGTTTTTATGAAATGCTAGGGATTCCCCTAAGTTTTTGTACCTCATATGATTAATGATATTAACATATTTACACAAAAAAAAAAAAAAACCGAGTTTTTCTGCAATGAGCTTAAAACAGCTTAATAATTACTCGAGATAGAATAGTTTGATTTTGAGTTACCTTGTGCTCACTAATTATTTGCTCAACAGGCTGATCAAGTCCAATCCAGTTTCTATTATTCTTCAAAAGGTATTTTTTAGTTAAAGATAGAGACAGGTGTCCTCAGGATTATATAATATGCCATATTATACGACCTTTATTTAGATCAAGCTCGGATTGGAATTCCTCCATAAATTAATTGTGTAAGTACGCTAAAAGTTTTGAAACTTATCAGAAAAATGCAATTGAATTTTAAAATTTTTAAAAATATAATTAAATCCTAAAACTTTTCATATTGATAAATCTAATTTTGCCATTAACTCTACTAAATTTGGGTAGCAAAAATATTGACGTAATTTTTTTTTATAATTATCTTCTTGTTCCTATGTGATGTTAAGATTAACTAAAGCACTAAAACAACGTAATTTTGGTCAAAACCTCAATTTTTAAACTTAAATTTTAATCAAATTAGATTTTAAAAATAAAAAGCTAAAAAACACAAAAAAGATAAAATAAAATAAAATAAAAAGATTACAAGAGGAAGGGCTAGGCCCTCGGCCAATGGGCCATTGCCGAAAAGAGAACTGTCGCGACCAAATTTTTCGGGTGTGGACCGGTTTGGCTAATGGATTGTTAAGCCTAAACTTAACTCGAGCTCTCCAAGTCCATACCAATTCGCGACTTAAGTTCAAATTCTTAATATGCAATTGATTTTCAATTAGGAGTCACCATTAATGTATTTTTGGTGAGCCGATTAGAAACCCCAAGTAAAGTAATGGGAGATTTACCTTACTCCTACGAATCAGAGATTTTGGTACGGAGACTTGATTACGCTAGATTTCTCTAACGCCATTTCGGTACCATTTCTTTTTATTTTGACAAAAAGGTTTTGCAAGCAGCTTGAATTGATTTTAAATTTATTTCCTTAACATGCGAGGTGATCATTCGGGTGCACAATCCACCAATTTAACACCCACATAAATAACAAATAAATTGCAAAAAAAAAAAAATTACCTCCAACGAAAGTATCTGCAATATTAAATTAAAATCCACATCAACAATGGTTTCTAATTAACACGCAATTTTTTATTTTGTTTTCGTTTAATTAATGAAAATCATGCAATATGTAATGCAATATTCATTGAATGACCTAATTCTAATGATATATAATTTCTAATTAAATGGACCTAGCGAAAATACTAAATGACATGCATCTCAATGAATCTAACCTAATGACGTGTATATGACAATTTTTTCTTTTTCCTAAAAGAATGCATTTTATCCTAAATAATAAAACTAATTTAACCTATGACATTTTTTATTTTTCATGAAATTCGAAATTTGGTGAAATGTGAAAATTAACTAATTAGATTAAAATCCTATTTGATTTATATTAGGAATTAGGTTGAGCTACATCCTAATTTAAACTAAAATATTATCTTAACCAAAATAATCATATATCTAAAAAAGTACCTAAACTTATAATAAATTAAAAATTATCTAAATTAAATTAAGTGCAATTTTTATCCTTATATGCAATGACGTGCAAAATGTACCCTAACTCTACATGATATATATGCATGATTGATTTTTTTTTTGTGTTTTTGTTTTCTTTCTTTTTTTTTCTAAATTTCGAAATTAATAATTGCCAAATAATTGAACATGCAATCCAAAAAAATGAACTAGCAAACTAAATTAATTGATTTGATTTTTTTATTTTTGAAAATTCGAAATAAAATTCATATTATGAGCATGTAAACACTAAAACTACATTTTTTTTCTTTTTTTAAAGAAAACTAATCTAAGTAACACCACAGCAAATCAAGCAATATTGATACCCAAATTGACGAACCATATCTCGCGCATGAGATCGGGTTGACCAACTTTTAAATAAATCGCGAATTGAATCTCGAGCGAGAGATCGTATTGGCAATTTTTCAAGCGATTGTGATTGTAAGTCGAATTTCGAGCACGAAAATCAGCATGCAATTTCTTATCGAACATCTCATCATCAAATAAAGAAACAAAATGAATAATAAAAACTAAATAAATATATGAATAAAAATAAAATAAAATAAGAAATCTACCTAATTAGGGTTTTGGCCTTTAGGGTTAGCCGGCGGCTAAATGGGTTGCCGTTCGGAGCTCCGGCGAGCGGACCGGCGGCAGCAACATTGACCAGCGGGCAGGGGGGCTGCTGTCCGGCGTTTGGGAGCAAGCCGCAGCTGGTTCGTCGCTCGGGCGTGCATCGGGTCGGATATGGCAGAGCGGATCTGCAGCAACGACTGGTCACGGACCGGCACGGAGGTGCGGGCTACAGGGGACGCCGAGGCATCGGATGGGTATATAGTGGCTCGGGCTCCGGATCTGGAGCAGTGCTGCGAGCAGGGGCGCTGGGTCGTGCGGCGGTGGCGTCTGCGAAGCTGCGAGCAGAGATAAAAGGCGGGGGCACCTTGGCCCGGTGACGCTGCAACAGAGGGCGAAGCGACCCAGGCGTCGCGGATCGACACGGCGACGGCTTCGTTGGGCTGCCGGTGTCGCAGCTTGCGCGGGCGGCAGGGACCAGCGCGGCTTCAGCAGATGACAGCGAAGGAGATCGGCACTGGAACAACAGCAACGAACAGGGCAGGTGACGTCGGGTCGTCGGGGCAAAGGCGAAGCGGCGTGTTAAAATATGATCCATTTTTGAAAGCACTAGAACTCACTAGACTTCTCATGCTTATGAATTAAGTATACTTAATGGAGAAGGAAGAAGTCGCAGCGCCACTTCTTAAACCGCCAAAGAAGAAAACTCTTGAAGAAATTACAAGTATCTAAAGCAAGGGGCACACAATAAAATATTATTATAGTTGTTGCTTTGGAGACTTCAAGAGCACGAAGGAAAGGAAGGAAAGAAACTTGCGGCTGGCAATATTTTATTCTCACCAAGACAGCAAGAAGAAGAGAATTCACAGCCCACAATTGTTGACTCCTTAGCCAAGAAGAAAAGTTCAGGCGGTGGAGTTCAGTCGGTGGAACTTGTCTATAAATAGGCAAGAGTACTCAGACTTGTATGAAGAATGAGAACTAGAAAAATGAGAGAGACCGTGAGATGAGAGAACCAAAAACTAGAAACTAAGTAACAGCCACTTCATTATCCTTTGTACCTCAAAAAGTTCTTGAATAAAATTCAGTTTGTGCCTTCATTTATTTTTCACTTCATTTCTTATTCCCTTGCCATATTTCATACACACTTGCACACACACACACGCTTCCGCAATATCCAACAAAGGTATCGAGCCACGTCTTTGGTTGGTATAGGGCGTTTGTCCTAACCATCCGTTCCCAAAATTATCCATCCAAATTTCCAAACAACTAAACTATGGCCAATTCTATCTCATCCTCATTTCCTATTCCTATCTTTGATGGGAATAACTATGATTATTGGAGCATCAAAATGACCACGTTCTTGATGGCCCAAGACTTATGGGACATCGTCGAAAGTGGTTATGAGATTTCGCAAGAAGGTGCAAGTGTTCCAAAGGATCAACTACAAAAGGATGCAAGGGCTCTATATTTTATTCAGCAAGCACTCTCGAAACGGTATTCCCAAGAATAATTGGAGTGAAGACTGCGAAGAAGGCTTGGGAGACATTACAAGAAGAATTTCAAGGCACTGAACAGGTACGAACTATTCAACTTCAGACTTTGAGAAGGGAATTTGAGAATTCTAAGATGAAAAATTATGAGACTGTTCAAGAATATTGTGGTAGATTGAAACAATTAGTAAATCAGATGAGATCTTATGGAGATGATATCACTGATCAGAGGGTTGTTGAAAAAATATTGGTGACACTCACTAGAAAATACAACTCTATTGTTACTACTATAGAATCATCGAAGGATTTAAAAACCCTCTCAGTGAGTGAACTAATTGGCTCTTTAGAAGCATATGAAAAAAGATTGCAAGTATAGGAAGAAGATACAGTTGAAAGTGCTTTTCAATCAAAAATGAACATACGGTCTCATAATTCTAGAAATAGTGGAAGAAGCTCATGGAAAAATAGAAGAGGAGGAGAAACTACATGGAAGGAAAAATATCCAGTTTGTGGTATTTGCAAGAAAAATAATCATTTGGAGAAGGATTGCTGGTTTAAAAATAAACCACAATGCCGGTCTTGTAAAAGATATGGCCACATAGAAAAATTTTGTCGCTCTAAAATAGATTATAGAGCGAATTATGTTGAAGAAGAAAAAGGAAAAGAAAAAGAAGAAGAAAATTTAGATAATTTATTCTATACAGGCCAAGAAGAAAAAGATGAGAAGAATGATCCATGGTTTATTGATAGTGGGTGTAGCAATCACATGACGGAGATGAATCTATATTCACAAATATTGATACTTCGGTAAAAACACAAGTGAGATTGGGTAATGGTGAATCGGTTGATGTGAAAGGAAAAGGGACTATAGCTGTTGAAACTAAGAAAGGCCCAAAATACATTCGTGAAGTATATTTGGTACCTAGTCTTGCACAAAATCTACTCGAGTGTGGGACAAATGATTCAGAATGGTTATTCTTTATACTTTAAAGGAGACACCTGCACTATCTATGATAAATATAGGAATAATGTTATTGCCTCTCGTGAAAATGGAGAACAAGAATTTTCCTATTCGATGGAAATATGTCAAAGATATAGCTATGAAGGCTCAACTTGATGATTCATGGCTATGGCATCGGAGATTTGGCCACCTCAACTTTTATGGGCTAAAAATTCTCCATCAGAAAAATATGATGAGAGATTTTCCAGCTATTACAGAAATTTCAGACGTTTGTGAAGGCTGTCTTCTTGGAAACGGCGCGGAAGTCCTTCCCGTCCTCGGAGGCACATGGAGAGCTAAGAAGCCGTTGGAACTTGTCCATACGGACGTGTGCGGTCCGATGAGGACACTTACACCCAGTCAGAATAAATATTTCATCCTATTCATTGATGACTATACTAGAATGACATGGGTCTACTTTCTTCGAGAAAGATCGGAGGTTTTCTCTATCTTCAAGAAATTCAAGAATCGTGTCGAGAATCAAAGTGGCCGCAGAATCAAAGTCCTAAGAAGCGATAGAGGCACGAGAATATAATTCAAGGGAGTTCAACAAATTCCGTGAAGATGAAGGAGTCCATCATCAACGACGTGGCTACGCTCCGAGCAAAATGGAGTAGCGAAAGAAAGAATAGAACCGTCATGGAGATGGCGAGATCCATGCTAAAGGAGAAAGGCCTACCCAACACTTTTTGGGCAGGCGGTTTATACTGCAAGATACTGTTAAACAGTGTCCAACTAAAGCTGTTCAAAATAAAACACCAAATCGAAGTATGGAGTGGACGGAAGCCTTCAGCAAAACATCTCAAAGTGTTTGGATGTATTTGCTATGTTCACATCCCTAATCAAAAAGGAGCAAGCTCGATGAGAAGACCGAAAAAGGAATATTCATCGGTTATAGCGATCAATCAAAAGGCTATCGGGTTTACAACCTAAAAACTAAGAAGCTCATGATCGATCGAGATGTCGAGTTCGACGAGAATGCTGCTTGGAATTGGGATGAAGAGAAGATTGTTAAGAAGTATGTCAACTTACCAGACATACCTCCTGCACGTGAGGAATCAACACCACAAGAAGAAGGTAGAACATCGGATTCCTCCACCCAAGAAGTAACACCACCATCCTCTCCAAGCCCAAAGACAAGAGGAGTCTACTTCGAGTCTCCTATACTAAGGGTAAAGTCTCTAAGGAAAGTTTATGAAACGTGCAATTTTATGTCCTTAGAACCAGAAAACTATGAAGATGCTTCCAAAGAAGAAGTTTGGATTAAAGCCATGGAGGAAGAAATTAAAATGATCGAGAAAAATGAAACTTGGGAGCTCGTTGATCATCCCGAAGACAAAGAAATCATAGGCGTAAAGTGGGTCTACAAGACGAAGCTTAATGCGGATGGATCAATTCAGAAGCACAAGGCAAGACTCATAGCGAAAGGATACTTGCAACAACCAAGTATTGACTATACTGAAACTTTCGCTCCTGTTGCTCACCTTGATACTATCCGAGCACTCATTGCTTTAGCAGCTCAAAAGAAATGGAAAATTCATCAACTTGATGTAAAATCAGCATTTCTAAATGGATACCTCCAAGAAGAAATTTATGTAGCTCAACCAGAAGGCTTTACTGTCAAAGGCAATGAAGAAAAAGTCTTAAAGCTTAAGAAGGCCCTATACGGGTTAAAACAAGCACCACGAGCGTGGTATAGCAGAATTGATGAATACTTCACCAAACAAGGATTCAGGAGGAGCATGAGTGAGCCAACGCTCTACATCAAGACTCAAGGTAATTCTGATACACTTATTGTCTCTCTATATGTAGATGATCTCATATATACAGGGAACAATGAGACAATGATTCAAGAATTTAAAGAAGAAATGATGAAGACATTCGAGATGACAGACTTGGGCTTGATGAACTATTTCCTTGGTATTGAAGTTAATCAAGACGAAGGAATTTTCATCTCACAAAAGAAATATGCAGAGAAGCTCCTTGAAAAATTCAAGATGAATAATTGCAAAAAAGTGGCAACACCACTTGTGATGAATGAGAAATTATTAAAAGAAGATGGAGCTGAAAAAGCAGACGCTTCACTCTACAGAAGCCTAATTGGGAGTCTACTATATCTTACTGCTACACGGCCAGATATTATGTACGCGACAAGTTTACTATCACGTTTCATGCAGAGTCCAAGCCAAATTCATTTTGGAGCAGCTAAGAGAATTCTAAGATACTTACGAGGAACCACTGATTATGGTATTTGGTATCAACCTAGTGCAACGGCTAAGTTGATCGGTTACACCGATAGCGGCGGGCGGGGATCATCGATGACTGGGAGGAGCACCACTGGTTATGCATTCACATTAGGTTCTGGAATATTTTCATGGACATCTAAAAACAAGACTCGGTGGCACAATCTACTGCAATATGTTGCAGCTGCTACAACTACCGTCATGCAATATGGCTTCGAAGAATTCTTGAAGACATTGGAGAACCACAAATGGAATCAACGCAAATATTTTGTGACAACAAGTCCGTGATAGCAATATCAAAAAATCCAGTCTTTCATGGAAGAACGAAGCATATTGATATAAAATATCACTTCATTCGTGAAGTGCAAAGTAAAGGAAAGATCGAGTTGAAGTATTGCAAAAACTGAAGATCAAATTGCAGACATATTCACCAAAGCATTACCATCAACAAAATTTGAGACATTGAGAGGCATGCTTGGTGTATCACAAAAATGGATCAAGGAGGAGTGTTAAAATATGATCCATTTTTGAAAGCACTAGAACTCACTAGACTTCTCATGCTTATGAATTAAGTATACTTAATGGAGAAGGAAGAAGTCGCAAAGACCACTTCTTAAACCGCCAAAGAAGAAAACTCTTGAAGAAACTACAAGTATCTAAAGCAAGGGGCACACAATAAAATATTATTATAGTTGTTGCTGGAGACTTCAAGAGCACGAAGGAAAGGAAGGAAAGAAACTTGCGGCTGGCAATATTTTATTCTCACCTGACAAGAAGAAGAAGAGAATTCACAGCCCACAATTGTTGACTCCTTAGCCAAGAAGAAAAGTTCAGGCGGTGGAGTTCGTCGGTGGAACTTGTCTATAAATAGGCAAGAGTACTCAGACTTGTATGAAGAATGACAACTAGAAAAATGAGAGAGACCGTGAGATGAGAGAACCAAAAACTAGAAACTAAGTAACAGCCACTTCATTATCCTTTGTACCTCAAAAAGTTCTTGAATAAAATTCAGTTTGTGCCTTCATTTATTTTTCACTTCATTTCTCATTCCCTTGCCATATTTCATACACACTTGCACACACACACACGCTTCCGCAATATCCAACACGGCGACGGCGCGGCGTCGTGTCTGGACCTCGGGAGGAAGGCGCGATGGCACAGTGCTCGCGGTCGAGCGACGTGGGCGCAGCTGCCGGCGCCGGCGGAGGTGACCGGTGACTGGAGAGGCGCCGGCAGAGGGTCCAATGAAGAAGACAGACAGTGGTTCCTCTTTCCCCTCAGCTGCACGTCCGATCACTTCTTTCTGCAAAGCACCGTTGCAGCTGTACCTTCCCTGTTTCTTTTTCTTTCTTCACATCTCCTATAGCTTTTCCCTTTGTTGACTTATCAATCGGCTTTTTCTTTTTTTGTGCATCTTCTACAAAGAAAACCACGGAAAAGACTTCCCCCTTTCCCAATAAGCTTTTCTCCTCCTCTATTTTTTACGGAACGAATGGAGAAACCCAAAGCCTTTTCTCTCTTTTTTCATTCTCTCTTCTTCGAACCCTAGAGAAGTCTCCGTATATGCGGCCGTGTATTCAATACTTGTGGCCTCTTTTGCTCCAAATTTTCGAAATTCCTCCCCCCCTTTTTTGTCCGTACGCGCACAACGCCTTTTATAGAGGAAAAATTTAGATCTTTAAAGCGTATTTTATTTCCAATTTCACTCGTGCATAATTCTTTGAATATATCATTGCACCACACGTGATATTCTCTTTTGTATTTTTCACATGTTCTATCCAAAATTTTCCTTTTTGCTCAAAAATGCATCATTTGGCGTATATTACCTAAATATGTGAAAAATAAAAATCTTGAAAAATAAAATAAACAAACATGTTCCTAAACTATATGCCATGTGATTATGAATTTTTTTTTATTTAGCAAAAATTAACCCTAAAAATTTAGGTGTCAACAGGTAGGCCACGAGGATGAGCGCTAGTTTTCTTGTGCGCGCGCACACAAGAGTGTTTTCTTTTTTTATAACTTTTAGCATATTTCTTTTAGGTATTCATTTTATTTTTCTATGAAAAAAAGTATTGGATGTGTTAACTAAATTTAATTAAGATTTGGTGTAAAAATTATTAGAATTTTGACCAAAACAACATCGTTTCATCGCATTAGTTTATCTTAAAGCGGGTTTGATAATGATTGTGTTCTTGAAAATAATTTTTTATTAGAAATAGTTTTTTATGATTCTATTTCCGGAAATAATTTATAAGCAAAAGAACACACTTGATAACTATTCAAAATTTCTATTCTTAAGATAGAAATGCATTTGGTAGGATTCTTAAATTTTCTTTTGTTTCTTTTAATTTTTTAATACTTTTATTATATTTTTCTATTATTTCTTTTTCTCTTCTTCTTCGATTGCCAGCTACTGTTGGCTGGGCAAGGTTCAGCAAGCTCGTTGGAGTCTTGCCTGGCTAGGGCGAGCCTCGGCCTCACTTGCTTGCTAGATCTAGGCAAGGCCAAGCCTTGCTAGTGGCCAAGCAAGCCTCACCTTAGCTTGGCTAGGTTGACCTCACCCAAATCTAGCAAGGCCGAACTCACCCAGCCACTTGCCAGGCGACGCCAACTTGGAGGTGGACTGGCAAGGTCGAGCCTCGCCTAGCCACAGTGAAGCTTGGGTTGATGAGCCTTACTATGGCTCGGCATCACCTAGGTTGCATGGATACTCTCCAAGACCCTTTGTGTCGTGTTCGACACTCCGACATGTGTTCGACACGCTTCGACACACTTTGACACGCTTCAACACGCGGTCAATTGCCTTTGAACACACTCCAACACACTCCAACACGCAAGTCGGAAATTCCAACATGTGACTCTGACACGCACGAGGTTATTTTTACAAATTTCCAGTACTCGTTTGAAGATGTTGGGGTACTTGAAATGGCAAATTTTTCACTTGATGAGCTGAAGATGGAGTCTTTTTTTTTTTTTTTTTTTCCAGGAGAAGTGGATAATGTGGATGAATGACTTTTTGTTATATTTGATGATGGAATGTTGATTTTTTTTTCTTATTGCTAAAATTTTGAATTTAATAATGGAACGTGGATTACTTGTTTTTTCCTCTAAGTTTTATGAATTATTACAATGAAATGTAGTTGAATTTGTCAAATTAAAACAATGAATGATATTAACAAATGTAGGATTAATGTTTTTAGTATAGATTAATTCTAGGCTCTTTTTATTATTATTATTTGATTATTTATGTATTTATATATTAAAATATTTATTTAATATATAACGTGTTGGAATATATCAAAATTCTTTACTTTTGAGAAATAACGTGTCAGCCTGTCGTGTCGTGTCGTGTCGTGTGTCGCGTGTCCGTGTCGGTGCAACCTAGGACATCACTAGCCATGGCCGAGGCCAACGACCAATCAAAAGAAGAAGAACAAAAGGAAAAAGAAGAAAAAAAATGGAATTGATTCCAAGAATTGTTTCCTGGAAACAAAAATAAACTTTTTTTCTACTTTTTGATTCTATTCCAAATTTATTCTCAAAAGCAAAAAAATCGATTTTTGTTCTTGAGAACAAAAAATTTACTAAATGGATCTCTATTTCGTTTTTGCTCTCAAAAACAAAATAACATAATTAGTTGTTTCAGGGTGTGTTACTAAACAGCCCTTAATGTCACTTATGACGTCATTATTAGAGAGAAAACTTCAAAATCTTTCATTAGCCAAATTAAGCAGAGTTAATAGAATGATTCAATTGCACAAATTTGAAAATTTTATAACTTGATTACACTTTTTAAAAGTTTAGAATTTGATCGCACTTTCGCGACAAGTTTTAGACTTTTGGTGAGCTTATCTGAAAATAAATTATGTAATTGGGTTGGGTTGAATTGAGTCGAGTCAAGCTAAGCTAGAGTATTTCTATTTTCTTATCAAGCCGATCTTGAGCAAAAATTGCATGATTGAGTTCCAATTGAGTTTTGAACTCAAACTGCATTATATACTCATCACCAATACATCGCAGGATTCATCATGATAGGAGCTTTTCCTAAGGGTACAATCTGGAACAGAATTAGGATAGAGTAATGGCAAAAACATTAGATCATAGACAAGCTATTGTATACCATAATTGGGCCAATCTCTTTGAGGTTCCACACTTTTAGAGCTTTATGTTCATAACAATGTCAAGCTTGCTTTCCGTAATCGGGAAAGGCAAATCTCAATTGAACCTATATTTGTCCAATGGATAAAATATTTTCACGGTAAAACTTCATGTGGGTAAAGGTATGCGAGTCAAGTCGAAATCTTGCTCTGGACTGTATCAGCGCGACTACGCGCCTAGCTTATCCTATATGGCTTTCAAAATTAACCGCATATGAAGATGACAACCAACCATCCGTACAAAAGTCGTGTGTTAGGAAACTTAATAATGATGGTGTTGAGATTATGACCCGTACAGGAGAGAGTTGAAGGCAATATGCACAGGCCTGTTTATGGGGACACCATCGACCTTGGTTTCCAGGGCAGGACTCACCTAGTCTTAAGAGAAGAGCTATATAACATCGGATACCATAAGTGGACATTTAGATGCTTCAGTCTCAGAGGCGAGCTCGCAGTGTTTATGACAGAGATGACCAGGGAAGAGGCAAACCAGAAGAAAGCATTGTAGAGGTGGCCATTGCATTTGGACTTATGCAGAAGGGACTTGGAAGATTATAGGACGGGTAGGAAACATAGCTGAATCTTTCCTGAAAAGAGCATGCCGTTGTAGGGAACAGAAATTAATATGAGCAGATCTTACCATAGATGAACAGACGACCACACATAGGGGATACAATTGATAAGATTTATATATTTGACTCTATAAAATTACTGTAGTTAACGTAGCCTCTCCCTTCTTATCATCCCAAACTTTGTAGGTGAACTCTATTAAGAAGGAAGCAAATGGTGCGATTTTTGCGTACCCGCAACTTGACCATATCATTAGTACCAGCAACAAATTGAATCTGACGAGAGAAAACCACTTATCTATGTGAAATTGAAGACAGACAGAAGCCGGCACCACTACTGTTCATAGAAGAGAATTCAAACCGTTCCCTCAAGCCAGGAAAGCCTGAGATGAAAAAGTAGTGTACCCAAAACTAGGAGGCTGAGATTTTTGGTGGTTACAACATCTAAAGGATGTACATTCTACATCATCATGCACTTGATGCTTGAAGGTGAGCAGAACTTCATCATACTGCGAGGGATGATGGTCAAATATATCATCCTCCAACTAATTTTCTCCGTAAACGTTCTTAGAAGTCTATTTCCCTCTGTATTGCGGCAACAAAGAAATCCTTTGGCATGGTACCGACAACAGACTCACGCTTCTGTCCGTTCTTGAAAAGAAAGAAGACCACCGGAACAGCCTTGATATCATAGTCTTCAGCAATATCCAGGTCATTGTCTGTGTTGAGTAGAAAACATCTAATCTTCCCAGCATACTCTTCTGCAATCTCGTCTATGATCCGGTGGACCATCCTGCATGGTCTGCACCAACTAGCATAGAATTCGCCGGTTAAAAGTGCATCTTACATTTTGGTTTCATTGACTCGGTCACGTCCATCACCTCTCAATATATTTTTGCACGGGATATGGTTATACATAGAAAGAGTTTGGTCCTCTATATAAATCCAAGCTAATCTTTCCTTATAGTTTTGAGACAAAAACCGTTCAGTTTCAGAGACCTGTACGAAATGATAATGGAATATGAAAGGCTTTGTAAGATCTTCCTTGTCACCATGGACGAATCAGCATTGCCTGCTTCGTTCTCGCATCACCATGACTGGTACACATCTTTTCTGTCATCCCTATTATTGTCCCCAGACGAAATTGATCCAACCCATATCTATACATACATCCATGTCTTGAATGGATTCAGTGTAGTGCTGTCGTAGTTCCAATTAGACAAGCTGGAACAGGTTCCTGGTCATATTGCCTCGTATCTGGACACATTCGGAAATGCTCACACAACATATACTCCTAAGTTTCTTTGCCTGAACAAACAGAAAGGACTTTGGCCAAGAGCTGAATTCGGCAATGGTCTTGGACAGTAGGATATGGCCCAAGAGTGAGAGCTTCAAGGACGACGGCATATACCCTATGCCAGAGAGATGGCGAGGCTCTTGCGAGTCCGGGGTGGAGTTCAACTAGTCCAATTGCAACTGGAAGCTCATCGGAGCCCGGTCGTTCAGCATAGGAATGAAGCAGCACCACGGCTTGAACATATCGACGACCGATGACTCTGATTCCCCAAGGGACTACTGGGGCCACGGGACCCACACGTCGTCCACAGCGGCCGGGAGCCCTGTGATAGATGCTAGCTACTTCGGCTACGCCAAGGGCACGGCGATGGGTATGGCACCCGCTGCTAAGCTCAAGATGTACAAGGTGCTATTCCTGAATGGCACATGCGATTCGGCTCCAGTGGACACCCTCTTAGGCATGGACCAAGCCATAGATGACTGTGTTGATATATTGTCTCTATCGCTTGGATTTTTCGAGACACCGTTCGACCAGAATTCGATCACTGTAGGAGCTTTCGCAACAATGGAGAGAGGAATCTTCATCGCTTGTTCAGCCGGTAACGGCGGCCCTCATGGATACACAATACAAAATGGAGCTCCATGGCTAACGACTGTAGGTGCTGTAACCATATCAAGGGACTTCGCGGCTAACATAGCTCTTGGCAACGGAACCATGACAGTTAGAGGAAAATCCATCTTCCCAGAAAATCTGCTGATCTCAAGAGTTCCTCTATACTTTGGCCACGGCAACAGAAGCAAGGAAATCTACGACAGTTACTCTCTCAACCCAAAGGATGTCGCCGGAAAGATAGTCTTCTGCGACTTTGTTAGTGAAGACAATGGAGTTGATATTGATGAAATCACTAGAGCCGAAGCTGCAGGTGCCGTCTTCAGTACTGAATTCAGGGTTTTCCTCAAACCCAAAGACTTCAATATTATGTTCGTGGCCATAGTACCAAAAGATGGAGATAGAGTCAAGGACTACTTGCTGAAGTTGGAGAATCCGACAGTCAGTATCGAGTTCTTGATAACCATTTTCGGGACCAAACCAGCACCTCGAGTTGTTTGTTTTTCGGCTAGAGGACCGGGTTGCCAAGCCCCGTGCATCTTGAAGCCGGATATGTTAGCTCCTGGAGTTGATGTTTTGCCGGCATGGGTGCCGAACCGAGGAATAGCACAAATAGGTCAGAGCTACTTGCTTAGCAACTACGCTCTCTTATTGGGAACTTCCATGTAGGCTCCTCATGTTGCCGGAGTCGCTGCGCTGCTAAAATCAGCCCATCCAGATTGGAGCCCCGCCGCTATCTGATCTGCAATGATGACCACAGCTTACGCTCTCGATAACACCGACGAAACCATCATCGACATGACCACTTGAGCTTCGGGAACGCCTATTGATTTTGGAGCAGGACATATAGACCCGAAAAAAGCTTCAGATACCGGTCTGATCTACGACATTGAACCCGAGGATTACATCAAGTTCCTCTACGGAATGAACTATTCCGCCAATTAGATTAAGATCATAAGCGGGAGATCAAACTTCTCTTTCACATCCGCGACTCTCGACATCAACTACCTGATGGGAGAATGGTAACAATTCAACAATATCGAATCAACGCAGCAGAATAAAATAATCTCTCATCTTGTGTAAACCTAATAGGAATCGATATAGTATAGTAAAATAAATACCAAGCACGTGAACACAAAACAATTTTTTTACGTGAAAACCTCCTCGATTTGAGGAGATAAAAAACCACAGGACCGGAGTCCACCCGAAAATCTTCACTATCAATAAAATTGTTCTTCTCTAGCAAATACTAAAGGTACATAGCAAGAACCACCTCAAGAATATAATTCTTGGCAATACACTTGAACTTCACAAGAGATCAAGGATAAATCTGACCAAAAACGCAGGTTTTGATCAATCCACGAAAAACCTGATGTAAAGAGCTTCAAACGAAAATCAAACCGTTCAGATTCGAGAAAATTACGCCACGAACATGTTGACAAAATTTCAGCTCAATCAGACCACGAATCGACCTCCGATGCTAGCTTGATGTAAATCAGATATTACCCCAAACCCTAGATTTTCTGCTTTCTCTTTTTCTCTTGTTACTGTTTCCTTTTTTTTGCAGCTACCTCTTTATATAGATAGTGAGAAATCATATTTCCTTATATAACTTATTATATGGACTCAAGCCTTTTTTGGATTTGCAACTCATTGGGCTTCCTCCACATAGGAGTGAACCCAGCTAACAAATCTCCCCCTCACGACAATGTAGAGGGATTCACCATCCCTGCTATCAATCGGCAATGCTCAAACTTCTCTCTTGGTAGAGTCTTCGTCATCATATCAGAGCCATTATGATCTGTATGAATTTTCTCAAGTTCCAACAACTTTTCATCTAGAATATCTCTTATCCAATGATATCTAACATCAATATGTTTTGATCTAGAATGAAAAGATGAATTCTTACCAAGATGAATTGTGCTTTGATTATCACAAAATAGCACATATCTCTTTTGCTTGAACCCAAGTTCTTCTAAGAACTTCTTCATCCATAGCATCTCTATACTAGCTTCAGTCACTACAATAAATTCAGCTTCGGTTGTAGAAAGTGCAACACACTTCTGCAATCTTGACTTCCATGACACAACTCCACCCGTAAAAGAAATCAAATAACCAGAAGTAGATTTACGAGTATCAATATCTCCTGCCAAGTCGGAATCTATGTATCCAACTAACTCAAGTTTCCTGGCCCCGAAACTGAGTTTCAAATTTGAAGTTCCTCGAAGATACCTCATAATCCACTTCACTGCATTCCAGTGCTCTCTACCTAGATTTGACAAATAGCGACTAACAACGCCAACTGCATGCACCAAGTCTGAGTGTGTACATATCATCGTATACATTAAGCTTCCTACAGCTGAAGCATATGGAACACTTTCCATATCTTTCTTTTCTTTATCAGTTGTAGGACTTTGCATCATATTTAACTTAAAGTGGACAGCAAGAGAAGTACTAACCACTTTAGCCTTGTCCATGTAAAATTTCTGAAGGATCTTCTTGATATATTTCTCTTTCGACAAAAATAACTTCTTAGCATCTCTGTCTCGAGTAATTCTAATGCGAAGAATCTGCTTCGCCGAGCCCAAGTCTTTCATGGCAAAAGATTTGCTCAACTGTTTCTTTAATAACTCAATTCTTGAAACATTCATGCCAACAATCAGCATATCATCAACATAAAGTAAGAGAATAATAAAGTCATCATCAGAAAATTTTTGGACAAACACACAGTTATCCGAGGAAGTCTTCTTACAGCCTTGTTCTGTCATAACTGACGCAAATTTCTTATACCACTGCATCAGTGCTTGTTTTAAGCCATAGAGACTTTTCTTCAATTTGCATACATAATCCTCTTTCCCTTTCACTTTAAAACCCTCAAGTTGTTCCAATATATCTCTTCCTCCAAGTCACCATGTAGGAAGGCTATTTTAACATCCATTTACTCAATTTCTAAATCTAGGCTAGCTGCCAAGCCTGGTACCACACGGATAGAAGACCTTTTCACTATCGGAGAAAATATATCATCAAAATCAATACCCTTTCTCTGACCGAATCCCTTAACAACCAATCTAGCCAATCTAGCTATGTGTGGTTGTAAAGTATGTTCATCTTGCTTCAACCTATATACCCACTTGTTCTTCAAAGCTCTTTTACCTTTAAGTAACTTCACAAACTCAAAAGTATGATTATCATAAAGTGACTGCATCTCATCTCGCATAGCATCAAACCAATTGCTTTTGTACTCATCTTCTATTGCTTCCACATAGCACTCTAGTTCACCTGCATCAATCAATAATACATACTCATCTTCAAAATACCTGGTGGAAGGTTGTTGGTCTCTAACGGATCTCCGGACTGGAACATCCAGTGGAATATCTAATTGAGCCTCTAGTTCAGGAATAGTATTATCTATTTCAACATGTTCAGGAACATGTGCATTATTTGGAACATTGACTTCCTGCTGCTCTTCATCAACCTGTGTAGGAATATTTGTAAGAGGAATTGGATCTAAATCAACCAGATTATCACTAACCTGTGGTGGTGAAATCATATTCGATTTCTCAATATCCTCTATCGTGTGATCTTCCATAAACACAACGTTTCTGCTTCTTACAATTTTCTTTTCAAGCGGATCATAAAATTTGTAGCCAAGCATATCCTGTCCATAACCGATAAATATGCATTGTCGTGTTTTCACATCAAGTTTAGACTTCTCATCTTTGGGAATATGCACAAATGCTTTGCACCCAAATACATGCAAATAATCATAAGAAACTTCTTTGTTTGTCTAAACTCTATTAGGAACATCAAACTCTAAAGGAACGCATGGAGTAAGATTTAATACATGCACAACTGTACTTAAAGCCTCACCCCAAAAGGATCCAGGTAACTTTGATTGTGAAAGTAAGCATCTTACCCTTTCAACCAATGTTTTGTTCATTCTCTCAGCTAAGCCATTTAACTGAAGTGTCTTGGGAGGTGTCTTTTGATGTCGAATACCTTGTTGTCTGCAATATTCATCAAAAGGTCCAATATACTCTCCCCGTTATCAATTCGATGCATTTCAATTTCTTTCCAGTCTGTCTCTCAACTGAAGCCTGAAATTGCTTAAAAGTATCTAACACTTGATTTTTAGTTTTCAAGGTATAAATCCAAATTTTTCTTGAAAAATCATCTATGAAGGTAACAAAATAAAGAGAGCCACCAAGTGATTTTGTTTTCATAGGACCGCAAACATCAGAATGCACTAAATCTAATATACCTAACTTTCTTGAAGGAGAGGAGCTTTTAAATGCAACTCTGTTCTATTTTCCTGCTAAACAATGAGCACACTTCTTTAGCGCAAAGGAGCTTCTTCTTAGCCAATATTGACAAACCCTTCTCACTGATGTGACTGAGCTTCTTATGTCGCTATCTACTGCATTAATTTTGTCTGTGGACAACTTTGCCTACATAATGTATAATGAAGAATATTTTTCACCTCTAGCCACAACAAAAGAACCTTTGGTGAGCTTCCATTGACCATTACTGAAGGTGCTGCAATACCCCTCATCATTCAACTTGCCTGTAGAAATCAAATTCAAGCAGATATCAAGTATATGTTTAACATTATTCAATACTAACATTGTGCCATTGCTGGTTTCTAGACACACATCACCAATGCCTACAGCTTGAGCTAGTCCACTGTTTCTCATCTTCACAGATCCGAAGTCACCTGACCTGTATGATGTAAACAAATCCCTACGAGACGTAGCATGAACGGATGCACCACTATCAATTACCCAACTGGTCTCATGAGATACAAAATTCACATCACCATAAAAAATAGTGAGAAAGTCTTCTTTAAGTGCAGCGACATGATTGTCATCACTCATTATCACTTTTCTTCTCTTTACCTTTCTCCTTTTGTTTCTCCATTTTTAATCGGCGACAAAATCTCTCGAATATGTCCCTTCGATGACAATAATGGCACTCTACATTAGCAAATTTATTATACTTACCTCTGCTTTTGTCTCGACTTTTATCTCTATTTCTCAGATCTCAAGACTCACTTCTCCCCTTTTCCTCGACAACCAAGGCATCAAAATGTGAAGAGGATGATCCTTGTGTCTTCCTTCTCATCTCTTCATTCAAAATACTACTCTTGGCCAAATCCATGGTAATCGTACCATCTGGGGCAGAATTAGACAAAGATGTTCGGAACGTCTCCCAAGAGTCCAGCAAAGTACTAAGCAACCATAGTGTTTGTATCTCATCATCAAATTTGATTCCCATCACAGCCAACTGATTTATAACTCCTTCAAAAGAATTTAAATGATTAGTCAAATGAGTACCATCATGATATCTCAGAGCCATCATCTGTTTTATCAAAAATAACTTATTATTCCCAGTCTTTTAAGCATATAACTATTCAAGTTTATCCCATAAACTGCGTGCATGTGTTTCCTCAATAATATGGTTCAAAACATTATCATCTACCCACTGCCTGATATAACCATACACTTGACGATGAAATATAAACCATTCAACATCAGTTTTATTCTTCGATTTCTCCTCGACAAATACGGGCAAATAAAAATCTTTCACATATAAAAAATCTTCCATCTTCCCTTTCCAAATATGATAATTCGAACTATTCAATGTAACCATTCTACTTGTATTCATTTCCATTGTTTAACACAAAGTAGAAAAATCAAGCAATAACATATTGCTCTAATACCACTCTGATGGGAGAACGGTAACAATTCGAACAATATCGAATCAACGCAGCGGAATAAAATAATCTCTCCTCTTGTGTAAACCTAATAGGAATCGATATAGTATAGTAAAATAAATACCAAGCACGCGAACACAAGACAATTTTTTTTACATGGAAAACCTCCTCGATGTGAGGAGATAAAAAACCACGGGACCGAAGTCCACCCAAAAATCTTCACTATCAATAAAATTGTTCTTCTCTAGCAAATACTAGAGGTATATAGCAGCAAACATCTCAAGAACATAATTCTTGGCAATACACATGAACTTCACAAGAGATCAAGGATAAATCTAACCAAAAACGTAGGTTTTGATCAATTCACGAAAAACCTGATGTAGGGAGCTTCAAACGAAAATCAAACCGTTCAGATTCGAGAAAATTGCGCCAAGAACATGCTGACAAAATTTCAGCTCAATCGGACCATGAATCAACCTCCGACGCCAACTTGATGTAAATTAGATATTAACCCAAACCCCAGATTTTCTGCTTTCTCTTTTTCTCTTGTTACTGTTTCTTTTTTTTTGCGGCTACCTCTTTATATAGATAGTAAAAAACCCTATTTTCTCATATAACTTATTATATTGGCTCAAGCTCTTTTTGGGCTTGCAACTCATTGGGCTTCCTCCACATAGGAGTGAACCTAGCTAACACTACCCTTCATTCATAGTCATCCTCAACAACACCAAAACCACGAGCGTCACTTTCAAAAGAGTTCTAACCAACATGGCTGACGGACCTTCATGTTACTGGGCCACGGTGATGACTCTATCGAGCATGAAGGCTACGGAAAAGCCCTCAGCGCTATGGTTTGTGAGGAAGTACGACAGAGTCGAGTTCAATGTGATGGTAGAGATCCCTTTGAAAGAGTCGATTCCACAGAGCGACTAAATAGTTAACTTCGGGTACATCAGTTGGAAAGAGATCAATGGAACTCACGTTGTGAGAAGTCCCATTGTCTCAGTTACGCTCCCCAGCGAAGAGAAGTTTTTTCATCATGTTCTGGTGTTCCTTCTTCGGTTTTATCAAACCTACAGAAGCTCTCAATAAGACTGCATTTGTCTTTCCGTATCTAATAGTTGTGCAATATCTCGTGCTGCTCCATCTTTTGTCTATGTTGCCAATCCAACCTTGCAAAGATCCGATGGTAGCTATAAAAAAGTAAGTGTTTTTAAGCTTATATATGATTAGAAAGATATTAAACTTATATATATAATTAGAAAGCTAGGTAGAATAGGCTTCAATGGTTGAAAGCGGCATGCCAAATTGTTAGGATGCATATGTCAATTGTGTTAGAGAAATCCAATATTGAAAAATTGATTTAGTGTTGAGCAGTTAATAAATCATAGTTAGCCAATAATTTATTAACTTAAACTTTTGAGTGAATGTGAGTTTAGCTAGATATGTGTTTTTTTTTTCTTTTGTCATAGTTCAACTATATATGTTGATGGGCTCGTACTTAAATTCTCTCTTGGCAATCTCTCCGGCTAAAGATATTGAACTTTTGTTACATGCTTCCCAATAGATGGTATCAAAGTCGATAGTCAATTGGTGAACCACCAATCTACGGTTTCTGGGTGGTGGGGGTACTAGTATAGCAGCATGGGCCTCATGGCAGACTTCATGGTTAAGTATGGAGAAAAAGACTAGGGATGAAGTGGATGAAGTGTAAGATAAAATGAATGATTCGAATCATGCATTGAAGAAAAGAATTCAAGCATCAATTAGAATCATATGTGGAACGCACAAGTAAAACAAATATGACCTCTAGCATTATTCAAGTTTGCATGCAATGGAAATATGTAGACATTCGACAGCAATTATGGGCGCACTCTACTAACCAAATTCCCTCATGTACTAATGGCGTATTTTCGGAAGAGAGGATTTGACTTGAACCTTGTCATGCCCTTATATAAACGAACAATTGTGTTTTATAAACTAAGGCGGTTTCTAAATGGGTGGTTGTCAACGAAAATGTACGAATATGGAAAACCGTATGGTGGAATAATTGTTACTTAAAAGAGAAAAGTGGGTCAATATCTAAAGATAAATTTTTATTTTAGAAATCATATCCCTAAAAAAATGTATTTTTTAGATAACATGAAGTTCATCGTTTCAAGCTCGCCAGGATCTAAGACTTTCTTATCACATCCTCCGATGTGGTCAAAGCAATAGGCTGACTTCCTAGAGAACTTTGCTGACTCACTTGCTGGCGATTGAAGTTGCGCTTATAGCTACTATAACTGCAAGTGAGTTCTTCTTTCGACTTCTTTAAAAACCGAAAAGGGGGAGAGCAAAAAAGGATGAAAGAGGGGTTGCCTCCGTCCTTCCTTCGATGGAGGTTGAATCTTCAAGACCCCAATGTGTAAAAAGAAGAGAACCTCCAGAGTTGATTATTGGGAAAGGCCTAAGGTCAAGACCTCAATAATGAAAAAGCAGTTACGATTTTTTAATGTAGAACAGAGGCTCATGGAGAAAGAGACAAGGAATGAAGTTTGGCATTGTAGATTTAGATTGAGATAGATTGATACAAAAAGATACATTAATTAAGAGAGAGCAAATCTAACACTTGAGCTCACACGTAAGAAGGAAATTGTTAACATGCACATATGAGTTGTGTTAAAAAAGTTATACATTAAAGAATTAGTATAGTATTGAGCTGTTAAGGCTACGTTTGTTTGTGTTCATATTTTTTGTTCATGAACACAATTCCCGTTTTTTTTTTTCGAGGAACAAAAAAAGAACAGAAACGCATTTATTTACGTTTTTGTTCCAAATATATTTTTTTTGTTCTCGGGAACAAATTTGGAACAAAAACAAAAAATAAGAAAAACTTGTTTCTTGTTACTGGAGACTTCCGAGAAACAATTTTTCTCTCTCCTATTTTTCTATTCTCCTTCTTTTCTTCTCCTTTTTTCTTTGGCCAGTCACTGGCCTCGGCCATGGCGCCGGCGACCTCGCCGGAGCATTGCCGGCCCCAGCAAGGCCGAGCTCGCCCAACCACTGGCAAGGCTCGGCGTCATTGGGCCACCGCTAGGTCGGCATTGCCTAGCGGTGGCCCAACAAGGCCGAGCCTCGGTGGTGGTTGGGCGAGGCCGCCGGCCCTCGTTGGCCGCCGCCGGCCATGGCCAAGGCCGACGACCGGCAAAAAGAAGAAAAAAAGTAAAAAGTAAAAAGTAAAATAAAAATTTTAAAAATATTTAAAAAATTTTAAAAAAAAATTATACAAGTTTACCAAACATGTTTCCGTTTTTTTTCTATTCCTAGGAAAAATTTTACCAAACGCGTTCTTCTATTAAAAAATTGTTCCCCGGAATAGAAATAATTTTTTTTTTATTTATATTCCCTAGAACAATTTTTAAACAGAAACATTACCAAACACACTTTAATTTACTCATAAGTTATTTACTTAAGCTTTTAAGTGAAGGTGGATCTAATTAGATATATTGAAGGACTCGGACTTTGGCTTCCTCTTGACGGCCTCCCAGTTGAAGGTATCGAGTTTTTGCTCTGTGCTTCCAAAAAAAAATAAAAAATAGTATGCATTGCCAAATTTTTTAGGAAATCAGTGGACTAGTGTGACATGTAAAGAGCTCAAAAATGTTTAATAAATTACCAAAACATTTTATTCAATAAAATGAAGCATGATGAAAATCTGAAAGGTGTATTTAAATGTATTAATTGAAAATAATAAGTAATCAATTTGCTAATAAAATAAAATCCAAAAATTCTCTTTCATTCATTACTCAAGATATTTTTTCCACCTATTTGCATAAACATGATCAATCCATGCGATATCAAAAGAGCTCATAAATTAATAAATAATTATTTGGTCACGGAAAGGCAAAAAGGGAAAAAGAAGAAAAGAAGAGTAGAGAATAGGGAAAAAAAAAAGGTAAAGAAGGAAAAGGAAGAAAATAAAAAAAATTGATAGAATATTAATTTATCATTAAATATTGTCCATATCAATATTGACCGTCCCACATAGGATAGCTAGCATTCGCATTAACGATTTTCAGCTAAAATTGGGCAAATGAAGTAAATTGGCAAAACATGAAATTGTTTAAGATTGAATTAGCATAATTAAAAGATTTATAATTGAATTGACAAACGTATAATAAGTTTAAGACTTTTGGAGAACTTTCCCAAAATTGTAACATACAAGAAATCCTAAAATATAGAAAATCATATAACATTAAGAAAAACTTTATGAAAAGAAGTCCTTATTCATATAATTAGTATTTAAATATCATACTTGCATGGGCAATTATATATTTAATACTACAACATCAAAATTAACACAAGGATGTCATTAGTATCTTATATCAATTATATGGCAAAGTTAAATCAATATAATCAACCACTAGGGTTGACCCTTCCCATATGAAAAATGGAAAGTGATGGGTTTGAATCCCCATCTTCTCAAGGGAGTTGGGATGGGTCAATTTAGTTTCAAGTATGGGTTTCAACTCCTACACCCTGCAGGCAAAAGTCTAAAAGTGAGAGTTAAAGTATGAGTAGAGTGTGACCGACCAAAAAAAAAAAGTTAATATGATCACAATGTTGCAATACTTTAGTTTATTTATATGCAAAAAAAAAAAAAAGTCTCATATTATATGGATATGCAAAAGGAGGTCCCAATTTATTAGATGCTATTTTTAGACACATTACCTAAGAGCTTTCATTGTCAATAAATATACTTTTGTTGCGTAAATGCCATAAAATCTAAATTTTTTGTACACCTTAGGTAAATACTGAAAATGATACTATCCAACTAAGTTAACAATAAGTACATTTTCAAATTTGTGCCGTGCACGAGATTTCAACTAGTATTTTCTCATTATTCGACCTTACCCCTCAATAAAATAAATAGTGAATCAAATTAATTCCCACGGTAACAAATATATATATATACCATAAAGGGGTTTGGATCGGAGTACTATATGAGAGAACAAGGAAGTATAAAGGATTAACAGATCTATATGAAAGCAGAGAAGGATGTGTATAACAACAAGAAACAACAAGGAAGTAAATAACTTAAATAAAATCGCGAGAATTAAAAATAATATAAAGACCAAAGGCAATATATAAAATATAAAGTAAGAGTATGCATAAACAAAAACCAACCATGAAGGTGGTATGAACTTATATTATATAAAGCTGAAAAGCTGAAATTACATGTATTGAGATGCAGAAACTTAGATGCAAAAACTTAAAGTATCAAGTCATCCACTAGGGCGGTAATCCGCACTCTAGGGAGTATTGATGTCTGTATTACAAGAAATGGTTAACCAACTATCATGTAAGTTGGTTACCCTGTATAAAACGATGTATATGAAAACTAACTTTTTTTGAAACCAGGGGATACAAGGTAAGAGAGCTTGGAGATGGAAGAGATGAGGATGGAGATGGAAGGGATGAAGGATTACAAGTGAGAGAGAGAGAAGGAGAAGAGAGAAATTCAGAAAATTTCGGGTCCCCTTCTTCTATGTCGAGTGGGTGTATTTATAGCGAGTGCTACGGTGAAAATGCTACGTGCTTAACGGTGTAAAGTGAACGTGATCGAGTGAACAAAGTGTATGAACAAAGTGTGTGAACGGTGTATGAACAAGTGTGTCTACTACGCTCCGGTGTGTAGCCTTTTGCGCCGTTTGTAATAGTAACTGCATGTGATGTCTTTTAATCTCTGTCCATTGATCCCCGTAGCGATCGTCTTCATTAGTGTTTCCACTATGATATGGTAGGAAGATCCGTCTTGATGTTTTGAGATTTGGAAGATCCACATTGTGATTCTTCCGCTTCCGAGAGCATTGTCCCGAGAATGTTGCGGTATTCATCTGTTTTGGACTGCTGCAAGTGCTGCACTTGCCATGGATTTTTCCGTAAAAACGATGTATTTGATGGGGATGCGATTATTTGGGTTTTCTGCTATTTAGCCATGTTTTAACCGCAGCCGGATCCTTGATCAAGAAATCTGAATCCATCCCACCATTTGGTTTTGTATTTTCGGACAAGTGTTGGTATACCCGGTTTTTGGATGTATTGTATTCAAATTCCCATCTTTGTTACCCACGAGATTCTGAATATTATAAAGAAATGCATAAGGCATGGGAACCTTATATCATGAGGTGTTGGTATGAATTGTTCACTGAAAATCTTGTATCCTTGTTTGACCGTGGGTGTAATATTATGTCCAAAGGACCAAAGAGATCCCACCGGGAATCAAACCCAGTTTGGTAAGCTTTGTCTTGGGAAGTTGTCTTTGAAGAATAATAACCAGGAGTGTTGGAAATTTGTATTCTGTCGGAAAAATACATTCCACCAAGCTTGTTGGTAGTCCCAAGTATGTATATGAAGAGGAGTATGGTAGACTTTGGGTAAGTCTGGTTTGGAACTTTACGGGTGTATGGGGTGAGGCTCCCCAGTGTGAGGGGGTGTATGACTTTACTGATGGATATAGTGGAATAAAGGATATTTTCTGTATTGGTTTTATCAGCAAAGTGAGTGAACCTTGCCGATTCTGTTTCCACTAAAATTTGCTCATAATAAGCAAAGGTTTTGTTTGTATTGTGTGGTTTGAAAAGCCAATTTTTCGGAAATATGTTTTCTACGCAAATTTGATTGGATCTTTATCGAAGAATCCATCTTCCACAGTCAATATATTTTGAAAAGATGTTTTGGGAAAGAATTTTGATCTTTGAGAAAGAGGGGTTGCACCGGGCTTAATAACCACCTCATTCGAAATTCTTTTGTATTCCGCTTGTTTTTGTGTAGCAAGCGGGGAAGGATTGTTACTTACTTCTATGGCACTGAATAGTTGTATTAAGGCCTTCTTTATTAAGCCATTTTTAAAGCCTTTGAATTTCCAAAAAATCTTAGCCCAGAGTTTGCCAAAGCCATAGAACAAAAGAAAAAACTCTTAGGAAAATCAAAGTTGGAACCTGATCCTATAATAGACACTCCTAAATTCCAGAATCTTATCATTAGAGACACTCCGCACCAACCCACCATTAATACCCTAACCAAACCTTCGATAATGAGTCGAGTCAATGAGATTAACAGACTCAATTGGAGACAACCTCGAAGCTTTATTATAGTAGAGCTACCCCACCGGACATTGCCCAAGAAGAATCATCGCAAAAATACAGAATAAATATTCTCCCGACGCCATCTATGAATGGAACATTGATGGTGTTGCAGAAACCAATGTCATGAACATCCTTAACAACATGGTGATGCTTGCTAATGCCTACAAAACACGGCAAGATGTTTCGACCATGCTGTTGCTAATCTTTTAGTAGCTGGATTCACTTTGGACAGCTAAAAGGTTGGTGGGATAACTACCTCACAGATGAACAAAAGACACAAATTTTAACTGCTATAAGGTAGATGATTTTGGACAACGCATGGATGATGATCAAGGTCATCTCATCCAAGATGCGGTCAATACCCTTATCTATTCCATTTCACAACACTTTGTAGGAGATCCTTCACATATTAGGGATAGAAACCAAGATCTCCTTTCCAATATGCGTTGCAAATCCTTAGGACGATTTAGAGAATACAAAGAGCTTTTCTTTCAAAGGGTTCTTATTAGATCCGATTGCAATCAACCTTTTTGGAAAGAAAAATTCTTAGCCGGTTTACCTCGGATTATAGGTGACCAAGTTAGAGATAAAATTAGAGAAGAATACAGCGGTCAAATTCCTTATGATCTCCTTTCTTATGGAGAAATAGTCTCTTATGTTTACGGACAAGGAACACAAATGTGTAATACAATCAAATTACAAAGACAACTCAAGGAAGAACAATCCCTCACCAATAGGAGTCTAGGAGATTTTTGTGCTCAATACGACCCCTCCTATAATGAAAAAACAAAATCAAAATGTAAGGGAACTTGTCCTCCCGAAAAGAAACAAAGAAACATCACAACAAACCTCCTTTTCGTAGGAATAAACAAAGACATCGAATACTCAAAATAGACCTCATTCCGATAGAAAAAATTTTAAAGACATCAAATGCTATTCTTGTGGTAAAAAAGGACATATTTCAAAATATTGTAGGATTAATAAAAAATTGAATGAACTTTCTTTAGATGACAATACTCTTAATCAATTAAATAACATCTTCATAGAAAATAATGATACTTCTTCTGATGAATTTCTTGAGGAAGAAGGTCTTCAGATTAATGAGATAGATTCCTCTTCTGATTCCGAATATGAAGACGCTTCTCCAGAAAAACCTACTCTTGAAGTAAACGTCTTAACAAAAGAAGAAGAATTCCTTCTCAGCACTGCTGACAAAATACTTGACCACGAAGCCAAAAAGAATACTTAGATAGACTTCACTCTTCTATGAACATTACTTCCAAGCCTAATACTTCATACAACCTTAAAGACATTCTTAATAGAAACAAAAAACCACAAATCCGGACCTATAAATATTAATGACCTCCAAAATGAAATAAAACAACAAAAGTTTGAAATACAAGCATTAAAAGAAACCCAATCGAAATGAAACAAGAAATTTCTGATATAAAGTCTCTTGTCATAAAAAGAACAACAAAACTTGAAGACCAAAATGAAATCGCTAGTAATCCAGATACCTCCTCGATCCAGCTTTTCTTATGCTATTAACAAATCACATCTAGGAAATGGATAATAAATATTAAGATAAAAATCAATAATGAGTATATTATTGAAACAATGGCACTCTTTGATACGGGCTGACCTCAATTGTATCAAGGAAGGCCTTGTTCCAACAAGATACTTTGACAAAACATCTGAGTCTTTAAAATCAGCCTCAGGAGACAAGCTGAATATACAATACAAGTTACCAGAAGCCATAATAATAAAAGACCAAATGTCTTACAAAACATCTTTTCTTTTAGTTAAAAACATGAGACAACAGTTATCCTTGGAACACCTTTCATACAATTGATTCAACCCTTTGCTGTTACTAATGAAGGTATAGAAACTCATGCTTTCAACAAAAAAATCACCTTCAATTTCATAACAAAACCACAGAAAAGAAGTCTTAATATTTTACAAGAACATTCCATTTCGAAATAAACGCCTCATAAAAGACAAAGAAAACCAGCTTGAATTTTTAAAAGAAGACTTAGAGTTCAAAAGAATAGAAGAAAATCTCATAAAACCAAACATCATAGAAAAAATAGCTTCTCTACAAAAACACATAGAAAAAACTATATGCTCTACTCTACCCAATGCCTTTTGGGAAAGGAAAAAGCATATCGTCGATTTACCTTATGCACATGATTTTTCTGAAAACAAAATTCCTACCAAAGCCCGACCAACACAAATGAACCAAGAAGTTTTAAAATTTTGTCAAACAGAAATACAAGATCTCTTAAATAAAAAACTCATAAGAAAAAGCCAATCACCTTGGAGTTGTTTTGCTTTTTATGTTAATAAAAATGCTGAACTAGAAAGAGGAGTTCCCGTTAGTTATTAATTACAAACCTCTTAATACAGCCCTTAGATGGACAAGATACCCTATACCCAACAAAAAAGATTTACTGAATAGACTTTGTAGATCAAAAATATTTTCTAAATTTGACATGAAATCAGGATTACGGCAAATAAAAGTTAGTGAAAAGGATAAATACAAGACAGCCTTTACAGTACCTTTTGGCCAATATGAATGGAATGTTATGCCATTCGGCCTCAAAAATGCCCCTTCAGAATTCCAAAGAATTATTGATCTAAAACAAATATTTCTTTTGGTTCGAGGAATTGTTCTTCTAACCAATCAAAGAAAAATATATGGACTTCATATTCATATATGTAGTCGTAATATTTTTGTTTGATGTCTTTTGCTTTATCAAAGCAAAGGTTTTGAAGAACCATTCTCGATTTGTTTGTTGTTTTCAGAATTAAATTCTTTATTAAGAAAAGTTTTGTTTGGCTCAAAATGTTTTTCTAAAACATTAAGCTCGGCATCTATCATTTGCGAATAAGTAGGAGAATGATGAGGAGAGTCTGTATTATCTACGGCCGGTTCGACTGGTTCAGGCTGATTTTGTTGATAAATTGGCCTGGAAATTCCTGATCTATTATCTAAACCACTAATTTCCGGTTCAAGAGGTGTCTCATGATTACTTCTACTGGTGGAAGGAGGTAAAGGTGTTGTACTTCTTGTGGGAGTGTCTCTATGTATACTAGGAGGAGGAGTGTTTCTATGTGTACTAGGGGAATGGTGATTATAGGAGGAAGATTAGGATTAAGATCTATGGACCTTGTATAGGAATTATGAAAAGAAGGACTAGATCTTGAATCGAAAGATCTTCCGGGAAATCTAATAGTCACTCTTCCTTCGGGTGTTGAATGACATTAGTAGGGTCTGTATTTTGAACAACTTGTTGAGGAATTTGGTTTTCTAATTCCCATTGTTCTGGTAAAGTAACTTGATTCCAATTAATAGACCTAGGAATTGTCGTATTTGCTCTAGAAATGTCGTTTGGAGAAGAAGTGTTTCTCCTCGTGGACTATGTTTGAAAGCATTTTCTCCAAAAGCGGAGGACATGGCTTTATAATGGATTCTATAGACAAGGGCTAAGGGAATAGATCCATCTGCTACTTTATAATTATGGGTTTTGATTTGGAGTGTTAGAGCTCTAAGAATGTTCTTGTCTTTAAGGAAACCGAGAAATTGGGATAACAGTCAAAATGTATAGGTCCTTTGCGAGACTTGTCTCTACAGTGCCAAGAATAGATTCATCATAATTTAAAAGACGTGAATCACGTAAGACTAAGAGAATGGAAGTATTAAGGCCTTCTTTAGTAAGAGGTTTGACTCCTACTTGAACTAGTCCTATATGAATGTAGTTGTATTTTTGTTTGTGCTTTAGAATGGACTCTTTGTTCAAAAGATGTATTTTTCATAAGAATTAGAAAGAGGAACATCTCTTTCTTCAGTAGTTATGACATAGTCTGATTTTTTGAAAAACTTCAATTTAGATTGCTTGTATATTTCCTTAAGCTGTATTTTAGGAATTTCCCAATTTTCTATAGATTTGTTGAAATCTTCTATCCTTACTTCTTCTCTATGTATAGGACTGGGATCTGAGTCCATTTGTGATAGAGAACTAGAGGAAGATGTAGATCTTCTATGTAAACTCATACTTAAGATCGGAACTATTCCTTCTTCGTAACCGTTACAGAGCTAAACCAACGGTCTAACAGCCACTCAGGGACTTACGGCCTGGACCACTCTGTAGAAACAAGAAGGATGCCAACGAATGGCTCTCGATCTAGGAGTATGTTTTTACAAAGACTATCTATACTTTCCTTATATATATATATATATATTATATAAGAGAGAGAGAATCAATTTACGTCCGAAAAACTTCTCCAATTAGTTAGCCAAATATCATTCTTTTTCCATGCACCATTACTAATTTAAGTCCATGCCTTGCCATATTAGAGGACCAGGGACGAAAATATCAATCTTCCAAAGTAAGTTGGGAATATCCACAAATGAAGAAAAGGTCGATATATGGTTGGTGTTGTCTCTTCATTTTGTCATCGTTTAGAGTTGATTTAAAGTCAAAAAGGTGCGGGAGGCAATTTGTACAGCTTATCCTAATGAACAAACCAGGTCAACTTACTTGCGACTGGCTCGGAATAGCTTGATAATCGCTCAAGATCGACTGATTTGATTTTTGCATCAAGCTCGAGCTATTGGAGTATCTTGTCACGTCAAGCTCACACTCACCAATTCTCAGCTCGACGGGCTTGCGACCCTAATCAACCTTAACTCAATTTCCTCAAAAGATGCTTATTGGTTAAAAATACACATAGATGTCCTCAAAATCATATAATAAGCACATATTATGTGAGCTTTGGTTGATATCAGGCTCAAGCTCAAGTTCCTTCATAAATTAATTTTAGCTAAGTAAAGTCAAGCTGAACTTGAATATCTCAATTTTCTAGTCGAGTCAAGCTCAAACAAAAATTTTATTACTTGATTGACATTGAGTTGAGATTCGAAGGTTAAGTATGGGTGTATCAACTTAATTACATGCCTAGCTTTTCTTATATGGCTTTCAAAATTAACTGGATATGAATGTGATAACCAACCATACAAAAGCTGTGTTTTCCTCATGACAGATGGTGCTGAGGTTATGACCTATCCAGGAGAAAGTTGAGGGCAATATGTACACGCATGTCTATGTGGATGCCATCGGCCTTGGTTTTTAGCTAAGTAGCACCGACACGTGATACGAACATGCGAAACGAAACACCGACATGTCATTTTTCAAAAATAGAGAATTCTGACATGTTGGGACATGTTATATATTAAATGAATATTTTTATTTTTAATTAATTTGATTCAAATTTACAAATAAATAAATAATAAAAAGAGAGAGCTTACAATGAATTTACACTAATAATATTAATATATCTATTCATAGAAAATTTGAAAGACATATTCATAATTAATGCATACCCATATTTGAGAATATGTTTCTAATTTTAATACACATTATCAATGAAACTAATGATTAACAAAAGATTAGGATCAACTTATTTATATAAATTTATGATTTTCTATAATGACCAAAATTTATCATTATTTAACCTTCAGTGTTTTAATTTTTTGAAATCACTTTTTAGCCCTACTTATTTATTTTTCTAAAAGAAAACCCTCCGGCCCAATATTCTCCTTCGTTCCTCCCCTCCCCCAACCAAAACCAAAACCATCAAAATAAAAACCGCCATCCCCCCAAAATATTTCCCTCCCGCGTTTTTCTCTCCGCAACCCCACCACACCACGAAAACCTCCCCCCCTCACCCTTGCCTCCACCCTCCATCACCTTCTTCAACAATTTTCTCTCCCTTCGCACTTGCAAACCCACCCAGAAACCATCATGCCTCTTGTAATTCTGGAGCGTGTCAAAAAGAGTTGACCACGTGTCGGATTTTCAGCATGTTCGAGCGTGTCAGACACGTGTCGAGATGTTCGACACAACACAGAAGTTCCTAGAACATGTCTATGCTTCATAGGTTTTTAGGACAGGACTCACCTCATCTTAAGGGTAAGAGCAAAATAACATGGAATAACATAAGTGGACATTTAGATGCTTCAACCTCAGAGACGAGCTTGCAATGTTTATGACAGAGATGATCAGGGAAGAGGCGAACCAAAAAAAAAGCATTGTAAAGATCACAATTGCATCTAGACTTATGCGACTTTAAGATTAATCCGATAGGTAGGAAACTTAGGCTGAATCTTTCCCAAACTCCAGCCATTGTTCAAGTTTGCTCGGAACCAAGAAATTGCAAGCACATCAAAATATTTACATACCATTATTGAACCAAACTTCACACAACCTATATGTGATCATTTACATGTGGGCTAGCTTCTATATTTCCAAAATCATAAGCAAATACAAATAATAAGAAATAAATAATACATTTATACCCAAAAAATACACATATTTCATATGCATTTTATCCATTTAAAAGCTTCAAACATGTAAAATAATTGTACAATAACGTAGAGCACTTCAATACGAATGCAACAACACCAACTACACTCCAATCAAAGCTTCCACTCACCCACACGCACAGCGTGTGTGACGCATGCGCCTGGCCCAGACCAAGCTACTGCTTCGGTCCAATTAGTTGACTAGTCAACTGGGTCGGATCATCAGGTCGAGTGGATGACGTCATCGATTATGTCAACCCTAGTGTCGAGCGACACGTGTGTGGCCCTCACGCACTCGACGTTCCCAGCATGTGGCTGCACATGGGGCGCATTGATGACGACACCGCGGTTTACAGCCGAGCATGAAGGCGCGTACCATGTCTTCCGGAAGAGTGCGACCCGCTGTTCTGCTCGTCCCGATGAGATCTTTAACCTTGTATGATTAAAATTTGATTTTCGCCAAAAAAGTATTTCATGAATCGACCAAAAGAGAGCGGTCGTCTACATCCTCCAAACCCAATCTTCGCATCGGTTCATCTTGATCATCCATATCACAATTTCCGAACAACAAATATGCCGACAATATGAAGTTTAAGCTTTCAATCTCCATATCAAAATATCAAGCGAAAAAATTCAACGGAAAAAACAAAGCAAAGATCATAAACATAAGCTCTTATACCAATGTTGAAAAAAGTTGGTGGAAGAAATGACTAACCTCTTGATACACAATAAAAATGATTAGTGATTACTCAGGAATATATGTTGAAGAGGGGTGACAAAGAGTTGCATGTGCTTTCATTGTGTCATGAAATTCTAAGAAGTGCTCCTTTTAGCTCTTGCATTGGGAACCTTTCAGATAGGATATGCATTTCTTCATCTAGAGAGGGTAGCAGTAAATCTTGACGAGCCGGATAGTATATCGATCGGGAGTCCAATGCCCGTTTGGCTTCACGTCCTTAAAATTAGTTTTCGCATCTCTGCGATGGAGACCTTCAAACTCCAAAAATCCTTTCGGCAGCTTTTTATGTTGTTGATGTCAATGTTCTTTGATGTTCTGCTCTTTGAATTGAATCTTATTCCAGTCCGATACTAGCTGGGCAAATTGATTCCATTTGGAAAATACGAACAATTGCCTGATCGCCGACTTCACCGGCAAGATAGATTGCTAAGTTTGCGGGGGTAATTATGCCGTCTGATAACAAGATAGAAGATTGAGAACGGTCCTTCTTCCTTCTTTTCATTAGATTGATTCTCATGTCGACCGAAATCTTGAATAAACCATACCTTTTCAATGTCTCTCCCCGGAGAGATTCTTTCGATTCAACCTGCTAGGAGGTTGGCAATTTCAGATCCTTTTTACCTTATTGCCCTTCTCGGCCGATCGAATGTACGGTGGGCCAATAGAATCTAAGATCGCATTCGATGATTCAATGAACAATGTTCATTTGGCACGTCGTAATCTGTGTCATAAAATTAAGTATGCGTGCGTATGGTCCTTGAAAACGATATTTCGAAGTCAACTTTCCGCACTTGTCTCACTTCGCCGGCTAAAAATGCATCTTTAATTTTGATTTCATTGACTTGATCACAATCATTGCCTCGACATACTTTTGCACGAGATATGGTCCTCTATATAAGCCCGGGTTAAACTCCCTTTATAATTGTAACATAAACACCGTTCAGTTTTAGATATCTATACGGAATGACAATGGAATATGATATGCTTTGTAAGCTCTTCCTTGTCATCTCGACCATAGTGTCCGCTTTGGCCACAGAATACCAAAAACCCTACATAATTTTCATGGACGAATTGGCGTTGCCCACTTCGTTCTCTCGTCACCATGAGTGGTACACATCACTTCTGTCGTCCCTATCTTCGTCCCCCGACGAAGTAGACCCGACCCATCTCTATACATACAACCATGTCTTGAATGGATTCAGTGCAGTGTTGTCACCGTCCCAATTAGAGAAGTTGGAACAGGTTCCTGGTCATGTTGCATCGTATCCAGACACATTCGGAAACGCTCACACAACATATACTCCCAAGTTCCTTGGCTTGAACAGACATAGAGGGCTCTGGCCAAGAGCCAAATCCGGTGACGGCGTGATCGTCGGCATCGTAGACACTGGGATATGGCCTGAGAGCGAGAGCTTCAAGGACAAGGGCATGTCCCCCGTGCCGGAGAGATGGCGAGGCTCTTGCGAGTCCGGGGTGGACTTCAACTCGTCCAACTGCAACCGGAAGCTCATTGGAGCCCGATCGTTCAGCAAAGGAATGAAGCAGCAAGGCTTGAACATATCGACAACTGATGACTACGATTCCCCGAGGGATTTTATGGGGCACGGGACCCACACGTCGTCCACGGCGGCCGGGAGCCCCGTGAGGGACGCTAGCTACTTCGGATATGCCAAGGGCACGGCAACAGGTATGGCACCCGCTGCTAGGCTCGCGATGTACAAGGTGTTATTCCTGACCGACACGTACGACTCGGCTGCGACGGACACCCTAGCAGGCATGGACCAAGCCATAGCGGACGGCGTCGATATATTGTCTCTATCACTTGGATTTGACGAGAAATCGTTCGACCTTAATCCGATCGCTGTGGGAGCTTTTGCAGCAATGGAGAGAGGAATCTTCGTTGCTTGTTCAGCAGGTAACGATGGCCCTCAAGGATACACGATGCTAAATGGAGCTCCGTGGCTAACGACTGTCGGCGCTGGAACCATATCAAGGGACTTTGCAGCCAATATAGTCCTCGGCAACGGAACCCTAACTGTTAGAGGAAAATCCATCTTCCCAGAAGATCTGCTTATCTCAAGAGTTCCTCTATACTTTGGCCGCGGCAACAGAAGCAAGGAAATCTGCAACGATTACTCTCTTGACCCGAAGGATGTCGTTGGGAAGATAGTTTTCTGCGATGGATTTAATCCCTACGAAATCAACCGAGCCGGAGCTGCAGGTGCCATCTTCAGCACCGAATCTGGGGCTTTTCTCCAACCCGAAGACTTCAATATTCCGTTCGTGGCCGTCGTACCCGAAGATGGAGACAGAATCAAGGACTACTTGCTGAAGTCGCAGAATCTGACGGTCAGCATTAAGTTCTTGATAACCATTTTAGGGACCAAACCAGCTCCTGAGGTAGCATCGTTTTCGTCTCGAGGACCGAACCGTCAGGCCCCGTGGATCTTGAAGCCGGATATGTTAGCTCCTGGAGTCAATATCTTGGCGGCATGGGCGCCGAACCGAGAAATAGCACAGATAGGTCAGAGCTACTTGCTTGGTGACTACAAGCTCGAATCGGGAACTTCCATGTCGGCTCCTCATGTGGCTGGAGTCGCTGCGCTGCTAAAATCAGCCCATCCAGATTGGAGCCCCGCTGCTATCCGATCGGCAATGATGACCACGGCTTACATTCTCGATAACACCAATGAAACCATCATCGACATGACCACCCGAGCTTCAGGAACGCCTCTTGATTTCGGAGCAGGACATATAGATCCGGAAAAGGCTTCAGATCCCGGTCTGATCTACGACATCAAACCCGAGGATTACGTCAATTTCCTCTGCGGAATGAACTATTCCGCCAATCAGATAAAGATCATAAGCAGGAGATTGAACTTCTCTTGCGCATCCGCGACTCTCGACATCAACTACCCTTCATTCATGGTCATCCTCAACAACACCAACACCACGAGCGCCACTTTCAAAAGAATCGTAACCAACGTGGCTGACGGGCCTGCAAGTTACCAGGCCACAGTGACAACTCCGTCGAGCATGAAGGCCACAGCAAAACCCTCAGAGCTGTGGTTCACTAGCAAGTACGACAGAGCTGAGTTCAACTTGACGGTAGAGATCTCTTTGGAAGGTTCGATTCCGCAGAGCAATTACATAGGTAACTATGGTTACATCACTTGGAAGGAGATCAATGGAACTCACGTTGTGAGAAGTCCCATCGTCTCAGCTTACGCTCTCTAGCGAAGACAAGTTCTTTCAGCAAGTTCTGGTGTTCCTTATTCAGTTTATCGAACATACAGAAGCTCTCAATAAAACTCTGCGTTTGTCTTTCTATCTATGAAATGTTGTGCAGTATCTCTTGCTGCTCTGTCTTTTGTCTCTGTTGCCAATCTAACCTTGCAAAGATCCGATGGTAGCTAAAAAGAATTTAAGTGTTGTTAAGAGTGCGTTTGTTTAGCAGAAAGCTAAACGATTTGGAAAGAAATTTTCCGAAGAATGATAGTTTATATAGTTTGAAATAATTAGTTAACAAAAACTGTTTTCGTCACTCATAACTGTTTACGTCTAAAAATTTTCATAAATGATAAAAATATTTTTCATTCATTTTGTCGCGACCTATATTTCGGGTGCACCACTTAAAACTAGGTTAATGGACTATTAAGTTTTTAAACTTAGCTCGGGCTCTCCCAAGCCCATACCAAATCGCGACTTAAGTTTAAATTTTTAAACATGCAAGGGGTTATTAATTAGGAGTCGCCACTAATCGGTTTATGGTAGATTGATTAGACACCTAAGTAAAATAAAGGGAGATTTATTTTACTTCTACGAACCAGAGACTAAGGGTACGGGGATTTGGTTACACTAGAATTTTCTAATGCCCTTTCGGTACCATTTCTTTTTAATTTTTCAAAATGTTTTTTTGCAAGAGCCTGATTTATTTTAACTTAAATTACTATCATGTAAATGTGGTGACCACACGGGTACTCATCCATTATTTAAAAATTCAAATAAATAAATTGTATCACACAAAGCAAGCAATCATTTTTTTTGGATTTTCTTAAAAATTGAAGTTCTTTTATAAAAATGCATTTCTAAACTAAATGACTTAATCCTATTAATATGCAAATTCTAATTAAATGGGCCTATTATGCAAACTAGTTATTATGCACCTTATGACCTAGCTTTACTAACAAATTCTAATTAAATGATCATATTATGCGAACTAATTAACATGCACCTAGACTTTTGTATTTTTCTATTTTTTTATTGAAGTTTAGAATTTTTGAAAACCCTACTTAATCTATTTAAAAATGATTTTCTAATCCATTTTTGGGATTAATTTGACTTAAACCCTATTCTGTCTTAGAAAACTATTTTTTATTTTTTTATTTTAAAAAGAGGATGAGAATATGAAAATGTGCCAATTATATCTAAGACTCTAAAAAGGCTATTTAAGTCTAATCCTAACTTATTAAAATATCTAAAAATGCAGTCCTAAAAATATTATCTAAAATGCAATCCTAGAAATATAATCCTAAAAATTTGATTAATTAAACCTTCGTGTCTATTATATTAAACCTTAATGTCCTATATGCTCATGCAAATTTTGAATTTTTTTTTTGAATTTTTTTGAATTTTTTAGTTTCTTTTTGGTTTTTTTTAAGCTGAATAATTCTTATATTAGGGTTAAATCTAAACAATTAATATAATCACTAAATAAAGGATCAAAATAATTGAAAAAATAACCTATCGTCTCACAGGTTTAATTAACAATTATTCTAACCCTAATCATCACAACAACTTAAAATAATTAAAAAATCTAGTCCGAAGTCTTATGGACCAAATTAAATAATTATTATGATTTTAACAATTAAGATTCTACCAAAAAGCCCAAAAATTAAAAATAATTAGAATAATGATCCAATGTCTCTCGGATCAAATTAATAATTATATTAATTTTGGACAAAATCCCTATGGATAATGCATACTAAATTCACAAATATTAACGTCCAACATTACAACTTAAATAGATAAACAAAATAAATAAAAAGAAAAAGCTAAACAACCTAAGGAAAGAGGGCTTGCTGCAGCGTTGATGGTGCAGACGAGGCATCGGCTGAGGGAGGAGCTCCGGAGCGGTGGCGAGCGGCGATGGGGCTGCTGATGGTTGCAGCGAGGCGACGGGGGCGAAGATGCTAGTGCGGGTCGCGGGTCGTCAGGCTCCGGCGAAGGGGAAAACCGGCGTTGCGGCGGTCGGGTTACGCTCGCAGCGGAGACGGGTCAGCGAGACGTGGAGCGGTGGCTGTGCAGGTCGGGGCTGCGGCGTCGCGGTGGTCTCGTCGTGGCTGCTCCGGGTCGCAAACGGCGCGGGTCCAGGCGCGGAAAGGGTAAGGTGGGGACGGCGATTGCACGATGGTGGCTCCGAATCGCAAGGGGGCTCGCGGAGGTGCAGGTGCGCAACTGACAATGGGCTCAGGCGGAGGGAGACGAGCGGCAGGCTTTGGAGCTCCGGCGTCGTACTGGGCAGCAGCATATTGCAATGGCCGGCGCGGGTGCTCGGGCTGCTGCAGCGTCGCGGGGGGTCGTCGGGTGGTGTGCGCAAGTTGCCGCGGGTCGCAGGTTGCTGTGCGGCGAGGCTTGCGGGTGTTGGTGACGGAGGTGCGGTGGCCGGTGCGAGGCGGTATGGCGGAGATGCGGCGAAAGCAGCGCGAGCAGCTCAGAGACCAGCGGTGCGGGGATCGGTCACGCAGCAAAGGGAAGCCACGGAGAAGAAGAACAGTAGCGTTTCCTCTTTTCTTTTTCTTTTTTTTCTTTTTTCTCTCTCCCTCACGTCACTTCCTACGGCTCCTCTCTCCGTCTCTTCTCTCTGCTGTATTCTCTTTTGACTTTTGACTTCTCCCTTCTTTTTTTCTGCAGGTTGTCAGAAGGGAAAAGAAAATGACCCTTGGACGAGAAAATCGAATTTTCTCTCTCTCTTTTTTTTTTTTAACTTTCACGAATCCTTGTCAGCTTTTTTCACGAAATTTTTTTAGCAAATTCTCCCCCCCTATTCACGAAAAATGTAGCTCTCTTTTATAGTGATTTCAGACGACCACTTTGTATGGTATTTTCCGAGTTTCCATCTTCTGTCGCATTAAATCAAGGCTGCAAATCAAAGCGAGATTTCGCAGTCAACTCGATTTTGCTCCGATTTATTCCGTTTTATAAAAATTCTTGCCCTTTGTTCACCTGATTTTTATTTGTTTTTGCATTTATCGAAATCTGAATGCTCATCAGAATTTCAAATTTCCTTGCATACTTCAATCAAATCAATTTCCACCAATTTCATTTTTTTCTTTTTATTTGTCCAAAAATGCAATTTTTATTTTCTTTATTTTCCTAGATTTGCTAAAAATAGGTGTCAACAGCTGCCCCTCTTTCAAGGTTAACTCGTAGAGATTGCCTTCAAAGACAAGTTGAGACCTAAATGTTAATCATGCAGATGTATTGAGTGACTCTTTTTGTTGTTGTTGTTGTTTTTTTTTTTTTTTTTTTTTTTTGAAAAATATGAATCCTATTTGGAAATGAAATTTACATAATGCATGGAAATGCTAATGCAAATGCATGATGCGAAAGAAAGAACGTACCTACCATTACTTACCAGTCAGTGCGGTAAAGCATCTTGAGGTACATGATAACTCCCTATTTACTCCATAAGTACCCAACTCTCACTTAGGTTCCTTGAAAAGCGTAATAGGTAATAGATTGAGACATCCAGATCCAGACTGAGATGTCAAGATTTTTTTAAAACTCGAAATACCTAGATCTAGATTAAGGTATAACAAAGAAGCTCGAAAACAATCACGTCCAAAGTGAAATGTTTAACGAGAAAAATTGAGACATCCAGATCCAGACTGAGATGTCAAGATTTTGTGCTCGAAATACCTAGATCCAAACTAAGGTATAATGAGAAGGATTGACAAACATTCACATCCAAAGTGAAATGTTTGAATGAAAATAATCAAGACATCCGGGTCCAGACAGAGATGTCTCGATTTTAGAAGCTCGAAATACCTAAATCTAGACTAAGGTATAACGAGGAAAGTTGAAGAACATTCACATCTAGAGTGAAATGTTCAACGAAGAATGGAGACATCCAGATCCAGACTAAGATGTCTAACCTTTGGAAAATGGTAAAAAAAAAAAAAAAAAAACTTACCTGGAATATCTTACCTTCAAGGAGGGTAGAGTGATTCAAGGTAATTGGTGTTACATATCTAGGACCCGTACCATTTTACGGTCGCCCAGAAAGTAACATGGCTTTGTAAAGAGACTGCTTTCCTAGGACTCGTACCATTCTACGATCGCCCAGTATGGCAGTGTTTGATTGTGTCTAGGACCCGTACCATTCTATAGTCGCCTAAACGGAGATTTACCTTCCAGGACCCGTACCGTTCTATGGTCGCATGAATAGGGAAATATGTTTTGTCTAGGACCCGTACCATTCTACGGTCGCCTAAACGGGAATTCACTTTCTAGGACCCGTACCATTCTACGGTCGCCTAAAATAGGGAATAGGTGCTGTCGAGGACCCGTACCATTCTACAGTCGCCTTGACGAAAAATTGATTTTTCAAGACCCGTACCATTCTACGATCGCCTGAATGGGGAAATTGCTTTTCCAGGACCCGTACCATTCTACGGTCGCCTAAACGAGGTTTTGCTTGGCTAGGACCCGAACCATTCTTCAGTCGCCCAGCGTTGCAATCCAGGAAAAATCTTTGGGGACAACTCCATCAAGTGTCGATTAAAATGGACTCTAGGCTATGAAAGCACACTAGGTCAATATAAATGGACATCGGGCTACGAAAGCACGCCGAGTCGATAAAGATGGGCCATGGGCTACGAAAGCACGCCAGGTCAATATAAAGGACACCGGGCTACGAAAGCACGCCGGGTTAATAAAGAGGGACTCTGGGCTACGAAAGCACGCCAAGTCAATATAAAGGGACTCTGAGCTACAAAAGCACGCCAAGTCAATTTTAAAGGACACCGGGCTACAAAAGCACGCCGGGTCAATAAAGAGGGGAACTCTGGGCTACGAAAGCACACCAAGTCAATTTAAAATGACAGCTTGATCGAGTCAAATGTCAAGAATGGGTAGAGATATACTTACCTGATGATATCTCTGATTCTTTGGGATATGACTTCTGGAACTTAGATATCCTATAGGGGCCTCTCACCTCCTGAATATCAGGAGCTCTTGGGTTTTTGAGAAAACATTATCTATCAGACATGATTTAGAGCAAAAACTAATATGCATTCATCAAAGAGATAGACAATCTAAGCTACTCTAGAGTGCACATTTCAAAATTCAATGAGGTTTTCATCAATTTAATCAGGGTTTATGCATAATGACCTTTGCATCACCCAAATTTCCACTGGAGAGAATTATCATGCAAGACAATCTTCACTCATGACATGGATTTCTTAAGAATACTAAATGAGAGACTTTCGGTCAGAAAGGACTTTCACTCACTCTCATTTAGAATGTCTATTTTATGCGAATCACTCAATTTCATCATATCGACATGGGTCTGAGTATTCTCGCAAGCGGTACGATCTTACCAATCTGAGAGGTATTTAACAGGGACCATAATGTGGGCTTGGTCAACGGCTTAACAAAGGGACTCTTTGAGTCAAGGCTATTGAATGAACAGTCTAGTAATCATCTCCGGGTTTACAAGTCAAGAACCCTGCAAAATGACAAAGAAATAATCTTGCTCGCACTTCTTCGAGCGATGCTTATAAACATATGAACCCCTATGTTAATTCAAGTGCCATAATCTGAAGAGACTTTGTAAGGGACGTAACATAAACTGGGTTCATTAGGTTGAGAAATGGAAGGATCATTAGGCTCAAAAATGTGTATAAGGGTCAAAGTTGATGATCATCTAGGCATTGTCGCTAGTCTTCTCTTTTGCCAAGGATGTGCCATTGATCTTGACTCTTTGAGTACTGCTCCATTGAGATACAGCGTTTTGCAACTGATAGTCACCTATCATGACTCTTTCATTTTCATTTGTATTACTTTTACTAGGCACATCACTTTTTCATGCCCCTAGTTTTCATGCATTTTTTATTTCTTTTTCATGGGCATTGGCCTTGCTTTTACTAAGCACACTGCTTTTTCATGCCCCTTAGTTTTATTTTGATTTCAAATCTTGCGCACAGTGCATGCGTCAAGGAATTACACTCTGAATGACGCTTGAACTTTCAAGAGTTTTCATCCGTCTTTTGCCTTGCCCCAGTGTGGGGGATGATCACCAGCTGGGTTTAAAGTAATGAAAATTGCAGGCTCAAGTGGGCTATGCAAAGGGTATAAGTATGTAGGATAAAGAAAGAGATGCTCTTCGTCATCCTAAGACACTTAAGTTAACACATGAATTCAATGCAATAGCACGACTTGAAGATTGATGCAAGTGAGAGCAAGAAAATTTCAATTCATTTTCCTCACCTCATGATGCCATTTTATCTCTCATTTGCCCCAATATGGGGTGATTCTTAACAGGGGTAATTCGAAAAGAATATCCATAAGTGTATGGGCTCAAAATGGTTAAGCAATGGATCACCTGTAGTGTTTGGGATAAAGAAATGAACTGCCTCTCATCATTTCGGTTGCGGTACCTTTTGCGAGAGAACTCTTTACCTTGTGTATATGAACCTTCATACACTCATCTCACAAGTGCATGAGTAGGGGATTGTGTATAGGATAAGGTTTGCCTTTCATCATCCTGACTTGTCTCATTTAGTATGCTCAATCAATTCCATATAATTCATTAAATTAGTCCATCTTGATGTTCTTTAATGGAATTGGTGGCTAAAAGTCATCATGAAAAGTCTTTTTTTTTTCTTAAAAGAGCTCAACAACTTTAGGCATGAAAAATTATCAACTCCAAAACAAACAGTTTTTCACATTGCAAAATGGTTTTAAGCATTCATTCAAGGATTCATCTACAATGGGATTGCCTCGACAGTTGATGTCTTTGGATTGTCCCTATCCGCTATTGTCCCAAAATCTGTCATGCCTCCAATATGTCACATTAACTCTTTAGAAATGTGTCCTTGACAATTGGACCAATTGCAACCTGGTGTGCCTTTTTCAGATGCCTTCTCACTAGGCAAAAAAGTAATGTTCTGAAACATGAAGTAAATGAGTCAGAAAATTAAACAGAGCTAATGCATGCTTTTGGAAATGGCTTCATAAATGATTTTTTATTTTTTATGAGGAAGCATGAAGAAGCCCAGTCCTCAGAATTCTCCTTGGATGATTTTTTTTTCATTGTTGGATATCGTCACCAGACTGGATTTGGTGTGCCTTATTATGCCCTCAAAATAAAATTTGTAATTTCATTGAAATTCATCAATCAATTACATATATTGAATGGAGAAAATGCAACACTCAATCAATAAAAGAAGAAACTGAAAACATCATTCAGAAAATAAAAATTTCCACGCAGGGGAATGTGCAAAAGCAGTAAAAGAGTTACTCTTGTGGGCCAAGGCCCATCTCTTCAGAGGGCCCTTCATCAATGGCTCCTATGATGAGGTCATCGAACAAGCTTGCAACTCCTTCTAGCTCATCATCCTGGTTCTCCGTCTTTGGGGGTGTCGGATCATCCATGCCACCTCATCCATCTGGGACTATCTCGCTAGGATCAATGTAGTAGATGGGAGGGGCCGAATACTTCACCAGATAATCGAACTTGCCACTAGGTTGTCCCAGAGTGTCTATCACTTCCGCTTCATCCTGCATCATTCTTGGAGGACTGGGAAATGTCTCGTGAATGCTCGGGGGTAGTGGGTTTTGCCTCCCTCGCCCTTGGTCAGGTGGCAAGTTCCGCCTTTCCTATCTTCGTCCTTCATAACTTCCCCCACCTCTTCCATGGTGCCCTAATTCAGTAGAGTGGGACCTTCGAGGGGCTTCAATAGGGTTCCGAATGCCTTGACCTCTTCTTTCAAGACCATATGACATCATCTTGAAACCCCAAAAGTGGAGATGAATGGTATGACGATTTTCCCTAGGTATATGAGACAAGACGAAGGACGAAACATTGTCATGGACCAACGAAAATTGCAACAAAGTGAGTGAATTGCAAAGTGAGAGTCCAGATAACTTACTTTTACCGAAAATGGATGACAATCACATAGATACACGCATGAAGTGAGGTTCGATTTCTATCTAAATGGCTTTAAAAAGTGGAGCTAAGAGGATGATCTGACCGTTGCAGTCTCGCATTAACATGTCAGGTCCCCCTAACTCCGGCTCAGTCGAATGGAATATCCAATAGTCACGCAGTCTCGCGGATATGGACAAACACATTCGACACCATGAAAAGACTTTCGGGGAAGAGAAGGTCAACCTCTACATAGCAGTCTCGCTTTGGAGGAAGTATCCTTCTCAACACCATTCTAGAAATCCTATCGCAGCCCAGGTTCGGCCACAGGTTGTGTGTGCAATAGTGTAGTGCTAAAAACAATAAAACATGCACAACAGTTTAAATGCAAACAACACTTCTAATCATGGAAAAATAAATCATTAATCTCACACTCCAACCTGCAAGACAAATGTTAGCACAAACTACTCCCCTTATACCTCCCATCTGCAAAAACATTTAACACCTTAGAAATGTTAGGGACATACCTGGGATCCTCGCTGCCAAACAAAATCATTTTTAAAAGAAAAAATGGCCTAAGTCCACTAAGTGTTTTAACACAAATCCCCAGCGGAGTCGCCAAGCTGTCGCGACCTATATTTCGAGTGCACCACTTAAAACTAGGTTAATGGACTACTAAGTTTTTAAACTTAGCTCGGGCTCTCCCAAGCCCATACCAAATCGCGACTTAAGTTTAAATTTTTAAACATGCAAGGGGTTATTAATTAAGAGTCACCACTAATCGGTTTATGGTAGGTCGATTAGACACCTAAGTAAAATAAATGGAGATTTATTTTACTTCTACGAACCAGAGACTAAGGGCGCGTTTGGTAACGATTCTGTTCCGGGAGGCGATTCGATCGGGCGATTCTTTTTTATTCTGTTCCCTGAACGATTCTAAGTATTTTAAGTCGTTTGGTAACTCCCCAAAATTTTTGATTACTCGAAATAGAATTGCGTTTGGTACCGTGTTCATTAATTCTGTTCCAAATCAATTTCTTTTAATTTTTAAATAATTTTTTTACTTTTTTCCTTTGTTTTCTTTTCTTTTTTTCTTTTTTTTTCATTTTTTTCATTTTTTTCTTTTCATTTTCCTTTTCATTTTCCTTTTTTTCTTTTTTTTTTTCCTTTTTCTTTTCTTTTTCTCTTCTTCTTCTTCTTCTTCTTCTTGCTTGGTCGCCGGACCGGCGACCGGCCAGACGAGGGCCGGCGACCACACCGGAGCGTCGCCGGCCCTCGACGACGCTCGGCCGGCCTCGCCGGCAGCCGGGCGAGGCTCGCCTAGCCCGCGCCCGGTGGCGCCGAGCCGACCTCGTCGGGGTTGGGCGAGGCTGCCCGGGCCACCGGTGAGGCCGGGCGAGCCTCGCCTCGGCCACCGGTGGGGGGGCGGGCGGCGAGGCTCGCCCGGCCCTACCCGGTCCGGCGAGGCTCGGCCTCGCCCGGGGCGAGGCCGAGCCTCGCCGGTGGCCTCGCGGGCCTCGCCGGCCGCGAGGCCGATCCTCGCCGTGGCTGGGCTTGCCTCCCGGCGAGCTCGCCGGACCTCGCCACAGTGCAGCGAGCTCGCCGGACCGCGGCAGCGGACGGCGGCGCGGCGGTGGACGGCGGTGGCGGGCGGCGGACGGTGGCGGGCGGTGGTAGATGGCGGTCGCGAGATGGCCGAAGGAAGAAAAAAATTCTTGATTTTTGATTCTCAAACTCGTCCCCGGAACAAGAATCAACTTTTTTTTTTGTTCTTGATTCTATTCCCAACTGTTCAGGAACAAATTTGTTCCCGAGAACAAAAATTTTACCAAACGCGATTCTAGGCCCAAACGATTATGGGAACAAAGAATCGGAATTTGGCCCTGTTTGGATGGTTACCAAACGGGGCCTAAGAACAAAAATTTTACCAAACGCGATTCTAGGCCCAAACGATTAGGAACAAAGAATCGGGGGCCCCCTGTTTGGATGGTTACCAAACAGGGCCTAAGGGTACGGGGACTTGGTTACACTAGAATTTTCTAATGCCCTTTCGATACCATTTCTTTTTAATTTTCAAAATTTTTTTTTGCAAGCAGCTGATTTATTTTAACTTAAATTACTATCATGCAAATGTGGTGACCACAGGGGTACTCATCCATTATTTAAAAATTCAAATAAATAAATTGCATCACACAAATCAAGCAATCATTTTTTTTGGATTTTCTTAAAATTGAAGTTCTTTTAAAAAATGCATTTCTAAACTAAATGACTTAATCCTATTAATATGCAAATTCTAATTAAATGGGCCTATTATGCAAACTAGTTATTATGCACCTTATGACCTAGCTTTACTAACAAATTCTAATTAAATGATCATATTATGCGAACTAATTAACATGCACCTAGACTTTTGTATTTTTGTATTTTTTATTGAAGTTTAGAATTTTTGAAAACCCAACTTAATCTATTTAAAAATGATTTTCTAATCCATTTTTTGGATTAATTTGACTTAAACCCTATTCTGTCTTAGAAAACTATTTTTTATTTTTTTTATTTTAAAAAGAGGATGAGAATATGAAAATGTGCCAATTATATCTAAGACTCTAAAAAGGCTATTTAAGTCTAATCCTAACTTATTAAAATATCTAAAAATGCAGTCCTAAAAATATTATCTAAAATGCAATCCTAGAAATATAATCCTAAAAATTTGATTAATTAAACCTCCGTGTCTATTATATTAAACCTTAATGTCCTATATGCTCATGCAAATTTTGAATTTTTTTTTTTGAATTTTTTTGAATTTTTTAGTTTCTTTTTGGTTTTTTTTTAAGCTGAATAATTGTTAAATTAGGGTTAAATCTAAACAATTAATATAATCACTAAATAAAGGATCAAAATAATTGAAAAAATAACCTATCGTCTCATAGGTTAAATTAACAATTATTCTAACCCTAATCATCACAACAACTTAAAATAATTAAAAAATCTAGTCCGAAGTCTTACGGACCAATAAATAATTATTATGATTTTAACAATTAAGATTCTACCAAAAAGCCCAAAAATTAAAAATAATTAGAAAAATGGTCCAATGTCTCTCGGATCAAATTAATAATTATATTAATTTTGGACAAAATCCCTACGGATAATGCATACTAAATTCACAAATATTAACGTCCAACATTACAACTTGAATAGATAAACAAAATAAATAAAAAGAAAAAGCTAAACCACCTAAGGAAAGAGGGCTTGCTGCAGCGTTGATGGTGCAAACGCAGCGTCGGCTGAGGGAGGAGCTCCGGAGCGGTGGCAAGCGGCGACGGGGCTGCTGATGGCTGCAGCGAGGCGACGGGGGCAGAGATGCTGGTGCGGGTCGCGGGTCGTCAGGCTCCGGCGAAGGGGAAAACCGGCGTTGCAGCGGTTCGGGTTCTGGTTCGCAGGCAAAGACGGGTCAGCGAGATGCGGAGCGGTGGCTGTGCGGGTCGGGGCTGCGGCGTCGCGGTGGTCTTGTCGTGGCGGCTCCGGGTCACAAACGGCGCGAGTCCAGGCGCGGAAAGGGTAAGGCGGCGACAACGGTTGCACGATGGTGGCTCCAAATCGCAAGGGGGCTCGCGGAGGTGCAGGCGCGCAACTGACAATGGGCTCAGGCGGAGGGAGACGAGCGGCAAGCTTTGGAGCTTTGGCGTCGTGCTTGGGCAGCAACGGTGCGATGGCCGGCGCGGATTCTCGGGCTGCTGCAGTGTCGCGGGGGATCGTCGGGTGGTGTGCGCAAGTTGCCGCGGGTCGCAGGTTGCTGTGCGGCGAGGCTTGCGGGTGTTGGTGACAGAGGTGCGATGGGCCGGTGCGAGGCGGTATGGCGGAGATGCGGCGAAAGCGGCGCGGCGCTCGAGAGACCGGTGGTGGGGGGATCGGTCACGTGGCAAAGGGAAGCCACGGAGAAGAAGAACAACAGAGCGTTTCCTCTTTTCTTTTTCTTTTTTTCCTTTTTTCTCTCTCCCTCACGTCACTTCCTACGGCTCCTCTCTCCGTCTCTTCTCTCTGCTGTATTCTCTTTTGACTTTTGACTTCTCCCTTCTTTTTTCTGCAGGTTGTCAGAAGGGAAAAGAAAATGACCGTTGGACGAGAAAATCGAATTTTCTCTCTCTTTTTTTTTTAACTTTCACGAATCCTTCTCAGCTCTTTTCACAAAAATTTTTTAGCGAATTCTCCCCCCCTATTCATGAAAAATGTAGCTCTCTTTTATAGTGATTTCAGACGGCCACTTTGTATGGTATTTTTCGAGTTTCCATCTTCCATCGCATTAAATCAAGGCTGCAAATCAAAGCGAAATTTCGCAATCAACTCGATTTTGCTCCGATTTATTCCGTTTTATAAAAATTCTTGCTCTTTGTTCACCTGATTTTTAATTGTTTCTGCATTTATTGAAATCTGAATGCTCATCATAATTTCAAATTTCCTTGCATACTTCAATCAAATCAATTTTCCCCAATTTCATTTTTTTTCTTTTTATTTGTCCAAAAATGCAATTTTTATTTTCTTTATTTTCTTAGATTTGCTAAAAATAGGTGTCAACACATTTATTTTTGTAAGCAATATAAATTTTATTTTTATGAAATTATTTATTTTTCGCGAAATAAATGAATCATAAGCTCTCGACAAAAAAAAAAGGGGGGGAATCATAAGCTTATATATAATTAGAAAGCTAGGTAGAACAGGCTTTAATGATTGCGCCATGTGTCAAAATACTATCCATTCTCAAATTTTTATAGGAAATTAGTGGACCAATGTCACATGCAAAGAGCACATAAATGTTTACTTAATTACCAAAACATTTTATTTAAGAAAATGAAGCATGATGAAAAATGAATGGTATTTGTTTAATGTATTAATTGAAAATAGTAATTAATTAATTAATTTGCTAATAAGATAAAATTCCAAATATCCTCTTTCATTCATTACTCAAAAGTTTTTTTTTTTTTTTTTTACCTATCTATTGATAGATGATTAACCCATGCTAGATCAAAAAAGAGTATAAATTTACAAATATTTATTTGGTGACTATGAAAATTGTAACATATTGAAAATCCTAAAATATTAAAAGAAATCATGTAACATATATTGCAATTTCCAGTAAATTAGTTACCCTTGAGAAAAACTTCATAAGAAGAAGTCCTTATTCTTCTACTCCGTATTTAAATATCATACTCACATAGGCAGTTGTGTATTAAATATTATGACATCAAAATAAATACAAAAAGTCACTAGGATCCAACACTCAATTATACCACAAAGTTAAATCAATATAATCACCATGTTGCAATCTTTCCATTTATGTTAGCAATAGTCTCACAAAATCTCACATAGTTTCAGAACTAAAGATCCTGTGTTTAAACTTTTCTAGACTCCATTTGCCTCATAAATTAAATATGTCTATGTCAATATTAGACAAAAAGACCAGACGAAGTATAAAGGGAAGTATTAGAACAATTAAATATTTAACCACATCTTTATCTAACAGTTTAAGTTTTTAGAATAGTTTGTACTAATTTCACAAAATGTTATTATGTATATACAAAAAGAATCTCAAAGTACATAAACTTGCAAAAGGACCACCAATTATTTAAAACTATTTAGAGATACCTTACTTTAGAACTTTCATCGTTAAAAATTATATTTTCATTCTCGTGAATGTCATAAAATGTAAAAATTTGTACAACTTATATAATTTTTGAAAATTACTATCCAACTAAGTACAATAAGTACATCTTTGCAACTAGTATTTTCTAATAAGTCGACTGTAAATCAATAAAAAAAAATAGTGAATCAAATCAATTCTCGTGGTAACAAAAATAGAAAGAAGAAGAAGAAGAAGAAGAAGAAGAAAAAAGAATCGACCTAACTTTGAAGAACTTCTCATATTAGTCAGCCAAGTATCATTCTTTTTCCTTACACCATTACTAATAAAGGTCCACGCCTTGCCATATTAGAGGGCAGGGGACGAAAATGTCAATCTTCCACAGATCATGGAACGTCGCAAAAGGACTAAACAAGCCTTTATCTTTGAAGCAACGATACTCGAGATTGCATGGCTTCATTTTGTCCTCGTTTGGAGTTAATTTATGGTAAAAAAAAAATGGAAATTGTCAAAAAAAATCCTAAACCTATAAAATAGTGGCCAATTCAATCATAAATCTTTGAATTTTATCAAATTAGATCTAGACTTTTAATTATGCTAATTCAATTCCAAACCTTTTGGTGGTGTGTCAATTTGGCTTTTCCAATTAATTTTAGTTGAAAATCACTAATATGGATATTGATCATCCTACGTGACACAACCAACGTTAACAAAAACATTTTTTTAGAATATTTCAACTTCTTTTATTTCCTTTCCTTTTCTTTTCTTTTTTTTCCTCATTCCTTAGCGATAGCCAATGACAAGCCATAGGTGAGGGTCAAGCCTCACCAATGGCCAACAAGGCTCGACATTCGCTTAGTTCAACAAGGTCGACTTTGCCGGCCCTTGTTTGTGGCTAATTGCAATCCCTCGCCTAGACCCAGTAATTGATAGAGGAAGAAGGACAAAAAAAGAGGAAAAAGGAAAAATTTATAAAAAATTAAGGAAAAAAATGTCCATATTAATACCAATTGTGCCATGTATAACAGTAAACGCCTACATCAACAATTTCCAACCAAAGTTGGTTGGAAGGACTAAATTGGTAAATCATCAAAAGGTTAAAGACTAAAGTGGCACAATTGAAAGGTTTTGAATAAAATTAACAAATCATTAAAATGGTTATAACTAAATTTGCACAACTAAAATGCTTAGAACTAAATTAGCTCTCACACAAAAGGAAGATTTTTGGACAATTTTCCTATCAAAAGGGTGCTTGAGGCAATTCTATATAACTTATTTTAGTGGCAAAACCAAGATTTCTCAAGCTGTCTTTCTTAGAGATAATCTATTGTATCTGGATGGAACGTAACCACAGATGGTTTCAAAACACGTCGATTGAGCTTTGTCTTTTGTTGGCTAGGATTCGAAAGGTTGTAAGATGTAGGGCGTCACTCTACTAAAAGTGCATGCCTTCCCAGACAAAATTTTTATTGGCTACTATATAAAGGCTTCCTTCCTCCATCTCCTCACACAAGTAGTTTTTATGAAATGCTAGGGATTCTCCTAAGCTTTTGTACCTCAAATGATTAATGATATTAACATATTTACACCCAAAAAAAAAAAAACTGCGTGTATTCGCATTGAGCTCAAAACGGCTTAATTATTACTCGAGATAGAATAGTTTGATTTTGAGTTACCACGTGCTCACTAATTATTAGCTCAACAGGCTAATCAAGTCCAATCCAGTTTCTATTATTCTTCAAAAGGTATTTTTTAGTTAAAGATAGACATAGGTGTCCTCAGGATTATATAATATGCCATATCATTCGACCTTTATTTAGATCAAGCTCAAATTGGAATTCCTCCATAAATTAATTGTGCAAGTACGCAAAAAATTTTGACACTTATTAGAAAAATACAATTGAATTCTAAAATTTCCAAAAATATAATTAAATCCTAAAACTTTATATATTGATAAATCTAATTTTTTCCATTAACTCCACTAAATTTGGGTAACAAAAATACTAACGTAATTTTTTTATAATTATTTTCTTGTTCCTATGTGACATTAAGATTAACTAAAGCACTAAAACAACATAATGTTGGTTAAAACCTTAATTTTTAAACCTATATTTTAATTAAATTAGATTTTAAAAATAAAATGCTAAAAAACACAAAAAAAAAATCAAATAAAATAAAAAGATTACAAGAGGAAGGGCTAGGCCCTCAGCCAATGGGCCATTGCCGAAAAGAGCTGAGGAGGCCACGAGGACGAGCGCTAGCGTGTAGCGATGGGGTGGTAGCCCGTATGCAATGGTTTTCTTATGCGCGCTTGTGCACAAGAGTGTTCTCTTTTTTATAAATTTTAGCCTATTTCTTTTAGTTAGTCATTTTATTTTTCTATGAAAATTTTTTTGGACATCTTAACTAAATTTAATTAAGATTTGGTATAAAAATTATTTGAATTTTGACCAAAAAGACATCGTTTCAGCAAATTAGTTAATCTTAAAGCGCGTTTGATAACGATTGTGTTCCTAAGAACAATTTTTTGTTAGAAATAATTTTTTTCTAATTTTATTTCCAAAAACAATTTCTGAGCAAAAGAACACACTTAATAACTATTTAAAATTTCTATTCCTAAGATAGAAATACGTTTGGTAGGATTCTTGAATTTTTTTGTTTCTTTTAAATTTTTAATACTTTTATTATATTTTTCTTTTTCTTTTTCTTTTTCTCTTCTTCCTCCTTCTTTGTAGTGGATTGCTAGCCATTGCCGATTGGCAAGGTTCGACGAGCTCATTGGAGTCTTGCCTAGCTAGGGTGAGCCTCGACTTCGCTAGCTCACTAGATCTAGGCAAGGCCAAGCGAGCCTCACCTTAGCCTGGCGAGGTCAACCTCACCCAAATCTAGCAAGGCCGAGCTCACCCAACCACTTGCCAGGCAACGCCAACTTGGAGGTGAACCAGCGAGGTCGAGCCTTGCCTAGCCACAGTAAAGCTTGGGTTGATGAGCCTCACTATGGCTCGACATCACTGGCCATGGCCGAGGTCAACAACTAGTCAAAAGAAGAAGAAGAAAAGGAAAGAGAAGAAAAAAAATGGAATTGATTCTAGGAATTGTTCCTGAAAACAAAAATAAACTTTTTTTCTCCTTCTTAATTCTTTTCCAAATCTATTCTCAAGAACAAAAAAAATTGATTTTTATTCTTGGAAACAAAAAATTTACCAACTGAATTTCTATTTTTTTTTTTTGCTCTCAAAAACAAAATAACAGAATCAGTTGTTTCATGGTGTGTTATTAAACAGCCCTTAATGTCACTTATGACGTTATTATTAGAGAGAAAACTTCAAAATTTTTCATTAGCCAAATTAAGCAGAGTTAATGGAATAATTCAATTGCACAAATTTGAAAATTTTATAACTTGATTATACTTTTTAAAAGTTTAGATTTCAATCACACTTTCGCGATAAGTTTTAGACTTTTTGGTGAGCTTATCTAAAAATAAATTATGTAATTGGGTTGAGTTGAGTCGAGTCAAGCTAAACTAGAGTATTTCTATTTTCTAATTGAGCCAATCTTGAGCAAAAATTGCATGATTGAGTTCCAATTGAGTTTTGAACTCAAACTGCATTATATACTTATCACCAATACATCGTAGGATTCATCATGATAGGAGCTTTTCCGAAGGGTACTATATTTTCCAATAGAGAGTACAATCCGGAACAGAATTAGGATAGAGTAATGGCTAAAACATTAGGATCATAGACAAGCTATCGTATCCCATAATTGGGCCAACCTCTTTGAGGTTCCACACTTTATAGCTTTATGTTCATAACAATGTCAAGCTTGCTTTCTGTAATCGGGAAAGGCAAATCTCAATTGAACCTATATTTGTCCAATGGATAAAATATTTTCACGGTAAAACTTCATGTGGGTAAAGGTATGCGAGTCAAGTCGAAATCTTGCTTTGGACTGTATCAACGCGACTACGCGCCTAGCTTATCCTATATGGCTTTCAAAATTAACCGCATATGAAGATGACAACCAACCATCCGTACAAAAGTCGTGCGTTAGGAAACTTAAGAATGATGGTGTTGAGATTTTATGACCTGTACAGGAGAGAGTTGAAGGCAATATACACACGCCTGTATATGTGGACGCCATCGACCTTGGTTGCCAGGGCAGGAACCACCTAGTCTTAAGAGGAGCAATATAACATCGTATAACATAAGTGGACGTTTAGATGCTTCAATCTCAGAGGTGAGCTCGCAGTGTTTATGACGGAGAGGACCGGGGAAGAGGTGAACGAGAAGAAAGCATTGTAGAGGTCGCCGTTGCATTTGGATTTATGCAGAAGGGACTTGGAAGATTAATAGGATGGGTAGGAAACTTAGCTGAATCTTTCCTCAAAAGAGCATGCTGTTGAAGTGAACAGAACTTAATATGAGCAGATCTCACCATAGATGGACAGACGACTACACAAAGGGGATACAATTGATAAGATTTATGTATTTGACTCTATAAAATTACTGTAGCTAACGTACCCTCTTCCTTCTTACCATCCCAAACTTTGTAGATGAACTCTATCAAGAAGGAAGCAAATGGTGCAATTTTTGCATACCCACAACTTGATAATTTCATTAATACCAGCAACAAATTGAATCTGACAAGAGAAAACCACTTATCTATGTGAAATTGAAGACAGACAGAAGCCGGCACCACTACTGTTCATAGAAGAGACTTCAAACTGTTCCCTTAAGGCAGGAAAACCTGAGATGAGAAAGTACCTTACCCAAAACTAGGAGGCTGAGATTTTTGGTGGTTACAACATCTAAAGGATGTACATTCTACATCATCATGCACTTGATGCTTGAAGGTGAACAGAATTTTATCATACCGCGAGGGATGACAGTCAAATATATCATCCTCCAACCGATTTTCTTGTAAATGTTCTTAGAAGTCTATTACCCTCTGTATTGCAGCAACATAGAAATCCTTTGGCATGGTACCGACAACAGACTCACACTTCTGTCCCTTCTTAAAAAGCAAGACCACTGGAACAGCCTTGATATCATAGTCTTCAGCAATATCCAGGTCATTGTCAGTGTTGAGTAAAAAACATCTGATCTTCCCAGCATACTCTTCTGCAATCTCGTCTATGATCCGGTGGACCATCCTGCATGGTCCGCACCAACTAGCATAGAATTCAACCAGTACAGGAACTTCACTGTTTACAATCAACTCCTGCCACGAATCTTTTGTAACGACTGCAGCTGCACAATTGACAGCGTGGAATGATCAGAATGAGCTATTCAATTCATTCCACAAGCATTAGGGCTTAACTATGGTATAACCCAACTTACGTGATTAAACAGGAAAAGAAATCTATGTGATAGTCAATGGTATCAGATGCAAAGGCAGAATTTACAAATTAATGCACAGAAAAATGACGGATCTGCAGCACAGAATAATGCTGTTATGGTGCTATGGCCATCTGGAAATATGCCCAGCTGGTCATAAAAAGTGCATTTATCTCGTCAGCTCCATCAACTTGGATTTAAGAGATGGGTAACTCCACCATCTATCATATTGTCATAAGCTTTAGAAAAGATATGCTCATGTAGTCCCATCCAGCAATTGGCATTTCCCAATGTTCTAAAGGAGTACACAGCTCTCAGTCTAGATAAGATACCCTCTGGAATAGCCAAAAATAACTTTCCTTGGAAAAAAAAGAGGAAACTTAGATGAACACTAACCCAAAACTCAGATGGATTAATAAATAAAGAAACCCTAATACCCACATAAGAAAATTACACCATTGTCCGACAATCGCAATCAGATAATGTGGATGAAAAGTTTCAGAGCTTAAGAGGAGTTCTATTAAGTTATCAGATAGATAAGCATTTGGGGATTTTCTTTCCTTTTTTCTTATCGAGAAAAAGATGATAAGCATCTCAGAGTCCATTTATCACATGACTAGACCCTACAGTACTTTTTGCCCACTACATGTGACCAGCACAAGAACCTACCATTCAGAGGCCATTCTTTCCAAATTTACTACCCAACTACATCTTCTCTGTCTATCTCAGTCAAATTAGAGTTACTACTAGTTACCCAAATCGAGAAAGGGATTGGCCTGTGATTGAGGAAGAAAGATAAACCAACCTTTTCATGGATGATTACAAACACCATGACTTGCAAAATTCAGCCTAATAAAGTTAAATTAACATAGATATGCCGTATGATTTAGCAATGGAGTGCCTTCCCAGTTCCTAATCAACCGGCCTAATGTCGTACTCAATGGATAAGGAGCAAGCGAAAGACATTACCGCGCCTGAAATAGCTAAATGAGAGTACTTTCGATGAAAACTACCACACAACAAGCGGCACAAACAAATCTGACGGGCAAGATTTTCTTCACGCATTGCTGAATTCAATTAAAAGTCCACAATGTAATCTCGTCAGAAATGCAGAGAGCGATTCAAGACAAAGAGAACCAGCAAGAATCAACTCGATTCGGAACAAACCGAACCCGAATCACAAGGAGCGAGCGCGGGCCCCGACTCCGCCTCACGAGCAGAGAATGCAGCGAACGCGACCGCGGAAGGAAAAGGAAAATGCGGACCCGAAGAGAGAGAGAGAGAGCTTTACCCTTGAGCTGGCGCGCGGCGGAGACGACCGGGAAGCGAGACGAGGCAGGGGCGCGGGAAACCCTGAGCCCCAATTCGGACCGCGAGGTCAGAGGGAAGGCGACGCCGGCGGAGGCGGAGGCGGCGGCGGCGGCGGGGGAGCTAGGGTTGGCGGCGCGGCACGCCGGGGGCACGGCGGAGGCGGCGGCGACGGCGGCGGAGGAGGAGGAGGAGGAGGGAATCGCGGCGGCGGCGGCGGCGGCGGCGGCGGCTAGCATCTCCGATCGCGAGGCGGGGAGTTATCCGGCGTCGTTTAGGCGGAGAGTAGGAAACGCGAAGGAGGAGAATGCATATCAGAGAGAGAGCAAATGGGGCACGTTTTAATCGGTTTCGTATCGGAAGGTCTTGTAGAGAGAGAGAGCAAATGGCGCACGTTTTGTGATTCACTCGTTATCGGAAAGTCTTTGGGAATATCTCTCTCTCTCTCTCTAGATTTCTAGAGAGAGAAAGTGCGTTGTTATCATGTTATGGACGGGTGTGGTGAGAGCGATGTAGGTGATGACCGATGGATCGTCCTCCTCGCGGGGGGCCATATTCAGCAGTTGAGGGGGAATGGGGGTGCCCCACGTGCTTGTTATTTTTGAAGGGTTGACAAAAGGAAAATGATACACGGCTCGACTTTTAATTTGTTAAATACAGTTCTTAAACTTCAACATTAATTTTACTTGAACTTTTAATTTTATTTTAACATAATCTTATAGTCCTTGGATTATATAAAAATGTGCAACATTGAACCTGAATTAATGGGATGAAAACACTGGATATAACTATATTAAATACGTACTAAAAGTTTAGAATCATATTGAATAAATTGAAAATTCAAAAATTATATTGTACATTAGGCTAAAATTCAAAGACCGTATTGAACAAATTAAAAAGTCGGAGATCGCATTACATATTGAGGCAAAACTAAGTCAAATAAGAGATTATTTGTGTCGGTGTCCTTTGACAAAAGCCCAAAATTTAAAAATAAAAAAGCTATATTCAATATAAATATAAACGTCCAAGAAAATTTTCAAATGGCTGCCTAAAGTGAGGTCATCTTTTTGTTTTTGAAAGATGGTTTAAAGAGGATTTTGTTTGAAATAACCACACGAGGTAGTGAAGTCGGCGTCAAAGAAGTCCTTGGCTTCCTGGCTGGTGAACAAGTGATTTTCCAGGTTGAAGACTTTATATCTCACACGTCCGAAGTAAAAGATCTCGGCGCTTTGTACCTTGGTAGATAAAAAAATTCATAAGAGGAAAAAACGTAGGGCAAAATCAATCTAGGATGGCCATCCATCTATTTTCTCATGCGTTGACTGCACACCTAATACTCACGGGGGCGTCACCCCAATTTGCTGAAATGTAAGCATCAAAATAAAGTCTTATTCTTAAATCCCAATTACGTACCGCCTTCTCTCTCTCAATACGAAAGTCCTAATGTTTGATAGCGACTACCTTTATACATATCCGTTGTTTATGCATATCATGTTTGGCTAACATGACACTTGTTATTTGCCATCTCAGATGCCCACGTATACACATTCTAACAAAAAGTTTTAATAATGATCAAAATTATTGTCTCTAGGATAAAAATTTGTGTCTTTTTATTTTTATTTTTTCTTTGAAGACCCGCTTTTTTTTTCCTTTGGACATGTTTGTGTTTAAGAAAGAGGGGACTGGGATATTCTAATGAATAAGAAATGAAGAGAAAAAAAAAAACTTTGAGATGAAAATACACAGCGTAAGTTCATTTTTCCAACTTCTATAGAAAAACAAAGAAAAGAAATGTAGGTCTAGGAAATTGTGGACATAATAAATAGATTAGAACACGAAAGATTGTAGGAATTCGGGCTGTTTTTTAATTATTCTATTTAATGCTCTAATCTATTTGTCTTGACATCGTTTCGCAATTTTTTTATTTCTTAATAACGATTCGTGTCGAATCTCATAAGTAAAGAACAAATTACCTTATGAGAAAAAACAGATTTTTATTTTTGGGTACTGAGAAAAAGCAGATTTAAAAGCACGAAAGGTTCTAGGAATCCGAACCGTTACAAATTGGGGGGACATAGGCTTGTAAAAAATTCCTAGGTGCTCCACTCTTAGATTTTTAATTATTTTATTCCATGTTCTAATCTAAATTTGTGTATGGTATATTTGGATTTCTTTTTTGAACATAAAACTATGAAATCGAATAATTTTTCATTTTCTAACTGTTTTACTTCGCGTTGAGTTTACGTGACTAAGAATATGATAAATCGATAAATAAAAACTTATCTTTATAAATAAAAGGGTTAAAAAGGCCATAAATGCAGCATGGATGCACGCCTGGTGGGACTCGAACCCACAATCGTCTGATTAGAAGTCAGACGCCTTATCCGTTAGGCCACAAGCGCTCTTATTGACATCCTTCGTAGATGATTCTAAGGCTAATGATCGTTCGCCCATAGCGCCTTTACCAACACATCCCAGGAACGTTCAACGTACCAACATTTTGGAATGTAAATTCATATGCAAATCGCGCTATGACCTTGGTAGTCGTCTTAGACTTCAAGAGCTTGCATTACGGAAAAAGATCGATGTGAGAAAGAAAGAGAGATGCAAAGGTTCTTTTGGCAATTTGACCGGCAAGTTTACATTGGGATTCCGATCAATGGATGTGGCTGCCGGGGAGTGTTTTTTTCCTATACATGGAGCGACGAGCGCCGTCCCTTCTTTCTTCTCCTCCCCCCATCGCTTGGTACTTTCACATTCTAAAGACCCCGTACTTGGTGTCCTCTGGGTCACGGTTCAACGAGGCGGAGATGCAGAGGCCGATGACTTTTCTGGTGTCCGCCGGGTCGATGATCCCGTCGTCCCACAGCCTCGCCGTGGAGTAGTAAGAGTTTCCTTCCCGTTCGTATGCCTCCATGACTTTCGCCTTGAAACTTTCCTCGTCTTCCTTCGACCACTGCAGCAAAAACACGATTGAACTGGTAAGCGAGCCTCTTCAGTCTTTAGAAGGATGGTCTTTTAACATGAACATGTGACGCTATACCTGGACTCCCTGCCTTTTCTTGTTCGCCCTCTCTATTTGAGACAGGACTCCGGCAGCCTACGGATTGCCAAGAGAATGCATAAATATAAAGCTTTACTACCGGAAGCTAAAAACTCTCGGATAACGAGTCCACATCAGGTTAGTAAAGAGTCATGTCCAGCTAAAGAAGGCATGCGCAAGCTTCTATGAAAAAAATGAAAAAAAAGCCTATGTCTATTGCATAAGCCATGAATATGGAAAGCTAGATTAAATTTTTTTGATTTTCTTGAAATTAATCTATGAAACTCTCTTGGTTCCTTTTCATGACTCAAGCACAACTGTATCAGAAACCATGCAAGACAATGCACTTTTAGGAGGAATACATTACATCTAGTTAACACAAGCTAATAGGTCCATTGCTTTACAAATTCTACAATACAGAAAATGAAGTAGGTTAATAGTCCGCTATGCATGCTTTAAAGTGAGACACGATACAGGCTTTCCTTTTGGAAGCATGCACTCTGGGGCTAAAATGCGAGATCATAGAGATCTACCGGTCATGAAATAGGAATATGGGGATGTGGCCTACCTGAGTTCCTCCCATAACTGAAATTCTTGCATTTGGCCATAGGAACATAAAATCAGGACTGTATGCACGGCCACACATAGCATAATTTCCAGCACCAAAGCTTCCACCCACAATGATTGTAATTTTGGGAACCTGGAAAATACAAGTAAGCCATTTATCTTTTTTCAGTCCCCTTCACCATTTTTGATTGAAAACTTTGTGTCTTATAAAATGTAGAAACATGTTTAAACCTACCAAGTAATAAAGAGGCCACAACACAAATGAAAGAATTAGTGAAGTTTAGAGACTGGATTTTCTTTTCCATGTTTTGGCTAGAACTAAATCTTATTGCAGTTATGCATCAAAACCAAAGTTGAAAGCCTACTTATACACCTTTAGATGACTAATCTAGTATTTAATATCATCCAAGCTGAAGAAGAATGAGAACTGAAGGATAGCTAGATGATCGTGTCTCCTAAAGACAAAGTGTGAAGTGATACATAAATTAGTATTGAAACTAGAACCATGTCATATGCCTAGCCATGGACAAATGAACAAGATGGCTCACGCTTGCCGAAGATTGTGAGTTCTATAAATTCTCCCACTGGACTTAGATATGACCACATATCTATATTTTAAGCACTATTTTCAAGTCACAGGTGGCGAATTCAGGCATCTATAAAATGCTAAATCACATGGAAAAGAAGGATAATGACAAATCAAACTTTTCATTGCTTGTTCAAGGAATGTCTCCCCCAGTTTTTTTAATAACTGTCCTTTTTTTTTTCTTAATAAGCACATGATTGTAAGAATTTGTTATTTAAAAAAAACACAAGTTAATAAAGATTTATTGAGCATATTCATTTTCCGTAGGTCTTAAAGCCAACTCAACAGCCAAATTCAAAGGAAGAAGAATCTAAAAGTTGTAAGTTTGACGCTTATAAAAGCATATAATTTCTGCATATAGCTCAAATGGAAAATATACTTTTTGGCTGCAGAAGAAGACTTTATATGAGGGGGCAGTAACTGTAAGCTGATGATTGAAGACCTCTCAAAAATATTAAAAATAACACCTCATAGCATTTCAACTTACGGAATTGCCATAACCAATAACTCTAAGACCTCAGTGGCTTTATCAGCAGATATCTATAGATGAGATGAAAGCTAGACAAATGCGTCCTTTTCTAGAGGGGGGAAAAGGAAACAAAAAGAATTGCTAACTCCTAATATAATACTTCAGAGTACCCTTAAAAGAACTCACAAACACTGACCAGAAAGAAATGAAAAATAAGCATAATAAACAAAGTGCATGTAGCTGACCTTTGCACAAGAGACTGCCATCACCATTTTTGCTCCAGATTTAGCTATCCCATTTGCTTCCGATCTGGATCCAACCTTGCACATTGAAGCATGACATTTCAATATCGTGCAACTTGAGTGGAAAATAAATAATGACAAAAATGCTACTTCCGGTGGTGTAATCACCCTAAAAGTTGTTCTTAAGAGTTGAGCTCCTTCAGCATAAAACAATATATTACTTGAAACAGCAACTACTGCTTATAACAAAAATTTCCTGATGATATTTCAACTGCCACATGTCGTCGTCATCTTAAAAGGGTATCCTAGTAAGGACTTCTCCCGTTCCTCTTCTTTTCTTTTCCCACTGAAACTCACATGCTCTAACTTCACATGAGACGCCCATTGCTTTTTAAAAAGAAAATACTGGTTTTTAAGGAGGTATGAGAGTGAATTAAAAATGCCAAAAAGGATACACGGTCTTCCACTGCTACTATAGAAGTATATGAGAAGAACCAGAAGGCAGTTACTATATTCATGCACTCAATTACCCATATCTCGGATGCTTGAAAATGTTGTTTTCGCAATGCAAGTTCTAGAGCTCTACCCATAAGGTCTAAGTTTAACCTCTGAACAGGGAGTCACAATATGACAAAACATCCTCAAGAACAATTTAGTGGTTATTACTGCCCAATTCAGATTGGAATTAAGCAATCAGAAGTATTCGTAACCAAAAATTGTTGAAACAAGTTAGCAGAGGAACTTGCATACCATGAACCCAGTTATATTTTGAAGGAAGATAAGAGGAATGTTACGCTGAGAGCAAAGTTCAATGAAATGGGCCCCCTTTAAAGCAGATTCGTTAAAGAGTATCCCATTGTTCCCAATAATTCCCACAGGTTGTCCAAAAATCCAGGCAAATCCTGTCACGAGAGTCTGAAAAAAATGGAACAAAGTCAAACAAGCTCAGAGGCACACAGCAGGAAAAAGAAAAAGAATCCCCTAAATGCTTCAGTCACAAGAGTATCCTCACAGTGCCATAGAGTTTTTTGAATTCATCAAATTCGCTGCCATCTACAATCCGAGCAATAACAGACCGAATATCAAAGGCCTGCTTGTGGTCTGTTGGTGCAATAGAACGAAGCTCCTTCACATCATATAATGGCTCTTTAAACTCAGAATTGACATTTTGCAATCTAGCCAAAGTTCCTTGTTTCCCAGCAGTGTGCAAATTCTTAATGATGTTCCTTCCAAGAGCAAGACCATGCAGCTCATCTACAAATTGGGAAATAGAAAATATAACTTATGGCAGCAAAAGAAGACATTCCAACCTGTCGTGGGAGAGAGAGAGAGGGTGTATTCGTTTCAATAATTCATTTGAGTTGAAATTAAGCACAGAAAACACTTTAACATATATGCAGAAGCTAATTCTAATACAATAAAAACTCAAGTATCCATTTTGGAAATATTAAATTTCATGAATCATAGGGAGCTCAATACATAAGCAGATATAGCGCAAAAAGCATTGGACAAATCACAGGAGATACATATGACACAGAGTGCACAGAAAAGATAAACTATATACCTTGTGCAAAATAATCCGAAACACCTGATGTCTTGCAATGCACCGCTGCACCCCCTAAATCCTCTGCAGAAACTTCCTCTCCCGTAGCAGCCTACTGAAACTCCTCTTTGATAAATGTCCAGGTTTTAAAGTGACATCCTCAAGCGCAAAACACTAAAAAGTGCATAACATAGACCATTTACCTAATCATGCCTAATGGTAGAAGCACAATAACGGAAGACTTGATGCTAACACACACAAAAACCCAACTTACTAAAACCTACAACTAACCTTCACAAGTGGTGGCCCAGCAAGAAATATAGTACCATTTCCCTTGACCATAACACTTTCGTCAGCCATGGCAGGAATATAGGCACCCCCTGCAGTGCAAGAGCCTAATACCAGTGCAATTTGAGGAATGCCTTTGGACGACATCACAGCTTGATTGTAGAATATCCTACCAAAATTTTCCTTGTCAGGGAAAACATCAGCTTGTTTTGGGAGGAAAGCGCCACCACTATCGACAAGGTATACACATGGCAGTTTGCATCGGGCAGCAATTTCTTGTGCCCTGAGATGCTTCTTAACAGTGATTGGAAAATACGTTCCCCCCTTAACAGTAGGATCATTAGCCACAAACATACAAAGCTGCCCGTAAACAGGACCTATTCCAGTGACTATACCAGCAGATGGCAAAGGATCTTCATACAGCTCATGGCCTGCAAGCTTTTCCCATAAGATGCAGGATAAGAAGTAGAGAAATAAGACAAAAGTTCGTTGCGCAAACTTAACTCAAGAGAAGTACAAGATAATAGAAACTTCTAATTCCCAGAATTTCTTTTCTTTCCAAACCACAGAGCTAACTGCTGTTACAACAACGGCCCATAATCATGCAGTAGCCTAATGTGCATCTGACATAATCTCGATCTGGGGTCGGTTTCAATTGCCGCTAATTTAATTTTGTTCAAGAAGGGGCTCGGCTTGGACTAGAGTATCTAACAGAATGCGCACCGACAACGTTTCAACTCCGTCATAAACTTTCCTCACCTTGATACTAATTCAAAACCAAAGACTGAGGATAAGCAACAGACCAATCAACACTTCGCAATGACATGAATTTACTCAAACATGAACTGACAGCCTCGATATCAAAAACTTTCCTCGCCTCAATACTAATTCAAAACCAAAGACTGAGGATAAGCAACAGACCAATCAACACTTCGCAATGACATGAATTTACTCAAACACGAACTGACAGCCCCGATATTGAAAACGGAAACACCGCGCACGACCAAGAAAAAAAAAAAGTCAAGAGTCTCCGAACCTGCGAGAGCTCAAGGAAAGAAGAGCCGGGGTCAATGAGGCGATCGATCCTTTCCCGAGGAAGCAGCTTGTTCCTGCTCTTGTTCCTCCTCACGGCTTCCGCTCCTCCCCCGCCGATCACCTTCCAACCATCAACAAACCCCCAAAAACACTCCCTCAAACACCGGAAAACACTCAAAGCGCACGCGCAATCACGACAATCCACTCCGAGATTACCAGCGTTTGACCTCGTTACCTTTTGACGTGAGACTGGAGCTGCGAGACGAGATCCGCCATGGCGACGGCGTTGCGGGCGTACTCGCCGGAGCCGCGGTCGACGCCGTCGGGGAGCGCTCCCGAGCTCAACCCCCGCCGCCCGCGGCGGCGAGGCGGGGCCGGAGCGCGGCCGGAGGAGGCCGAGACGGCTCTCCGCGCGAAGGCCCTCAGCATTTTCGCGATCGCCGGTTTTTTTTTTGAGGATCGAACCGGAGACGTTGCTGGGAGCTCGACAGGGATTTTTGGCGACGGCGATGGCGGATCGAATCGGTTAAATAATTATGAGAGCGATGGCGGAACTTGGGTGGAGTTCATATCCGGCCCCTCCCGCGAGGCTTGCGTCAGCACGCCACGTGGGAACTTCATCCACTCGACTTATTTAAATACTGAACTTTGAACAAACGTTCAACTTTTTAATTTTTTTTTGGTAACCGAAAACTCCGTCACGACCGAAGGACCGAGCCCAAACATATAATGTCGTTCCCACCCGGTAATTGCGACTTACGAACCCTTTCATCTTGGTGATGAAAAAAGATTCTTAACCAACATAACTGTAACGGATGGATTTTAATTTTTTAATTCGTATAATAAAATCTCTAAACTTTATTAATTTCAAATTAATAACCAATATTAAATAATTTGATTAATTCAAGTTAATAACCAATATTAAATAATTTCATATAGTCCAAGAATTACATTGAATGTATATCAAAAGCTGAGTCAAAGACGACATTACACGTTTAGTTAAAAGTTATAGACTACATATCACATGATCAACATTTAATAATCATTATGTTGTTGTCCTATTTATATATGAATATTAATGTTTGCTTCCATTTAATCCTAAATATGTTGGCCTTGAATTTAGATTATAACAAATAAATATGTGTGGTGTCTAGAGATAATTGGAAAAAGGAATAGCAATTATGAATCCTGAAATGCGGATATTCTGTTTCAATTTTGTTGGCACCCTAAGAACACAACTTTGATGTCGAAGAGCTAAAGTTAATATCCAATTCATGTCATCAACTATCTGTCGGCATCGGATGTGGTTTTGGATATAGTGCTGATCAGGTCAATGTTGGTAAAAGTGCTGAGACTATGTCAATAAAAAAAGAGGAAATCTCTTTAAGTTGGATTGTAGTGATGAATCAAAGTAATTGATTAAGCGAAGTCGGTGCAGACTATGATTTAATGACCAATGCATATAATTCGATATTGATTGTGAATACGATAAAACTGTCAAACGCAAGCCAAGAAATGAATGGACTTGAGTGAAGGCCAGATGGGAATGATTTTTGTCTGCTGGCTGATAGTCGAGTCCACGTATCAAGTTTAGGTTGGTCGAGTGGAAAAAGCATTAACATCGATTCGCAGAGTTTGGCTGAAATCAAATCCATGGGAAGGATAAAAGGGCAAGAACAGTTATTGTAGTCAAACTCTTCAAGTGGAAATAGTCACCTAAAATGCCGGCTGACGTTGCAATAGCTATTTCATTTCAAACATCCGCAGTTCGGCCAAGCAATTATTGGAGATTAAATGTGAGATACAAAAACCAACAAGCATTAAATCTGTTATATCGAATATTGATTATAGAAAATGATGAGCTTCACGTAGATTTTATCCAATTCTATTTATTTCATAGAATATGAATGATCTATAATTTTTTTTTAAATAATCGTTTAAATATTTTTTTGATGTTGGAGGGACAGATTCAGCGCCTGAAGCTCCGATTCGAAGGGTGAATGTGCTAGGAAACCTTTGGAAAAGAGATCGGTAAATAGTTTAGAAAAATAAATGAAGGACTTTTTTTTCATAAACTGTTTAGACATAAATTATTATTAATAGGATTAATACTTTGAAAAACCTCAAATTGGTAAACATGTGATAAATTTACTCAAAACTATTTTTTTGTTGATGAAAAATCCAAAACTAGTACACTTGTGGTAAATTCACCCCGATTAACCATAAAAAACCCAAAACTGATATATTTGTGATAAATTTACCATAAATTAATTTATTCGACAGCAAAAAAATTTCAAACTGATATATTTGTGACAAATATACTCTTTATTAAATTGGATTAATATCACAAAAAATCTGCAAAAATTATATAATTGTAACAAATGGAGAGTTAATCCCAAACCGGTACACTAGTAAATTGTCATGTTTAATTTAATTCAATGATTTGACAATAAAATCTAATGAAAACTAACATAATGTAAATTTGTCATAAATGTACCAATCTGTAATAAATTTGTCAAAGACATACCGATTTGTAGTTTTTGATGATCAAAAAATCAGTTTGGATAAATTTATTATAGGTGTATTAGTTTAAAATTTTTTAGGTTATTAACCCTTATTAATAATAGAATTTTTTATAAATTAATTATTTTAAGCGTCATGAATATCGTGAAAAACAGGATGTTAGTATCTTTGTCTTCTTTTGGGCTTGCATGTTTGTGTTTCTTTTTTTTTTGTTCATGAACAAATTTTTTCGGTTTTTTGTTAAAACAAAAAAAAGCAAAACGCGTTTGTTTGCGTTTTTGTTCAAAATTTTTTTTTTTTTTTCGGGAACAAAATTAAACATAAATAAGAAACAAAAAAAAAGTTTTTTTTTTTTTTTGGTTCCAAAAACACTTTTTCAAGAATTGAAAGAACAAAAACACGAGAAACACTTTTTCTTCTTCTCTTTTCTTTGGTCGGTCGTCGGCCTCGGCCATGGCCGGATCGGTCGTCGAGGGCTGGCGACCTTGCTAGAGGGTCGCCGGCACCTTAGCGAGGCCGAGCGTCGCCGGCCCCTAGCGAGGCTCGGCCTCGCCTTGGCTGGGCGAGCTCGACCTCCCTGGTGGTTGGGTGAGCTCAGCCTTGCCAGATTTGAGCGAGCTTGAGCTTGCCCAGCCAATGCAAGGTCGAGCCTTGCCCAACCACGGCGAGGCTTGCCCTGGCAAGGGGTTGGCGAGCTCGCCGTGGCTGGGTGAAGTTGCTAGCTCTCGTCCGCCGGTCGTCGGCCATAGCCGAGGCCAGCGACCGGTCAAAAGAAAAAAGAAAGAAAAAATAAAAATATTAAAAAAATTAAAAGAAACAAAAAAAGAATATAAATTTACCAAACGTGTTTTTATTCAATTTTTTATTTTCGGAACAAGTTTACCAAACGTGTCTTTCTAGTCAAAAATTATTTTTGGAACATAAACAATTTTTAAACAAAACATAAAGAAACGCACCATTTATATTTTTTAATTGGGTAAGTACTCACCGCTGCAAAAACTTCAGAATCAGTTTGGATGAGACACTTCCCTCTCCTAAGTGGCGGCGGATTCTCCTTCCGACAGAGCTCGAGCTCGACAGCAATGGCGTCCCTGCCGTTCCTCCTCTCTCCGGCTCCATCATCTCTCAAATTCCTGCTCCTTCGCCGGCCCTCCTCACTCCCGTCGCCCGCGACTTCGCTCTCTCCTCCGGCGCTCGCGTCCGCCGCGCCCCCGCAGAGAAAGGCTTCCGCACGGGCGTCCGCGAAACACTCTTCAAGGCCCTCCAGGACGACGCCGCCTCCTCCTCCTCCTCCGCCACCTCCGACCGTCTCGACCACGGACGTCGCCGGAGCTCCTCCCGTCGCGACCAAGAAGGTCCTCTTCGAGAATTTTCCCTCCCCCTCTCCTTTTGTCTTTTCTATCGTGTTAATTGGTGGGAATTCGAGCAAGAGGGAGTGAGCTGTTTCCATTTTCATTGGGAGAGGAGAGTTAAGGATAAAAATGGAGGACCCATTGGTGAATTCTCTTGTTTTGTCTACTGTCCACGTTGCTTGTCTCGGTGACTGGATGACAACAACAAAAGGTGAAGTTTTGAAAAGGTTTTGATGATGCTCTATTATTTCCTACAATATGGAGGGAAGAGTTGGATGGGGAAATTTGAAATGTAAGGTATTCTTCCAAATGCATTTGCTAGCGAAAAAGTGAAAAATGGTGGGCGCAATTTAGATTGGTTGCAGCATAAATCTTTCGGGAAGATGGAATTTTTCATTGGTTATGAAAGATAGTTTGGTCGTAGATATCTGTAACTTTGTTTAGAGTGCTGATTTGTCTGTTCTTTCGTGCTAGGTCCTGATACCGATTGGATTTGGCACAGAGGAAATGGAAGCTGTGGTGCTTATTGATGTGCTTCGCCGAGCTGGCGCAAGTGTGACAGTAGCTTCTGTGGAGCCACAGCTCCAGATTGAAGCCTCTGGTGGTGTTAAACTCGTTGCTGATGCCCCAATTTCGGAATGCTGTGATGAAGTTTATGATCTGGTGGCTTTGCCGGTACATTTCTTCACATAAATGTATATTTCCAAAAATAATAGCATGATTTAGCAAGTAAGGAATACATGGGGCATCCATATGTGGTTCTTAATCAAGCTGTGATGCTATGATCAAAGTAAGCAAAAGTAGCGATAAAATCACAATGACTGAAGCTAAATCTTTAAAAAAAAAAAAGGGGTTTTGCAACCAACCAAGTTGCGGTTTTTGTGATAATGATATTTCTGCTCTTGTAGGGAGGAATGCCTGGTTCAGTGCGGCTCAGGGATTGTGAAACCCTTCAAAATATCATGAGCAAACAGGCTGAGCAAAAGAGGTTATATGGAGCTATATGTGCTGCTCCTGCAGTCACACTTCTCCCCTGGGGCCTTTTGAAAAGAAAGCAGGTGGGTCACTATGTCTTGTGTTAAATTAGACAGATTTACCCAAACTGTAACTGGTGATAACATTGTTTTTCATTCTAGACTACTTGTCACCCTGCATTCTTCGACAAGCTCCCCACTTTCTGGGCTGTTAAATCAAGTATTCAAGTTTCAGGAGAACTTACAACTAGCCGTGGTCCTGGAACTTCATTCCTTTTTGCTCTGTCCTTAGTGGAGCAGCTCTTCGGTGAGTCTGTCGCTGCAGAAATTGGAGAATCCTTGGTAAGGGCCTAGTATATATTGCGTAAGAGAAAATATTCATCCAAGACTTCACTAATCAACCACCTGAAGAATATAGTTTGTGAATTTGATCTCTTCCTTTTTTTCCCTTATTTATTTATAGCTGATGCACGATGCTGATGATAATTCCAAAAACAAAGAGTTCAACAAAGCTGAGTGGGTCGTGGACCATGCTCCTCGCGTAAGTGTTATCTCTGAATTTGTGTTCAAGTAGTGAGCTCTTCTGTTCACCATGTGCCAATTTGTAGGTTTGTTTCTCATCAGCTATTACTGTCTTCCAAATTCACTACCATAACCTCATATCTTCTAAGGCTATAAGATCATATCATGTTGCCTGAAGTGGAAGTAGCAGACTTCTTGTATCTATGTTTCATCTGTTGCTTATGCTTCTTCTAATTGTAAATTCTGGGACATTCAGACTGGTTTTTGATTAGATGTACTTTATAACACTGTTTAAATTGATCCTCATCTGGCAAGAGTAGCTACTGGTCTCACTGATTTCTTACTTTGGTGAAAAAGAGTAGCATTGAACCTATCCTGTCAATATAAGGTTAAACTTGAATCGAGTCCTTGTTTGAGGTGATGATGCAAAGAATCTCTATATCACCCTCCCTCCTCCCTTTTCCTCTCTTAGACATATCATAAAGATTAAGATATATACATACTGTAAGATATAGAAAAAGGTTTCCAGTAACAAAATAACGGGTAAGAAATTGGTTGTCCCAGCTTTAAAGTGGGACAATGGGAATGTACAGAGGCCTTGATTGCAGTTGTAGGATGTGTAGCGAAGCTAGAATTCTAATGAAGGGGGAAGAAATGTTCGATGTATTAAAGAATTAATTAACATTTGATATCATCATATGTAGAGAGCCACTGCACAAGTATAATTAAACGATAAATAATGTTTCTGTAGGGGAATGTTGTAGTCATCCAACTTGAAATCAAGGGGTTGGGCTCAATGAACCCCTTGAACTATACCACTCAGACCCAAAGAAGCTTATATAAATGTCTTTTGGGCCCATTATGATGACTTGCGAAGGCCAGAAGAGGGAGGTAACAATCCCTGCTGCAAAGGCCTAAATGTTTTTTTTTTTTTTTGGTGAAATGGAGGGGGATAAATGTTCAATGTACTTAACTTAAAAATTTAATTTTCACTTGTCATCATCACATGTAGAAAAGAACACTCTGCAAGTATGAAAAGTTAAAACAATAAATAATGTTTTTGTTGTGGAATGATGTAGTCATCCAACATGAAATCCTAGGGGCTGGGCTCAACCGACCCTTTGAACTGTACCACTCAGACCCAAAGAAGCTTACATCAACATTGTTTGGGCCTATTATGAAGAGTTGCAAAGGCCAGAGGGGGGCTGACAATCCCTGTTTTCCCCTCCCTGGCTCCATGGCTGAGAAAGTGGGTTATTGGATTAAACTGCATTTTTGAATTGAGAATGACAATGTTTTTCCCTAAGGGGCATTATCTTACTATAGATACTTTTTGTAACCTCTGTGGTTTCTGGATAGCGGGAGATGGGTTTGTTCCTTTGAAAGCGAGTGCTTTTAGGCAAAGCCAAATGTTTATCCACCCGTACTAGTTGTAAAAGAGTTGGAAATGAACCTGCATTATCATTGCTAGATATTGGTCAGCGTGAAAATAAAAATAAAAATTAAGGCCCTTTCTTTTTTCAAGGCAGCTTAGCTTCACCCTTCCTGACCTATAGAATCTATTGTTGAGGGTGGGTTTGTAGGATTAAAGACTTTATAAATTTAATTGAAGGCTTTATGATATGGAGGAAAGTGATTTAGAGAAAGCACATAATAATTTTATTTGCATGACTGCTCTTTTGACAACATTTGCAGTCTAAGGCAATTAGTTTCCACCAATTGAACAAGTTACCAAAGACTTATGCACTAAGCTTTTCTTCCACAAAAAGCTTAGCAATAAAATTAGTCATCAGAACCGTTCATTTGCTTCTAATAGCTTAATCAGGCAGAATTGGTGCATGAAGTTGATTGATCAAACTATTTTACATCTATCATCTGCTAAATGGCTGTAATTAGGATGTATTATCCTCTATAATTTTGTGCAAAGTCTTCAATCCCCATACTTGCAATTTTTAATAGACCCTTCACTTTGAATAGCTTGTTCTATCAGAGACTCTCTAGCTATGCTTTCACCAGTTGAAAGAAAAGCTGCTTGTTGTGCAGTCTGATTTATGAGTTATTTGGAACTTATTTTGGCAAAAATCATTTTCATGAAAGAAAATCTTTTATTTCCGTCATGCGCCAGTTTTCTTTTGTTTCCCTTTTTCCTTTTTTCCCCTAGAATCTTTTGTTTATATTTAAGAATTGTTTACGATATACTAACCCTTATTATAGAAAGGATTCCTCTTAACATAAATGACATCTCTCTGCTATTTAAATTTCAAACAGGTGCTAATTCCAATTGCAAATGGTTGTGAGGACATTGAAGTGGTAACTATAGTGGACATTCTACGGCGAGCCAAAGTAGATGTGGTGGTTGCTTCAGTTGAAAGGCATTTGCAGATTTTGGCATCACAAGGCACAAAAATTGTTGCTGACAAGTTAATTGGCGAAGCTGCAGAAACAAGCTATGACTTGATCATTCTTCCAGTGAGATTTCTTTTGGTGTTTTGCTCTTAGAAAAAACATGTTTTGCAGTTTTCCAAGAATTACTCTTACAAGAGCTCTATGACTAATAGCCTTGAAAGTAAATCAAATCGACAAAATTTTTGTTGCTTTATGAGCGTTAACCAAGCAAAAGCTCCAATAGAAAATTTTGGTTACTTGAGGTGAAGGAAGTTGGCAGAGAGGTTGCCTCTCCCGAGCAAGAGCTTTATGCACATCACAGCCTTGCTCCAAACCATTTTGCTGGGAAGATAGATTTTCTGCTGTAGTTGGATTATTTACTTTTGATTATTCTTCTCAACATGTTTTTAGTATCAAGACAAGTGAAGAGTGACCATGTGCCAGAGTGCTCACTTTGCCTCCCTATTGAGCTTGTTATTTGCATGCTTATTCTGCGATTCAATTTGTCAAAGTTGAGTATTGCACCAGCTTGCATGTGTGTATACAATTAATTAACAGGATTATTCAATATGGATTTACAGGGAGGAACTGCTGGTGCTGACCGTTTACATAAGTCCAGAATTTTGAAAAAGCTGCTGAAGGAGCAAAATTTGGCTGGAAGAGTATATGGAGCAATCTGCTCTTCGCCTGCAATCTTACACAGACAGGGTTTACTGAAGGTACTTAAAATCCTACTCAGTACTCTTTTCTTCCTTATCTCCTGTATCACATCAAGCATAATTTCTCCAATGTGTAGGATAAGAAAGTCACTGCACATCCATCTGTTGCCAACCACCTCGCTTGTGAAGCAATAGATGGTGCTAAAGTGGTCATTGATGGGAAGGTGATCACGAGCAGGGGACTTGCATCTGTCACGGATTTTGCACTGGCTATCATAAGCAAACTTTTCGGCCACGGAAGGGCAAAAGTGTTGCGGAAGGCCTTGTTTTTGAGTACCCCAGAAGTTAGGAAGGTCCATGGGCTTAGTACGCAAAAGTCACCGTTTTTCCTGGCTCATTCCCTCTACTAAGAGAACTATGTTTTTGCATGGACAAGGCTTTAATGTGGGATTTTAGGGTTCTTCAGCTGGATGTAGAGGGCTTCGTTGCAGAATTATGTGAAAGCTGCTCATTTGAGAGAATACTATGCACTTCGTGCGGGTGCTGATTGGCAGGTAAGATATTTACTTGCACTGTATATGCTCATTTTGGTTATAGTAAACATCGGTAATCTTTGTATTCAACCCCTGCAAGGCTGAGTGACTTGTTTGGTTACAGATTCTGCCGTCGCCTAATGCAGATGGATTGTGGATGAACTGATCCAATGCTGTTTTCAGGATGGACTGATTTGGAGGAAAAACAAAGTGGGGAGATGTGTGTGTACTGCGGAGCTGCTTTTACTTGTGTATCCTATTTTCGGCTGCAAGGGCTACGCATCTATTCGGAGATAGAAGTTGGAAATGTCCTTTCCTCGTTTCTTTCAGCAATTTTTTTCTTTTCGCTTTTTATTTTGTCTTCTTGTTTTAGTCAGTAATCTGATGATCCAGTTCTCTGACGAGTGCTTCTTGTACATACCCAATTTTTTTGTTTGACTCACCATATGTATGCCTAGGTTGTCTCCTCTTTGTATGAATTATCCACAGTAAAGAAATGACAAATAAATTCAGTTTGTTTTTAGCATAGGATGATCTTTCTACGCTTTTCTTTTTGGTAGGTAAATGAGCACAGGATGTTAAGACTGATTTGCTCAACCAGTCAAGCTCCATAATCGCTTCTGAATTGATGGTCAACATCATTATGAGTGGATTCGCAACATAGTATCATCATGGATGGTTCGAAAGCAAACCTGAGGACAATGAAAGGGGGATGTAAGAACATCAAACCTAAAGATGTTTTCTTTCATGACCTAAGATCATCCTATGATACAGATATGATGCATGTTCTTGAGAACTCTCTAGTGGCCAAAACACTGACTGGTTGGTGCTATTCACCCCAGACAGAGCGCGCTAATCCAAAAGAGTTCCACTTCTCTCTAGACATCGAACTAAGTATGGTTCACAACTTATTTACAAACGTTCATCCCTCCTTGCCGATCTATAGATACAGCTACCTAATCTCTGCATAATCTTCTTTAAAGAGCACGATCAGCTTATAAGATGTACATCCCAACACTGGAGTTGTCAACATGTCCAACACCCTGCACTCGAACATCTATGTTCAATCTCAAGGCAGTCTACCACGGGCCTGTCAGCGTCCTCCTCAAGCAGATTCTTTTACCTCCCCATTGCCGGTTCACTTTCTCTACGATCTGCACAAGTTGCCGAAGCACGGAAACGAACCAATTAGGAATAGATAGATCCCATAGACAAGATATGTTACAGACTCATATGACGTTTTTTCTATTTAAATTAGTAAAATGTACAACCGGACAAATTCTTTGAATCCAATTAACATAATGATTGTCTGTAGTCGCTTTCAACTGGTAGTCGCTTTCAACTCGCTTTACTTTTGAAGATTCTAGTGTTGGCATAAATTGTCTTCTCCAACAGAGAAGGGCTATAGAGAAAGCAAGCAGGACAGATCCACTAGAGGATGTTCTAGATACTGGAAGGAATATTAATTTCAGATGGAATCTTTCAAGGACGACATGATAGCAACATAACATGTAGGGGCTCGAAGGAGCACTTGCAGGGAAAGGAATGTTGTGGAGAGCACTTGTAGTTGCCTGTCAGATTACCACATCGAGACAGTACAACACCGAAGAGAGTAAACCCTTTAGGTCATTTCTCTGTTTATGTACTGAAATTAATCATGAAACTTGGAGTTCAAGTCAACTATAAAGATTGAACGCACCTGACTCTTTTGCATTTCCATCAACTCATCCTGCATCAATACACCAAAAGAGAAAAAAAAAACGAATGAATTAAGAAATTGAATCAATAAAACTTCTTCAGTGTGGCAGCAACATAGTAGCTTGATTAGGTACCTGTTTCCTCTGTAATTCTTGATTAAGTTCTTTGAGTTTTTGAATTTCAGCTTCAAGTTCCAAAGTATAGGCCTGCAAGTATTCCACACCCAATAAGATGACGTTTCCAATTTTTCCAAGTAAAAAATATTAAATTTTGAAACTGCCACTGCCAGGGATCAAATCCTTGACCCTATTGGGAAAACAGTGTTCAATTCAGGCCTCCACATTCTTAAGTGTGTCCTCTGCTGCAACACTGCTTTAGCAGCGCACGGTCCATTCTGTTGACATTATATTGCCTTGACTTTAGCAGGTCGAATACCTTACTTATTTCCATTATGTAGCTAACTAGTGACCTCCAGAATGGGGCAACCCAGTGTGACAATACTTTGCTGACCATAGCACAAAACAAACGTCATGATTTAAGGAAAAGGAAAAAAAAAAAAAACCTTTCAGAGGACATAAAGTGGGTAACAAGAGTCCTTCAAGAGTTGCTTTCAGTTTATTCAGAAATCGAACTTTATCTACCATTTTTTATGACGACTGAGTTATTTTTGATGACATGAAGTAACAGCCATCAAGAGCCAACTTAATATCAAAGAAAACTGCATATGAAAAAAAATCCCCTACTATTCTTAAGTGTGTCCTCTGCTGCAACACTGCTTTAGCAGATGCACAGTCCATTCTGTTGACATTATATTGCCTTAACTTTAGCAGGTCGAATACCTTACTTATTTCCATTATGTAGCTAACTAGTGACCTCCAGAATGGGGCAACCCAGTGTGACAATATTTTGCTGACCATAGCACAAAACAAACGTTGTGATTTAAAGAAAAGGAAATTAAAAAAAAAAAAAAAAACTTTCAGAGGACATAATGTGGGTAACAAGAGTCCTTCAAGAGTTGCTTTCAGTTTATTCAGAAATCGAACTTTATCTACCATTTTTTATGACGACTGAGTTATTTTTGATGACATGAAGTAACAGCCATCAAGAGCCAACTTAATATCAATGAAAACTGCATATGAAAAAAAAATCCCCTACTTGAGTTTCAGGTACCATCAGAAAACAATACATTAACAAGAACAGGAAAATGTAGTAGCAATAGCAGCAGGAAAAGAGTTATTGCAGCAGTGTATTGACCTGTTTTCGAGCTCGAGAACGAGCAGCTGACTCCCTATTCTTTATCATTCTCCTCTGCCTTCTCTCGACGACTTTCTCCAGAGCACCGCCGGATTTTCTTCCCCGGCCAAACGGATAAGGAACTGGTGAGAGTGAAGATGAATCCATCGTGTTCCTAGAGATTACATCTGGAGATATATGATTAGCAGGAGATACTGTCTGAAGAGCAACTCCCCTAGTGTCTAACCCAGTCATGCAAACTCCAGTCTGCAGCCCACCACCTTGAGCTAAGGAACTTTTGATGGATGCATCTGTCATCCCGATTACCCCTCTTGACCCTAAACCAGGCATCTGGGAATTATTTGCTTTACTTACGGAAGAGGCAAAAGGCATAGTTGCTGGCTTGGGGAGGAGGGGCAGATCGTGCTGTTGCTGAAGCTGCTGCTGGTTGGATCTAATACTGCCAACATTGAATGCTAAATTAGGATGCTGACCAGGTATTGATTTACTGTTCTCGGAAATCTGATTCATAACAAATCCATTGTTCTGGCTTGGATGTTGAAAGTTTAGACCCAAACCAGTACTAGTACTCATCAGAGAAAAATCACTGACAAACCCACTGTTGTTGGGTCTTCCGACCTGTTGAGCATCTTCTCTTACAACTCCTGCTCTGCCTAAGAACTCCTCCAAGGTCATCTCACCCAGAGTAGGTTGCTTCTGCGGCATATTGAATCCTCCACCCCTGTTCCCATCCTTAGCAACAGTACTCTCTTTGAGCAGGTCTTTCCAAACTTCATCAACTGTTTTTTGACTGAGAGTACGTGGCAGCGTCAACGACCCTTGTCTCTGTATATTACCCCCTGGAACGCTGCCATCCCCTGTACCTGTGGAAGACGTCATTGCCTGGGTCTCTTCAGCCGTCCAAATATTTTTCAGTAGTTCATCCATGTTCATCGACCCAAAATCCTTTCCAAGCCCACCCCATGTGTTTTGAAACTCATCAAAAGTCAAATTATATATTGATGGCTGCCGAGTTAAAGAGTGATTTCCGTGTGATTTCCCAGCTACTCCTTCAGCTTGCGATGCATCGGTTATGCCTTTGAAATTAAATTGAGAAGCCATCTTTCTCCAAAAGATTGGTCGCAGGAAGAATCCTTCTCAATAACCTAATTTTAGTCCCTTCTCTTCAGATTTCTAGAGTTCAATGTCCATCAAATCAAGTGTCAATGAGTATGGAAGAATATAGAAGACCAAATTATAGTTCAACTGTACGAAGAACAAATAACTCACGTCTCAGTAGAATCCTAAGTAAATTTAAAACAATAGAAATTTTTAATGTATATCTGCACTAGTGGGAACCCATTAATGAAAACAGGTAGCACTCTAAATAAAGGCAAACTTGAAGCCTGTCACTGTTTAAAACTGATGGAAATCCAGCTGTTTGTGTACCAGAGCCGTATACATTTGCTGCTCGAGTAAAAAGTAATTTACACAAGCTTAAGTTACTATAGATTCCTGTTGAAGGCATTTACAAGCATGGAAGAATTTCTCAAAAAATCATCTCACAAGGCCCGCAATTAATGCCTTGAATTGGCAATTGAATAGATCTGTGTTATAAAAATATGCTTGCAACTCAATATTTCCCAGTTGGTGTAGGATGGAAACTGGTTCAGTTGATCAATCTCCAGACTGTCATGAACCCCAGCCATTACAGCGCAACAACCCCAAGGAGGAATTAGCAGTGTTGAACCGTGTTAAACACCAGGGGATCCTGCTGGTGGAGTGCAAGCATTCTGACATACTAACTCCTCCAAGTTGTTGCAAAAATGATTTAATTCGATCTTCCATATCCCTAATTAGTGGTTTGTTGGCTTCCGTGATTCACAGGTTCGACCGCTCTCATACCAATTCGTAGTGAACTAAAATAATCTACAGTAAGATGAGCAGAGAATTGATCGCTCATAACTTGATTTCCTAAATTACTAAGATGCACTGCTAACGAAACATCATCCATCATATGTTCCTTCCTGGGCATAGGCTCTACTGGCTTGTGTCACGACACAGACAGTTTCACACAAAGGACATGGAATGCTTCTGGGTTTAGCTTTTTGCAGTAACGGGCCTGCATATTCAGGGATCTTGGCAGCGTATTGGATCTGCCGAAACTATCTGACCAAAACCGTTACTTCAAATTCCTGAACTGAGGCCAACTAATCTCAAATCTCATTAAAAAAAAAAATGAAAATGAAAATTAAGAACATATGAATTCATAAGAAGTTTCCAGATTGAAATAGACTCTGAAGAATCGGCTGACATGACGTCCGGACAAAGCATCCAGAAGATGCAGATCAGAAGAGAATAATAACTACTACTTTTTCTCCCACCGGAAGAAAAAGAAAAGCAACTTTTTTGCACACAAGTTGACGAACGACGACCCATTGAATTGAACCGACAAAAGCATTTCAAATCGCAAAACGACCTCGCAAAGCGCGATGAACGACACCCTCCCTCTCCCTCACTCCCCTCTCTCTCTCTCTCTCTCTCTCCCTCTCTCAGAAGATCCAGAGCATCATCATCCCAACCTCCCAACTTCACAGCTAAAAACCGCAACACCAACGCGAACCCAGAGAACCAAAGATCGCCAGACGGCCGCTTAAAGTCCCAACCGAGCTCTTCCCCCACAAGAACCCAAGAACCCACCAGCCCGAAAAAGAGCAAATCCAACAGTGAATCTCTCAACCGCCGAGAACCCAAAAAAGGAAACGGAAGCAGAGAGCAACCAGTCAAAACTCGCGGACCCAAAAAGGGACGAGAAAACCCAAAAATGGAAAGAAACAAAGAAAAACTCAAGAAAACACGTATAACCCACGACCCAGAATACGGAAAAAATACGAAACGCAAGGCAAACGAGAGGCGTCGATCAACGCTGACAAAGATGAACGGAAAAATTACCTCCTTTTTTTGTCGGGTGACGAGAGATATATACGGGGCGAGAGAAGGAGAGACGACGAGCGCTAGGGGGAGCGGCGGCGGAGTCGTCGTCGTGTCGACACGGAGGGGAAAGCTGCAGGCGGCCGCACAGCGGTGGTCTCGACAAGTGTCTGCCCCGAGACACGAATCGCCATTTAAGGAGGAGCTTCGGGGGCCGCGAATTTGGTCGCATCTTGTTCGGTTTTTTTTCTTTTTTGAGTTTTTTTTTAGGAAACAATTTTGGAAAATTTTCATTTGTTGTTGGGGATGGGGGTGGGGCCCGGGTTTTTCTTTGGTTGTTGACATGATATTGCTATTTTAATCTTTTAATCGATCGGGGGAAGGGATTGCGCCGCGGCGATCGCGCAACGTGGACCAATGGGAGGGGCGACGCGACGTCTGGCCAATGGGGAGGCGAGACGTGGGTGTGGCGAGGGCCGTCGGATATCTCTTTCCGACAAGCGATTGGATGGCGATGAGTGGGGGGCTGTCGGGGAATTGTACGGAGAGGGGTATATTTTTTGTTTTTTAAAAATGTTTTTTAATGTTTTTATTTATTTATTTATTTTTGTCGGGTTTGGTTGTGCGCCTTCTCTATGGTGGTGGGGGGAAACGGGGAGTGCGCGTGCGCAAGAGATGGGATTAGTCCACCGGTCCCCCTATAATTCATCGATTTTTCTTCCCTTTTTTTTTCTTCCAAGACTTTTCCACCTTACTAATTTTTTTCCTAAAATGGAAAATTCGTAAAAGTCACTCAAGCTTTCCATTTTTTTTTTGTCGTGTTGCTACTTTTTGACATTATACGCCTCCTGCATTTTAAGATAACATTTTTTATGTGTCCAGCACGGCACGCGGTTTGAGGACTTGGTTTGATTATGAATCGACTTGAGACTAGAGTTCGAGAGGACGTCTTGAGGGAGTGGAATGATTTGGATTTCACGAGGACATGAGTCAGACTCCCTATTTCGGAAGTTTGAATTAGGGATGATCGGTTCGCGAGTGGGGCATGATAATATTTATATAACATTCGAAATTTTGTGTATCAAGTAATAATACTTAGGTTATAAAGTTAAGTATTTTTTAGCTTGGGATTCGGATTGGCATATAGAAAATATTGCAATTGTTAATTTTATGAGGTGTGGAAAACACGGAGAATAGTTTTCCATAATCGTAATTGTATCTAGTTTGATGTGTTGGACTTAAACTAATAGTCATTGACATATATATTGATGGTGTAGAGTTACGCTAATTAATTTACAGTTATGTTAGTTATTGAAGGAGATGGACATTCTTCGAATTGTATGCTTAATGATTATCAAGTTTTAAATTTACATAAATCAAGATTTTCCTAGCTCTCAGTATAGTTTCTCGATAAATTTGGCAAATTTGAGATGTCATGGGTTACATTGTTTATTTTTAATCTTAGTTAATTACTAGTAATAATGATTCATTTACATTAATGTTGACCCACTCACATGGCCGAAGGTGAATGACTTCTTTCTCACCATGATCACCTTTAAACTAAGCCATATTTTAATCACTTGTCCATTTAAAAGTTGCATGTTAGGCCACTTGTTTTATTAGGATTAAAACACTTATATGTTGTTTGACACATAAGATTGAACCATCATTACTAAGATATTAGTTCTCAACTCTTCTTTCCATTTGGTCAGAAACTAGGTGAAACTTTGCCACATGAACCCTCCACTTAGCACTTAAACTTCAACTCGTCACTTTTAACCTTCATAATAACTAGGGTTGAGCATGGTCCAGGCAGGCGATTCCCACTTTAGAATCGGGAACTATTCGTTGGTTCCAGAGATCTACCTGAGAGCTGGACCGTCGACCTAATTTGGTTCTAGAGAATCGATTCTCAATCCCTACATAATTACATTCATAAATTAACGAACCTAGATTCTACACAGAAGCACTAAAGCTTGTTTAGCCTTAAGTTTGTGTTGAATTGTGAGTGTTGACACTTAAATTTTGACGACCCATTTAGTCATTTATCGTATTAAAAAATTAGGGGTTAATTTTATCTCTGAAAAAATATTAATTACATAGCATATAGATTTAGGTGCATTTGTTTTTAATTTGTATTTTTTACATTTATTTACTGGACCGGTGGCGGATGGATCAAATTAGTGGTTTTGAGTTTTAAATTAACAGTCCGACTAAGCCTATGAAGTGTAAATTAATCACAGCCCGTTTTTTGAAATTGAGATTTGAAATGAAGATTTTTTAGAATTTAAGAAAAATGGATTGTAATCTTATCTTTAAAAATCAGTAGAAAATATTTTGGAGATAAGGAAAATAAGAGAATTTTTATGATCAGGAGGTTATAGGAAAATCTTCGTGTATATTGAAAAGTGGATGAAATATTTCACGAAGATCATATCTTTATTTGCCTATAACGGGAGCCGTGTACGATGAGAGGATGAGAGAAAAGGGGGGGCCTTTTGGTTTTTAGGGTTTTCGAAATCAAAAAGGAAAAGAGGTTTTCTGGGCTCATGGGAGAAGAAAAGTCAACAAGGTTTTTTGGGAGTTTTTCTGCTGAAAAGCAGAAAATAGCAGAGTGAGGGAGACGTGACGTGAAGACGCAGGAGGAAAAGGCCGAGAGGAGAGAGAGAGAAGCGGGAGTCGTCTTCTTCGCCTTGGCTCGAGTTTCAGCCCACTGCCGCGCCTCCACCAGCCATCGTCGCGCAGACCTTCGAGCAGCACCGGAGCTCCGCCACACCACAGCGACCAGCGAGCCCGCCGCCAGCTGCTCGCACCGATCCGCGACAATTCGACAACTTTTTGACCGCCCGATCTGCCGCACCGTGCGCCACTCCGCCTGCTGCGACCCGGAGCTCTGCCCCTCGTTGAGCCCCCTTTGCTGTCGAGTTTTCCCCTGCCGGCCCGCGCCTCTGCTCGACCACGAGCACCGCCACCATCGCTGCAGCCCCCTGCGACGCCAGTTTTCTCTGCAGTTTGCACCGCACCCCTGCTCCGCTTCTGCTTCGACGACCCGGCTCTGTTCTGCCCGTGAAGCCGCAGCTGTTGCCGATCCGCTCCACCAGTCCGACGAAGCCGCTACTGTGCATCTGCCGTGTCTCCGCCAGCGACCCGCGAGTCCGAACGCCTGCAGCACCCGAGTCCAGCTCCGCACGCCGACCGTCCCCCTGATGCCACAGCACCTCGACGCCTGCTGAAGCCGGATCCGAACGCCGGCTGCTTTGCCCATAACGCCGCAGCTCCGCCCCTGTGCTGTTGCCGCCGCCGCCGGTCCGCCCGCCGCCCTTGCCGGAGTTCCCCTTGCCGGACCGATTGACCCGCTGTCCTTGGCAATCCGCCACGAGCGAGCCGTGTCTGGAAAAGAAGAAAAAACATTAGGTAGTCTTTTTATTTATTTATTTTTTGTTTGTTTTTATTTTCTTTTATAGCTTGTTTCTTAGTGAAATTGTTCCATATGATTGATATTCCAACATGAATTAGCCCCTCAAATAAGGGATTGACAGTCCGATTTTCATGCTCGAAATCTGACTCGCAATCCCTTGCAAAAATCGACAATCCGATTTCACGTCCGAGATTCGATTCGCGATTTAATTTTAAAATTGGTCAACCCGATCTCATGTGCGAGATATAGTTCGTCAATTTTTAGATATTAATCTTATCTTGTTTGATTTGCTGTCATAATGTTTGAGTCAATTTTATTTTCGTAAAAGAAAAAATCCAAAAAAAAAATTGAATTAGGATTAGGTTCGTTTTAGAATATTCCCAATCGTTATCTTGCATGTTTAGAATTGCAATCTTATTTCGAATTTTTAAATAAAAAAATCCAAAAAAATTTGTTCATTTAGGATGTTAGTTTTCTTTAATTTAAATGGCACGTTTAATTATTTGGCAATTTTAAATTTCGAATTTTACAAAGAAAAAAAAAATCAATCATGTAGAATTAGGGCATCCTTGGCACGTCATTGCATATTAGGTTGATTGCATATTTAATTTTATTTAGATAGATCATTTTAGATAGATTGCATTTTAGGTTAGAGATTACTTGGTTAAGATAAGATTCTAGTTTAAATTAGGATTGGGCTTAACCTAATTCCTAATACAAATTGAATAGAATCTTAATCTTTGCATTTTTCTAATTTCGAATTTCATGGAAAATACAAAAAAAAATTGCCTTAGAATTAATCAATTTCATTATTTATGATAGACTGCATTTTATTTATGTCATATAGTTTAGGTCATATTGCCATGCCATATCATTTCCTATTAGATTAAAAGCATTGCATTACATATGGATTATATTCTCGTTAAAAAGTGAAAACAAAAAAATTGAGTGATGGCATGTTAATTAGAAATTATATCTAGGATTGCTGATGTGAATTTTGATATAATAATGCAGATGCTTTCGTTGCTTTAAGGTAAGTCCTGCAGTTTATTTATTATTTACTTGGGTGTTAAATTGGTGGTTTGCGCACCCGCATGATCGCCTCACGTGTTAGGGAAATATATTTAAAATCAATTTAAGCTGCCTATAAAAGCATTTTTGAAAATAAAAGAATGGTACCGAAAGGGCATTAGAGAAATCTAGTGTAACCAAGTCCCCACACTCAAAATTTTTGGTTCGTAGGAGTAAAGTAAAACTCCCGTTACTTTACTTGAGTTTCTAATCGACCCATCAAAAAATAGATTAGTGGCAACTTCTAAATAAAATCCATCTGCATGTTAAGAATCTGAATATAAGTCGCGAATTGGTATGGGCTTGGGAGAGCTCGAGTTAGGTCTAGGTTTAATAATCCATTAGTCAAACCCTAGGTGGTTCACATCAGAAAATTTGGTCGCGACAATAAGCTATTTGTTTTGATTAAAGAATGAAAATTATAGGGCGGAACGAATTGATGATACTTGTTAACCAGGAACTTATTTTCTCCAAAAGTTTTGGTGTGGTCCTCTAAGGGTTTTTCGATACTAGAACATGTGAAAAATTAACCTCTACTTTAGAAGTCCTAACCTCCACAAGAGTCAAAATATTAATTGCTTGATTCATCTTTTTTTCAACATCGACCTAATTTAATCATGGAGATGCCTAAGGGGAAACACAATTATGCTCTTTAAACTAATCATTGGCTCTTAATTTCGTATCTTGATGAAAAGCATCGCAACATTTATGGACATCTTCAATCAGTCTCCTCCATTCTCTTCATTTGTTTTTTTTTTTTTTTTTTTTTTTTTTTTTTTTTTTAATTTTGACTGAGAAAGTAAGTAAATAAATTATTGGAATGAACAAAAAGTAGGAAGGTTAATTCTTATGCACCCGAGAGACAAAATTTATCAATAATGTCCAATATTACAAATACACACACACACACACATAGGTTGAAAAACTATAAAATAATTAAATGATTGAATTGGAATTTCTTTTTTTAATATATATATTTATATATACACACACTGGTTCAATGGGCAGTTCCACGCCTAGAACGGTTATTTACCGATTTTAGTAAATTGGAACCGGGAGCCAGATTGATCCCCATGAGAATTGCTAGTTTCAAGCGGTTCTCGGTTCCTTTGCATACCCTAATAATAATTGAAGCTCATTTTTACCTTGACCGTATCGTTCTATCTTCAAACTTTAGGAAAAACATCAGAAAATTCCTAAATCTCACTAATTTAGTTCTAAACCTTGTATTGGTGTCAACCTTTTAATCTAGTGCCAATTTTGTCATTCTAACTTATTTTGGCTAAATTTTATTGATGTGGACCTTGATTGACCTACATGGTCGTCAGTGCTGAGATGAATCACTTTTAATAATATTTTAATATTTTTTGAGTTTTTATTCCTTTTTTTTTTCTCCTTCCCTTTCTTCTTCCCTAATTGGTTGCCAATCTATAACCAACTAGAGGTGAGGGCCAGCAAGCATTGCCCTTGCCAGTGATGGGGAGGTGAGCCTCGCCATGGCTGGGCAAGGCCTAACCTTGCAAGATCCCATGAGTTTGTACCTTCTCGGAGGCCAATGAGCCCTCACTTTGGCTAGTTGCCGACCAATGATTGATTGGAGGAAGAAGGATGGGAAGGGGAAAACAAAAAAAATAGATAGAAAAAAAAAGAAATAAAAAATCGAAAAAATATTAAAATATTATTATAAGTTGTCCACGTTAGTATTGATTATGCCACATAGGCCGATTGACGCCTATGTTAGTAATATTTGATTAAAATGAGCCGGAAGTACTAAATTGACAATAAGTTAAAAGATTTAAGACTAAACTAGTATTAAGTGAAAAAGGTTTAGGATTATTGTTAAAATGTTTATAACTAAATTGACATATATGCAATAAGTTTATGATTTTTCTAACACTTTTCCCTTCCGACTTCAAAAGAAAATTTCCACTACTTCAAATCTTTAGTTTGAAAAGCAAAGATTTAATATTTCAAGAGTTACAAGATGAGATAAGTGAAAACTCTAGGTGCTAAGTTAGCTTGATCTACTTAGTGCTCTCAAGTTAGATGGGTGATATTTGTTTATTCTAGTTGTTAATTTAATTTTATGGTAAGTGTGAACAAGTCTCATTAGTGGTGTGTTGAGACATTGAGATGATTTAACTTGTAGTGATGAGTTTTTACAAGTTTAGGATGTGTTTAATTGATTTCCCTGATGAGTGATAACGTGTACTGTGTGAAAATGATGAAAATGGGTGTGGAAGTATAGATCCATAGTTGTGGCACTTATCAAGAATACACACATTATATGCATCGTTTAATTACTAATTGTTGTTCAAATTTATCTTATACTCACTGGCCACTGCTAATATTCACCTTATAATTCCTAGCCGCTACTCATATTCAGTTTATACTTACCTTATATTCACCTACCACTTATTACTACTTGAACATGAGGCTAATTCCATTAAAAAAAAAACTCAAAAATTTAACTTTAGGGTGCATTTGGCTCAAGATTTTAAAAGTCCATTAGGAAAATGTAAAGCAATTTAGTTCTAAATGCAAAGACTATTTGGTAAACTATACTTTGAAAGTCAACTTTGAGAGAAATATTGTTTAATAGAAAACATATTTGAAAAGCTCTTGGTGAGTAATATTAGTTTTTAATTTTTATTTGTTTAAAATTGAAAAAAATAATGTGTAACTTTTTTAAATATAAATATTGATAATAATACTAACAAAATCACACACACACACACATACACATATGTATCTTTTAAAAAGAGCAAATCCTTTGCTGGTTCGGCAAAGAGGTACGATTGCTGGTAAGCCAAATCTGGTGTCGACGGCTGTTGATTAAAGTTGCGTGACCCTAGGGAGGGCCGCTAAAGATCGCCTAACCTTAGGTGACCCTTGGCAAGGGTTGCACAACGATTACTGCTTAGGTCTTGTGGCCTCAGGCGGCCCTCGCCTAGGTCCCACAAGGGCCACTTGAGGTCGCGAGACCCAGGTGGCGATTGCCTAGGTCACGTGCTACCTAACGAGAAGGCTTATGAGGCTGTGAGACCCGGTTGTGGTCGCTTGGGTCACGTGCCGCCTAGGTCGCCTAAGGTTGTACAAACTTCGATGAGGGTCGCGTGAGGGCCGCTGGAGGTTGCACGACCTCATGCAACCTTCACCGATGGTCGTTGACGCCACATCTAAATAGCCAGTGGCCGTGGCCTTTTGTCAAATTGGGGAAGGGTTGCTCTTTTTATTATTATTTTATTTAATTATATAGATTTATTTTTTTAGCATTTACATATATTTGATTTTTTTAGCAATTAAAAAAATAATAACAAGGGCAAAATTAGAAATTTGAGGAATGGGTTATGGTAATTTTGGAAGAAAATTGAGTTTCAACATTTGATCAAATCCTAAAAACTCAATGCTAGTCCCTACTAGCGTTGGGCTTTCAGCTTTCTAATGTTGGCTTTCATTTGAAAGCCATCTCAAAATGGTCATCAAATAATCCAGCATTTTCCCAAGAGGCTTTAGAGACCGAAAGCCCTTTAAAAATGCCGAAACAAATGCACCCATCCTAAATCTGCCACAAACTTTTTTGTCTTGAAAAAAACTCTCAACTTTTGCGTTAGTCCCAAATCTACCCTCCATAAAAAATCATTGTTAAGTCCTTTGACATGGCAATTTCATGTTAACAAAAAATTGAGTGCTCGACACCCCAAGTGTCAAAACTTGGTATGAGGGGACATTTAAGTGCCAAAATTTTAGAAATATATATTTAAGTGCCAAAATTGAAGAAAAATTAATTATTTAAGTGCCAATGGTGAGAAATTCCTACCAAAATGCCAACGTAGTATTTTTTTTTCCTGCGAGACAAGTGCCGAACAATGTTGTTTTGCATGTTGCTATGGTTAGATAAGTTGAAACGACATTGTTTTATACACTGACGTGGCCAGATAAGCTGATGTCGTTTTGCCTATGATTTGAATTTTAATATAAATATTAATTAAAGGGATAAGTGCATTGGAAATCTTAAAATTTATCATGAAAATGCAATTAAGTTCTAAAACTTTCAAAAAATGCAATTAAGTCCTAAAACTTGTCACAAAGTGCAATTATATCCTAAAACTTTCAAAAAGTGTAATCAAGTCCTAAAACTTGTCAAAGTGGTTCAATTTAAGTCGTTCCATTCATTGCACTTTTTGAAAATTTTAGAACTCGGTTGCACTTTCGAGATAAGTTTTAGAGCTTTAGTGAACATTTTGAAAGTTTTAGGACTTGATTGAACTTTCGTGATAAGTTTTAGGATTTAATTGCACTTTTTGAAAGTTTTAGAATTCAATTGCATTTTCATGATAAGTTTTAGGATTTCTAATCACTTATCTTAATTAAATTAAATTAAAAACTAAATTTAAAAAAGAAGAAAGGATTGTAGCACTTGTTCGGTGATGGCTGCAAAACGATATCATTTTGGCTCTTTTTTGTTGACTAAGTTTTTTGGCAAGCTATATAAGCTACTTATATTATTAAAAATAAGTCACGTTTGATTTCCGGCACCTTTCGCTGAAGTTGACACTTAAATGTCTCATTTTTCAAAAAAGTGATACTTAAGTATACCTTTTGAAATTTTTGGCACTTAATTGTCCCATCATGTTAAGTTTTGGTATTTACGTTATACCTTTGCTGCACAAAATCTGATGTGGAAAAAACTCCATAAAACGTTGCCGTTCCTTTTTTTGAGGCTTGGGCTTTTCTTCTTCTTCTTCGATTCGCGTGTGCTAGCCCCTCTCTATGCGTAAGCCTCTCGAGTCATTTCACTCAAAGGAATTAATCGCGGATAGGAGGAATTCCTCCATGAAGCAACTGAGTGGTGGACTCCATAGTGCTTGGTCTCTTCCTATACAGGCTCATGCTTGGTTGCTCGCTCGAAGGAGAGGGTGGCAGAAACTATGAACAACCCTATGACAGCCAGGTATTTGTTGTTCTATATAGGTATGTGTTTCCAACTTTGGACTACATATAGCTCGCATGTACACTTATGTGTTGAGACCATTTGTGATCCACGACATACAGATCACTACACTTATATCTACCAACGGGTGTGACAACTATCCATCGCTCTCGATTTATGACCAAAAAGATAAAGTTGAAATCAATTTCAGAATAGTGATATGTATTGAATTGCCAGCCAAAATCCTTACGGAAAACAAATGATTTGAAAAATATTTTTCAAGATATAATCGCTCATACGTCTACAAAAATAAACAAATGCGAGAAATCTTGTCATGCACGAAAATGTTTGAATAATTGAGATGTATTTCATTAATCGATTATTTCAAACAATACAAGTGATAAACTTTTAAAAGATATTTTCCAAATAATTTATTTTTTCTCAGATCAAAATGAGGCCTTAATTCACGTCAATCTACAAATAATGTCATATATGGCATGATGTTTAGGTTTGTCAATATCATTTAATTCAGGTCCCTTTTTCGCGGAATATAAGGAACCTTAATTCATGTAATGGGACGCCATGGGATCAAATGGGCCGGGCTGGACTTTATAATTACATAGCCTTGTCAATGAATGCCCAAAAATGCCCCTTTGAGGCCCATGGAGACTGAAGGATCCCGGCCCATCAGACTCATGGGACATAACATTGATGCGGCTGTGGCGGTGAATTAGTTGTTGAAATTTTAATTTGGAAAAAGCAATGTGATTACTTTTGAATTTTTTTAATAAAAAATTATGCTAATGAATTATTTAAATCGGCATCTCACAAGAACGGACATTCATGCATGGTTAACATGTTGAGACGACAGGCCAAGCTCAAACTCAACCTAGTCATTTGCCATCATCACCCAAGCTCCAAATACTCAAGCTGGGTAGAAATACTCTAATCGCCTCGTTTGCCATCACCGCCTGAAATCCAACCCCTTTCGGCGAGAAAATATTCAGTGGTTCCTGCGCGCCACGTCATCCGCTGACCTGGCGCGCACGAACCACTCAAATACAGACACCTGGTTCCGAGCGGGACCCCCTCGAAAATGAGACAAGTTCGGCTGGCTCGGCTCGACTCGGCTCCACTGTAGAAGAAACGACGGTCAGCTCCCGCTCAAAATTTCTCTCTCTCAAAATTTCTCTCTCCTCACTTGAACGGGCGGGTTCTCTCTCCTCTGAAAGAACCAAGAACGCTCAGACCCTTCCTTTCCTTCTCCGCGCATCCCACCTCTCTCCGCCTCCGGACCTCCACCTCCCACCTCTCCTCCGCCTCCGCCTCCGCCTCCTCCTCCGAACCTCCGCCGCCTCCGCCTCCGAACCTCCGCCTCCGCCTCCGGACCTCCGCCTCCGCCTCGGTTCCTTTCCCTTCTCCGCGCATCCCACCTCTCTCCGCCTCCGCCTCCGCCTCTGGACCTCCTCCTCCGCCTCCGGACCTCCGCCTCCGCCTCGGTCGCTGGTCATCTGACCCTGGCTCCGCCTCTGGACCTCCTCCTCCGCCTCCTCTCTCCCCCTCCCTCCGCCTCCTCTGGACCTCCTCCTCCGCCTCCGCCTCCGCCTCCGCCTCTGGACCTCCTCCTCCGCCTCCTCTCTCCCCCTCCGCCTCCGCCTCTGGACCTCCTCCTCCGCCTCGACGTCGAAGCAGAGAAGGAGGAAGAACAAGAACGAGATGAAGGAGAAGAAGGAGAAGATGGGTCCTTGCTTTTCTGCTTCTGGGTTTATCTCTTGAAGTCCGCCACTTTCCCTTTTACCATTTTCCGTCAGGTAGAGGAAAGCCGCCGTTTTTCCATATTTTTTTCGTCCCTTTTTGGTTCGTTGGTTTTTTATGGGAGGGACGGTGTTCGTTTCTCAATTCTGTGAATTTTTTTTATGTTTGGAGAGGTTGGGTGTTATGAGTTGCTTGTTTGGCGGTTGTTTTAGCGATTGATCACTCACCGGTTGTTGGGTTTTGTGATTTGGAGGGATGCTTTGCGTTGGTTTGGATCGATCACCGTTGCTTGGCTCTCGGGTTGTGTCTGTCCGTCTGATTACGATGAGTTTGAATCATTGGCCACAGAGGTTTTCTAAAGAAGTACGTGAAGCATTTAAAGGATATGGGGTTTCTAAGAGAGGATTTGATTTTTAGTACTCACAGTGAGGAGGTATGTTTTTCTAAGTGTCTGGACATGCTAGTAAGGTACTAGACCTTGGAGAAATTAAGCTAATTCTCGATGCTAGTTATAGAATGCTGAAGTCTGAGGCATGTAATAACCGCCAACCATATGAAGTTAACTTAATTGGTATCTTGTTTCAGTGAGTCAAGTTGTAGTCTAATGAAAAACAGTCCGAAGCATATAAAATGGTAGAATTTTATACCTTCTGCAACTGCATTTTGCATATAATTAGTACCCTAACTAAAACCAGTTTGAAGCATGTAAACTGATAGAATTTTTTTAACTTCTGCAACTGCATTTTGCATATAAATTAGTACCCTAACTAAAAGCAGTCTGAAGCATTTTTCATCTTTGGTCGAATTGTTGTTTTGTGATTATGAAGAAAAGGGACTCAAAACTATTAAGTGGAGAGAATTGTGATTGATAGGGAGAGAATTTTGATATGAAGGAAAATTTAAGTGGAGAGAATGGACTTTCTTGGCTGAACTTTCAGATGTAAGTGATGCTTCCAGATGTATGATTTATTTCTTTGACCTAGCTTACCTTCTATGTTTCATACTTGATGACATGTCTTCTGCACCACCTTCTTTCATACTTTCTTCTGGTACTATTTCTTTTCTTTTCACAACATCACGCTCGTCAAATATTCTTATTCGGTAATCTCAACAGGGTACTGACTCGGGTGTTGATACATATTTTGGTCTCTGCACCTATCCAGGAAGAGAGCTGCGTCATCGAATAGATTTGAAGGTACTTGACAAATGATGATCCTGATGTCCATGTATTCGAGGAAGTCTGAGATAATTATCTAGAATAGGAGATCAAGAACACATGAGGCACCCAAGTTACTGCTCGGCCATGTTTAATGTACTGCCACATAGGCGATTCAGTTTTCCAAAGTGCCACTTTGTGAGGGATGAAAGGATTGTCTGACATTTTATCTGGGTTGAACCCTCCCTTGCTTTTCATTTATGATCTTCCATTGTCTGAAATTCTTAACTTCGCCATGGCTTTAGGTACAATCTGAGCTTGGATATCCTTTTGTTCATTTATTTAGGTATATCCCCAGGACATATATGCATTTGGATTGGTAGCTTGGACGGGAATGACGTCTTAAACAGGAGGTATGTTCAGCAATTTGGGAAGATGCAACACTTTATCTCTGAGATTTTAAAATCTACTACATGTGAAAACTTAACTGAGAAAGGAACATCAATTGAGCCGAGCTTTTGAGTCTTGTAAGGATGTCCCTGTAGCTTATTGAAGAGCTGTTGCCTGCATGACAGCAAGCACAAACTAGTTGGACTGACATCTGAAGACGAACATCTACTGTACTCTTGGATTAATGTCAAACTCTTATAATTCTGTGAAGTGATTCCAACAGTGTTCAAGCAGTCAAGTAATTCAAGATTAGTGATCCATGGTTGACCAATGTTTCTATAACCGGATCATCGATCAACTGGATTGGTGTCTGCTACCTAGTTAAACAGATAAAAACAGTACGCAAAGCTGGACTTGTGCCTGGTTGAACCAGGACAGCTTAAACCTCTGTCCATGATTACCGCGCAAACAAAGATGTCATCTAGAGCAAGTACTAGAAGTTATCTAAACTTGTCATCTAGAGCAAGTACTAGAAGTTATCTATTTGATCAGTTCATGTACAGCCAAAGAATCCCAAAGCATTTGACGCTGATATGATGATGTGATCATAGAGAAATATGCTATTTGCTTTATAAAAACAGCACACTCTTGATTCCAACCAGTATAATGATGCCTGCTGTTTGATTTGTATTTCTGGTGCAGGTTGAGATTGCTAGCAGAATCTAAGGGATTTAGACTTGATGACACTGGACTCTTTCCTGCAACTCATGGTTCGGGCGGAAAACGGGTAATGTCTTAAGTCTTTGCGCCCTCATATGGGGGTTTGCGATTCCTTCGATGGTTCCTCATGCATGGCATGCCTTTCTCTGTTGTAGGGTTCAAGGGGAAGCACCAGCATAAAACTGTACACAGAGAGGGAGGTTTTTGATTTCCTGGGTTTCCCCTGGCTGGAACGTCACGAAAGAAACTTATAGTAAGGCAGATGGCCGTTCTTCGGCTGTACATATGTAGGATGCCGAGGCTTAAAAGGATAGGGAGGGAGAGATGTAAATACAAGGACTGACATGAAAACTTTACTCAGCTGCATAGCCAAGGCTTTACTGGATTTCATGTCAATCCCGATTTTCCCTGATTTTCCCAAGAGTGTCTTTTCACGTTCACTGAAGTCTATTGCTGTGTGTTGTTCCCGTTAGATGGTATACTGAGTGTCAATGCCTGTTGGTGGAACCAAAGCTTATTGATTTTTGTGGATTTGTCTGGGATCACTCCTTTGTAATGCGTCAAGTCTTGTTTTTTTTTCCGTCCCCTATCGCGATCTATCTTGGTTTGTGACACAACGGACTAGTCGAAAATGGTGATTAAGGGATGATGTATACCATAATCACAAATAGTGTTGCCTGTCACTTCTCTTTTCAGCTCAAAGTTCTATGGTTAATGGGGTTAAAAATATTCTTTCACACGGGTGAACTCGGATGTCAAGGATGGTTTTCCAATTCTCGTTTTGAATGGAGATAAGAGACTAACGCTTCTGCCACCGCTTCCTCCACAAAAAGAATCTCCTGTCCCGAGCCCTCTCACTCACCCCAAGCGCCCCCTTCTCTCTGTCTCAAGCCCTCTCACTCACCCTAAGCGCTTCCCTCCTCGCCTCTGTCCTCGTCGCCGTCATCGACTTTCCAGCCGCGGCTCCAGAAATCGCCGGCTGCCGACTGGCCTCTCGACCTTCTTTGTCTTCTACTCCTTATTCGGTCCGGATTTCTGGCTCGAGTACGTAGCCAAGGATTTTGAAGCAAAAGAGGTTTGCGAGGCTATATTGGTGGCGGTGCTAAGTTTTGGGGTTTCGGCGACGCCGTGACGGCCGCGAGGGATATTGTGGTGGAGGAGAGAGAGGCGTATGGGTACTGTGAGACCTCTCTTTGTCCTCTGGCTTTTTTTTCTTTTCTATTGCCTCTGTTTCAGGAAGCATGGAGGCTTGGTGATAGTGGCTGCTTTGGCTTCTAGGTCGAGGCAGAGTTGGATAGCTTATCAGGAGGCTGAGGGGGAGAGTTCTTCATCGGCCCTTTTGAGTCCTGAAGCAAGTCGCGTCCCGCCATTCCCACCGGAGTATGTTCTACCGTCATCTTTCTTATCATTAATCTAAGTGGAAAGTTCTAGTGTGGAGGGTTAAGCTTCTTATACTGCTATCTCTTCTATAGTTTGTGAGTTTATTAATTCCGTCCAATAATTTTCATCTGGATGATCGTCGCCGGATGGAAGACGGTAAATACAGGTTATGTTTGATCAAAACTTGATGGCTAAGGGTTGAAATTCTCCTTTTCGTTTTGTTTTACATGGGTAGACACTCAACTCGGTTAGATTGAAAGGCACACTAGCTGTGTAATTCCTTTTGTTTTTTATAAGCTTTTGCTTGGAAACTTGAATAAGGTCATTATTTCAGTGGTGGTACTGAAGCTATGAATATGAGAAGTCCAAGATATTTGAGTGTTGTGACAGACCATTATTATTATTATAGCTTCTTATTGCATATTCCTTCCATGTGCATAAGTTATTAACACTTATGTAGTTTTTCAATCCTGTGACATCCTGTTTGGAAGTAAGTTGAAGATATAAATTTGAATCAAACTTGGTCGCTTCACCCATAAGTTGGGAATTATGGTTGAATCTTCAAATTGTGTTATATCATTAGTTGTCTAGGAAACCTGTACTAAACTGGCCATTCTTTTGATATCTTGCCCAGGTATCTCCCTCTGCATATCTTAAGTTAATTTTAGACTTGGTTCTTGCTAGAAGTGAAAACGGAAATTCTGCATCATGGTTGCTTGACATGCTGTGTTTTGACACTGGTAAAAACCAAATTTATGTATGTAAAATCAAGTAGCCGGAAGGTGTTGACCATGTTCTGATGGCATCCAAATTCTTCCTCTTCATAATCCTGCAATGTCACATAGGATATAGCTACTCAAGATCATTTGTTTATAGCACGGGTTATCCAAAACTTTTGGCTGGAGTAGTCCACATGGATGCATGCAAACAGCCATGTCCATGTGCATGAGGGTACATAGACTTTTATTACATTTACATCGGCATGGATGAGAACTACTTTTGCTAGAGCAATTTAGAGAGTTGTGATTATATAACCATGGGCAATATGGTGTTCCTTTGCACGATTTTAAGGCAACGGAATAATTGAAGTTAACTATTAGTTTGGTCACAGGACCATCCAGAATCGTAGACATAAAATGCACTTAATAAAAGCAGATGGACACATATAGCAGAAACGTTTCTTATTTCTTCTCTCTCTCTCTCTCTCTCTCTCTCAATCTGAATGCCCCAAGCGCCAGTCACACATTTTTCTACTGGAGCGTCTGACCACCATGCCATAATTAGGATATTTTTCAGTGCTTTTGGAAATTGGTCTACGCAACAGAGAATTCTGTTTTTTTCCCCTCATAAGTAGGTCTTTCTGTGAGGACAAGCTAGGTTGATTTGTCATGGAATAAACTCTCTGCAAAAGTAAGGGGTAAGGATAAGTACATCTAACCATCCCTAGAACCTACAACTTCAGAGCCTTGTGCACGGGGACATCTTAATTTTCCTCTTAAAATAAGTAGGCCTTCTGTTGTGTCGGTCCAATTTTTTTAACAGGTTAACCCTTTAATTTTTCCCGCAGGACTACAATGAAGATGGGAAGCTCTCATTCTCCGAATTTTCTGACTTGATGAATGCTTTTGGAAATCAATTGGCTGCTGACAAGGTTAGAGTCAATTGTTGAACTGCATCAATATTGGCAACTTTTTTTCTCTGTGTTTCATTTGTAGGACTCATAAACTTAAATTGTTTTCTGTGTCAGAATTATGTTTGGGACGGGAATTGATGTAAGGGTACTTACTGTGCACTAGCATACATACATATGTACTTGCATGCATATTTGTCTGGTTGCATATATAAATGCATATACATGATGTGCACATAAGAGCAAAATGTGTGATGCAGCACACAAGCATGCATACATGAAAGAAATTGATGGACATATGCAGCGACAACAAAAAAGTTACTTGTTTTAGTCTATGCAACCATCCACGAGGATAACAAGGCTCGCTTCCATCAATAAAAAATAATTATCCTAAGTTTAAAACAAGTAACAGGGAATATTCTACATCAATATATGTATATAATTTTCATAGATATGAGGTGTTTAGTATTAACAGTCAAATCATGAGCTCCACAAGCAATAACCATTGTAGACACGCCCTATAGAATATCTCTCACATTCTTAATCTAAAACCCATTTAGAACTGATCAGAGGCTGCATATTAGTATCTGATAGCTTGGCCAAATGTAATCAGTGCTTGTGCAGAGATATCTATGTTGGAAATCTGCCTACTAGATGAATTCACACAGAATGATTGTTCTGTAACTATAAGTAAGGAGAAAATATGGGCCTCCATCTTTCAAGATTCTTGCTGTTAATGTTTTTTATGATCACTTCTGTTTTGTAGATGGGAGAAATATCTACGTGAGGACGAAGCAGCTCTTGGTTTAAGAAAGCGTGTCAGAAAAGTTGTTTCGTATAGAGAAGCATATGTAGCACATCCAAGTGAAATGGCCAACGAGGTATTTTATCTGAATTGCCTTCTCTTACGCTGTTAGGGGTGGAAACTTTAGAATAAGAGAAGCGTATGTCGATTGTTCATTTGGTTAAAAGTCACTTCTATTTATGTACTTCTTCCTAATAACTTCAGCTTTGAGCACTAACTGTTGTTTTGGACAGTGCTGTTCGATATGATGCAAATTTTGGGAGAAATTTTAAAAGGTAAACTCACTCTCCTGGATAATAATTTTCATAAGAACAATTACATGACCAACTCATTTTTGTTGCAGCAACACATTGTATCTTTGGAAACTCTTCTGCTGAATTCATTATGTAATGGCAAGGTTGTTCATGGTGGTATGTTGAGCTTGTAGCTAGAGGAAGTAAAGTTCATGCTGGCTGCAAAACCAAGAGTCAGAACAAAACTAGGAGTGACCCATATATAAGTAGGTATGGCATTTTCTACTATGACTGAAATATGCACATTTTACAATCTTTTGAAGTCATTAACTTACGTTTGTACAAATTTTTCGACAGATTATTGTGAGTACTCTGCTGCTAGCTCAACTTGTTCTAAGGATAAATGGGTATGACTCATTCTTTTAGAATTAAAGTTAGTTTTCTCTTTATCTGGCTTCTTTAAATGATTGGATTTTTTCTTTGAAAAATTTGTAGAGGCCGCAGATGATAATATCATTGTGCATAATGTTGATAAAGAATTTCAATTTAGAATTGGCATGACATTTGCTAATGAGGAAGAAGCATATAAGACATACAATGCATATGCAATTTCCAAGGGATTTGGAGTGAGAAAAGGACAAAAGGCTAACAATAGTAAAGGAATATTACGAATATGCACATTTCTTTGCAATTGTGAAGGACACTCTCCACCGATCCCAGCTCATGAACAAAGAGATGTTTATAGGACTGTGAAGAGAACTGGATGTGAAGCTTGTATAAAATTCAAAATTGAAAATGGAGTATGGATAGTAGACATGTTTAAGGATGTTCATAATCACCCTTTCATCGATGATAAACAAAAACACCTCATACGATCATACCGGCACATGACGAATACTAATAAAAGTATTTTGACTTCTATGGCTGGAGCTGGTATAAGGGCTACAAAATCGTACTCCTACCTTAGTGGTGAAGCAGGGGACAGGAGAATATTGGCTTTACTTTACGTGATTGTCAAAATTTCTTACGATCGAAGAGAAGGAACTTGATTAGTGCGGGTGATTGTCAAACTCTCATTAACCATTTTAATTGCTTACAATCAAATGGAAGTAATTTTTCTTATACATTTCAACTGGATGAAGAACAGAGATTAACCAACTTTTTCTGGTCTGATGGTGTATCGAAGCTAGACTATGAAAGTTTTGGAGATGTTGTGGTATTTGATACAACTTATCGTACAAATAAGTACAATATGATATGTGCTCCTTTCGTTGGATTGAATCATCATTGGAAGAATGTCTTCTTTGGTTGTGCATTTTTATCGGATGAAACAATTGCTTCTTTCGTTTGGGCATTTCAATCATTTTTAGAGGCAATGGGTAACAAAGCACCCAAGACTATTTTCACCGATCAAGATCATGCCATGGCGAATGCCATTAAGACTGTTTTTCCAAATACTAATCACCGTTTATGTGTATGGCATATTGGGAAAAATGCTACGCATCATATTGGGCATCTTCTTGGAAAGTCGGGCTTTCGTGATAAATATTGGCATAAGCTTTTATATCATTGTGAATCTGAATTGGAAATGGAGAATGTTTGGAAAGATATGTGTCAAGAATGGAGCTTAGGGGACCACAAGTGGTTGAACAGCATGTACCAATTGCGTCATAAATGGTGTCCTGCGTTTTGCCGAGATACTTTTTCTGCAGGAATCATATCCACACAAAGAAGTGAGAGCACAAATAATATCTTTCAAGATATGGCATGTAAGACTATGACTTTGTCTGAATTTGTCGGTCATTATGAGAAACAAGCAGAGAAAATGCGCAACTCTGAAGTTGTTGATGATTTTGAGTGCGCTCGAGGGAAGCCACAGATTGCAGTCGGAAATAGTGGAATTTTGAAACATGCTGCAGATGTATACACACATGTCATTTATAGAAATTTTCAAGATGAGTTCTTACATGTTTTGTCCGTGTTTATTTGTAGATCGGACACTGATGGACCATTGCACACTTATGTCGTGGCAACTGAAAATAGTGAAAGGAGACATATTGTTCATTTTAGTCCGAGTGATTTAACCATTACATGTAGCTGCAAGTTATTTGAAATGCGAGGATGGTTGTGCAGCCATACTTTATGCATTTTGGCTAATGTTGTAAATCTTAGAAGTATTCCTGCACAATACATTTTGAAAAGGTGGACAAAAGCAGCAAAACAAGGGGTTTATTGTGATGTTGGACAAAGTTCTCATGCTGCGGTAAAGTCTAAAACATTGCGCTTGAAGAGGTTGATGCAATTATCTTTCAGTGTTATGAATATTAGTGCAAATCATGATGTTACGGAGGAGCTTGCGACTACAACCTTGCTGCGTCTTCACTCCCATATCACAAACAAAATGCCATCTTTGACGGGTAATGATCATATTAATTTCTTGGCAAGCAACAATGAATCTGAAGATGTAGAAAACAATGAAATTCGAATATTTGATCCTCTTCGAAGAAGACCAAAAGGTATACCAAATACTCGATTGAAGGGCAGTAGTGAAAAGCGAAAGAGAAAAGTGTCTTCATGCATTGGAGGCACCTCACATAAGGTATGATGCTTGTTTAGTTTTATAAAATGATTTCATTAATTAAAAGCATGAAGTTTATGATACTCTCACTTTTGTGCAGGATTAACCTTCTGTGACCTTCATCAAACAATTTTTTGGCTAACTTAGACTACACAATCTTTGTTAGTAGTTATCTATTATTTTTTGTTCCAATGTTGGGATGAACAGCGAAGCTGCTAAAGCTGCTCAAGGGCTTCTTTGTATCTTGTAGCGGCATTTTGATGCTTGTCTGTCAGCTGATGTTGTTGCTCTACTTAAAAAAAAACCAACAGTTTGCTTTCACATACATGTTCCACTGCATTTTAGGAGGTGGAGGATTTGTTGGCTAACATGGAGCAAGGAGCATCAGAACCTCTGCTAGATTCCTTTCTTCCAGTCATGAAGGCACTAATTTCTGATTCTCTTTTGAAACATTCTGTTGAGGGTATAAGAGTTTCTGTAACATGTTACCTCACTGAGCTTTTGAGGATAAGTGCACCTCAAGAAATGTTCAATGATGACCAGATGAAGGTGCAACATCTGTTATCCTAATTTATAATGGCTATGTTGATGTGGCCAACACTATTCAAAGCTCCTGGTAGTGGGGGGGAAAGATGAGCAATTACAACAATGCTGTATTAGAGGTATAATCGTAATTTTTGCAGTATAATCTAATTATGTTAATTCGTACAGTGCTATATTTTTATTATCTTTTCTTCATTAGAAAGCCTTATTTTTTCCCTTCAATTAAAATACTCAAGTATATCAGAAAGTTTCTATTGAACATTTCTGATACAAAGTCAAACAGTACTGGAACTGCTTCTGTTAGATTTAACTCAACATCAAACAATATATTCTGATTACACTTTTGACTTCTAATATAAATTGCAGCTTTTTTTCCAAAATTTTGCAAGAACAATCTGATTTCTCAGTGTAATTTCCATCAAGTAGATATCATAGGTTTGAGAATGAATATCTTTACTCGAGGTGTCTACATGACTGCATGTTACTTTTCTTCCTCTTGCCCAATGCAGAGCAATTTATTTTTATGGAGTTTCTGAAGTTCTTGTGGTTTTGAGTTTGAAATGATCTCAGATATCTCACTTTAGCTGGCTTTTCCAGAACTCGTGAATGATTGTTTTATTACTTGTAGGGAGATGACGCATCTCAGAATGCTGAGGAACTGTCAAAGGAAGAGTTGGGTGAACTTGTTGCTTCTCGTTAGACAGGGGAGAAGACAGAGAAGGAAAGTGGGGAAGACTGAGCAGTTGAGATAATAATAATGAGGAACAAAGTAGGGAGATCCCAAAAGACACGCGTGATGGTATTGATGATATATATGCGTTACAAACTGCTGACAGCGAAAAGAATGAGTATGATAACGTGGAAGATGCGTTTGATGAAGATTCTGCAGTGAACGATCATTATGATTTCAGTTCTCATTACAAAGATGGATCAGATAGTGACTCAGACGATGAATTAGACTTTGACGGTTCGCTTTTACGGCTTCCTGTGAATTTGAATACCCTATTTTAAATCGAGAAAATATTTAGTAGTATGAGCGCGCCACGTCATCTGCTGACGTGGTGCGCATCTACCACTCAGATATCGACACGTGTCTGTAGGTGGTCAAGACTTCTGTTTTCATATTTACTTTTTATGAATCTTTCATTTATTCTTGGGTTTGTTATGCTCATAATTCTTTGAAATTCCTGATGGACAGACTATAATTTGCTCGAGGAAGTGAAGAGGGTGACTGAAGCAGCTCACAGAACAAGAACTAAATTAAGTGTGCATCCTTTTTTTAAGTTGCCCTTTCCCCTCCAAAACCTCCGGCGTGCAGCTGCTACTAGGAGAACGAAACTCTTGTTCCTTCCTTGTGGACTGTCAAAAGGGGCCGAAATCAATCTCGATATGAGCAAAGGTGTGATGTCAGAATCTTGACCTTAGAGTGGACTATATATACTATGCTATCGATTTTGAAAGATGACTACAAGTTCTGCACAATAGGTGTAGATGATTTTTGTGGTAGGCTTTATGCATTCTTCTTCTTCTGTTTATCAGTTACTTCTTTTTTTTTTTTTTTTTGGGTGGGGTCATTCTCTTGGCTGGGGTATACAACATTAGATCAGCTGGGTCCTTCTGAAGGCATTAAATATTTATCTTTAAAACCTGATCTTGCTCTAGGGATTTAGTGATAACAATGTCAGTATTTACTCTACCTGTGATGATGTGATCTCCTTCTCATCTTTTTTTCTCTTTAAGTCAATAATCAAGCCATCTGATGATAAAAATGTATTATCGAAGGTTAAGATCAGCTCTTCTGTCTCTATGTCTCTGAATCTTCATTATATGGGGTGTTGACTCTTTGGTCATGCTTTGGATATACATATTAAAAGTGTCTGTAAATGTCAATTTTTTCTAGAAATGATTGTCATTGAATTTTGTAAGTGGTTTTTCGGTCTACTTGACCTTGGCATTCCCATGCTTTTGGCTAATACTTTCCGTCTTTATCAGCCCTCTTCTTTAAATATGTTTTTGCTTAAGAAGATTTATAGTCAAAATGTGAATTTGGAATAGTTTTGTAGTTTCTCATCTATAAACTATGCTTTTTAAATGTTTCAGGAAGAAATTTATTTCATGGACGATTGAATGGCGCTTTCACTCGACAGATATGGTATTTTGTGACCATGGGTGAGTCGTGTAATTAAGCTTGATGAAAGCTGATCTGCAGTACCTATGTTCACCACTAGAGATGAAAATTATTTTGTGCTACTGTCCATTCCAAAAAGCAATGATACCATGTTCAGTGGTTGAGGATGGTTTTTATTGCAGAATACATGAGGACATGACCCTTCATCTTGATGCAGAGGAAGTCTCGTCTGAGGAGACTGTTTCGGGTCATCCCGAGAGTGACACTGATCCATAAATTCAAGGCAGGGGAGTGACAATATATGGAAATCACAATTCTTTCATGGGACTGGAAGCGTTAGGGTGCTTTGCAGATGGTGGCATAAATTCTTTTGTTGTAGACTTTGAGCATTGACAGTGAGCAATGTAACCGCAAAGATAGGGACGATTAGACAAATTAAGACACCTCTGTGTAAAGCTTTTGTTATAGAAAATGAGATTATGTTGTTAGTTGATGTACATTCATCTTACTCAAATGTTGCAGGTGCTATTAGCATAAATATGAGTTAATGTTGGCATTTAACCAGAGTGAGGTTGCTGAGTGGCTCTGTCCAATACATTACCCTTAGATCGAGGGGAAAAGTGCTAAAAAAGTCCTAAACCTTTTGTCTTTGTGCCGATTTAGTCTTAAACCTTTTTTTGGTGCCGATTTAGTCCTAAACCTTTTTATTTGGTGCCGATTTAGTCCTTCCGGCAAATTTAGACCGGAAAATGCCTACGTGGATACAAAGTCAGCGCCGGCCGTCCCATGTGGCCGGACCGGCGCTGACATGGATGCCTGAAAATAAAACGACGCCGTTTTATTAAAAAAAAAAAAAAAAAAAAGAAAACCCTAGAACCCTCAAAACAAAACGGCGCCGTCAAGAGCTCTTACGTTTTCCCTTTTCTCACTTGCCTCGAATCGTCTTCAGCGATGGATGAAGAACCCCAAATCCCATCTGCCCAAATCAATTCAGTCTGAACTCAAATCCAAGGAGTTTGCTCAAGCCGAGTTGCTCTTTGATCGAATCGACTCCCCAATCTAGCCCAACCCCCTTCGTCTGCCCAAACCCTACAATTCCGCCTTCGGAAATAATCTCGGGCAATTTTTTTTTTTTTTTTCTTCAAAGCTTTCGAAAATAAATTGGTACGTGCTCCCGTACTCAAAATTAATCCATCAAACTTTGCACGCATCTAGTTTAAAACCTCCTTGTTTTATTGAGCATATAAAATTTGGCGTCCAAACCCGACGCTCGATTTATTTTTTATTTTCTTGCCAACCACCCTTTTCGGAAATAATTTTGGGCAACTTTTTTTTTTTCTTCAAAGCTTTCGAAAATAAATTCGTACGTGCTCCCATACTCAAAATTAATCCATCAAACTTTGCACGCATCTAGTTTAAAACCTCCTTGTTTTATTGAGCATATAAAATTTGGCGTCCAAACCCGACGCCCCATTTATTTTTTATTTTCTTGCCCAACCACCCTTTTGGGAACCTTTTTTTTTCTTAAATTCAAAGCGTGCTCCCGTTTAATCCATCAAACTTTGCACGCATCTAGTTTTAAACCTCCTTGTTTTATTGAGCATTTTCCATCAAACTTTGCAACCTTTTTTTTTTTCTTCAAAGCTTTCGAAAATAAATTCGTACGGGCTCTAGTTTTAAACCTCCTTGTTTTTTTATTGAGCATATAAAATTTGGCGTCCAAACCCGACGCCCATTTATTTTTTATTTTCTTGCCCAACCACCCTTTTCGGAACCTTTTTTTTTTTCTTCAAAGCTTTCGAAAATAAATTCGTACGGGCTCCCGTACTCAAAATTAATTCATCAAACTTTGCACGCATCTAGTTTAAAACCTCCTTGTTTTATTGAGCATATAAAATTTGGCGTCCAAACCCGACGCCCCATTTATTTTTTATTTTCTTGCCCAACCACCCTTTTCGAACCTTTTTTTTTTTCTTCAAAGCTTTCGAAAATAAATTCGTACGTGCTCCCGTACTCAAAATTAATCCATCAAACTTTGCACGCATCTAGTTTAAAACCTCCTTGTTTTATTGAGCATATAAAATTTGGCGTCCAAACCCGACGCCCCATTTATTTTTTATTTTCTTGCCCAACCACCCTTTTCGAACCTTTTTTTTCTTCAAAGCTTTCGAAAATAAATTCGTACGTGCTCCCGTACTCAAAATTAATCCATCAAACTTTGCACGCATCTAGTTTAAACCTCCTTGTTTTATTGAGCATATAAAATTTGGCGTCCAAACCCGACGCCCCATTTATTTTTTATTTTCTTGCCCAACCACCCTTTTCGAACCTTTTTTTTTTTCTTCAAACCTTTCGAAAATAAATTCGTACGTGCTCCCGTACTCAAAATTAATCCATCAAACTTTGCACGCATCTAGTTTTAAACCTCCTTGTTTTATTGAGCATATAAAATTTGACGTCCAAACCCGACGCCCCATTTATTTTTTATTTTCTTGCCCAACCACCCTTTTCGGAACCTTTTTTTTTCTTCAAAGCTTTCGAAAATAAATTCATACGTGCTCCCGTACTCAAAATTAATCCATCAAACTTTGCACGCATCTAGTTTAAAACCTCCTTGTTTTATTGAGCATATAAAATTTGGCGTCCAAACCCGACGCCCCATTTATTTTTTATTTTCTTGCCCAACCACCCTTTTCGGAACCTTTTTTTTTTTCAAAGCTTTCGAAAATAAATTCGTACGTGCTCCCGTCCTCAAAATTAATCCATCAAACTTTGCACGCATCTAGTTTAAAACCTCCTTGTTTTATTGAGCATATAAAATTTGGCGTCCAAACCCGACGCCCCATTTATTTTTTATTTTCTTGCCCAACCACCCTTTTCGAACCTTTTTTTTCTTCAAACCTTTCGAAAATAAATTCGTACGTGCTCCCGTACTCAAAATTAATCCATCAAACTTTGCACGCATCTAGTTTTAAAACCTCCTTGTTTTATTGAGCATATAAAATTTGGCGTCCAAACCCGACGCCCCATTTATTTTTTATTTTCTTGCCCAACCACCCTTTTCGGAACCTTTTTTTTTTTCTTCAAAGCTTTTAAATTCGTACTTTTTAATTCATCAAACTTTGCACGCATCTAGTTTAAAACCTCCTTGTTTTATTGAGCATAAAAATTTGGCGTCCAAACCCGACGCCCCATTTATTTTTTATTTTCTTGCCCAACCACCCTTTTCGAACCTTTTTTTTTCTTCAAAGCTTTCGAAAATAAATTCGTACGGGCTCCCGTACTCAAAATTAATTCATCAAACTTTGCACGCATCTAGTTTAAAACCTCCTTGTTTTATTGAGCATATAAAATTTGGCGTCCAAACCCGACGCCCCATTTATTTTTTATTTTCTTGCCCAACCACCCTTTTCGGAACCTTTTTTTTTTTTCTTCAAAGCTTTCGAAAATAAATTCGTACGTGCTCCCGTACTCAAAATTAATCCATCAAACTTTGCACGCATCTAGTTTAAAACCTCCTTGTTTTATTGAGCATATAAAATTTGGCGTCCAAACCCGACGCCCCATTTATTTTTTATTTTCTTGCCCAACCACCCTTTTCGGAACCTTTTTTTTTTCTTCAAAGCTTTCGAAAATAAATTCGTACGTGCTCCCGTACTCAAAATTAATCCATCAAACTTTGCACGCATCTAGTTTAAAACCTCCTTGTTTTATTGAGCATATAAAATTTGGCGTCCAAATTTTTTTTTCTTCAAAGCTTTCGAAAATAAAATTAATCCATCAAACTTTGCACGCGTTTAAACCTCCTTGTTTTATTGCTCCCGTACTCAAAATTAATTCATCAAACTTTGCACGCATCTAGTTTAAAACCTCCTTGTTTTATTGAGCATATAAAATTTGGCGTCCAAACCCGACGCCCCATTTATTTTTTATTTTCTTGCCCAACCACCCTTTTCGGAACCTTTTTTTTTCTTCAAAGCTTTACGTGCTCCCCGTCCTCAAAATTAATCCATCAAACTTTGCACGCATCTAGTTTTAAACCTCCTTGTTTTATTGAGCATATAAAATTTGACGTCCAAACCCGACGCCCCATTTATTTTTTATTTTCTTGCCCAACCACCCTTTTCGAACCTTTTTTTTTTTTCTTCAAAGCTTTCGAAAATAAATTCACGGGCTCCCGTACTCAAAATTAATTCATCAAACTTTGCACGCATCTAGTTTAAAACCTCCTTGTTTTATTGAGCATATAAAATTTGGCGTCCAAACCCGACGCCCCATTTATTTTTTATTTTCTTGCCCAACCACCCTTTTCGAACCTTTTTTTTTTTTTCTTCAAAGCTTTCGAAAATAAATTCGTACGTGCTCCCGTACTCAAAATTAATCCATCAAACTTTGCACGCATCTAGTTTAAAACCTCCTTGTTTTATTGAGCATATAAAATTTGGCGTCCAAACCCGACGCCCCATTTATTTTTTATTTTCTTGCCCAACCACCCTTTTCGAACCTTTTTTTTTTTTTCTTCAAAGCTTTCCGTACGTGCTCCGTACTCAAAATTAATCCATCAAACTTTGCACGCATCTAGTTTAAACCTCCTTGTTTTATTGAGCATATAAAATTTGACGTCCAAACCCGACGCCCCATTCATTTGCTAGTTGTAATGTGATGAATATTTTGCATAATGAGTAGTACTAGCAACCATAAAAAGCCATTGTTAAAACTTTGCCAAGCTTTCAAAAGGAAAAAGGGGAAACGCGCGTATAGTTTGTCTAATTTGTGGATAATTTCTTATAGATTCATATTAATCGAAATCAGGACTATGATACTGCATAGGGTAGAGTTTTATCTCTTTATGCATAGAAACATACCTGGTGAAATTGAGTTTTACCACGATGACCAATCAAAGGAATGAACGGGTATGGAGACTACTAATGAGATTTAACCAGTTGAATTGAGAGCGTAAAGGACCAAAGTGAACGGACTAATAACTTATTAAACCAACATCTTGTCAGAGTTGAACAATGCTGCGTCTGCTCGCCCACATTATCATGCGAAATCGAAGCAATGTATTTTGCATGACGCTGGTATTCTGTAGTCGAGGACCAAAAAGAACTCGAACACAGCATTTTGATATTTGAATAACAAAGTTTTCAAGATATCTTCCAACAATACAAAGAGTGAGAATTAAGAACCACCTTATTCTTTATAACAATAATTACAAATTCAATATTGTTCTGATTTGCAAAACTAACTGAAAGTTAACTAATGTCGATTTTGATTGTATATCTACACTCAAAAGCTGCAGAAATTCTTTAGATCCTCTTTCTTGGCATATCAGCTTGGTATTAATCTTCGAAATGTGAGGATACAGATCCTTGGAGTTCCTAATCGTCCCCTCGTTGACTCCAGTAGCAAGTGATATATCTGCACAAACATTCAATTATTTATATGCATGTGCTGTCTCAAATGCCATTTACATATGCACCAATACGTGATTAGTTGTTTAAATTGAATAGAATTGGGGAAACTAAAACCTTGGGGAGATTTCTTCTCATCAAAGAGCTGAGTGATAATGTAAATAATAGCTGTTGCAATAGATATGGGGCTCCTCCTGCAAAATTAGAGGATAAAAACAGAGAATACATTCAGCACTTGAAAAGGAACAACAGTAAAGCAATTGAACTAAACCTGCTAAGTAATCTTTATACACAGCAGGTCTACATTGACGAACCTGCTCAAAACACGTCTTTCAACCTCAATAGAAGAAAGATGAAATGTCATCAACCAAGTTTTACAGTTTTCGACTCTTCCTCCAGCTTTACCATTAAAATTCCAGCCGATAAGAGAATAACCACTGAAAAACATTGAGATTGTGCAATTTGATATCACTGTCAATGCTTATATCAGCTTGTCTGTCATCAGCAAGTCCACCCGATGGCTGGGGACAGATCTGGCTTACCTTCCGATGGCTGAACTTCAGGTGTTACAACAGAATTCCCTCCACTCAAAGACCTCTTGCTTGGAAAATGGGAGCCACCAAGCATTCGAATACATATCCCAACCTGAGGGCTCCGTGAAACCCAATACATATCCCCGTCGAAATCCCCACCAGCTATTTCATCAGCCAAGGAGCGCAGTCCACTAGTAGGGAAAAATATAGCATACTTTGAATTTCCAACTTTTGTTTCCAGAGCTTCCACATATGTAGCATTCAAAACAAGAATATCCCCGAAGTGCAAACGAGGATTGCAGTATACTAATACCTTCCCTGAAATTTGTCCACTGTCACTGCATTGATGATTCAAGCAAACTATTAAATAGTAAAGACACCCAAAACAGCATTATAACATCAAAGCCCAATAGGTAATTACACCTTTTCCCCAAAGTTGTGACTATCAAACTCAAACGTGGGGGTTAACAAGAACAGAACCAGAGATGAGATGTCATCAAAGTAATATAACACCATTGATGTCTAAATCCAAGGACCAGATATGGAGGCATGTAACTAAATTAAACATCTAAGCCCCAGACAAGCATAGCTAACATTATTCTTTAGCACTTTTAAGAATTCCTGTGGGATCGGCTGTCCCCATTAGATAGTAAGAATCTGGAATAGGAATCCTTCCTCCTTTCGAACTCTTCTTTTCATCGTTCATCAGGATGGACAGACGATTCTGTAGGTATGTTTCGTCCAGAGGAATCCCAGATAAGATCATTCTGGCTGCAGTGAAATCATCCTTCTCACCATGATTCACCGAAATTGTTCATACGGTAAAAGAACAAAGGAAAACAGAAGGGAAAATGTTTACACATGAAATAGCAATTGAAGGAACTATGCACCCAGGGAAGTAAAAGCAGCAAAGATGAATAGAGATGCATTTTTTTACTTATGCATATTTCGAATCAAGAAAAAAGAAGAAGCACATCCAAGTATAGAAAAAAAATTGGAGAGAAATCTCTTTTGGACTGTTTTAAGAATAGACAATATTTCAACAGTCCAAATGTTCAGAAGAATACTACCTCTTAGAGCTGCTCGTTTACTAGAGAAGACACTTTGCATCTCCTAGAGCATTCTCCACCATGTCCAAAAGAAATTCATTAGGGACCCCGCCATAGCTTAAAAGTGCAATCAAAATCTTTGAAAGATATGCAGGCTTTGGTTTATTACTGCATCAATGAGGACCAAGGTCTGATCAGTTCTTCCGAAAAGGTAAAATTTGATGGCAGAAAAAGCTCCAAACAAAAAGCAATGGGATTTAGTAATTCACAAGAAAAACAGGGGCTTTGCTTAAGCAACGAAAAAGAAGGCAAGGCATATATGCCTTGGCATGGACATACAACACCAGTCCAGCAACTAATGACAGCACAATTGTTTTTCCTCTAACCACAAACGGCACGATTTTTTGAATCATATAAAAATCTATTGAACAACTACAAGAAAACATATTTTTACTAAATCCAATAGACACAAGGATGGAATGGGTGCCCTTATGGCTTCAATACATCCATGACAAGTCTTGCCTGAAAGAAACAGATTCTGCAGCACCTTGAAGGCCCCTTTCTGAAATCTGAGGACAATCTTCCACCACAAGCAACTCTAACTTTTGTGATCCCACAAGTGGCTTCAGGCCATCATCGGTGACTCCTAGGCACTTTACCAATCGCAAGGTCCGCAAAGAAGGAAAGTGGATAACATGCTGCAGTCCCTCGTCACTTACCTCTTGGCATCTGACAAACTGCAAGAACTCCAAATACTGAGCAGAGCACAGTGCCTACGAGCTTGCTTTTCTTCTTATCCATGTTTCTACCACCCCACTCAACAGTTTCTTTAAGTGTTCCCCATTCCTTGAGCAGCTTTAGGACACCCGACAGCCCTAAACCCACTGCAGCTTCATGAATTGTCTCATCCATAACAACTTCCTCCTCACCCTCATTAACAGGACCTTCATCATTACCAAATTCTTTAAATTCTGTCCAGCGTCCGGGCTCATCTTATACTTCATTATCTGCTTCGTCTTCATCCATGAAGACATCTTCTGTGTCAGGTTTATGAGAAACTGGAACGAGGGGTAATGGCACAATTTCAGTAACTCACTTGATAAGAAAATAACATCACATATTCTTTCAGACACCAAAGACCATATCAAGCAATTGGTGGATATAACACCGATTTGAAGAGGAAGTAACTTCAATTACATGAATGAAATCTCAAAATTGCAATGCAAGCCCAATATGCATGTCCCTCTCCCTTTCTCAGTAGAACCAACATCATTCTTAACCAGCATATATCCTGAAAAGTAACCGTGGTTTTAAAACTAAGCAACTCCAATATGGCCAATACAGTTGAATAAGTCCACTGCTCTTCAAGACAGCAATCCCCTCGACCAGCGATTAGGAATTTAGTTTGGAAGTTAAAATGCATCCCAAATAAACAAGCTACTGTGACTGCATGAGCAACAGACTGCAAGTTGTATGCGAAAAGTTCACTTGTTTGCAAGTTGTCCAGGATGTTGTTCAATGAGGCGCATCAAGTGCACTGCTTGTTCGCACATACACAGAAGGCAAACTCTAAAATAAGTCACTTACAAACAATCTTTCAGTATGCATACAGTGAAAGAACAAGAAATGTTGCTCATTGACCATCCAAACAATACCAGGATTCTAAACTAAACAGCCAACTTAAACTAGTTTTGACCCAATAAGCAGCAATGCTACCCAAATTAGCAAAAGGCAGTAATTTGAAAAATCTGGAGAACAAAATAAGGGTTCCACAGTTCAGAAAGAAAATGTGATCGCAAATTGTCCAGGCCAACACAGAATTAATCGAATGTATACCTTCATCAACCTCGAGGCCTGAAACAAAACCTTCTATTTCTGTCATGACAACCCTGCTTTCCTGTGATTCTCCAATCACGACACTCTGATTTTCTGCAGTGTGTGCGCTGGGAATACTACTGGCATGAAGAGCTATCGCTTTAGGACCAGAAGCCCCCTCCTCTTCTTGCTTCTTTAGAGCCAATTTCCTGGCTCTCTCTAAAGATTTATAAAGATCTTCATCATCATCAGCAACGACCATGTTTTCGTCATTCTCCGTCTTAACAGGAAGAGTTTGCTCCACCCGCAGTAACCTAGATGCCTCCTCTGCTTTAGCATAGGCCAATTGGTAGGCATTCTTTCTCATCTCAGCCTCGATTTTCTCTTGTTCCTCTCTGCTAGCCTGCCTCCTCCCATCCTTACGTGATCCAAGATCTCCAACACCCAACCGTGCTGAAACTGCTTCCACTTCAAGGGCATCTAAGTCCAACTTCTCTTTCTTCCGTAAGGATTTCTTTTTCTTGGGCTTTCTGAATCGAACCAATTCTTATTGAGTGTATTAATTGGACGAGGTCTTGGCAGATGAGGTGAGATCTTTACAATGACTATTTGAAGAAGCACCCTGTAGCCTCCTTCTTAGCTGTATATGAAGTACATGAAACTTTTTTAGAACGACCGAGCAGACCCCATTCCTATTCTAACTAATGCTGAACCACAATATGCATAAAAACTAGTTACCTCTTCCAATTTCCTTTCAGCTTCATAGGTCAAACATCCACTTGAGTCAAGAGTTACCCCTGAAACCATCAAAAGAAGTGGGAACGCAATAGCTAGATATGACACTTGTAATCAGAAAAGAGAAAAAAAACTAACCTCATCTTGAGCCGGATCATCATATTGTGGTAGTACTTTCTTCTCTAACGCAGGGTCATCACTGAATCTAAAAATGACAGTGCTAATAATAAGTTGAGTGTATGCATATACCAATAGGGAAACCGAGATGCAAGTGTGGGACAAAGACATGTGACATGCAATACACAGTTAATGCACCTGCCTAACATCTGGTCTATGTTTGTCAAACATATGAACTTGATTGAATCCATACCTTCTGCATTGACATCAAATCCAGCCCATATTGCTTAAGGGGATATTCATACCCACCGATCCGCTTGCCCCATAACATAACAAGTATCGTAAGAGCAATGTAAAGGCCAAAAATGCAAGCAAAATCAGCAATTCCGGAGGAGCTATGCGACATCCAGCTCTGCACAAGTGTTGGAAATAGAGGAACAACAACAGGCGACCAGAGAACAAGAACCATGGCAACGAACTCCACAATCCTAAGAATATCCCGGCAGAAAATTGCTCAGAATATATAGCAAACTGCAGAATAGACTTGGGAACCCATTCAAACTACAGAAACTAGAAAAAGTGATATAAAGAACATGTGTTTTCAAAAGAATTCTAAGATATCACATTCCATGTGCAATATCTGTTCCAGGCCAGGGAAGATTATTGTTGATTTCTTAACATGTGTTACCTTTGCATCAAAAAATACAGATCTCTTATTTGAAAAAAACTATCTGGAGGAGCTGTTCAAGATGGGAAACAATGTGAGAATCTGACTAAGTTCTATGGATTATTTTGCCTGTCAGACCACATTTACCAGAAATCTTAAGCGACTAAGGGAAGATTATTGTTGATTCCTCAGCTCACACTTTCTGGAGCGACTAAGACAATGTTCACATTTACCAGAAATCTGACACAGGCAACTATGATAGCAAACCGATAAAAAAAAAAAAAAACACAAGGAACTACGTCCCAAAGATAAAAGACCGCAGAACAAATTTCAATCAAAACCAGTAAATTATAGCCTATCGCCTGAAAGACTAAGCATCATCTCAACCAAAAAAAGACAGCAAAAGGATCATCAGTCCTCCAAAAGCCCAAACACCTAGTTTTGTGAAACAAACTGACCGGTGTCGTTCTTGACATCCTCAAACAAACAGTTTTGCTCCAAGGGGAAGATGCCACTGTGAATTCACCAAATAACAAAATCCAGAAGCTGCTTGTAAAACAATAAAATGCAAAGACCAATCGGTGGATGGATCAATTAAGGATCATAGGAGGAGCTAACCCATAACCACATCCTCAGACATCAAGAGATATGATCCAAGAGGAAAGAAGCCACTGTGAATTCACCGAATAACAAAAATTCAGAATAAGCTGTAAAACAACAATGCAAAGATCAATAGATCAATAACTTCCAAGAGTCAGCAAATCACACCCCGACCAAAATGATAACAAGTGCTATCTGCACAATCATTCTTGATTTTTTGCCAGCCATAACTTATTTATGATATGATACAAAGTTGCACAATTTGCTCAACAAAGTGAGCAACTGACAATAGACAAATATGTCCAAAAGTCCAAAAATACAAACAGAATTATACAAGCTCCAAAAGGTATTCCACTAGCTCATATACTGGCTAACGCTAGATGCTTCGTAAGTAAAATTTTATCCACAGATCACAGCCTTCCGTCTTCCTTCTCCTTTCAGGGCCTATACGACATATCCTGCAGAAAGGCTCAATTTCTTTGCAAGGTCTTCAACCCAGTTAGTTTTTCTTCGCAAGCTAAACATCAGGTTTAGCTCATACAACACATGAACTAAATGATAACAAGTGCTATCTGCACAATTCGTGCTTGATTTTTTGCCAACCACAACTTACTTGTGCTATGATACAAAGTTGCACAATTTACTCAACAAAGTGAACAGCTGACAATGGACAAATATGTCCAAAAGTCCAAAAATACAGGCAGAATTACACAAGCTCCATCAGGTATTCCGCTGGCTTATATACCCACTAACGCTAGATGCTTCGTTTGTAAGCAAAATTTTATCTAGAGATCACAGCCTTCCATCTCCTTTTGGGGCCTATACAATATATCCTGCAGGAAGGCTCAATTTCTTTGTGAAGTCAACAAACCAATTAGTTTTTCTTCTCGAGTTCAACATGAGGTATAGGTCATACAACACATGAACCCCACCTGAAGCAACACGTCCAGTGCACCATCTCATTCAAAGAGAAAGCTTGTAAAAGTTGGCCAAAACATCCAATCTATTAATAAACCATCCAACGACATTGCTATACAAGTGAAACATTACATACTATACTTTAGGGAAAGTTTTGGCAGAAGGTAAATGTTACCGCAAAAAACAGTGAATAAAACAAATATTTTTTGGAAAAGAACACGTCCTGCAAATTCCAGATAACATAGAGAAAAAAGAGGCAATAGGTCGCATGAAAATAACATCTTAGCATAGGAAATTACCATCCAGATAGCACCATCTCATTCAAAGAGAAAGCTTGTAAAAGTTGGCCAAAACATCCAATCTATTGATAAACCATCCAACGACATTGCTATACAAGTGAAACATTACATACTATACTTTAGGGAAAGTTTTGGCAGAAGGTAAATGTTACTGCAAAAAACAGTGTGAATAAAACAAATATTTTTTGGAAAAGAACATGTCCTGCAAGTTCCAGATAACATAGAGAAAAAAGAGGCAATAGGTCGCATGAAAATAACATCTTAGCATAGGAAATTACCATCCAGATAGCATGAATCTCATCAAATATTAACACAGGAAACCTGACAAAAATTCTTCAGATAAACGAAATTTAACACCTATTGAGACAATATTCAAGCAGACATACACTCCAAGTAAAAAAATGCATATGCAAGAGACTTATCAGTGAATGTGCGACAAGGTACGTTGAACCCAAAAAGTCCATGATAAATAACATGTAGGATAGTTCCATCAAAGAAAAATGTAAGACGTACAAATCAAAAGTTTTCCAATCCAATCCCGAAGAGAAAGTAGGCTCTAATCTGCCAAAAGAATGAGTGTATCAGCTACCATCATCGGTTAAGAAATAGAAACAAAATAAGAATGATTAAGAATGCAAATTGTCATAGATATCTGATGTATGTCATTTCAAAATAAGAAACTACCAGTATGCCCTGAAGTAAAAACGATTCTGTCAGCAATAAACCTTCAAAGTCCCAATAACCAAAGGACACCTACAAATTAGACATTTATATGGCCATTGACTGAGTCCAACAACTCAAATAACCTCTGGCACAAAAAGAACACAAAAGGACCTCTTGTTTTGTACAAAAAGAAAACATAGAAGTCGTGTGAAAGAAAGGCGAAGCAAACCAACCAGGTAATGCCCGGAGCCAGTTCCATGATAGGGAAGAAGAGCATGACGCATACATCTTACATATGATATCTCCATGATTTACCAGAGATCCAATTAGTGATTGTAGCATACAGATAAGAATGAAGAGAAACGAGCTAGAACTTGTGTGGACCTTTCCAGACAAGAAAGAACTCTAACAGAAGAGCTTGTCCTATGAATCGATGCTTATGCAGCAAGAAAGAGCCATCACTGATCAGACACTCCATCTCGAAATTGACACGGTAAAGTATAGCCTAGAACAAATTATGACCTGTGAAGGAAAGAGAACATCTAATCATTCCACCTCAACTAGATGATAACAGCAGCGGAACACATATTAGAAATTGATGCTCATGTAGCTAGAATAAACATCACTGATCGTAGACACTCCATATCGAACTTGGCTATGTAAGGTAATGCCTTGACCAAACTCTGATCTGCAAAGGGAGGAAAAATAGATCTGAACTTTCAGATTAACTAAGAAATAACAGAAGTAAAGGACAAGATTCATTCAAACCAATAACTGCCCCACAGAAAACGTAACAGATCACCAGCTGTCAAATCCAGTAAAACTTTCAAGCTGTAATGGAAGCCTAGAAGGTTGTCAAAATTTCAGTCCATCAAGTTTGTCTTGAAGACAAAGGCTTCTAGATCACCAACCCAAAAAGCCCAAATGTCGTATTGTATGTAACCAACCGAGCAGTTGCATTGTATTCATTGTCCTCAGATAACATCCTCAGCCAAAAGGATTTCTCCAGGAAGAAAGAAGCCATTGCCAAATCACTGAATAGCAGAATCAGCTCAAAATACAATTGAACTTGAAAATATCAATCAACGATAAATCAATCACCAATCGGAGAAGCGCATAACCTAGTCATGCTGACAACATGGCAGAGTCCCAGAGAGGCAAGGTGTGACCTTTCGAAAATAACACAGCATAAACAGAATCAGACCAATTTAACAATCAATGAAGAGACAAAAAGAAAGAAGAGGATCAAGAGACTGTGTTGGGAATGATGTCTCCTCTGAAGAGTACTTCGTAGAGGCTGACAAATTGAGAGAGGAACACATGCACAATCATAGACACCAGATGAAATGGAAGGATGAGAACACGAGGAAGGGACTATTTCTAGGAAGGAGACACCGGCTTTCGAAATTTAATAAGAATAAGATGTGGATATGGATTGGATAGTGATCTGTTGGGATGCGTACACCTCGCAAAGAAAGAACCACCACAGATCATACATCAATCAAACAATGACCTTCCAACTAATGAGAATCAGTTTTCACATTAATCAGAAAATAATGGGACTGGAGAACAAATTCCATTTAAACCAATAAATGCCTCAAGGAACAATAGAGCTTATCCAATTTTAGATGATCGTCAACTCGAGCAAGATCACACCACTTGTCAAGTCTGGCAAGACTCCAACCTGTGAAAGAATCAGAGGACTAGAAGATAATCATCTCCCAAAGATAAAAAAACGAAGAATAAATTCCAATCAAGAACTGTAAACTTCAGCCTGTCACCTGGTCTAAGATGTGATGAAAGACTACTAGCTCATCATCTCAACCAAAAATAAGAAAACAACGAATCATCAGTCCTCCCAAAAATCTAAACATCCGTGTTTTATCAATCAAACTGACCAATGTCATCCTATTGATCATCCTTGACATCCTCAGACAAACAGCTTCACTCTGAGGGGAAAGAAGTCACTCCCTCTTCATTTATTACTTGATAAATGCTTTAAGAGCATTCTTCGATGCTTTTTCAACTTTAGAAAAATTTACAATTTTGAGTCATTGACTATAATTGTGCACAGTGACATATATGATATTCTTGATTTAATTGCTCAAACAGTATTCTCATACCCATCCATTTGTGTGTGTATAGTTTTATTATGTTGTCTCTGAGAAGTATGCTTTTACTGTGGTAAATTTAAGTATCTCATTTCTGGCCAAAAAGAAATACATAAATGAGAAGTGGAAGTCAAATTAGAAATTGATGCTTCTGCAGCAAGAAAGAACATCACTGATAGTAGACACTGCATATCGAACTTGGCCAGGTAAAGTATTGCCTCGACCAAAATCTTGATCTGCAAAGGAAAGAGAACTAGATCTGACCTTTCTGATTAACTACCAATAAAGACGTAAAGGACGAGTTCCATTCAGACCAATAACTGCCATAAATCCAAGGAGCAACAGCTCATCCAATTTCAAACAATTATCAACTCAGCCCACAGAAAACGCAACAGATCACCAGCTGTCAAATCTGTCAAATCCAGTAAAACTTTCAAGCTGTAAAAGAAGTCTAGAAGGTTGCCATAATGCCAGTCTGTCATTTGCCCTGAAGACAAAGGCTTCTTGATCAACCACACAGTGCAAGTTAGATTACTAGTCCTCCAAAAGCCCAAATGACATATTCGATGTGACCAACTGACCAGTAGCATTATACTCATTGTCGTCAGACAACATCCTCAGACAAAATGATCTCTTCAAGAAGAAATAAGCCACTGCCAATTCATGAAATAGTGTACCAGAATCAGCTCATTACAAAATTGAAAAGATCAATCAGTAATTTATCAATCAATGACCAGAGGAGTGCAAACCCTAACAATGCCCACGACATGGCGGAGTCCCAGAGAGGCGAGATGTGACCTTCAGAAAATAACATAGCATAAACCGAATCAGACCGATTTAACAATCAATGAAGAGGAAGAAAGAAAAAAAAATGATCAACAACACATTCAGGAACGATGTCTCCTCCGAAATGTACTTCGCAGAGGCTGTCAACTGAGAGAGGAACGCATGCACAATCATTGATGCACAATGAGACCAATGGATGAGGACACGAGGGAGGGACTATTTCCAGGAAGGAGACGCCCGCTTTCGAACTTCAATGAAAAAAAGATGAAGCGGAATTGGATTAGATGTAATCTGTCGTGGCGCATACACCTTGCAAAGAAAGAACCGTCACAAATCATACATCAACCAAACATTGGAATGAGAATCAGCTTTCACATTAATCAGAAAATTATGGGACTGAAAGTACAAATTTCATTCAAACGGATAATTGCCTCGTGAAACCATAGAGCTTATCCAATTTCAAGCAATCATCAGCTCGCGGCAGATCACCACTTGTCAAGTCTGGCAAGACTCCAGCCTGTGAGAGAATCATGACTAGACGATAAACATCACACAGAGATAAAAAAACTGAAGAACCAATTTCCATCAACACCAGTAATTTTCAATCTATTGCCCGGTCTTAGATGTGACCAAACACTAGATCATCAACCCTAAAAAGACAGCAAAAGGATCATCGGTCCTTCAAAAAGCCCAAACACTTAGTTTTATGGAACACACTGACCAGTGTCATTGTATTCATGATCCTTGACATCCTCAGACAAACAGTTCGCTCCAAGGGGAAAAAAGCCACTGCAAATTCACCAAATAAGAAAATCCAGAAGCAGCTCGTAGATTGTATGGAAAGTCAGTCAATGGATTGATAAAGGATCAGAGGAGGAGCTAAACCAAGCACTTCCCATAGCAGCCTCTCTTACCACACGGAGAGCAACAACGAACGGAATTCCAGAACTGACCTTACCGCTGACCACGTCGGCAGCGAAATTACAGACGGCGTCGAGCGTGCTCTCAATCTGCACCTTCAGGATCCAGTTGGCGCGAGGTCCGACTTACTCAACCAGTGGTGCCCGACCATGGGCCCTCGTCCGGGTTCGCCATCGCACCCTTCTCCAGCTCCTCCATCTCCTTGAACGCGGCCTGGAACTGGGGCTCCATCTCCTCCATGAACTCGTCCGTGAAGCCGATCCGGCTCACGTCCAGGAAAAGCCCTAGCTCCCGGTGCTGGTACAGTCGGTTCACGTAACTCCTCCACAGCAAGCGGCAATCCTTCTCCAGCCCGCGCCTCTCCTTCTTCTCCGTGCCGTCGACCCCACCCAGGTTCGCCGAGATCTCCCTTGCGACCGAGCGGGCCAGCGTCAGGAACAACGGCCAGTCAGCGGCGGGGAGCCCGGTGCCGCTCGGGAACGAGACCGAGGCCGCCTCCCTCTTGCCGGAGGCCGATGGCTTCGCGGCGGAGGCCGGCAGGAATCCTTCTCCAGACCGCGCCTCTCCTTCTTCGCCGCGCCGTCGACCCCGCCCAAGTCCGCCGAGATCTCCCTCGCGACCGAGCGGGCCAGCGTCAGGGACAACGCCCGGTCAGCGGCGGGGAGCCTGGTGCCGCTCGGGAACGAGACCGAGATGCCAGAGGCAGATGGCCAGCGACGCTTTTGGGCAGGTGCAGGCCGAGGCGGAGGTCCGGAGCCGGAGCGGGAGCCGGAGACGGAGGCGGAGGAGGTGAGATGCGCGGAGAAGGAAACAGAGGCTGTGAGCGTTTTTTTTTTACGAGGAGAGGAGAGAGAGAACCCGCCCATTTAAGTGAGGAGAGAGAAAAAATTTTGAGCGGGAGGAATACGCTGATCCTCTTTCGAGCCGAGCCGAGCCGCCCAAAAACCAGCCCTTTTCTCATTTTCGTGGGGGTCCCGCTCGGGGACACGTGCCGGTATTGCATTGGTTAGTGCGCACCAGGTCAGCGGATGACGTGGCGCGCACTAACCACTGAATATTTTCTCCAAGAATCTGAACTCCACCCACTTTCGTTCTTGCCATTGCGACAGAGGACAGGAAACGGGGGACGCGGGCGTCATTTGTCGGATATGCCCCTCCTGACAACGTTAATTTCGCTTCTGGTACTAAAGCGACTGTTTTTGCTTCGAGCGGTGTACCGGATTTGCCCTTCGCGAAGTGTCCGTTTCGCCCTCCAGAGTCCACGCGCTTTGAGTTTTCACTTTTCCCCAAGTGTGAATCGAATGTCCAGAGACCAGACCTGAAATTCGATGAATGGAGAGCGGTAGTCACGAACTAAATCCGATCGAGATATAATGTTAGAATTTCCGACTAAAAGACTTGAATGAATGGATGGATAAAAATTAATATGTATGCGTTTTGATGCTTTTCAAGGAAATAAACTTAGTTTATAAAGGGCATATAAATTCCGTAAATAAACAATTTTTGGATATGCTTTTTCATGCTTTTAAAGGAAATTGAAAACAAATCCATGTTGAATAAGCAAAGGGAGATGGTCAGAGTCAATCCAAGCAGCAAAAGATATGGGCGGATTTCTTAATCTGAGCGCACCTATGAATGAGGTTGACTAGGAATATGGTAAGCAAAAACGTGGTTTCTTGGAAGACACGGTGAAGGATTTACTTGTTTACTAAAACCCACAAGAAAGTATTTTAGAGAGGTCATATTAGGGTTGAAGTATGAACGTACAATTATAAAACAAAGACTGCACTACCTAACCCATTAAACTACCAGTAAATTCCGGCATATCGCTTACAAACTTCTAATCTCAGGTGGTAGGGCTGCTGGACTCCACCGCGGAGGTCCCAGTTTCGAATCCCCTGCGAAGCAAAGGGCTGAAGCGTTGCGTGGTGATCTTACCTGGGGTGCGTGGGTGGTGGTCCTGAGTTACCTCCCCAGGGTTTACCCCCGGCTACCGGCTGTGCGCGGTTCCCTGGTCACCAAAAAAAAAAAAAAAAAACTTATAATCTCAGGTGATGTTTGCAGAATTCCACACGCTTTACTGCTAATCAACACTTCCATTGGTCTAAAGTCGAAACAATTGACAGTCTGACCATTTTCTCTAGCCAGAATAATAAGCCTGTCATTTTCAGTAACAAATTGAAGTTAAATATGACCGAAGCACACAGCAACATGCTGAGAAGCAAACTGAGTAAAACAATTATTCATTTGTGTGTACGAAAGGCGAATAAATTATATAGGTGGCACTGGGCCATTTGATAATAGCATCTTTGGCATTCGTCACTCTGAGAGAACCTAAATAATGAACATATCTAACAGATTAGACAGTGATCCAGCCATCAATCAGGTGGGTAGTGACTATTGCTTAATTCCTAAGAAATGATGGTCAACTATCAGCTGCATACGCAATGCAATGACGTTCAGGAGAGGGAAAACAAATAGGTGTGTTGTCTTAAGAGTGTAATTTCGTGCGGAAGAGAAGGGAGTTTCCAGGAAAGCAGTTTTTAGTCAAAGACATTGATTATGTTCGAGTAGAATGACGGACCTCGTAGCTTAAGTAAAGTACTAGGTGAACGCTGTGGATGATGTCTGACCACGGAGAGATAAGCAGAAATGAACACGGGAATACATTTCAAAGTCACCAAATCAATTTGAATAGATATTTCATTTGCTTAGCCATTTGGATTTGGTGACCCCACTTTTTTATTTTTTTTTTGGTCGAGAATTTGGTGACCATATTTGACAAAAACATTTGTTTTTCCTCTTCCATTTTTTTAGTCATTGAGAAATTTCTCATGCCATTACTTAGTAGGAATGTTCAACTGCGATGGCATTGTACTTCTCTCTGATGCAAACGCGCTTTTATTTAATAACCCTAAGTTGTCCTTCGACTAATATAATAGGCGTACTGCAGCGTGGTCATCATTGTTTTGGACCATAATTATTTAATTCTTATTTTTTAGTTTGAAAAATCCTGTCATTTTCAGATTCACTTCTTGGTCAATTTATTGGTGTGTGCCTATTCCATAGGATAGATCGACAAGATCAAGATGATTTCACTATGATCCGTAAAGAGAAGATTACAATCGCTCGAAACTCTTACATTCAAGTGTCTTCCAATATTGGGTAGTTGTTCGATTGATCCTAATTATAATTCAGTTATAAAGTTTTCATTTATTAATTTAGTCTTATACATTTGTATGAAATTTTAATGTAGTCATTCAGGTCATTTTTCGATAGAAATTCATTATTGATGGCCATCTTATGTGGCATGCTGCCATTTTAGTGATTTTCAGTGAAAATTGGTCAGAATGATTAGATTGCAAATTCATACCAAGATTTAGAACTAATTTGGTAAAATTGAAAAGTTTATGTTTAAATTGATATCCGTACGATATATTTAGGATTGATTGGCCCTCTCAATGTTATATAACACTTGAAGTCATAGGAGTTTCTCAAAACTTTATAGTGTTCTCACAAGTTTCTAATCTAAAATGAGCTCTAAATATTACTAGCCTAGATTGGGGCCGCGTTTAGGATTAGGTGCTTGCATGAATAGTCTTGAGTATCCTACTACTGCACCAAAAAAGAGAACAGCAACTTAGTACCGCACGAGATCCCCACTAGCTTGTCTAGGCCTGGATATTGCCAGTAGTCTAGCCACTCCTTGTTTGCGCACTCGCCTAGTGGCATGGTTCGTCCAAGCACCTAGCGGACTGTTTCCTTGCATCTCCAGTTGTCAACCCGACCCCAATCCCTCCCCTCTCCCCCTTTTCGAAATACACTTCTAAGTGTCTAAAAAATTATGAACTTATGTTGATTCCAATTCAAAAATAATAAATTTTAAGCCACAATCAATAGTTTCAGTGCACACCTAAAACATATGTAACCAATTGAAATCCAACTATTCAATTAAGATCTTGTTACCCTATAAGTTTTCATGAGTGTTTGTGCTAGTTTTTGCCCACCATGCTAATCCAACTCTCTAGTTGATTTAAGCGAGCACTCTCCTTACATCAATTTAATGCATTCATGATTTTCATCCTTAGAATGCTCTCAACAAGAGTCAAATGCAAGACAACAAGAAGATAACAAAACTCTTTTACCATTTGATTAAAAAATTCATTTTTTTTTCTTATGACCCAAGAAACTTGTAAGTCGACAGCCGGTGGGCAAACCCTGGAGCCCACGGAGGAACCCATCACGAAGTGAAGCGGGTAAGTCCACCTGCGACGTGTTGGGGATTCGAAATTCTCCCATTCGTGAGGGGGAGAAAGCTTGAAGCCAGCAGCGTCACTCAGTGTGGTGATTCTGAATAAAAAATTCTTGTTAAATCATTAAATTGTGAAATGTACTTCTTTAAGAAATTAACTTCTCTAGTAGTGAACGAAAAAAATATAATTGTCAATAGTATGTCCTGAATGATTCATAACTTTGTTTCTTAAAAGCAAATACACGTCTTGAGCAATTATTTGGGCAATCTACATTGGCTATTTCTGATTTTTATGATTATATTTGGAATATGCGTTCTCATATGCTCCATATCTTACCAAGATGTGCCTATTGCTTTTAATGCAATATCATCAAGTTTATTATATGATTTCGCTAAATCACTTTCAGTGGTCCTGGATCAACATGCTGGCTATATAAAATAAACACGATCTGTAGTTGACACCCCACCGGATTCGATTGGCGTGGGACTCGGGATGCTCGGGCCGGTCGGGCGCATAAGACAATTTTACCAAAGCTAATTTTAACTTTTACGACCAGCTTCGTCCAGTCCCAACACCCTGTGTAATTAGTCGTTAATATCATCATCCTTTGCGTCATCGATGCCGTACGTGGACTTTTGACCTTACCAACACCGACATTTCGTTTTTGTCAGACTTTTCTTGAATGCCAAATCCACATAAAACAAAAAGTACATTAATTGTATGCCTCCGTGCCGATTCCCATTGACAAAACACAAAAAGATGACAGCGGTAAACATCTCTTCTTCAAAAGAGAGTCGGGGCGAGAATTAAAACCGTCTTGACTAATTGGCGACGATGCACGAGCGGAACTTTTTCTATGAAAAGAAACTCGAATGGATATCGCTTGAGTAAAGGATAAAAAACCACCATGTGAACCGCTAAAAGAAGTTCTCCTGTGGATCTGCGAAGGGATCGATTCACCCCCCTTTCCTGGTTGCAAGGGATACCATCTAACTTGCTCATTGGGAAAGGGAACAAAAAAAAAAAAAAGGAAGGAAACTTCCCAATGAGGAGAAACTTAAATCGACATTGCTCCAGCAAAACTAGATGTACGGGAATTTGGTAAAAGGAAGATGACAATTCGAGGGTCGATTGAACGGTCTGCAGGGATTAACCGATTTTTGAACCGAAGCCAGCAGGGACAGGCGGGGGAGGAAAGGAAAGATCGAAGGGCGCGCGAGACATTATTGAACGGCTACTTGCTGTGCAAGAAAGCGTGGCCCCCGGATCTCGGCCCGTTCCCACGTTCCCTCACGTCATCTCATTTTTTTTTAACAAAATCGTTTTGTTTGACTTGACCGATTGGAAATTTAAATAATCCCGCAGGTCATCGAAGCTTTAATACCCCTTCGCCTTTTGACGAGTTTGCCCTTCATGCTCTTCGCCTTCAATTACCAAATTAGCCTCGTTGATCGCATTCTCGCTCTCGGGCGACTATGCATCCGCATGGAAATGGAAAAGAAAACCAAATTCTTTTCTTCCACCTTTTTCTTAATACCACTAGAAACTCTAAAGTGATATATTCAATCGTCTATTAATTTTCATTAAATCGAATCAATATCACGAAAAACCACAACCTACTACATCCCTTAGCTACAATGTGTTATTCAACTCAAGAATTTAATAGTAAAATTTAAAGTAAATCAACAAAGAGTAAATTCATAATAGGTACTACTAATTTGAGGTTCTTTATGATAAAAAATTAATTTGGTATAAATTTATTTTGTGTATTAATTTTGAGTTTTTGGTGGTGTTTGCTTTTTTTCTTTTTTCTTTTTAATGATTGTGGATGTCCTGACCTACTAGAGCACCAAATGGGTCGCGACAATTTCTCCTCTTACATAGAGTATTGATTAGCTTGACCTGACCTCGAGTTGTGTGTTGAATAGAGTTTACGAGTAATATATGATTCTCAACCACGAAGAGAGAGAACGTGGATAACATATACACGATCTGATGTTGAGATCTCGAATGAAATCGTTTTTAAAAAAAAAAAAAGATTATTGGAATTTTCAAAGCTCTTTAAGAGGAGATGCTTTTGAAGGTTCCTAAGTTCACCATCCTAACCAACTTGCGAATCAACGGCTACAAATCCTCCGCGCGGGAGCATCCCGTCACATCACGTCGACTTTGTCTAACTTTATTCACATTCAGACCAACCAGTGGCACAATCCGTAAATTCCCGCAACTCTACACCCCATTTCGACTCGGCTGTCACTTTCCCTCGATCCTTCCCCCCCCGGAAACGCGCCGTATTCAGTCGTACCACGAATTTGCTGAAGCAGGAGTTTTTGGTTAGAAAGCGAAAGGAGTGGAACTCCAAGTTTCTGCGTGGTCAATTTGCTGAAGCCGGACTTCAATAGATGTTTTGGAAAAAATGATGAGTAATGTTGGTGCCTTTGAATTAGGTGGTAATTTGAACTTGTTTTGACATTGTAACTTTAATTCTTGGTACAAAAGCTATGTGATCGGTTGATGAATTGTCAAAACAAGTGATTTATTTAATTAATCATAATTAATGTAATTAATGATGGATTAATCGATATGTAAAATTTTACGTTTGTTTTCTTGGATGAGATTATGCGTGATTTTGATGGTTTGTACGTATGATACTATGCAATTGATTGCTCTATGGTAGTTACTGATTATTATTACAAAACTTGATTTTATGGGCAATTAAATGGAAAAATGGAAGGTGTCTGGTTTAGACGTCGAATTTTATGTGCTAGATAAAACAATGGAGTTTTAAAATGGGAGTGTATTAAGTTTGACGGGTTGATTTTGAATACATGACCACGTACAATTATTTTATTGGAATTTTAAATGTAAAGATTTTCCGAGATTTGATTTTAAACACGAACTCTTTTGCATTGGGCTAATTGACGGAAGATAAAAAAATTGACTTGAGTGTTGGTGTGCTTGTATGGTCACTTAATGAAATCCGTCACCCGAGGAGAGTTGGGGGTGATGCCCAATTTTATTGGATGCCCGGCGGGGGTTTGCAAGCCGAGTCGCGGTTGAGGCCGGACTAATGCTCCTTTATGGAATGCCGTCTAGGTGGGGGTTCTAAACATTGCTGTGCCCGATGGAACGGGACGATGCCCGATTATGCCGGAAGACTACCGACTTTTGTGTTGGCCGTGGCTCGAGGGGTCGTAATAATCGGAACATGTGTGAATGATTGTGATGCATTGCGCTTGATTAGCAAAATTGTTAGGCATTGTATGGGACGTGCCAAAACGAGTTTTGTCTTATAATTGAGACACGTGTGAATGCTTGGAGAATGAGAATTATGTGTTTTGATTATTGTTTATGCTTATGGTATTGATAATGGCATATGTGACGTGCTACTATGCAAGGGTGTGCCAATGCAAGGTAAGTTGTTTGTGGTGCTTGTTTAGGCTGCCTCCGAGGCAAATTCGCGTCATAGTCGAGGCTTAGGTGTTTTAACTCGCTGATATTTTATCTCATCCAATCGTGGTTAAACATTTTCAAGGCTATAGTGTGGAGATCTGCTGAGTGCAGATGTGGTGGGCGCGAGATGCGACACCTTTTTGGTTGGCTCTGCCGTTAGTGAAGTTTAGGTTAATCCTAATCCCTGAAGGTTTTTGAGAGGGTTGATAGAAAGTGGCTGTAGAGAAACTTGTAATTATTAAACTTCCTAGGGGTAACAGTGGATAAATAAATAAGTTGTTTTCAGCAACTTTTGTTGTGCTTTACTATCTTGATTGTTTGTTTATTGACCGAGGGTTCATTTAATTCGCTTCCGCATGTGTTTAATTGAAAGATAAAAAGAATGGATCGGCAATATGTCTTTAGACGTTGCATTTTTAATCGACCGCCAAGGGATGTTCAAGTACTCGGGGTTCAAGGCGTGATATCCCTGTCCAAAGTGGTATCAGAGCCTAGTAAATGTCTGGAGTGATAAGGTACGATGTGTTTTGGGATGGTTAGCTAGGAAAGACATTTTCCTTACGCTTATGCTTGCGATTGATTGATTGTTTTGTGCGGGTCGCTTAGATTTCTAATTCCGTGTTAGAGTTAGAAAGCAGGTTTCTGTAAAAACCCTACAAGATGAGCAATCCTAAGTAGAGAGCCCCTCGGAGAAGGGCCGTAGTAGCTTTGACAGGTGCCAGAGGGAGGGCACTGAGATGAGAGAGTACTAGAGGGAGAGCGTCAGCTCAGGCTAGTACCGAGGAAAAAGTACCGCCTCAGGCTGGTGCTAGAAGAGGAGCACCGGGCGATCTTAGGTTGGATGGGATTGTGTAAGTGCTAGAGACTCTAGGGAACATGATTGGTCAACAGGCTCAGAACCAAGTCGCTGCTACTGCCACGGCCACTGTTGTCGCCAATGCTGTTGCTGCTATTACCGCTGCACCTACTGAAGTCCCACCAGGAAATGGGAATAGTGAATGGCTTATGCATAAACTGGTAGAGCAGTTTCTGAAACTAAAGTTGCCAAGGTTCACTAGAGCGGGCGATCCGGAGGCTACAACCTTCTGGATCCGTGAATTAGAGGAGGTCTTCACACTGCTGAGGTGCTCTGAAGAGGACAAGGTAGTCCTCGCGGTCTACCGGTTGCAAGGTAATGCGAGTACTTGGTGGAAAGCTACCAAAGGGAGAGTATTTCCCGAAGGTACGGTCCTGGAGTGGGATACCTTCGTTGAGGCCTTCTACGAAAAGTATTTTTCGGATTGTGTGAGGGAATATAAAATGGCTGAGTTCTAGCATCTCCATCAGAATCAAAAGTCTGTGGACCAATATGAGGCGAAGTTTGCTGAGTTGTCAAAGTATGCGCTGAGGTTAATTGAGGACCCGGTGGACAGGGCAAGGAGGTTCAGAGATGGTCTCACGTAAGAGATTAAGGACTCGCTGGTGCCACTGAATCTCAAAGACTATGATGAATTGTATGAGAGGGCCTAACTGATTGAGAGGAATCTGAACGAAAGGGCCGCCGCATCTGGGTCGCGATTTGTGCACAACAGAGATAATAACCGGTTTGGGAAGATGCCAATAACGAGAGGAAAGTATTCCATTCCTCCCAACTGAAATGGTGGAATTGGAAAATTGGCACCCAACTTGAATGGCGTGTGCCGATTCTGTGGAAGGAAACATGGATTAGCCCCGTGTTTTGCTAGAACATGAGCGTGTTATGGATGTGGCCAATACAGCCACCGGGTGAAGAATTGTCCGCGCAGGCCCATGGGAGCATAGGCGTCACTGCCACAAATAGGAAAATTAGGAAGGAGTACGTCGTAGAATGCATAGCAGGGCATTTTGAGCAGGCCTCTGATGCAAGGAAGGGTGTATGCTGTCACCCGAAGGAAGGCGGAGGACTCGCAGAACGTGTTCACAGGTACGGTCTCGTTGAACGACCATGCTGCTTATGCTTTATTTGATCCTGGAGCCACACATTCATTTATTGCTGAGCAATTCGTTAAGTTAGTAGGGTTAAGTTCAAAACTGTTGGAAGTAGTCGTTAGTATATCTATCCCGTTAAAGGATAAAGTGTTGTTTGTGATAGGATGTCCTGATCACAAGTTAGTGATTGGTGAGCGAGAGGAAATGATAAATTTGATTGTGCTAGCCATATTTGATTTTGATGTGATCATCGGTATGGATTGACTCACCAAGTAACGAGTTATTGTAGACTGTTATCGTAAATCGATTTAATTTAACCCATTAGCAGGTGAAAGTTTCGAGTTTATTGGAAGTCGAGGAGGACCCTCGATTATCTTAATCTCGTCGCTTGAGACAACCTGATTGTTAGAGGTGGGTTGCCAAGGTTATTTGGCAACCGTAGTTGACACGTCAGTTGAGGAACCAAGAATGGAGGACATTGCCGTAGTACAGGAATTTTTTGACGTATTTCTTGAGGAATTGCCTAGTTTGGCCCCAGAAAGGGAGATAGAGTTTATGATTGAGTTGGCCCTTGGGACGGAGCCAATTTCTAAGGCTCCTTATCGCATGGCGCTATTAGAGTTAAAGGAACTAAAGATGCAAATGTAGGAGTTGTTGGACAAAGGATTTATTTGTCCTAGTGCATTGCTTTGGGGAGCGCTAGTTCTGTTTGTAAGGAAGAAGAATGGTTCGTTGCGCCTTTACATCGACTATCGGCAACTCAACCAAGTAACGATTAAGAACAAGTATCCGTTGCCAAGAATTGATGACTTATTTGATCAATTGCAGGAAGCTTCGATATTTTCCAAGATTGACCTAAGGACAAGTTACCACCAGTTGAGGATTAAGAAGGAGGATATATCGAAGACGGCTTTTTGTACGCATTATGGCCATTATGAATTCACCGTAATGCCGTTCGGTCTAACTAATGCCCCAGCTGCTTTCATGGATTTGATTAATCGAGTGTTCAAGGAGTATTTGGACCAAATCGTGATTGTGTCTATTGACGACATCTTGGTGTATTCGAGAAGTATAAAGGAGCATGAATACCACTTAAGGACGGTACTTCAGATCCTACGAGAACACGAGCTATACGCCAAGTTCAGTAAGTGTAAGTTTTGGCTAACTCGTGTAACTTTCTTAGGTCATGTGATTTCTAGTGAAGGGATTTTCGTGGACCCAACCAAGATAGAAGCTATTATAAATTGGCCGAGACCAACGACAATGACAGAGATCCAAAATTTCTTGGGATTGGCAGGCTATTATAGATGATTCGTGGAAAAATTCTCTACGATAGCCATACCCTTAACACGATTGCTGAAGAAGGAAAAGAAGTTCGAATAGATGAATAAGTGCGCGTGTAATTTCCAAGAACTCAAGCATAAGCTGACTATCACACCCATGTTGACAATTCCATCTGGACCTGGAGGATATGAAGTTTATAGCAATGCGTCGTATAGAGGATTGGGCTGCACTTTAATGCAACATGGGAGAGTCGTTGCATACGTGTCCCGCCAGCTGAGGCCTCATGAGTTGAATTATCTGATGCATGACTTGGAACTAACATCAATCATCTTTGCCCTAAAGATTTGGAGACATTACTTATGTGGAGAAAAATTTCAGATTTTTACGGACCATCAAAGCCCGAAGTACTTATTCTCTTAGAAGGAGCTGAACATGAGGCAATGTCGTTGGATGGAACTTTTCAAGGATTACGACTGTGACATCTTGTATCGTCCCGGAAAAGCCAATAAGATCGCGGATGCGTTAAGTCGGAAGTTATCGATTGCGCAGATGATGGTTTAGGAGTGGATCCTATTCGAAGTCTACTCACTTCATTGCCGTATGAAAGGACTTTGCATTAGATAGATATGCTGAATTGTACGTGCGATAGATAGTTCATCTCCATGGAGTGCCAGTGATGATCACGTTAGATCGAGACCCAAAGTTTACGGCAATTTTTTGGAAAAGTTTGCAAACTGCCTTGTGAATGAAGTTGCAGTACAGCATGGCCTATCATTCGTAGATGGATGGTCAATTTGAGAGAACTATTCAAGTTCTCGAGTACATGCTGCGAGCTTTCATATTGGACTTCAAAGGAAGCTCGGAGGAACAGCTTCATTTAGTTGAGTTTGCCTACAACAACAACTATTGGCAAAGTATCAAGATGGCACCATTTGAAGTGTTGTATGGCAGAGCCTACAGGACTCCTGTCTATTGGGACGAAGTTGGAGAGCGTAAGATTACGAGCCCTGAGTTGGTTCAATAGTCAGTCGACGCCGTCAAAGTCATTCAAGAAAGCTCAAGACCGCTCAGAGTCGTCAGAAGAGCTATGCAAACAAGTGGCGTAGACCATTGGAGTTCCAAGTAGGTGAACACGTATTCCTCAACGTGTCACCGATGAGAGGTACTTTGCGTTTTGGTAAGAAAGGGAAGCTAAGCCTTAGATACGTCTATCCCTTTGAAATTTTGGAGCGAATTGGGACTTTGGCGTATCGTCTTGCGTTGCCGCCGAGACTAGCTCAAGTGCATGACGTCTTCCATGTGTTGATGTTGAGGAAGTACAAACTTGGTCCAACCCACATGCTGAATTTCGAGGAAATAGATGTGAACGAGAGTGTCGTACGTGGAGAGACCAATTCAGATAGTGGATCAAAAAGAGTAAGTGCTGCGCAGCAAGATGATCCCATTGGTTAAAGTGATCTTATAACACCATGGAACAAAAGGAAAGCAAAGAGTCGAACATTTTTAACCACGAAATTTAATTCGATTTCGAGAATCGAACGTTCGAGTATGTCACAATTTATTTATTGGATATCGTCTCATCTTTCGGCAAATTTTCGACGAGTCCGAAATTTTGCAGAAAAATGATTTTTGAAAAAAAAGAAAAAAAGGAAATGAGATTTGGATGGGGATGAAAATTGGAATTTTTCTACCCAAAAAACTTTAATTTTGGGAAATTAGAGTTAAAATTTGATTGGGGGGAGTGAAGATGAGCATAGAAGACTTTGAGGTATGTGTGATGATGAATTTATGGCATTTTTCCCAAGAGTTTTGATTGGTTGGCCTCTCTCTCTCTCTCTCTCTCACGCATGAAGCCCGCCCCCCCCTCTCTCGCCGAAGCAGCCCACTTCCCCCTTCATCTCTTTTTTTCTTCCTTTGCTTTCATTCATCCCCTTCCTTTCATCCTCTTTTCCTTCCTTTACTATCAACCCCCCATCCATCCAGCGCCATCTTCATCACTCCATCATCCCACCAACACCTTCCTCACCTATTATCATCTTCACTTCATGCCAGCCACCACTGCTAGCAGCTCACTTTCATGCCACCCTCATCTTCACCTTGCGCCAGCACCACCAAGCAACTGTCGTTGCTGCCAGCTCCACCATCCAACACCGCCCTTACTTGCCGGTAGCCCCATCACCCACCGGCACCTCCATCAGCCCCCTTGGCCGCACCACCACCACCACCACCACCACCACCATTAGCACCCTCACCTTGACGTATAGTCACCACCACCAACTCAAGCCCCCTTGGAGGCCGTGGGTTTGTGGAGCCGCCACCACCGTCGAGCCTTGTTTGGGCCGCGTGTGTCACGCCCTCGATGCCATCGCATCGCCGTTGCCACGAGCCCGCCGCCGTTGAAAACCCATGAGTTAACTTCCTAATATTTGATTAGGCCGTTAATTGCGTTTAGGGGTGGTTATATTAGTGTTAATAATGATTAGTCTTAGTTAAGCTTGGTTTAGTCTTAAGTGAGATTAAGAATGGTTTAGGTTAAATTTAATTACAATTAGTGTAAGTGATATCGATTAGTTTAATTAATCGTAATGATTAATTCATTGAGTTTAATCTTTATTATTCATGATTTATTTAATTAATAGCAATTAGCGTAATTAGTGACACATTAGTCGATATGTAGAATTTTATGCTCGTTTTCTTGGATGAGATTATGCGTGATTTTGATGGTTTGTATATATGATATTATGCAATTGATTGCTCATGGTAGTTATTGATTATTATTACAAAACTCGATTTTTTTTTTTGGTAAGGTAAGTAGTTAATATAAGGGAGGAAAGGTCAAACTGTACAACCAAACGGCTCCAAAAACTAACACTCAGAATGAACATGCTCATTTTGAGTGTAAGGGAGCCAAGGAAAAAACCAAAAGGCAACAACCAAAGAAGAGCCAGATCCAGGAGCCAAACGAAAAACACCAGGCAAAACGACCTAGAAACCAACAAGACACCTAGCCAAGCGATCTAGGATTAGGGGAAGATAAAATAATAGGATCCAAATCCCACAAACGCTGCATCCACCTGTTTCTAGTGGAGTCCTCAACATTCTTGTAGGTAATAGCCTTATCCTTCATGACCCTGATGAGATGATTCTTCATGGCCGGAATAGAAAGCGGCTCTCCCCTAAACAGAATATTGTTCATGTTCTTCCAAATGATGTGGCAGAGTGCACCAAAGGAATAACAAGCTAGGCATTTAAAAAACTCACAAGCTAGGCATTTAAAAAACTCCCTTCCCAAAAGGGTGATACTGGCCTAGCTTAGGGTCTCCTCCCAAGTTCTATTGATCCAGGGAAGATTGCACCTGGAAGCCCAAAAAAAAGCAATACTTGAAGTAATGCGACAACCAAAAAGAGATGCTCGATAGAGTCAGGCACCTCGTTGCAAAAGGGGCAGGTCGCAGCATCAATTCTGCCATGAGACATAAGTAAAGCCTGAGTCGGCAGCCTCCGCTTGGTAATGATCCACAGGTTCAGTTGGTATCAAGGCAGGGAGGCACTACTCCAGATGAGTCGATGCCAATTGACTCTCTCATTCTTCCGCCTTATGGTCTCCCAAGTTGAAGCCACCAAAAACATGCCCGACAACTCCTCCCTCCAACAAAATTGATCGTGCATGTCAGTCAAGGTGGGAAGAGGTGAGCCCCAAGACTCAATCTCTGATCTGATAGCCCGTCCATCCTCAGAGAAGAGGTTAGCAACCAAAGCCTGTCTAGGGAGGCCTGAGCTATATATGAGGGAATTCGTGTAGAATAAATTCAACGGACCCCTTGGGTGCCAATTATCAAACTAGAGCGATGCTGTTAAGCCATCACCTATCCTCCAGAGGAAATGGAGCCGGCATTCAATCCTGAGTTGTAGTAGTTTCTTCCAAGCCCAAGAGCAACAGGATGGCTGTTTCGCAACCCAGAAGTTCTTGTTTTTTAAGAAGGTTGAATGGACCCAGTTACACCAAAGCGATTCATTGTCTGAAAATAAGTTCCAAATATGCTTGAGCATGGTCGCGTTATTGCACTCTCGCAATCTCCGGATACCAAGCCCCCCTTCCATTTTAGGAAGACAAACTTCTCCTAGGAAACTTTAGCACCTCCTCTACCCAAATTAGGTCATTTCCAAAGGAACTCTCTAAGGATACGCTCAACCTGGTCGAGAATTGCAGCAGGGATAATAAAGACACTTGCCCAAAAGGCTTGAATGGCATGAAGAACTGCCCTGATTAGTTGAAGATGGCCAGCTAAGGAAAGGAATCAATGAGTCCAAGACTGCACTCGGGAGGTGATGCGCCTAATAAGTTTAGCGCAATCCGCTTTTCCAAGCCTTTTCGTGATGATTGGAACACCAAGGTAGCGCATTGGGAGAGTACCCTCACCAAACCCAAGTTGTAGAAGGATTTGATTCCATAAGGGCGGCGGGCCTCCTAAAAGGAACACCTTACTTTTCCTTTGATTCGGTATAAGGCCACTCCAAGAGGAAAATAGCTGGATACTCTCGTTCAGAAGCTTCACAGATAGAGGTGAATAGAACAACGGGGAACTCCACGAGGAGGAAATGAAGGACCGAACCGTTCGGAGAGAAGGAGGGTCACCCAAGAGGGAGAGACTCACCAAAAGACGGGCGAGATCGAAGGCTGAAATGCTCGGGCCGAGCAGACCCCAAATAAAACAATGGAGTTTTAAAATGGGAGTGTACTAAGTTTGACGAGTTGATTTCAAATATGTAACCACGTACAATTATTTTACCGGAATTTTAAATGTAAAGATTTTTCGAGGTTTGATTTTAAGCACGAACTCTTTTGCATTGGGCTAATTAACGGAAGATAAAAAAAATTGGCTTGAGTGTTGGCATGCTTGTATGGTCACTTAATGGAACCTATCACTCGACGGGAGATAGGGGCGAGGCTTGATTTTATTGGATGCCCGGCGGGGGTTTGGAAGTCGAGTCGTGGTTGAGGCCGGACTGATGCTCCTTTATGAAATGCCGTCTAGGCGGGGGTTCCAGACGTTGCCGTGCCCGATGGGGCGGGACGATGCTCGATTATGCCAAAAGACCACCGACCTTTGTGTTGGCCATGGCCTAAGGAGTCGTAATAATCGGAACACGTATGAATGATTGTGATGCATAAAATTATTAGGCATGGTATGGGACGTGCCAAAATAGGTTTTGCCTTATAATCAGAACCCGTGTGAATGCTTGGAGAATGAGAATTATGTGTTCTGATTATTGTTTATGCTCATGGTATTGATAATGGCATATGTGACGTGCTACTATGTAGAGGTGTGCCAATGCGAGGTAAGTTGTTTGTGGTGCCTGTTTAGGCTGCCTCCGAGGTGAATTCGCGTCCTAGTCAAGGCTTATGGGTTTTAACTCGCTGAGATGTTATTTCACCCTGTCGTGGTTAAACATTTTTAGGGCCGTAGTGTGGAGATCTGCTGAGTGTGGATATGGTGGGCCCGAGATGCGACACCTTTTTGGCTAGCCCTGCCGTTAGTGAAGTTTAGGTTAATCTTAATCCCTGAAGGTTTTTGAGAGGGTCAATAGGAAGTGGCCGTAGAAAGGCTTGTAATTATTAAACTTCCTAGAGGTAACAGTGGATAAATAAATAAGTTGTTTTTGGCAACTTTTGTTGTGCTTTACTATCCTAATTGTTTGTTTATTGATCGAGGGTTTATTTAATTCTCTTCCGCATGCGTTTAATCGAAAGATAAAAAGAATGAGTCGACAACGCGTCCTGGAATGTCGCATTTTTAATCGACCGCCGAGGGATGTTTGCGTACTCGGGATTCGGGGCATGACATCCTAGACGATGCCATGCCCGATGGGGCGGGACGATGCCCGGTCATACCGGAAGACCGCAGACACTTATGTTGGCCATGGCCCGAGGGGTCGTAATAATTGGAACACGTGTCGACAATGCGCGTGAAATTCTAGTATGCGTTCTGATCGTTATTTATGCACGTTACACTATTATTGCTATGCGAGACGTGCTAATATGCAGGGACGTATTGAGGCGAGGTGAGTTTATGTGTGGTGCGTGCTTAGGCTGCCTTCAATGCGAATTCGCGTCCTAATCGAGGCTTAGGGATTTAACTCATTGAGATTTTATCTCATCCCATCATTGTCAAATATTTTCAGGTCCGTAGTATGGAGTGCCACCTTGTGCGTTTTGGGGTCCATAGGGACATGGAGGTAGAGACCACTCTATATCCTATCCCTGGGATCGACCGGTTTTGCAAGCTGGTGGTTACGATAGTGTGGGTAGATGAGGGCTTTGTACATGTGGTGCCCCACAATTTCAAGGCGTGGTTCATTAGGAAGGCCAACGACGATTGGATTGGTCCACTTCACGGTTTTGATGGACCGCCTGTCGAAAATGTGGGAGGGCAAGATTGTGACCCCATGGATATCAACATCCCTGACAGTATCGTTGTGAATCTAGATTCTGAGCTAGAGGGGCCCGGGGAGCTGTGCTCGCCTGACCACATGCATGACTTTGTGCCTGGATACAGTATCGTTCTTGGAAGGTTCTACTTATGGAAATCGAGATCCTGATTGTATGGGCGAACATGATTGATGGGCTATCGACACGTTCCTTTAATAGCTCGAATTATCTTCTTAATTGATTCCATCCAACGGATAGATTGGAGGAATTCCTTTGGTAAGTGCCAACTGGTATGATGGCATAAAGGAGTATATAATGAAGACATTCTAAGTTGTTTAAGAGGTGCGCGATAGAAAAATTCCAAAGTCTGAAAGCTTCAAGTTGTTTAGACAATTTTCTTTGAGCGAAACATTGTATTCAAAAGAGAGTCTATATTTGTGAGAAACCTTGAGGAGGTGTGGTAGAACATCTACACTGTGGAATCAAGGGAAAGCTGTGGTGTAACTTCTCTTTTATTCATAGTGGAATCCAGCCGGTGGGCTGTCAGTGCGGAAGAGTGGACGTAGGCTTGGAATAAGCCGAACCACTATAAACCTTGTGTTTAATTTTCTCTCCCTTACTCCCTTTACCTTGATCGTATTTCATTTTGTTAATCCAGAAAGAATTTTCTTTCTATCGCTTGCCAAGAATCACTTCCGTATCTCGATAAATTGTTTATACACCTATTCACCCCCCTCTAGGTGCTCATATTAGCTATCTCAATTGGTATCAGAGCTCGTGTGCTCACTTTGTTTGAAGTGTTTTACTTCAGAGTAAAAGATCCATGGCTAGTATGTTGGCTCCAGGGCTGGTAGAAGGGCAAAGCAACACGAGACCACCTTACTTTGATGGAAATGACTATAACATATGGAAGAACAAGATGAAGGCATTCTTAAGATCAAATGATCCTCTGGAATGGGACGTTGTAGAAAAAGGAATTATTCCTAAAGCTGCATCTGTCTCAGAAAGAGGAAATGACAATGTTGAGTCCAGCGAAATGAGTCAGGAAGAGAAAATCAAGAGACAAGCTCTTGATGCAAAAGCAATTTATTCTTTATATTGTGCTTTATCACCCACCGAATATAACAGAATATATTCTTGTGATACAGCCAAAGAAGTTTGGGATAGATTACACATTACTTATGAAGGAACCGATCGAGTGAAAGAGACCAGAGTCAATATACTCCTCGGTCAATACGAAGCCTTCAGGATGAAATTGGAAGAATCTATAACTGACATGTTTAGTCGTTTTACAGATATCGTGAATGGTCTTGAAAACCAAAGTCAACCAATTTCTGATCCCATGAAAGTGAACAAGCTACTGCGTGGACTCTCCAAGGATTGGAATTACATAAAGACCTCAATCAGAGAGACCCAAAGAATCATGCCACTGTCTGTCGATGAGTTGGTTGGGACCCTTCAGTCTTATGAAGTGGAAGGAATCAATGAAGACGAAGATCCTAAAGGTAAGAAATCTATTGCATTAAAATCCAATGATGATTATGATGTTGCAGATTCTGAAAACGATATGGACGATGAGGAGCTTGCTCTCATGATAAGAAGATTCAGAAAGCTGAACAGAAAATGAAGAAGATTCAATCCAAAGAAACAAAGTTTTCAAAGGCAACAGACCAAGTTTGCTGAAGATGATGAATCAAACAAAGATATAGTCTGCTTTGAATGTAAGAAAAATGGACACATCAGACCAAACTGTCCTCTTCTAAGGAAGAAGAAAGGAAAAATTGAAAAATATCGAAAAGCTCTCAAAGCAGAAACCTGGAGTGATACGGAGTGCGAAGATAGTGACGATGATTATGCCAACATATGTCTAATGGCACAATCGGATTCAGAATCAAACTCTGAGACCGATTCAGATTCAGAAAGTGAATTCGAGGTAAGTAACTTCAAAATCCCTATTAAAGTTTCAAAATACATTGATGAATTATGTTTTAGTCTTAAGACTTCTCTTAAAAGAATTTTCGAACTCAAAAAGGAAAATTCTGCTTTAAAACAACAAGAGAATGTTTTGGAAGAAAAAGTGAAATGCTTAGACCAGAATGTTTCTTCTCTCAAAGAAAATAAAGATAATCTTTTAAAAGAAAATGCATTTTTGAAAAATGACATTTCAAATATTTTCAAAAGATTTTCTCTAGGATCTCGAAAAGCTGGAAAAAATACTTTCTGTTCAAAGACCTTATTTCAATAAATCGGGTTTAGGAATGACTCATGAAACTATTCCTTTAATCGATTTTCCTAAAGTAAAAGAAAGAATCAAACAAAGACCCTCAAGAAATGCTTACAAAAATCATTTTGAAATGACCTTTGTAAGACCAGTAGGTCGCAATGCTCTTAGATGTTCAAAATGCAATAGTGTAGATCATTTTGAGAAAGAATGTCTTATGGTATGGAGACCATCAATAAAGTCCGGGCAAAAACCGTATATCGACTAACTCAAAAGGACCCAAGAAAATATGGCTACCAAAGAAAGCTTGAGTCTCTTTTTAAATGCAGGTCACTATCAAGAAAAATGTGAAATGATACCTGGATAGTGGATGCTCGAGACACATGACAGGAGATTCAAATTGTTTCATAAAGCTTATTCAAGCGAATGGTGGAAAAGTTTCTTTTGGAGGAAATAGCAAAGGAAGAATAGTTGGACTTGGAACTGTGAAGATTGGAAACCTCACAATAAATAATGTTTCTTTAGTTGAAGGACTCAACTACAATCTGCTCAGTGTCAGCCAGCTTTGTGATGCCGGTTTCAAAAACTTTCAAGAGGGAATATGTACTGGAACCAGTAAAGACTCTACACAGTCGTTTATGGGTCGAAGACATGGAAATATCTACCTCTTGAATGTAAAACCAGATGAATCACAGTGTTTAATCTCAATTCAAGATCAAGCAAGTTTATGGCACAGAAAGCTTGGACACATCAATATGAAGCAGATAGCCAAAATTTCAGCAAAGAAGCTTGTTCGTGGTCTATCCAATTTATCATACCAAAAGTCTGATCTATGTACACCATGCATATTGGGAAAACATGTAAGAAATTCCTTCAAACCAATAACTCAAGTTTCCACTAACTGTATCTTTGCAGCTTCTGCATATGGATCTTTTGGACCAACCGAACTCAAAGCATTGGAGGTAAGAAATATTGCCTAGTAATTGTGGATGACTACTCACGATTTACTTGGGTATATTTCCTGGCAAGTAAGTTTGAAACTTTCTCTTACTTTGAAAAATTTGCTAAAAAGGTTCAAAACGAAAAGGGATATGCTATTTCAAGTATTAAAACAGATCATGGAGGTGAATTTGAAAATCAAGATTTTGCAAAGTTTTGTGATAAATCTGGTTTTTAGCATATGTTCTCTTCTCCATATACTCCAGAGCAAAATGGAGTTGTGGAAAGAAAGAATAGACCGCTTCAAGAAATGGCAAGAACTCTCTTAATTGAAAGCAACATCTCTTCACGTTTTTGGGCTGAAGCAGTCATTACAGCATGTTACGTTATTAATAGAGTTTTTCTAAGGCCTATTCTAGAAAAAAACCCCCTATGAATTATTCAAAGAAAAGAAGCCCATCGTTTCGTATTTTCATGTATTCGGATGCAAATGTTTTATTCTGAAAAATGCAAATGATCGAGTTGGTAAGTTTGAAGAAAAGTCAGATGAATGCATCTTCCTTGGATATTCGACCTCTAGAAAAGCATACAAAGTCTACAACAAGAAGACTCAAACAAAGGGAAGAATCAATGAATGTCAAATTTCAAGATTCTACACAAAATGAATCCATTCGAGACACATCTCGAAGAGATCGAACTGCTCCGAGACTCTACAAAGTCTAAATCTCAAGAAGCAGCTCGAGACTTTGAAGGATCGGCGGCAAGTGACTGTCGAAGAATCAAGCGAAGAAAGTGATCATCAATCTGACAAATTATCCAGCAACTGGAAGCATAAGTCAAGTCATCCCAAAGATCTTATCATTGGCGACATCAATGAAGGAATTCGCACAAGATCCAAAAGGCGCGAAGAATCTAGTGCTGTGGCTCTTATTTCTGAAATAGAACCTAAGAGCATAGAAGAAGCTTTATCTTATGAAAGCTGGATTGAAGCTATGCAAGAAGAACTCGGGCAATTCAGCATCAATGATGTCTAGGAATTGTCTCCAAAACCAAAAGGTAAATCTGTCATTGGAGCTAAATGGGTTTTCAGAAACAAGATGGACGAGAAAGGCAAGATCGTAAGAAACAAAGCAAGACTCGTGGCCAAGGGATACACACAAGAAGAAGGGATCGACTATGAGGAGACTTACGCACCAGTAGCAAGGTTAGAAGCAATTCGTTTATTATTTGCATTTGCTTGTCACAAAAAATTCAGGTTATTCCAAATGGACGTCAAAAGTGCTTTTCTAAATGGATTCATCCATGAGGAAGTCTATGTGGAACAACCGCCTGGGTTTGAAGACCCAAGGAAACCAGACTCAGTATTCAGACTCAAAAAGGCCTTATATGGCTTGAAACAAGCACCTCGAGCTTGGTATGACAGGTTGAGTAAGTTTTTAATTCAAAATGGTTTTGTTAAAGGTAAAGTAGACAATATTCTTTTTATTAAAAGATAAAGCAAAATTTTTCTGCTTGTTCAAATATATGTCGATGATATTATTTTTGGATCCCCTAATGAAAGTCAGTGCAAGAAATTCTCTAAGACTATGCAGGATGAATTTGAAATGAGCATGATGTGTGGGTTAACCTTCTTTCTTGGACTTCAAGTGAAACAACTAAAGGAATGAACTTTTATTCGTCAAGAAAAATATGCTATGATCTTGTCAAAAAGTTTGGACTGGTCAATTGCAAAAAGACTGACATTCCAATGTCAAGTGCCTTGAAGATAGACAAAGATGAAAAAGGAAAGAAAGTCGATTAGAAGCTATACAGGAGTATCATTGGCTCACTTCTTTATCTTACTGCTTCTAGACCTGACATTTTGTTTAGTGTTTGTATTTGTGCTAGATTTCAAGCAGACCCTAAAGAATCTCATTTAAGTGCTACAAAGCGTATTATCAAATACATTGCTTCAACTTCAAGCATCGGCCTATGGTATCCTAAAAAGGGAGACTTTACTCTTCTTAGATACTCGACGCGATCTAGCCGGTTGCGAGTTGATAGAAAGAGCACCTCGGGTACTGTCAACTACTTGGAGGCAGGACGGTGTCTTGGTTTTCAAGAAAACAGAGTACAGTAGCTCTCTTTACAGTAGAAGCAGAGTATGTAGCTCTTGGAAGTTGCTGTTCACAAATTCTATGGATAAAGCAACAACTAAGAGATTTTGGAATTGAAGACTCATGCACAGAGATTAATTGCTACAACACCAGCGCTATCAATCTCACCAAAAATCCAATTCTTCATTCAAGAGCAAAGCATATAGAGATTCGACATCACTTCATCAGAGACCATGTTCAGAATGGAGAAATTTCGATTCAGTATATTAATTCAAAGAACCAACTGGCGGATATATTCACAAAGCCCTTGGAGAAAAATCAATTTGAAATTATTCGCTCCAGACTCAACATATTAAGGTTTGAAGAAGTTAAAGTTTAGAGACTCTCAGACTCAGACAAACAAGACCTTTACTGAAAGTTAGTCTCTCTCTCTCTCTCTCTCTCTCTCTCTCTCTCTCTCATATTATCTTGAAAAGGTACGATCATCGAACCGTGTCTTTTTATTGATATCTTTAATCAGCGTAATTAATGCATCGTTTCCTTTATCGATTTTTTTTTTAAATAACTATTTTCGTGGAAAAAGGGCAGTTATTTTTGAAAATGCATCTTTTTATTTCTGACGATTCGTATACATCTCTTTTAACCGATCGTATACTGGTGCTTCCTCCTCACTTTACTCTCAAAAATCCTAAAAAGCACCGATCCTCCATTCCTATTTTTATCTCCTGCCTAATCTTCGAAAAAGTTGTCATTTTTCTTGAGGGAAGTCAAGCAAGGAATCTCTCAAAGTGCGAGAAAAATGTCTTCTTCAAGGAAGTCGTCAAGGATCGCAAGCAGGGGACCACGGCGGATGAATGAGGGGCCTACGCACTTCGATCTTACTGAAGAAGAAGTGTCTCCAGAACAATGACAGAGCTCACATCATTCTCAACCGCGTCATTCTCCTTCTCCTAGTCCTCAAGACGTTGATCATCAACAAGAGGAAGAAATCATTGAGGATGCAGATCCAGTAAGAGCTCAAAAGCCCGCTTTTATTTATAAGCTGTATCGTGCATTAAAAGGAACTTTTACTCCCTTGAACTATGTCGATGATTTTCTTAAAGACAAAGAATATGGCAACGAATATATCTTTTTGCAAAAAATGGAAAGTTTGGGAATTGCTCGACAAGGGGTGGCTGAGGAAACCCTTGCGAATATCCCAAGTGATCCTCGTGATTGGGGACCAAATCCTGTAGATGGGAATGATGATGACAAGTTGTACAGTCAATTTCAACTGAGAATGGGTGTTGCGGTAAAAAGTCGAGGAAAAAGGGGAGATTTGTTCAAATCAAAGAAACAAAAGGATTTGTACTCGAAATTGCTGAAACGTGGAGTAATAAACCCTAGGAGTGTGGATTTTGATTTTCCGGATGCTGTGAATGTGAACTTGCGGGAAAAGTTCGGTTATCTTTAGCTTGAAACGTTCTGCTCCGACACTACAGAGGCCTATGCTGAACTGACCGCATATTTCTATTCAAATCTTAGCTTTTTGGATGCGAATAGATTTTCTTTCAATGTCAAAGATCAAGACTATGTTGTGGATATGAATATGCTGGCGGATGTGTTAGGAGTTGAAAGAGGAAGATATCAACCGATCAAAGTTTCCATTGCTCGGGCCACACTGGAACTTGTGAAGGATAGGAGAACAGAGGAGAAGATCACCTACCTAAGGATGAGTGCATTCAATATCTTGCTTCACAAGATTGTAATCAATTGCCTTCGACCTAAATCAACCTCCAAGATTGATGTTTTAAGTTCAGAGGCAAAGTTGATGTATGCCATCCTCACTGGGAAAAGGTTTTCTCTCCCTCACATTATCATGTTTCACATGTATAGAGCGATGATGAAAGACAACGGTCAACTCCCTTACCCAAGCCTCGGGACGAAGTTATTCCGACATCTGAATATTCAGCCTCCGCAAATCTTCTGTGTTCGATTGTGCGATCATATGGTGGTAGGACTGAAGATGGTGACCAAAATGCGTCTGAAGGAACTGAACAGGGAGTTGGAGAAATTCAAGGAGAAGACTCCAATCAGATCTCATCAAACCTCTTCTTCAAAAAGGAAAGGAAATGAGCCCTTGGTTGCTTCAAAACCGAAAAGAAGAGCTCTTATTGTGGAAGATGATGAAGATGATGACCTTACCATTTCGGCCATAGCTTTGAAAAAGCTAAGTCGTACTATTCTAGAATCAATGGAACAGCGTGAGACAGAAGAAGATGAAAGAGAAGGTCAAGAAAAGGAAAGAGAAGAAGAAGCAAGAGAGGAAGAAGAGAAAGAAGAAGAAAGAGCAGTTGGCGAAAAAGAAGCAGAGGAGGAAAGATCTGGAAAAGAAAGAAGAGAAGAAGGAGAACCTGAGGAACACTCTTCTCCACCTGTAGGCATGGAAACAGGGGGAGATCAAGAGAAATGAAAGAAGTCCTCATATCCCGATGCAAGTGAAGGAGTCGCGCTCTCCTGCAGACCCAGAGGATGTTTATGCCTCTCAATTTCCAGAAGAAGGTCATGAAGTTTCATCGCCAAACCTCCGAGATTATTCTGATATGCCATCATCTGCAGAACATGTTGAAGCTAGTACGCAGACCGATAGCTCAGCCGATTTTCGCAGAATTCTCGATATTCTCTTGGAGATGCGCGGTCAAATTTATGCCTTGGGATGCGAGGTTCAAAATTTGCAGAATGCTGGTCAAGTTTCTTCCGTGTCATTACAAGATCAGATTCAAGCCCTCTCTATTCAGATTCAGGCCAATGCCAAGGGTGAGGAGATTGCTCAACTGAAGGAAGACTTGAAAAGGCTGGAAGGGATCGTTCAATCCATGGGAGATTTCCAGCTTGTCCGCGTTCCCAAGCAATCTTGACTTCACTCCATTTTCATCTTAACATTTTTTTAATGCTGACAAAAAGGGGGAGAAGTGCAAGATTTGAATCAAAACTTTGAATTTTTAATCGTTTGGATTGTTTAATTTGAATTAATGTTTGACTTTAATTTTGCGTCTAGATTTGGATTTGGATTTGACTGCTATTGATATTGATATCTTATGGTTGGCTTTATGGCTTTATCTTATTCAAGACTAACCTATTTTTTGTGATTGCAGATTCTAGTGTTATTCATTTAGCCATTTATCTCTATAAGATATGCATATGTGTTTGAGAAATGTTTTACAGGTCAAAGTTGTCCAAATCTGCAGGAAAGTTTTGTCACCATCAAAAAGGGGGAGATTGTTGGAGAAATCTTTTTGAAGTGTTTTGAAGCTGACAAATCGTTTTCATCAGTCTAGTCTCGAAGGTTTGCGGACTCGCTATTTAAAGTCTCGAAGACTGCGGACAGCCGGACGCAAGACTCAAAGTCTATCCTCATTGACGTCTCTAATCCGTTGAAGAAAGGTTATCCGTAACCTGGATGTTTCGTTAAGGGTATGACCTTATCAACTAGAGAAGATCTCGTGGCTGGAAAAGACATAACAGAATTCTTTGATTGATTGAGATTGAATCGATGATTGAAGATCCGATGATTGACTGAATATTCTTGGAAGGTTCTACGTATGGAAACCGAGATCCTAATTGTATGGGCAAACATGATTGATGGGCTATCGACACGTTCCTTTAATTGCTCGAATTATCTTCTTAATTGATTTCATCCAACGGATAGATTGGAGGAATTCCTTTGGTAAGTGCCAACGGGTATGATGGCATAAAGGAGTATATAAGGAAGACGTTCTAAGTTGTTTAAGAGGTGCGCGATAGAAAAATTCCAAAGTCTGAAAGCTTCAAGTTGTTTAGACAATTTTCTTTGAGCGAAACATTGTATTCAAAAGAGAGTCTATATTTATGAGAAACCTTGAGGAAGTGTGGTAGAACATCTACATTGTGGAATCAAGGGAAAGCTGTGGTGTAACTTCTCTTTTGTTCATAGTGGAATCCAGCCGGTGGGTTGTCAGTGCGGAAGAGTGGACGTAGGCTTGGAATAAGCCGAACCACTATAAATCTTGTGTTTAATTTTCTCTCCCTTACTCCCTTTACCTTGATCATATTTCATTTTGTTAATCCAGAAAGAATTTGCTTTCTATTGCTTGCCAAGAATCGCTTCCGTATCTCGATAAATTGTTTATGCACCTATTCACCCCCCTCTAGGTGCTCATATTAGCTATCTCACTTTGGACACTAAGTCTTCACGGTTTTGTTCATCTTGGGGCAGCCAGATCTCCACTGTACATATATTGTCCACTTTGGACACTAATTCCTCACAGTTTTGTTCCTCTCGGGGCACACTAAGTTTTCACGGTTTTGTTCCTCTCGGGGCAACCTGAGTCTCCAATGTACCTATATTGTCCGCTTTGGACACTAAGTCCTCACGGTTTTGTTCCTCTCGGGGCAGCCTGGGTCTCCAATGTACATATATTGTCCGCTTTAGACACTAAGTCCTCATGGTTTTGTTCCTCTCGGGACAACCCGGGTCTCCACTGTACATATATTGTCCACTTTGGACACTAAATCCTTATGGTTTTGTTCCTCTCGGGGCAGCCCATACTACCTTAAGAAAACGCGTATATACAGTTAGAGAGACCCACGGCCTTATAAGATAGCCCAGGACTCCCTCCCTAGGCGATGTGGGACAAGAGACGCGCTCCCTTCCTGTGCATGTCCGGGGACCGAGGCGTGAACGCATCGCCATCCCTCCTCCCCGCGCACCATCGCTTGGGCCGTCACATGTACAGTTCGGTCTTTGTTTATTTTAATCATTCTTCGATATAAACGACACACGATGTTTCCCGCATTAGAGAAGGGAAATCATGGAGGCAATTTTCTTCAGGTTCTCTTTATTCTTGCCATGACTAATGAGGTGACTTAAGATGTATTCACTAATCAGTGTTTCGGAAGTGAGCAAATAATACATACCGTGCCGGTGGCTCCATAGTTTGTTTTACAGAAAAGTTCCCTCTATTCAGCTCGTAAATTCCAACTTCCTGGCTTGCTTCACAGACCTGGAAAGCTAACAATAACTCCACTAGAAACACAATATAAAACTGGTCTTTGCCATTGTAGCTCAGAATGCAGTCGTGACCATTTGAATTGCAAATCCTCTGAGTCGATGTGCTATGATAATACTGTAAGTCCCTTTAGCTTTGAAAAATGTAGACAATGAATGTGTTCCAATTGCCCGCTTCTGTGTCTTTCTTGGTTGTGATCACCCCAAATCAGCTAACTCTTTTGTTCTGTCTTGAATGGAGTATTGTACCTTATGACTGGCACAGAATTCTTGGAGACTTTTCTAACTTTATTTAGTTGAAAACTCAGATTCCCTTGATAACATCATAATGTGCTTCACAACTTATATTACTGACTAAGAGTAATCTGCTTGATCACTGCAGTTTATTCGGATATGTGGTGCCTATTCTAAGACTTCCCAAAGGATTGTTCTATAAGCCCTGTCTCACTCACTCCATTTGGCAGCTGTAGTAAATGCTTAATGTTGATCTAAAAGCACAGTCCATGATCTATCTTCTGGTGAAGATAGGTGCTAAGCACAGAAAATTAGGTGCAAATTAATCATAGTTCATATAGAAATTCAAAACATTGATGGCATGTGACTTGTACTAGATAAATACAACAGAAACATTTCTTTCATTAGGGAGGTAACAATTATACAAAGAAAAGACTGTAATTGATACATATACGGAAAGTGGAAACTTTCTAAATGCAAGCTGATTTGTATGCCCGTTGAGAAGTATCCTCGCAAGATGATGCATATTGTAGTTGTAGAGAAATGATCATGTTAGAATGTTACATTTTTAACAATTACGGCAGCATGTTAAATAGGGAATATATAATATCCTGAAATTTGGTCCTTATATTGAAATATATGAAATTTTTATTTCATTAATGCGCTTATGGTTACTTTACTCTGAATCGATCACTCATGAATTAACTAATCTATTGGGTGAGATCGTAAATGGTTAAAATGCGAAAAACTAGAGAATTCAATCAGGGATCAACCGCTCAACCATAAGAATTGATAAGTGTCAATACTATACTGTTATAAGTCAATTAGCAAATGGATATAAATCGATTTGATAGATGCACGTAGTTGGTTCGCAGGTGATTTTGCACGATTACGATATTTGTGTCGAATGATGATAAACCGATTTTTCTATTAATCTTATATTCAGGGTACATAATTGAGTCCCCACAATTACATGACAACCGAGGGTCATCCACGATTCGAAGAAGCACAGACATAAATCGAAAATTATCGACCACGGGTCAATCTTGCGATAATCCCTAAAAGTCACCCGATAGCTTAGGTCGTACTAAAGCCACATTCGATCGACTTTTAACCATGAAATTTAATACGATTTCGGGTATCACATTTTCGAGGGTCGCAATATAAATTTATTGGATGTCACCTCATTTCCATTGAATTATCAAACGAAAAATTGAAAGTCGGAAAGTAAAGATAGACCTAGTGGCAAAGTTGCAATTTGTTGGCTAAAATTTTGGCTTTAAAGATAAAAGGAAAATGAGAAGATATTTAGGAGACAGAAGGCTTGGCATGGAGTGTTTTTAGGAGGGAGTTGGTGTGAGAAATGATGGATTAAGGGAAATAAATTTTTTGTTTTTTTTCTTCCCTTGTTATTTCTCTCTCTCCTTCTCATTTCTCTCTTCCTCGCCTCACGCCACTTTCTCTTCCCCTGCTGCAGCCCCCTCCCTTTATCCTTTCTTTTCTCCCTCTCCTCTCTCTCTCGCCCCCACCACCCCCACTTCCCCCGCCCCCCAAAACACCAGCGAACAGCCCCTTCCCCATTTTCTTTCTTCCTCCTTCCTTTTTTTCTTTCTTTGCGCCATCTCCTCCTTCCATTCCCTTGTTGAGCTGCCCATCCCACCTTCACCACCATCCAACGTCATCATCCCACCACCCTCGTAGTCCACCATCTCACCACCCTCATCACCATCGTCAACCACCACCTCCATCACCGCCACCTTGCTGCCATTGAGCCGCCCGTTCAACCACCGAAGCCACCACCACCGATTCACCACCGCCCAAGCTAAGCTTGGTAGTGGGTTTTGAGGAGCCGCCACCATGTCGTGGGTGTCGCGTCCCAAACCTCGGGCATGCGCACATCCCTCGGCAGTCGATTAAAATTTGTGACGTCCCAGGACCCGTCGCCGACCCTTTCGTTTTTTGCATATGCGGAAGCGAATTAATAAACCTCAAACAACAATCAAACATGGGATAAAAAAGCAGGACAACCAATTTTCACAAAACACACTTTATATACATATCCAGACAATCCTACCAATCTATACACAAAAGTCAAATTCAAAAGAGAAGCTACTAGGTCACCTACATTTCGGACCTTTTGTTGGAGAAATCCTGTCAGAATATTTTGAAGCTGACAAAACGTTTCTTTCAGTCTAGTCTGGATTATTACAGACTTTCGGTTTAGAGTCTGAAGACAGTTGGATATCAAGACTCAAGACTTAAAGATATTCTCATTGATAGTTTTCTAATCCAGTGTCGAAAGGCTATCCAGAACCTAAGTGTTTGGTTAAGGAGATAGTCATATTCTCTAGAGAAGATATCCTGGCTGGGTTAAGCTAACGGATTCTTTCTATTCAAGATCCGATGATTGACGAAGTAATCTTGGAAAGTTATATTCTTGGAAACCAAGATCCTGTTGTATGGGCGAACAGATTGATGGGCTATCGTCAAGTTCCTTTAATAGCTCAAATGATCTCCTTAATTGATTCCGTCCAACGGGTAGATTGGAGGAATTCCTTTGGTAAGTACCAACGGGTATGATGGCATGAAGGAGTATAAAAGGAAGACGTTCAAGTTATTTCAAGACATGCTCGATAGACGAATTCCAGTCCGAAGTTCCTTGATATTCGCCGATTCATTCTGAGCAAAATTGTATACACAAAAGAGTGTTTATACTTAGTGGTATCTTGAGCAAGTGTGGTAGATCATCTACACCACTTTGAATCAAGGAAGATCAACGCCGTAACACTTCTTTGTTCATAGTGGAATCCAGCCAATAGGTCATCGGTGCGAAAAAGAGTGGACGTAGGCTTAAACAAAAGCCGAACCACTATAATCATTGTGTTCAATTCTCTTTTCCCTTCTCTCGCCTTTCGATTGCTTTGTTTATATCCATCGATTGTCTAGTATTGTGTGATTTAAGTAAAAATCGTTTTATACCTATTCACCCCCTCTAGGTACTCGTTCTAGCTATATCAATTGGTATCAGAGCCTGTGTACTCACTTTATTTGAAGTGTTTTACTTCGAGTAAAAGATCCATGGCTAGTATGTTAGCACCAGGGCTGGTGGAAGGGCAAAGCAATACCAGACCACCTTACTTTGATGGAAAGGATTACAACATTTGGAAGAACAAGATGAAAGCTTTTCTACGATCAAAGGATCCTCTGGAATGGGACGTTGTAGAAAAAGGAATCATTCCTAAAGTTGCAGCTGTCTTAGAAAGAGGAAAAGAAGCTGTGGAAGCTAGCGGAATGTCTCAGGAAGAAATAATTAAGAGACAAACTCTTGATGCAAAAGCAATATATTCTTTGTATTGTGCTTTGTCACCTACCGAATATAACAGAATATCTTCTTGTGATACAGCAAAAAAAAGTCTCGGATAGGTTACATATCACCTATGAAGGAACTGATCGAGTGAAAGAGACCAGAATCAATATTCTTCTTGGTCAATATGAAGCCTTCAAAATGAGATCTGGAGAATCAATAACTGACATGTTCAGTCATTTTACAGAAATTGTGAATGGTCTTCAAAATCAAGGTCAACCAATTTATGATTCTATGAAGGTTAACAAGCTTCTGCGTGGACTCTCCAAGGATTGGAATCACATAAAGACTTCAATAAGAGAGACACAAAGAATCATGCCACTATCTGTCGATGAGCTGGTTGGAACTCTTTAGTCTTATGAAGTGGAACGAATAAACGAAGACGAAGATCCAAAAGGTAAGAAATCCATTGCATTAAAATCAAATGATGATTCTGATGTTACAGATTCTGAAGACGATATGAACGATGAGGAGCTTGCCCTAATGATTAGAAGATTCAGAAAGTTGAATAGAAAAGGTAGAAGATTCAACTCTAAGAGATAAGGCTTTCAAAGACAACAGACCAAGACTGTTGATGATGATGAAGCAAACAAAGATGTAGTTTGCTTTGAATGTAAGAAAAAAGGGACACATTAGACCCAACTGTCCTCTTCGAAAGAAGAAGAAAGGAAAGGCTGAAAAGTCTCGAAAGGCTCTCAAAGCTGAAACCTGGAGTGATACAGAGTGTGAAGAAAGTGATGATGAATATGCCAACTTGTGTCTGATGGCGCAATCAGACTCAGACTCAAACTCTGAATCAGACTTAGACAGCGAATTTGAAGTAAGTAATTTCAAAATTCCTGTCAAGGTTTCTAAGTATATTGATGAGCTGTGTTTAAGTCTTAAGACTTCTCTTAAAAGGATTTCTGAACTTAAAAGGGAAAACTCTGTTTTAAAACAAAAGTAGGAAAATATTTTGAAAGAAAAAGTTAAATGTTTAGACATGAATGTTTCTACTCTTAAAGAAAATGAAGAAAATCTTTTGAAAGAAAATTCTCGTTTAAAAATTGACTCATCGAATATTTCAAAGAAATTTTCAATAGGGTCTGAGAAACTTGAAAAAATTCTTTAAGTACAAAGACCTTATTTCAATAAGTCTGGTTTAGGTATGACAGAAGAAACTATTCCCTTAATTGATTTTCCTAGAGTAAAAGAAAGAATTAAGCAAAGACCTTCAAAAGAAGCTTATAAAAATCATTTCAAAAGGTTTTTGTAAAGCCTCGTAGGTCGAGATGCTCTCAGTGTTCTAAGTGCAAAAGTCCGGATCATTTTGAAAAAGAATGTCCTATGGTTTGGAAACCTATTAAGAAAACTTGGGCTAGCACTTTTATCTTACTAACACAAAAGGACCCAAGAAAATGTGGGTACCAAAGAAAGCTTGAGATATTTCTTTGAATGTAGGTATCTATCAAGAGAAAGGTAAAGTGGTATCTAGACAAGTGGATGTTCAAGACATATGACAGAGACTCAAAATGTTTTATAAAGCTTGTTCAAGTAAATGGTGGAAAAGTCTCATTTGGAGGAAATAGCAAAGGAAGAATTGTGGGTTTTGGAACTGTGAAAATTAGAAATCTCACAATAAGCAATGTTTCTCTAGTGGAATGACTCAATTACAATCTTCTAAGCATCAGTAAACTATGTGATACTGGTTTTAAGATCTTCTTTCAAGAAGGAATATGTTCCGGAACCAGTAAAGACTCTACTTAGTCTTTCTTGGGTAGAAGGCATGGAAATATCTATCTCCTGGACGTGAAACTAGAAGAATCGCAATGCTTGATTTCAATACAAGACGAAGCAAGTCTGTGGGTACGAAAGCTTGGGCATATTAATATGAAGCAATTAGCCAAAATCTCAACAAAGCAGCTTGTTCGTGGTTTACCCAAATTGCCTTATCAAAAGACTGATTTGTGTACTCCATGTATTCTGGGAAAACAGGTAAGAAATTCATATAAGTCTATAAATCATGTCTCAACTAATCATGTACTGCAGTTACTTCATATGGATCTCTTCGGACCAACCAGAACCCAGAGTATTCGAGGTAAGAAATATTGCTTAGTAATCGTGGATGATTACTCTCGCTTTACTTGGGTATTTTTTCTAGCAAATAAATCCGAAACCTTTTCGTATTTTGAAAAATTTGCTAAAAAGGTTCAAAATGAAAAGTGATGTGTTATTTCAAGCATAAGAACATATCATGATGGTGAATTTGAAAATCAAGATTTTATAAAATTCTGTGATGAATCTGGCTTTAAGCATATGTTCTATTCTCCATATACTCCTCAGCAAAATGGAGTTGTGGAAAGGAAGAATAGATCTCTTCAAGAAATGGCAAGAACTCTTTTAATTGAAAGCAAAATTTCTTCTCGATTTTGGGCTGAAGTCGTTTTTTCAACAGCTTGCTATATTATTAATAGAGTCTTTTTAAGACCTATTCTAAAGAAAACCCCCTATGAATTATTCAAAGGTAAGAAGCCTATTGTTTCATATTTTCATGTGTTCGGTTGCAAATGCTTTATATTAAAAATGCAAAAGATTATGTTGGTAAGTTTGAAGAAAGATCGATGAAGGCATCTTCCTTGGATATTCTTCATCAAGCAAAGCCTACGAGTCTATAACAAGAAGAGTCGACCGTGGAGGAGTCAATGAATGTCAAATTTCAAGACTCGGTTCAAGATGAATCCAATCGACTCATCATGAAGAGTCGATCTTGCTCCAACCTCTCCAAAGTCTTCAACACAAGAGGTGTCACGATTCGGGAAGACCAAAGATCAAGCCATTTGTGAAGATTCAGGCAAAGAAAGGGATCATCACCCGATAAATCAACCAAAGAATCGGAAGCATAAGTCCAGTCATCCCAAAGATCTAATTATTGGCGAACTTAATGAAGGAATTCGCACCAGATCCAAAAGGCGTGAAGAGTCTAGTGCCGTAGCTCTCATTTCTGAAATTGAACCAAAAAGCATAGAAGAAGCTTTGTCTGATGAAAGCTGGATTGAAGCTATGCAAGATGAGCTCGATACTTTTAACATTAATGATGTCCGGGAATTGACATCTAAACCAAAAGGTAAAACTGTTATTGGAGCCAAATGGGTGTTCGAAACAAGATGAATGAAAAGGAAAAGTCGTACGAAACAAGGCCGGACTCGTAGCCAAAGGATATACGCAAGAAGAAGGGATAGACTATGATGAGACTTACGCACCGGTAGCAAGGTTAGAAGCTATTCGATTATTGCTTGCTTTTGCTTGTTAGAAAGATTTCAGTTATTCCAAATGGACGTCAAAAGTGCCTTCCCCGAATGGATTTATCCATGAGGAAGTCTATGTGGAACAACCACCTGGTTTGAAGACCCAAAGAAGCCGGACTCGCTTCGGACTGAAAAGGCCTTGTATGGTTTAAAGCAAGCACCTCGAGCGTAGTACAACAGACTCAGTAAGTTTTTAATATAGAATGGATTTGTTAAAGGTAAAGTTGATACTACTTTATTTATCAAAAATGAAAATAAAAGCTTTTTACTTGTTCAAATATATGTGGATGACATTATTTTTGGATCATCTAATGAAAGTTTGTGCAAGAAATTTTCTAAGTCTATGTAGGATGAGTTTGAAATGAGTATGATGGGAGAGCTAACATTCTTTCTTGGACTTCAAATAAAACAATTGAAGGAATGAACTTTTATTTATCAAGAAAAATATGCTAATGATCTTGTCAAAAGATTTGGGCTTGAAAAGTGCAAAAAGACAGACATACCAATGTCTTGTTCCTTGAAGATAGACAAAGATGAAGAAGGGAAGAAAGTTGATCAAAAATTATACAGGAGTATCATCGGTTCACTTCTTTATCTCACTTTGCTTCTAGACGACATTTTGTTAAGTGTTTGCATCTCTGCTAGGTTTCAATCGACTCTAGAGAATCTCATCTCGTCTGCTGCGAAACGTATTATTAAATACGTTGCTTCATCTTCAAGCATTGGTCTCTGGTATCCTAAGAAGGGAGACTTTAATCTTCTGAGATATTCAGACGCAGATCTAGCAGGTTGCAGAGTTGATAGAAAGAGTACTTCAGGTACATGCCAGTTGCTTGGAAACATGACAGTATCTTGGTTTTCAAGGAAGCAAAGTACTGTAGCTCTTTCAACAATAGAAGCAGAGTATGTAGCTCTTGGCAGCTGCTGTTCGCAAATTCTGTGGATTAAGTAACAGCTACAAGACTTTGGAATTGAAGACTCATGCACAGAAATCAGATGCGATAGCACCAGTGCAATAAATCTCACTAAAAATCCAATTCTTCACTCAAGAGCAAAGCATATAGAAATTCGACATCACTTCATCGAGATCATGTTCAAAATGGAGAAATATCGATTCAATTTGTTACTTCAAAGAGTCAACGGCGGATATATTCACAAAGCCTTTGGAGAAAAATCAATTCGATTTTATCCGCTCCAGACTCAACATTTTGAAGCTTGAGGAAGTTAAAATCTAGAGACTCTCAGACTTTCAGACTTAGACTCAAACTCATGGCTATAAACTGTAAGTTGTTATTTTATTCTGTCTCGAAAATGTATGATTATTTTACTAATTTATAATTACCAAGAAAAAGGGAATTGTGTCTTTTCAAAAATATAACTTCCATTAAAAATGACAGTTATTGATTTTAAAATAATTCATCGGTTCATCTTCCTTCGTACCGATTGGTTTTTCCTTTTTAAAAATAAAGCTATATATATACAGTTTTTTCTTCTCTATCTTCTAAACCCTCGAAAAGCATTTTTTTTCTCTCAATCTCGCTTCCATTTCGTGTTCAAACTCGAGAAAGTTGTCAACTTTTCTTGGGAAAACGATTAAAGAAATCTCTCAGTGTCAAAGAAAGATGTCTTCTTCAAGGAAGTCCTCAAGAATCGCAAGTAGGGGACCACAAAGAGCAAGAGAGGGTCCTACCCATGTTGATCTCACCGAAGAAGATGACTTATCAAGTCAGCAACAGAGCCCGATTCGCTCTCCAGCACGTGATTCTTCTCCATCTACCCCACAAAGTGCGGGTCACCATCGAGAGGATGAGATAATCGAGGATGCGAGCCTGTAAGAATACAAAAACCTTCTTTTATCTATAAACTCTATCGTGCTTTGAAAAGCATAGGAACTCCATTGAACCACGTGAATGAGTTTCTCAAAAGTAAGAACTATGAGAATGAGTATCTTTTTCTGCGACAAATGGAGGAGTTGGGAATTGCTCCTAGAGGAAGGGCAGAGGAAGCACTTGCTAGTATTCCTAGTGATCCTCGTGTGTCTGGACAGACTTCTACTGATGGGAATAACGATGATAAAATGTTCTATGATTTTCAACCGAGATTGGGTGTTGCTGCAAAGGTGAAATGAAAGAGGATGGATTTGTTTAAATCCAAAGAACAGGAGAATTTGTTTTTCAGGCTGTTGAAAAGAGGGGTGATAAACCCTAGAAGCGTTGATTTTGATTTTTTGGATGCTATTCATGTGAACTTAAGGGAGAAGTTTGATCTACTGCAACTTGAGCAATTTAGCTCTGACACTATTGAAGGATATGCTCAACTGACTGCATATTTCTATTTGAATCTTAGCTTTTTGGATGCGAATAGAATGTCCTTTAGTGTTCGAGATCAAGACTACATAGTAGATGTGGACATGTTGGCTGATATCATTGGAGTAGAGAGAGGATCATATCAACCGATTAAAGTTTCCAGTGCTCGTCTTATGCTGGATCTTGTGAAAGGCAACAATACAGAAGGGAAAATTGTCTACACGAGAATGCGTGCTATCAACATTTTGCTGCACAAAATTGTCATCAATCGTCTTAGGCCGAAATCGACATCAAAGACAGATGTGTCAAATTCGGAGGCAAAATTGATGTATGCAATCATCAAAGGGAAGAAATTCTCTCTTCCTCACATCATTCTCTTTCACATGTATAGAGCAATGGTGAAGGACAAGGGACAACTGCCTTATGCAAGTCTTGTGACCAAGATCTTCAGACACTTAAACATTGAACCCCCACAATCTCTGTGTGTTCGACCATGCGATAAAATGGTGGTGGGTCTGCGAATGGTGACAAAAATGCGTCTGAAACAACTTGAAAAGGAAATTGAGCAGTTCAAAATGAAATCTCTAGCACCTTCCGCATCCAAAAGGAAAGGAAAAGAGGAAATCAATCCACCATCCAAAAAGCAAAAGAGGAGACTCTTGGTGGATGAAGGAGAAGAAGAAGAAGAAGAAGAAGAGGAGGATTGCACTATTTCTGCATTGATAAGGAGAAGACGTTCTGTATCTGAATCAACGGAACATCAGGAGAAGGAAAAAGAAGCAGAGGAAAAACAGAGAGAAGAAGAGAAAGAAAGAGCAGATCAAGAAGAGAAAGAGAGAGAAGCGACAGAGAAAGAAGAAGCAGAGAAAGAAGCTGAAGAAGAAGACGAGGCAGCCAAAGAAAAGTTTGCAGATGAAAATGAAGTTTTTCAAGATGCTGCAGAGATTGACCCTCATTCTTTCCCATCCGAGGCTTTAGAAACAGGGGGAGAAGCATTAGAAACAGGGAAATGAGTTGAGCACAGGAAGACTACATCTGTTCCTCGTGAAGATGTGAGTCGCTCTAAAGCAAATCCAGAAGATGTTCAAATGCATGGAGAAGGTCATGATACATCAACATCGAAACTGCGCGATTACACAGAAGATCCATCGTCTGCGTTTACTCCATCAGACCGAGCAAATGTCAGTACATAGACGGATAATTCGGCAGATTTTCGTCGCATTCTTGATATCCTTCTGGAAATGCGTGGTCAAATCTATGCTTTGGACTGGAAATTCAAGTCCTCGAAGAATCTTTGCCGAAAGCATCTTCTGTTTCCCTGCGAGGATCGCTCAAAGATCTCTCTTTTCAAATTCAAGCCAATGCCAAAGGAGAAGAGGTAGCTCATCTAAGGGAAGACTTGAAGAAGCTGGAAGGATTAGTTCAATCCATGGGAGATTTCCAGATTGTTCGCATTCCCAAGCAGAATTGACTACTTTCTCACCTTTTTAATGATGACAAAAAGGGGGAGAAATTGCCAGCTTTGAACTCTGAACTAACTTTGAAACTTTTGAACTCTGAACTTTAAATTCTATTTCTTTTATGTGTTTATTGTAAGCTTGAACTTGAACTTGGTCTGATTTAAGTGTGGATTTTGATATTTGAATGCTTGCAGTTACATCAAGTATTGTTATATGGTTTTACTTGTGAAGGACTAACCAATCTTCCCGTGGATGCGAGTTTGGTTGTTCTTTATTAATTTTTATGAGATAGCCATATTACTTGAGTAATATTTTGCAGGTCAAAGTTGTTCAAATCTACAAGAAAGTTTTGTCACCATCAAAAATGGGGAGATTGTTGGAGAAATCCTGCTAGAATATTTTGAAGCTGACAAAACGTTTCTTTCAGTCTAGTCTGGATTATTACAGACTTTCGGTTTAGAGTCTGAAGACAGTTGGACATCAAGACTCAAGACTCAAGACTTAAAGATATTCTCATTGACAGTTTTCTAATCCAGTGTCGAAAGGCTATCCATAACCTAAGTGTTTGGTTAAGGAGATAGTCCTATTCTCTGGAGAAGATATCCTGGCTGGGTTAAGCTAACGGATTCTTTCTATTCAAGATCCGATGATTGACGAAGTAATCTTGGAAAGTTCTATTCTTGGAAACCAAGATCCTGGTTGTATGGGCGAACAGGATTGATGGGCTATCGTCAAGTTCCTTTAATAGCTCGAATGATCTCCTTAATTGATTCCGTCCAACGGGTAGATTGGAGGAATTCCTTTGGTAAGTGCCAACGGGTATGATGGCATGAAGGAGTATAAAAGGAAGACATTCAAGTTATTTCAGTACATGCTCGATAGACGAATTCTAGAGTCTGAAGTTCCTTGATATTCAGTCGATTCATTCTGAGCAAAATTGTATACACAAAAGAGTGTTTATACTTAGTGGTATCTTGAGCAAGTGTGGTAGATCATCTACACCACTTGAATCAAGGAAGATCAACGCCGTAACACTTCTTTGTTCATAGTGGAATCCAGCCAATAGGCATCGGTGCGAAAGAGTGGACGTAGGCTTAAACAAAAGCCGAACCACTATAATCATTGTGTTCAATTCTCTTTTCCCTTCTCTCGTCTTTCGATTGCTGTTTATATCCATCGATTGTCTAGTATTGTGTGATTTAAGTAAAAATCGTTTTATACCTATTCACCCCCCTCTAGGTACTCGTTCTAGCTATATCACCTTTTCCCCTCGGGCTCCAGATTTTCCATACTAGGGACTTGAAAAATGTTAATTATGACAGGGTGAGATAAAATCTCAACGAGTCAACACTTTAAACCCCGATTAGGATAAGAATTCAATTAGAGGCAGCCTAAACATGCACCATATAGGACTTACCTCGCCTTAGCACCTCCCTGTATATTAGTACACCACATATACATTTATGAACGCAACAAGCGTAATTAATAACTAGAACACATCATTTTCATATATCAAACAATTCATAGGGGTTCCAATTATAAGGCTAAACTGTTATGACATGTCCCATTCCGTGCCACATAATTTTGTCACATAATTAGGTGCGGCTATCTCAATCACTCAAGCATATCCTAGTTATTTACGACCCATCGGCCACGGCACCCCATTGAGGAGTTTCGTTCCGAAATCTATCCACGAACGACATCATCTAGCATCCTCCATCTAAACGACACCCCACATAGGAGCTTCGTTCCGAAACCCCTTCGAGAATGGCATCGTCTAGCTTCCTCCGTCTAGACAGCACCCCACACAGGAGCTTCGTTCCGAAACCCCTTTCACGAATGGCATCGTTTAGCATCCTTCGCCTAGACAGTACCCCACTGAGGAGCTTCGTCCCACATAAATGCCTCTGGATGGTTTCTACTTAGTGACCACACGCATATCCAAACTTGGCCAAGATTACCGTGCTTTGCACTCAAATCCTTCCATTTTAAATAATGGATTTAACTCATTTTCTTCGTATTAAAAATCATCCCAATAAAATAATCGTATGTGGTCACATGTTTAAACCGAACCAGTAAGCATAGTACCCTCTCATTTTAAAATTCCACGATTTCATATACTATAAAAATATTTTTTGCGTCAAAAACCAACACCTGGTATTTTTCTATATAAATACCAAAATCAAAATTTTGCAATAATAGTTCATAAAAATAACCAAGCACCCAATTGCATAATTAAGTAATCAATTTCACATATTATCAAGCATAATATTTAAGCATGCCAAAAGTCAACCACATCACCAAATATACATTATCTAGCAAGCTAGATACCAAGAACAACCACAAAACCACTACCGGCCCTAACCGGTAGAAACCGGGCCACTCGTGTGCTTCCAAGTTTAATTCCAGAAACATAATCAATAGAACTTAGAAAATTCTCAAATTTGAATATGTTATAAAACACACTTAAACGAACATTTTTTGTGCAGACACTAAAACCCAGGTCATTCTAGATTAAGAGCCGTAATTTGCTCAAACCATTACAAAAACTGTGCCCGTGTCCAAAAATTCTGTTTTCCAAAATCAGTTTAGTTCGATATCCAAGAATTTTCCGTTTAATATGAAATTTGAGTATGTTAAACCACAAGATGTGAAAAAAAATTTTGTGAAGAAAATATTTCAAAAATAAAACTCTAAGAATTGATAAAAATCCTTTGAACACCAAAATATCATAAGTTCCAGCACAATCCGAAATTCTGTTTTGCAAATAACGAAGCCGAAATCTCTTTTAAATCCTTAAAATCTTGAGTAAAATATATGTCATTGCTAAAGATTTCTAGAACATTTCTCAAGAAGGAATCAACCTCAAAATCATAGCAAGTTTTTCCCCACAAAAATGGCAAATAGCAAGCGTCCAGCAAACTGATTCGAGAGAAATCCATTAAACCAAGCTAAATCACCATCATCAGTACTAATCCAACCAACTAGATCAATATTAATTCATCTTAAGGCTAATCTAACAAAAATAGATTAACACTAATCCATCTTAAGTCGATCTAACTTAATACTAATTTAACCAAGCTAATTAACACTAATCTAACCCTCTAAGTGCAATTAATAATCTAATTAAGGATTAGGGAGTTAACTCACTGGATTAGCAAGAAAACAGGTTCACGGCGATGGCAGCGTGATGGCGGTGAGATCCCGAGTTTACGGCGACTCCAAAAGAGGCCCGGAAGAGGCTGAAAACCAGCATTGCAAGCTCACAGCTTGCTAAAAAACCCAGTTCTAGTTCTGTTTTGGATTAAGGGGCTAAGGTGGTTGGTCGGAGCTAGACAAGGGCAAGCGGCGACAGGGATGGGCGGCTGGACGAGCAGGGACCGGTGGCAGGCCAGTTGGACGACGACACAGCTCGGGGACGGCGCTGGCACGAGTGGTGAGGCGGATGGCCAGGCATCTTGGGGGACTGGGCAGCCAGGCTTGCTGTGGGATGGAGGCTCGGCTGTGCTGGCTTGGTTCTAGGCGTGAGGTAGCAGCAAAGATAGAGAAGAAATGGAGGAATGGAGGAGAAGAAGAGTAGAGGAACAAGAAGAAGAAGCAAATGGGTTCTGCTGGGGATAGGGCTGGTCGCACAAGGGGAAGGAGGGGGGGACAAAGGCCATGCAAGTCCATGCATGAGCCAATAGAATCCAAGGAGAAATATCTAAGGAATGATCACAAATGGCACAAAATCTTTTGCCCTCTAAGTCAAGGGGTCTTCCAATGGTTATTTTCCACCATTTCCTCCCACAAAATAAACATTTTTGGGTACCAAATGACCCACCCTTAAGCAACATACGAATTCCATCTATTTTCTTCTCAATTCTACACAAATTCATCCAATTTGAAGGCCAAAACTCCACATACAAGTGCCTGTATGAATTTCTTGCATTCCCTTCACCACTTAGGGCCCGTTTGGTTCGACTTTTGGGGAATGCCATTGGGAGAATGCAAATATTTTTTAGGGAAATGGGCTTTCGGAAATTTTAGACCGTTTGGTAAATTTTAGCATTGAAATGCAACTTAGCATAAACACCGTTTGGCAAAATTTACATTTGGAATTAGCTTTGGTCATTTTTTTTTTTTTTTTTTAAAATCTGAAATCAAATTCCGGCGGCCGGCCACTGCCGGCCAACCGCCGGCCACCGCCGGACGGCCACTGCCGACCAACCGCCGGCCACCGCCGAATGGCTAGATCTGGCCGCCGGAGGTCGCGGATGCCAGATCTGGCCTCAAGACCGCCAGATCTGGCCTCAAGATCGCCAGATCTGGCCTGGCCTGGCCTGGTCGCCTGGTCTCGCGCGACCAGGCGACGCCGGCTGAGGTCGCGCGGACCTCGGGGCGGCGTCGCGCGCGCGAACCCAGCGACGCCGCCCGAGGTCGCGGACCTCGCGCGAACCCAGCGACGCCGCTGAGGTCCGCGCGACCTCGGCCGGCGTCGCTTGGGTTCACGCGAGACCGAGCGACGCCGCCCGGGTTCGCGCGACCCAAGCGACGCCTCCCGGGTCGCGGGTCCCGCCACCCCGGGTGGTGGTCACCGAGGACGCGAGACCCCCACGCGGCGGTGGCGGTTGCCGGAGAAGCCGAACTCTCTCGCCGGCGGGGAAGACGAAGAACATGAGCCGACGAACGAGAGAAGGAGGAGGAAGAAGATGAACAAGAGCCGATGAATAGTGAACGAGCATTTTCGAAATGGCCAATGCTCAAAGCTGGTCCTCCCCAGCATTGAGCTTTCAGCATTGGTGATGCTGATATTTGGCCAAGTAGCTTTCAAAAATAGTTGCCAAACACCAAATATTTTCCCCAAGGGGCTTTCGGGGCCGAAAGCCCCTTGGGAAAGCCCAACCAAACGGGGCCTTAATCCATTTTAAAGGCCAAAAGGTCTCTTAATTTTGCCCATCCGAATTTCCTTCCATTTTAATTTGCCAAATTCCGATATTTTCGCAAAATTTCAGGCTCGACGGAATTTTCCCAAAAGATGAGACGGTGTCTTAAAAATAAATCGTGACACACTCAAACCTTCGATTCCCAAAACCGAGTTCAATTCCATGGTTAAATTTGACCAGACGTGATTTTAGCGTGACCCAACCTACCGAGTAGCTTTTAAGGATTTTAGCACGTTTGACCCATAGTTGATGATTTCGATCCATGTTTGTGCATCTTCGACTTGTCGGTGACTCTCGGTTGTTGTAAAAATCTAAAGGTTTCAATTACGAGTACCGTGTACAGAATCGATAGAAAATCAGGTTAGTGCCGTTTGACGCGAATTTTGCAACTATGTGGAATCACCCATAATTTAATTGCGTCATTCCATCGAATCGACCTATATCCAATCACTAATCGATTATAATTGTGCCGTATTGACTATTGTCGATTATCATAGTTGAGCAGTGAAATTCTGATCGAATTCTCAAGTCCGTTTCATTTGTATCCCTTAATGACTTCACCTGATAAATTAGTTATCTCGAGAGTGATCATCTCCGAGAAAAAAGGACTATAGGCGTGTCGACGAAATGTCCATTTCATAAAATCGAGACAGGTTCGAAATTTTGGATGTCACAGTGGGCCCTCGTTGGACCACGAGCTCCATGCTTTCATCGTCATCGCCGCGCCGCTATTGACGTGAGCTCGCCATCATCGGAAAAATCGTGAGTTAACTCCTAATCCTCGATTAGGTAGTTTTATTGTGTTTAGGGGTAGGTTTAGTTTAGATTAATGGCAGTTAGTGACAAATAAGAGTGATTTAGCTTTAACTATGGTTAAGAGTGCAATTAGTGTAAATAATTACGATTAGATTGATTAATCATGGTTAGATTAATTAATCGAATTTAGTTTAATTAATCATGATTTATTTTTATTTAATCGTAATTTGTTTTAATTAATCATGATTATTATAATTAATGGTGATTAGTTTTTTAATTAATTATCGTTATGTTAATTAATTGAGTTTAGCCTATTAATTTCAATTAGCTTAATTAATCGTGCTTAGCCTAATTAATCATGGTTAGCTTAATTAATCGCGATTAGTGTATATTAATGACGGATTAGGTATTAAGTAAAATTTTATGCTCGTTTTTTTTTATTTATGAGATTGTGCCTAATTACGATCGTTTGAGCTTGTGATGCTATGTTATTGATTGCCCAATTATAGATTTTATTTATTATTTCAAAAAAAGAAGGATTTATGGGCAAGAAAATAGAGAATTTTGAGGTGTTGGATTTGGATGCCAAATTTTACATGCTAAATAAAACAATGAGATTTTAAAATGAAAGTGTGCAAAGTTTAATGGGTTGATTTCAAATACATGACCAAGTACAAATATTTTACCATGATTTTTAAGTGTGAAAAATTGCCAAAGTTGATTATTTGAAAACGAACTATTTTATTTTGAGTTAATTAATGTCAATAAAAATTGGTTTGATTGTTGGTGTACTTGAGTGGTCATTTAATCAAACCCGTCACCAAGGGAGAGTTTGGGGTCGATGCCTGATTTTTATCGAATGCCTAGTAAGGATTTGGATGTTGAGTCGTAGTTGAAGTCGGACTGATACTTCTTTATGGAATGCCATCTAGACAGGGGTTCTAGACAATACCATGCTCGATGGGGCGGGACCGTGGCCCGAGGTGTCATAATAATCGGAACACGTGTGAATGATTGTGATGTATTGTACATGATTATGGAGTAAAACTGTGAGACACAGTATGGGATGGATCAAAACGGGTTTTATAGGACCCATGTCAATACTTGATGCAGGAAAGTTATGTATTCTGATTATTGACTATGTTTGTTACGTTAGTGTTGGCATATATAATGTACTAATATGCAAGGGTGTGCCAAGGCGAGGTAAGATTGTATGTCATTGTGTTTAGGCTGCCTCCGATGTGAATTAGCTTCTTAATCAAAGTTTAGGAAGTTGAGTTGCTGATATTTTATTTCATCACATTGTTGTTGATTATTTTCGGGCCTGTAGAATGGAAAGCTGTCATGCTCGGTTCGGGGTCCCTCTAGAGACAATGGATTAACCTAGCGTTAGTGAAGTTTAGGTTAACCTTGACCTTGCTGGTGTTTGACTAATTAGTAGGAAGTTGCCGTGGTAAAGGCTTGTAATATTACACTTTCTAGAGTTAACAAGTATATAAGTAAAAGTAGTATTTTTGGAAAAGTTTGTCGATGTGCTTTTTACTATCCCCATTATTTGTTGGTTGATTGGGTGTTTATATTATGGCTTCCTTATGTGTTTAATCGAAAGCAAAAAAAAAAAAAAAAAAAAAAGAACGGGTCAGTGACGCGTCTTGGAACGTCGCAATTTAATCGATCATTATAGGATGTTCGCGCGCTCAAGGATCAGTGCATGACAATTGATCTGGTCCATGGTGAGTAGGTTCCAAACTTAGATCATGCATCCTACCCTGTTATAATCAGTTCTCCTTTTTAGACCCTATACCCAATCCTGTTTGCATTGGACCCTATTTCGGAACCCCCTGTTTTTCCGATTCGATTCCAAGTCAACTCATTTCCATTGGAACCCGTTTTGCAATCGCCTGATATTTAATACGGTTTTAAATTTTACATTAATTTGTGAGAAAAAAAATGTAATTCTCATAATTTGTATTGAAACATTAAGTATATGTAATCAATAAGTACATAAACTTTTTAGCTAAATGAAAAATTAAGAATCCACAAGGCTAATTATTATAAACAAACATCATAAGGTAAAGCAACAATACTATGTGATGGATGGTGCGATCGTGAGCCACCGGCGGATGGTGTGATTGTGAGCCGGCGAGGGAGGGAAGCAAGCGAGGAAGAGGAACGACGAAGGAGGAGCGCCATGCAAGTGGAAAAAAGTAGTTCTAAGATTAGAAATCAAGGGGAAAAAAAGGGTTTTAAACTTTTGGGGTTACAAAACTGGTCTCCAAACTGGCCCGATCGATCTAGTTCTCGGGTGGGTATTCACTCGGAATTAGGAAGTGGACCGGTCCAAACCGGTTCCAAATTTTGGGAACTAGTTCCCATACCTATTTTCTGGGTGGGTTGGTCTAATTTCTTGGTAGACCTGGTTCAATTTCACTCCTAACGTTGAATGCCTGCACACCACGGGCAACCTTAATGAAGACATCCTCCAAGGTTGTGCCTGCTAATCCCCAAGCAAGAACGGTGAACCTGCACTTTGCATTCTCAACCGCTTGGAATACATCCGCAATCTTGACCTCATGCTTTGGCAGTTCAAACTTCTGAGTTCCAGATAAATGATATATTCTTTTAGCACCTGGGGAGAGACGCTGCACCTTGTTCTCCACTTCTTCCTCATAAGTGGATGATGTTGTTATCGTGAACACGTAAGATCCTCCGTATCTAGCCTTCAGCTGTCATAAAAAGTGAAAAAATGTACATTCAAGGGTTTTCATGCAAAGCAGGCTGACTAGCGATCAGAAGGTTCCTCCTCATCAAGGTCATGACAGGTCACTCAAAAGTTATCCAACTGGGTACTAGCACAGAATTTGCAGAGCAAAAATGTGTTTTTCAGGAACCCAAATCAAATACAGGTGCAGACAAATTATTAGATAGAGAGGGACAAAACCCCCATATTTGTTGGGGTTCAGAAAATTATATCTTAGGAGGTAGATGCGAAAGGAAATTTGAAACAAAGGAAATAATCTATATCAGGAAAAGAAGGATGACATCTTTCTGTATTGCCACTAAAGGGAAAAGGAGGCAAATATTCAAATGACGGCAAAAATCCAGTTAACAGTCCAATGGTACATCATAATATCTTATATTTACCTCTTTTGGGTTCCCTATACACTGCAAACTTCCGTCGACAAATATTCCCAATCGATCGCACAATACTTCTGCCTCTTCCATTGAATGAGCTGAAAATAAGCGAAGAAGTTCTTCAATGATGTATCCTCCAAGTGTGACATATAATTAAAATTTCTTCATAAAAGAAGTAATAATAGCTAAAGCTATGGAAAATTTAACCAGGGGTACTAAATCAAGATTTCCATCTAACACGTTCGACTTTTAGGGACAGCCTAATGCACATGCAGGAAAACTAGTTACGGCGATGTCTGAAAATGTGCCCCTTGTGCGTAGCATCCAAACGAAAGCACGCACAGTGAGAGAGACGGTTGTGGGGGCTCAGGAAGAAGAGGGGGTGGGGGTGAGGGGGAGGGGGATGTTGGAGTTCTCAAACATACTGGTCAGAATAATAGCACGGTCTTTCTTTGCATGCTTCACAAGATTCCACAAGTTGTTTCTTGAAGCTGGATCCAACCCCGTACTCGGTTCATCCATGTAAACAACCTTGCCATATTTGGAGCAAAAATCAACGCACCAAAGCTTTAGCTTGAAGGGTCTTTCGTGCTTCCTAAAATGAGATACACTCTAAGACTTACTTTGGGATCTCCGATCAGTGAAACGGCAACACTCAGCCTCCTCTTCATACCTCCACTGTATTTTCCAGCTTGTTTGTCAGCAACACCACCGTAAAATAAGTTCACACTCTTGAGAGATTCCTCTACTGCCTAGATCAACACAATGAGAGTGCAAAGTGAATGAACGATTAACAAGTGGGGCATAGTTCAATAATATTACATTCACATACAATACATTTATAACCAAATAATGGAGATCGTTTATACTTATTCTAGTTCACACGAAGTTGCATGACGGTGCAAAAGAAATTGCTGAACTCTGAATATATTGTTTCTTCAACTATCGAATCAGACATTATAAAAGAATGAGAAAGAAAAGTAACAGTTTACTCGTGTCAATGCAGAGCCCTTGAGATTTTTTAGTCTTCCATAGAAAAGCAGGTGCTCCCGCCCCGTTAAGGTTTCCCAGAGCAGGCTTAATTAATAAAGACAGGAAAATTCAGGACTCATGCAATAAATCAAAATCAGAAGGGAATAAGGAGGGAGGGGTAAAATTTCTCTGTAAGATAACATAATGCCAGCTTACTCATGTTGAGGGCATACACCTATTCTGGTATATATGCCATCCATATGAGTCCGTATATCGAGCCCCTGAACGTATGCTGTTCCAGTGGTTGGTTTCGTAAGGCCGATCATCTGTTAATAGATAGAATGACGTCTCTTGAGTTTTAAGGCCTAATGGAGAGATAGTTGGAGAGGTGACAAAACCCTATACTTTTCATTACAAAACCAATAAACCGGAAAAGGATGGATTGTTTTGTGAAAGAATTTTTGGTCCTATAAAAAGTGGAATTTGTGCTTGTGGAAATTATCGAGTAATCGGAGATGAAAAAGAGGACCCGGAATTTTGTGAACAATGCGGAGTAGAATTTGTTGATTCTCGGATACAAAGATATCAAATGATGATCTTTGAACAATCTTCTCAACAAAAGAAATTTCCCTTGAGATGCTCCAAAGTTAATGTTAATCCAACGGGAGTCTCGTTTATCCAAAGAGATAAAATTTGCACTTACCATACTGATGAAAGAGGTTTTGCCTGCTCCATTTGGACCAAGCATGCCAAAGCATTCCCCGGTGGCAAAGCAAGAGACAACCCTCTAACCGCAAATTTCTCAGGATTTCCATCCCTTCCTGGATACACCTTTTTGAGATTGTCACAGATAATAGCGTAATCTGTGCTTGGTTCTAGCAACAACTGCTCAACTTTCTCACTCTAGAAAAATTCATGCAAATGAAAAACAGTCATCTTACATTGTCAGGTCAACTCAAATAAGAAAACGACCACACCCAGAGCTTGAGAACACCCACTACAGATTACTCATTTTATGTAGAAAAATTTTCGTTTTATTGATGAAACACTTCAATCGCCAATTATCAGCAGTCAAAAATAGCACGTAGGATAAAGACTGTCAAATGTAAGATGATAAAGACAAATGAATCCTGTGAAAGAGATAAATAGCCAGACTATTTGCTGTCTAAGCTATGATGCAATTATCAAGGTACTCTATCTATCAAGCCTATGGGGGCCAGTGTTTAAAAGCAATGTAAAGATGCAATATTTCCACTACTGAAAAGCAACGAAAGCAGATGCACTAGTTACCTCCTGACTGACATCAGGTTTCTCCATCTGAACAGAGACTTTAGATCCGTGCCTTTGCAAGCTAGGCCTCTGGAAAGAAGACGGATGCTTCTTTCGGAATCTTTCATAGAGAAACATAGGACTTTTTCCACTTACAGATGATGTGACTTGATCTATATAGTAGGCTACAAAAAGCACCACCAACCACTCAACAACCATGATAATCAGAATCTCTTTCATCCCATTTTCGCTATCGCTTAAATCACCCCACCGCATGCCATGAGTCCCCATATAATTTCCTGTGAAGGAATATTGTGCAAACTCATACAACCCACGGTACAGTGAGAAGCCAGGATATAATTCCATTACAATAATCCAACCTCCTGCAGAAGATTAACAGAATTAATTAGGACGAGAAAGAAAAAGTGGCCAAAAATAAAAGAATCAGAGCACTGACTTCAGAAGGGCTGAAGACTTTCATACAGTAAGGTAACCCCTAATAGATTTCTGTTAAATGACATCCTGCAAGCATCAACTATTCCTTCTCTTGCTCTAAATGGACATTGTGTAAATAGATTTCTGTTTAAACACCTTCCCTTAGGAGCAACCATGGTCTCCGCACAAAGGTACTTTACTCTCGTGCAAAAATATCGAGGAGAAAGTTTGTGCTCATCAAGATGAATTGACTACTCTCAACTATTGTAGAAGTTCCATTTTTACTACAAACACCAAGCCTCTCTCAATTTAGCTTGTTCGCGGAGGTTTGAACCCATGGAATGACAGCCTTTAAATATTCTAGTGAGACAACATAATTATAGGAAAAGACAGAGCATGTAGACCTTACATGAGATTTAATAAAGATTATCGAACAATGTCATAAAAATATTTGGGTAGTCTATCCCACTTGGTGGGATAAGCCTTCTAAGTTGTTGCTGTTCGATACCAACACAAGCAGCATGCCACAGGCAAGATGGTGCTGTCGCACCACGAGGAATCTATCTCCGCCAATGTAAAATACGGCTGAAAATGCCACTTGTGTGGGGTCTGGGGTCTTGGGGCCAGCAAAATAAAAACACAAGCAGCTCGTACAAATATGGAAGTAGAATGAACTCTGTGAAAAGAAGGGATGATGAAGTTGATTAAGAAATCAACCATTTAACTAAGTCATAATCATAATGAAGTAAGTAAAATTCACAAAAAAGGTCCAGAACATAGAGGCAATTTTAATTAGAGATAGCCCTTTCTTTTCATGGTAACTTCTACTTACTAGGGAAAGATGTATCTTCGATCAAGAATTGGAAAAGGAAACCTCCCAACAGACCAGTTCCGAAGACACATATATAACCCACAACTGCAGTCATCACATTTCTCATTGTCAGTGATGCAAGCTGGAATTGTCAGGTAAATGAAAAGATACCAACTAGAAAAAACCAATTTCACCACCGTCCAACCTCTAGCAGTCTTCACATTGGAGAAAAATGCCGCAGCCAGAAATGCCAGGGATATTTGCAAATTTATGTAGATGAAATAAAAGACAAATTGGATGCTGAAGTCATTCATTGTGAAAAATTTTAAACCTGCAAAATTGCAATCGATTAGAATGACTGCAAGAAAATGAGAAGCTACAAAAGAAGCTAGATGTATTATTACCGATGACTGAGCCAAAAATCACAAAGCACAGCATGTAGATTGAAGATAAGGAGAGGAAATAAGCATAGGAAATCAGCCAATATGGTCCATCACCAAGCCCATGCATTTTCATCATAATCCTCAGCTTCTGCTCTTTCTCATAAACCAGATCTGTCAAGACAACCTGCATCATAAGAAGGAAATAGGGAGCTTAGAGAGTTGTTATGATCTGGGAAAGAATGAACCAAGACAAGAGGCCAAAGCTTGGGAATAACGGAGGGTCTAGTAGTGGGATTTATGGACAAAAAGGAGAAAAACACCAGATTATTAAGGTCGCATCAGGAAGGGAAGCAGACTGGAAACCAGAGTGATGAACGATCATATATCTAGTTTCAAAACATGTCAGCATAAAGAAATGATCGCAAGAGTTAACTCCTGCTTAAGTTCTTCCCCCGTTCAGTCTAACGTCACCTTCTCCATGTTGTGGCTCAAGAGCCCCTTAACTAAGAGTCGTTCGAGTTAAACTGCAATTTATCAAGCTGAGAAGAGGCAAAAAGCGTCCATTTGGAACGATGTGTACACTATAATAACCACTTACGGGGAATAGTTGAATGACAACCCATGTAAAGAAAAGTGCGCCTAAAATAGAAGCGAAGTCCAGCCTCCATTCAGTTTCAGGTTTAGGCATTTCTTTGACAAACTCAAACAGCATTGTTGTTGCTGGCCCCAGCAAAAGCTGAATGTAAGCATTGGATGCCTGTATAGCAGGATAACTAATATGTTAATGGTTATGCACTTGATGGAAGATACTAAATTTCACGTATCTCTAAACAAGAAAAGAAACCTTAGTTGAATTTTGATTCAAATGAGAAAAACCTTAACCTAAGGTTTTATTTAATAGATAGTAGCTGGACAAATCAATGCTCGTAATTCGTGCCTTGGATATTTCCCTAGACCAAACACTTTTATTTACTCATACTCCATGAAGTACTGGAGATGACATGCAAGAGTCACGGCAATTTCAAAGGGAAGTTCAAGCAGGCTTTCTGGTTTCAGTATGTCAACAGAGCTTTAATCAAACTAATTGCAAGGTGGATCTGAAAATCACCAGATGGAAGAACCATTGGACTCAGAGGCGCACTACTGGAACATCAGACAATATTCAAGAAAAGCATGTATTGATTCTTGGGGAAAGTACACAGAGAATGCCAAAACTTGGCATAGATGGACACTTAATGCCAAAATTTCCAAAAGTTACATTTAAGTGCCACTTTTTAAAAAAATTAGGACACTTAAGTGCCAACTTCGGCAAGTTTATTGGAAATCCGACATGGCATTGTTTTAATAATAAAACTAGTCTATATGGCTCGTTGGGATGTCCACTTAGCAATCCTTGTTTAAAATGATGTCATCTTCCATATTCACTTAAGTGCCAGTAGTGGGTAAAATAAGATTACCAAGTTATGGTGTAAGTAATCACTTAAGTGCCACTTGTGGTTTGTGGTTAAAAGTGAATACTTTAGTGCAAAGTTTTGCAGAAAGTGATCACTTGAGTGCCAAAAACGATGTTGTTTAGTGTACTCTTGTTGTCTACGTGAATGATTTTTTTAAAAGAATTGCCACGGCAGTAAAAAATCTCGCCAGAAAAAGCCATGTTAGCAATTTGCCAGAATTTCTCGCTATTGGCACTTAGTGCATTTATTCTCTGATTTTGACACTTTAAGTGTATATTTTGGAATTTTTGGCACTCCCGTGTCCGCACCCCATTGATTCCTTGACAGAAAAAAATAAAAATAAATTAGTCATATAAACAATAAACAACTCTTTCATTTGTTTATCCAAGAATTGTTCTCTCTCTCCCCCCCAACCTAGTTTATCTAAACAAAAATGTAAATGATTCACAAAAAGATTGGAAGAAATAAGAGTTACCAGATTCACGGATCGTCCAACACGCACCAAGGATATAAGTTCCTTCCCTGATTCATTCTTATAGGTTGAGTTATACCATATGCTCACATTGAAGCTATTGTAATTTGTATTAAGGAAATCATATCCTGTGAGAGAAAAAGTTTTTGTTAGAATTGTCTGCACATACTGATAAATCAGCAAATGAAGCCAGCGAAACAAGCAGCAGCCAGACCTGCGACTATTTCATTAATTTGCCTTTCTGGGTTCCCTTTCCAATAGCCCTTGTACAGCTCATCATTTACTGCTGAGGAACTGTTTCTCCACAAAGGTGAACCTCGGGCACAACTTACATCTAAATGCACGACAAAAAGATAAACAGTTATCAAAGTGAAGGTTTTTCTCCCTTGGTTTTGGAGGGGGAGAAGGAACGGTATCGTGGGACTGACCACGAAAAAGTATATAACAATTAACTAATTCAAGGGCTTTCCTTTTCAGCCAGATGGTCTAGCCATTCTCATGTGTTGTAGAAAACTTCTAATAGATTTTGAAGTTCCAAAACTTTCTAATAAATTTTATTGAGTTTGATAATTGTCTTGAAGAATGTTGTTTTGGGTATATGCTCGAGAAATGAAAATGTCTCATTTAATTCATAAAGTCTTTAGATTGAACTTACTCAGACTCATTCTCAAGTTTTCACTCTAAACTCAAACAAAAAAGAACATTCTTATTTTCATCCAAACATGCTCAAATTGTAGCTAGTTCAATATGTGGGTAGTTCAAAACAAAACAAATTCTAAACCCGGCACACATCCAACAAGAAATGGGTCTAGAACAAGACCATTAAGATTTTATAACAAGTAGCAATCTTGTTTGGATTTCATACCAATATGGAAGATTGATTAAATTAAATTGATTGACAAATCAATCATGGAGATAAGTTCTTCCTAAACAAAGAAGCTCCACTTACGGAAATCAAGACTATGGTCGTATAAATGACCAGAATCAAGCAGGGATTGACCTTCTGTCACTCAATGGTAACCCATTCTTCTTGATACAATTTTGTCCAATGAATGGAATGGAAGACAATCCTCTGAAGACTATTCGATGACTAGTTTGGAAAAGAAGGAGTATATAAGAAGATCAAGGCGCTGAGGAACATAAAGAGACAAGGCTAGAATTTAAAATTCCAAAGTTTTGACGATCTTCAAATTATACACTTGTCTTTTGAGAGCCTAAAATACTATCATTGTGAAAGATATACAAAAGGAGTGACTTAGTGAGAAAATGTGATCCATCAATGAATATTTACATTCAAAAGTTGTAATATCTTATTGATTATATAGTGGAATCCAACCAGTAAGTTGCCAACGTGAGAGGGTGGACACAAGCTTGATCTAAGCCGAACCACTATAAACTTTGTGTACAATTTCTCTTAATCCTTAACTCCAACTGTTTATTGATTTGGTCCATTGCACACTTGTTAGGTGTTTCTAAAGTTTGTTTTATTGCATAAAAGTTTTCAACCCGTTTCTAGAATCTGAACTTTATTCTAACTGTTATCTTGACTCATTCTATTCCGCATTATTTTGTCAAGATTCTTTTAATCACCTGTTCACCCCCATTAAGTGATGCCTGATAGCCATCTCATTTACATTACAAACTTTATTGGTACCAATAGCAAGAGTGTTTCAGGAAAAAACTATTAATGAAGCATCGTTCATCTTTATTTTGTAAGAAGATCATCAAGGAACCTAAACTTTGGGCAAGCTTTCTCTAGATAAATATTATTTATTCTTACTAATCTGCTCTAATTTAATTTACCCATCAACTAAGCTTCTCAGCAACAGCATGGATTCATTGAAAACTACTGTGCAATATATAGTCTAACATATATCATAAATTTGGATTTATGGGAACCATAAGAGGAAAAATCTTTTTCAGTCAAAGAAGATGCTAGGTTAATGGGTTACAAGTAAAGTTGTTTATTACTCTTTGCCAAAGTACATTCAGGAATAGGAATTAGCTGGTAGGTAGATATCAGATAACATAGCTAGGGATTGATGTATTCCACAAGACTGTCTCTCTACGCTTTATAAATATAGATAACTGGGTATCGTAATTCATGCCAAGGTAGGAAATCTATGCTCTTAGCGCTCTCTATGAAGGAATGAGAAGTTCCCAATATCACAATAAACAAAGTGAAGTGAAGCTAAACAGGCAGCCTTAGAGATCTCAATTTCTTCATCTTTGTGTCGCTTGTTTTTACATTTTTTTTTCTTTTTGCATCAGTAGAAAATCCAGTGCAGGATACGTTTATTGGACCCATTATCTTCTCTTCCAGAACATTGTCCAGAAAGTAACGAGCGTTTAGACACACACGTGAGTATTCCTGCTTCCAGTCAAGTTCCCGTTCCCTCTTTCTCGGCGCCTCGGGTGTAAGTATATTCTTAGCAATCAGAATCAGTTCCGCTGAATGGAACTTTATCGCCTTGATGCGCATCCATATTTTCATTTCCTTTCTTAAGAATCAGAAGAATTGGCACCACTCCTATCTATGGAGAAATAATGCATTTCACACGTAAAAAAGAAATAAAGAAAGAATTTTCCTACCCTGTTGAATAGTCATGGAGGATTCCTGAATAGCAACAGAAATTGAAGAGATATTTTTGCACCGCCGTTGAACCTTGTAAACAGGTTGGTCAGAGAAAAAAGCAGGTTCAAGTAAGTTGTATAAAGTGGGCCATGAAGCAGAACCCTGAAAATTTTCGGAAGCAACATTAGCCACATTAGCAGCAGAGAAATGTGTCATTGCTGATCCTAGTATAACATGAAACAAAGATGAAAGGAAAACCTACCTGGACATTCTGGGCTAAGCTAACTAAAACGTCAGAAGAATTCAGAGTAGAAGAATTCGGGACCATATTCCGCACCAAAACTGGAAATGAAGTCAAAAATTAAGTCAATACTTAGAAACGTCTTACTATCAAATGGTAGCCTCTTAATTTTAAAGGAAAGGAAAAACCATATAGAGGAGTCAGTGAATATACATTTTCCAAAAGATTGATTATTTCCTGTAAAGAGTATGGTTGCAGGGCAAGACCCTGTCCTTCTGCAGGAATGATCAGGCAAATCATTAAATGGTATAAAGTCCGTCTTCACTGCACGATATTGTGGAGCCGGTATTTGTAATAGGGGAGGCCATTTAGGAGGATTTAAGATAGGACAGGTTGCCACTTGATTAATGGTGGAGTACTGAATCCCACACACCTTCTCACACTGCCCATCTCCATTCGTATCAATACATTGACAGCCACACTTAAAGGTAGCCGTGTTCAGTATATTATTGACCACACTTTGGAGGAGGAGAAGGAGTAAACAGAGGACAAATGGAAAAGAAATGAGCCGAATGTTGGTCCAGATATTCCGTTTCTGCAAATGGATAGTATAAACAATGTCAGCAAATGCAGCCTTAGTATAAACTGCTGGACCTTTCTGTAACGGAGAGGATGGTATGTGTTCTGTTTAGTCTTACCAGGGTCCATAAAGAAGTTATACTGACAGCTGTGAATGTCATATTGACTTCAAATTAACTATATACCTTCTATGCAAAAGAGGATTTGGCCTCTAGATTCCAAAAAAGTTTAACTAACAAAGATTAAGGGCGTGTTTCGTAACGATTCTGTTCCCGCGAAAATTTTTTATCAATAATAATTTTTTTATTTTTTTTATTTCTGTTCACGGGAACAATTTCTGAGTATAAGAACACACTTGTTAACGGCACAAAATTTCTATTCCCAAGAAAGAAATGTGTTTAGTAAAATTATATAATTTTATCGTTTCTTTTAATTTTTAAATATTTTTATTATATTTTTCATTTTTTTCTTCTTTCTTTTTCTTTTCTCTCCTTCCTCCTTTGTGATGGTCACCGGCTGTGTGAGGTCTGGCGAGCTCGCCAAACGCTTGCCTGGCCACCATGAGGCTTGGCCTCGCCCAAGCAGCGCAAGGTTGGCCTCACCATGGCTTAGTGTCGCCAGCCCTTGCTAGCCGATTGCCAACCATGGCCAAGGTCAACGACCAACCAAAAGGAAGAAGAAGGAAATGAAAGAGAAGAAAAAAGAAGAGAAAAGAAAGGAACAAGAAGTTATTTTTTCTACTTCTTGCTTTTGTTTCAAATCTATTCCCGAGGACAAAATTTTTACTAAACACATTTCTATTCTTTTTCCGTTCCCTGAAACAAAATAACATAAATAGTTATTCCGGGAAACATAAATAATTTTTAACAAACATGCCCTAAATTTCCGGGGGCTAAATTGAAGATAAGAAGGTTAGACATTAATTGTGCATTGTATTTTTACTTTATCCTAGCTTAGAGCAAGCTTGTGGAATCTGGGCCGACTTGTGCTTGCAAATGATTTTATAAGCCGCACTTATTGCAACATTAGTTATACTGAAAGAATTTACATAGATTAAAATTGGTAAAAGAACGTTTCAAGTGCTAAAAGTTAGCACAAAGGGAAACTTAAGTGTCAAAACTTATGAAAGTGGCACTTAAATGCAACTTCTTAGGAAAATATGGAACACTTTAGTGTCACATAAGCTTCGCTAGAAATCTTACATGGCATTTTTTTTATTAATTTTCTCACTTACATGGTTCGTTGGAATGCCGAATCAACAAAACACATACAAAAACAACTTTTTTGGCATAATTTAAATTTTAATATAATATAAAATTAATTAAATTAAATTTAAAACCAAATAATAATTTATATTTATTTTAAAAAAAAACGGAAGAGGAGAGGAGGAGAAAGGCTGTCAATAGTTGAGGGTTGAGCTCTCGCCGCCACCACCGCCCCGCCGTCGCCGGAAGGTGGGGGAGGGTCCGGGCAGGGCCGCTGAGCCCTAGTCGAGGGTATGTGTGCCCTCGCCGCCAATCGACAGCGGAGCCGCCGCCCGACTCGAGCTCGGCGGCCTTGCCCGACTCTCCCCCACCTTCCCGGCGACGGAGGGGAGGCGGCGGCAAGGGCTGAGCCCTCAACCGTCGACTACCTCCCTCCTCCCCTTCCCTTTAAAAAAAAAAAATTAAATTAATTAATTAATTAAAATTTTAAAATTTAATTTAATTAATTATTATATTAAAATTCGAATTATACCAAAACGACGTCGTTTTGACACTATTTAGCCACATCAGCATACAAAATGACGTCATTTTGTGCGCAACTCGCTGGAAAATTGCCACGTCAGTGTTTTGGCTGGATTTTCTTACTAGTAATACTTAAGTAATCAATTTTGTTCCGATTTTGTCACTTCCGTGACTTTTAGCACTTAAATTTCCCTTTGTGCTTACTTATGGCACTCTAAAGATCAGGGTGTCAAATCGATAAAATTAATGAAGGCAACAACCATCAACAAGTAAAATAACTAAGTATATTGAGAAGCGAATTCAAAACCAAAACTTGAAATGGCAAGAACCGATTATGCGGGTATCATCCATTAATCAAGACGGCAATAAATACAACCAACTACAGTCCCAACTAAACTAATCTGAGTATTATCAAGAAGGCTTAAAATGATGCATTCAAGATCCTGATCACCTGCCCGATAAAGCCAAACTGACGCGCCCTCCCCCAACTCAACACGGCAAAACAACCAGCATAAAGAAAAGACGCTCAGAGATAATAGCGAACCTGGAAAGTCAAGTTCTTGCGAAGCAAAGCATTGGCCTGAGTCCAGAAGCTCGCCGGACCGAGCAGTGGCTCTGCCATTGAATCCGACGCTACACACAACCGTTAAAGCTCCCTGACGAGTAACGAAATTTCAAACTCAACCTGCAAAACAGAGTCCTTTCTATTTCTGGGTGCATCTTCATGAGCTGCTGTTCATGAAAGGTCTCCTCATTTATATAGTCGCGAGGTTTAGAGGGGACTCCCAAGAACCTGAACTTCGCCCTCTCTCTTTCTTGCATAGCGTCAGACGAGAGAAAACAAACAGGGGACACAGGCGTCATTTGCTTCGAGCGGTGTCCCGGATTTGTCCTTGGTGAAGTGTCCATTTTGCCCTCCACGCGCTCTGACTTTCCTCCCAAGTTCGAATCGAATGTTCAGAAACACCCCCGGGGGACTTTTCTACTCAAGTAAGTAAATTTGTATTCGCGTGTAATTTGACGAACAGGAGCTGCACCTGCAAAATAAATCTGATTCAGAAATTATGTTAGGATTTCCAATTCAGAAATTTAAGCCAATAAATGACAATGTATATATACTCCATGTAACAACATCTTTTTCATTCATCCTGTCAAATTCTTGACGTGCTTTTTCAACAACCCCACACTTTAGATACATCTCCAGAACTACAGTAGAAAGTATTGTATTTCGGTAAAAGTTGTTATCATCAATAAACTTCTTTGCACTCAACCCAGCATTGAGGTCTCCAAGCTTGACACAAATGGAAAGAACTGAAGCCAGAGTGATTTCAGTGGGAGTGCAATAATCGTCCTTCATCCTTTCAAAGATCCTCAATGCCTCTCGATAGTCCCCACTGCGAGCATAACGTGAGATCAGAGAATTCCAAGAAACATTGGACCTTTCGGGCATTTCATCAAACATCTTTCTTGCAGTTAAAACGTCACTTGACTTAGGATAGGCAGAAATCAAGCAATTATAAGCAATGGGATCATTTGTATCAATCCTCTCGAAAATTCTTTCTGCAGAATCTAATTCACCACTTCTGCGATAGAAGTTCATCAAAGCAGTTTGGACGAAGGCATCTGTGTCTAATCCACAGCTAATCGCCAAACAATGCACTTGTGACGAATTTTTGTGACACGCAGTACAGGCCATGTAGGAGCGAAAAATGAAACGGGCAAAAACTGTGGCCCTAGCTAGTAGCTAGTGGCACGGACTAAATTCTAAGTATGCACATAATTCACATAGATCATTATAAAAGACAATCCCAAAGAATTCGTATTGCAAATGTTGCCGGTGAGAAAGATACTTCCAGATGCTGCTCTCATCAACAGCGATGGAGGCGGCGTGTAGGGAAATCATTCACCACTAATGTTGGACAGTGTTTCTAAGAAAAATCCCTTTGTATTTAGAATAACAGTAATAATTATACTGATGATGATGATAGGGTTATTAACCGATATTTAATTAACTATTAAATGGACATTTTCAGTCAGATTAGAGTACAATCAACTGATTAACCATTTGGATTTGGTGACCCCACTTTTTTTTTGGGTCGAGAATTTGGTGACCATACTAGGCAAAATTTTTATTTTTCCTTACATTTTGTAGTTCTTGAGAACTTTCTCTTGCCATAACTTAATAGGAATGATCAATTGTGACGGCATAACGCTTCTCTCTGATGCAAACGCGCTCTTATTAATAATCCTAAGTTTTCCTTTGACTAATTTAATAGTCGTAATTTTGCGTAATCATATTAGTTTGGATCATAATTTTTTAAATTTTATTTTTTACTTTGAAAAATCTGTCATTTTTAGATTCTCTTCTTGGTCAATTTATTGGTGTGTGCCTACCCCAGATCAATAAGATGATTTGCAATCGCTTGAAACGTTTACATTCAAGTGTCTTCCAATCTTGGGCAGTTATAATCTTATTATGTAGATACTAATTCAGTTCTTAACATTTCAATTTTGTCAATTTTATCTCAAACGTTTGCATGAAATTGCCATTGAGTCATTCTAATCAATTTTTGTTCGAAATTACTGACATGACAGTTTAATCATTATTGGCTATGCTACGTGGCATATTGTCACTTCAACAGTTTTCGGCGAAAATTCACAAGAAAGATTACATGGCAATTCCACACAAAAATATAGGACTACTTTGGAAAAAGTTAAAAATTTAATTGAATTGGCATCGATACGGTATATTTAGGACTGATTGACTCTCTTAATCTTATTCAACACTTGAAGTCATAAGAGTTTCTCATGTTCTCAACTCTTTCACATTAACACTATCAAAAACTTTCTAAGGTTCTCAGAATTCTCTAAATCTAAAATAAGCTCTAAAGTTACAAGCTTGGATTGGGGCCGTGTCTGGGATTGGGTGCTTGAATGAATAGTCTTGTGTACCCCTACTACTGCACTGAAAAAGAGAGCAGCAACTTAAACTGTGCGAGACCTCTGCTAGCTTTGTCTAGGCCTCGATACGGCCAGTAGCCTAGCCACTTCTTGTTGATGCACCCGCCTAGTGGCCTCATTCATCCAGGCACCAAGTGGACCGTTTCCTTGCATCTCAAGTCATCAACCCCCTACCCCTCTCAAAATACACTTTGAGCGTTTCTAAAATCACGAGCTCGTGTCGATTCCTATTCAAATGGAATTAATTTCAAGCCAAAATCAATAGTTTGAGTGCACGCCCAAAACATATGTTACCCTATAAAGTTCTCATGAGTGTTCGAGCTAGGTTTTGCACATTACAATTGATCCACCTATCTAGTTGATTTAAGAGCACACTTCCCTTCCATCATTTTAGTGCATTTAGGATTTTCACCCTTGGATTGCTCCCAACAAGACAAGTGCTTCCAACAAAAGTTGAATCCAAGATGACAAGAAGAGATCTGAACTCTTTTACCATCTAAATCAACACCTTGACGAAATACCCATTAAATCATTAAAAGTCACTCCTTTTAACAAATTAACTATTCTAGCAGTAAAAAAAAAAAATTCTCAATATTGTCTCCTTAATGACTCATAACTCCACTTCTTAAAATCAAATACATGTCTAGAACAATTAGTTGTAGACCCTTTTTACTTTTCATAGTTATATTTGGAATATATGTGTTTTCACATGTTCCATCACCTTATCATGATGTGTCTATTACTTTAATGCAATATCATCGAGTTTATTGTATGATTTCACTTAATCATGTTCGATAGATCAAGACACTGACTTCTTGAATAAATATGACAATGTGAAGTATATGATATCACCAAGTTTATTGTATGATTTTGTTGAACCGCATTGAGCCAATCAAGATGCCGGCTTTATAAAATATACACGATCTATAGTTGACACGCCCATCATATCTTCAATCGGCGTGGGACTGGGGTGCACGAGCGGGTCGGCGTGGGACAAGCTAATTTTTTCTTGTACGACCAGCTCCATCCAGTCCCAACACCCTGCGCAATTAGTCGCTGATATCATCCTTTGCGTCATGGTCCCGCTTTTCATTTTTGTCGGACTTTCTTGAACGTCAAACCCACAAGGACAAAAAAAAGTACGTAATTCCGCCAGGTTATCGAAGTTTTAATACCCCTTCGCCTTTTGACGAGTTTGCCCTTTGTGCACTTCGCCTTCAATTACCAAGTTAGCCTCATCGATCGTCACGTTCTCAGTCTCGACAACTACTATACATGAAAATGGAAAAGAACAAAATTTATTTTCTTCCACTTTTTTCTAATACAAGAAGAAATTCCAATCTAATACATTTATAATAAATATACCTGAAACTAATCTTTGGACAAAAAATTTCAAAATGATATATCTGTAATAAATTAATCACCCAATGGTTTATATTAAATTGGATTAATATAACGAAAAATCATAACTCAATACACCAATGACAAACGGAAGGTAAAACCCCAAATTATTATACTCATTAGTTGTCACGTATCATCCAACTTATGAATTTAATGGTAAAATTTAACGTAAATTAATGGGCACGTGTATCAACTTGGGATTTTCTATGATAAAAAAAAATTAATTTAGTATAAATTTGTCTCGTGTGTATCAATTTATGATTTTTTGTGGTATTAACCTTTATTTTTATTTTTATTTTTATGATTATGGATGTCTCGAGCTATTAGAGCACCAAATGGGTCATGTAAATTCCTCCTCCGACATATTGAGTATCAATCCACTCCTCTGATCCTTGAGTTGCACATGGATAATGTACACACGATTCAATATTGAGATGCGATAGGATTTCAGTTGCACGATATCTTTAAAATAAATAAGAAAAAAGATAATGGAATTTTTAAAGCTCCTTCACAGGAGATGCTTTGAAGGTTCCTAACTTCACCATCTTAAACACAGACACTATCGGCTTTGGCTTCGACTTCGATCGTACCACGAATTTGCGGGAGCGGGAGCGGGACCTTTTGGTGAGAAAGCGAAATGAGCGGAAATCCCCAAGTTTTTGCTTGGTAATTTGCTGATGAGTAATGTTGGTGCCTTCCGAATTAGGTGGTAATTTGAACTTATTTTGAAATTGAAACTTTGACTGTTGGCACAAAAGTTACGTGATCAGTTGATTAACTGTGAGTTCTGTATCTGAAGTTTTGGTACCTATGAGGATCCCACTTTTTCTTCTTCTTCTTCTTCTTCTTCTTCTTCTTCTTTTGGTGGTAAATATAAGGTACAAAACTGACAAAATTAATGTCTAAAATCTACAATCCCAACCTTATCATTAAGCAAAACTTGAAACAATTTTCTAGGAGGCTGCAAATACAACATAGTATCTAAATGCTTCACTATGCCAACAGTGGCAAGCATATCAATAGGACAATTGCCTTCATGGAAAATGTGACAGATTTTAAACTCAGATTGAGAGCTCAATAGTCTTCTGACGTGAGGATCCCATTTTCAAGTTTCGAATACCTCTTCAGATTGTGACTGAGTGGGAAATCACGCGGCCTCTTATTGGAGTTATCCTGTCCTCGCTCACTAAATACTCATGTATGTTTGATGAGATTGGACCCGTTCCTTCGCCGACCCGGCATGCCTCCTCATATTTCAGTTTGCAGATTCGAAGTTCAGTTGGGTTGTTGGGCTTAAGGAATTTGAACACCGTGCAGTTGAGAATTTCTCTGCGGCTGCCTCTGTGGGGCCAGCCTTCTTCCTTGCAGTTACCATGTTTAGCTTTGTACTTCAAATCAGTTCTTTGATCACAGAAAAGGAGATGAAACTCCCCAGCTATTGCCTTCGAACACTACTGGCTTCCAGAAACATGGTTGGTACCTATAGAGCCTTCACCTTCACTTTTTCATATTGTTGCAGGCGATGACCGTGATGGGCCTTTATGATACTGCCTATTGGTTTCATGGCTCACTTGGGAGGGCGTTATAAACGTTCTTTCTGGACATCATTTTGTAGCCAGTGAAATGCCCACTAAGGCGACATTAAAGGTGTTGGTTGAAAATAAGATTTACCGAAAGCATTGAGGACGGTTTATCTCATGGATCTGGTGATGTACTACGTTGTTGCCTACTGTGGAATATACTCGAATGACGAATTCCTACTCTTGAGTTTGATCATGACCAATAATCCATGGGGGTATTGCAAATTCAAGATGCTACTTGTGAAGGGTATAGTTAAAAAAGGGGTTGTTCAGTTGGAAACTCGAGGAAAAAGCAAGGCGCAAATTTTGATTGGTCATGTTAGTGCAAATTCCGAGGATGAAATTTCTTTTAAGAAGAGTGGAATGTGAAACATTGATTGTCAAAGGGTGGGCCCACAGAAAAGAGAGAGAGAGAGAAAATAAAAAAAAAGAGTTGAACGTTTAAAAGAAGAGGAAAAGAGTGGAAGCTTGAGCAAAAAGAGAGAGAGCTTTCGGGAGAGAGGAGGGGAAAAAAGAAGAGGAGAGAGAAAAGGAAAGAAAGGAAAGGAAAAAAAAAAAACAAGAGAGGGTAAAAAGGAAAAAAAAGCACGTTCGGGCAAAAGGAAAAGAAGAGAGGAGAGAGAGGAAAGAGAGAGAAAAAGAAGAGAAAGAAGAAGAAGAAAGAGGAGGAAGAAAAAAGAGGGTTTTATGCAACGGGTCCTTGCCAAGCTAACTCAACTATATGTAATGCAATGCCCAGTAAGTTATCATGCCCCTCATTCATCCAGTCAAAAGTATCTTTCGGGTTTAGGGTCTAAATTTGGAATTTGGGAAAATTGAGCAGCAAAGTCCGATTTTTGAGTCATTGAGCCATGTATTTTCATACAAATAATAGTTTAGGGTGTCGTAAAGCCGTAAAATTTTACAAATCATGATTTGAGTTTACGATTTGTTCGAAACAAAATTTCAAAGTCTCCCACACCCCGCAACTTCAAGCCCATATTTTTCTGTTTTCAACTTGATTTTGGGACGGTCAAGTTAGGATTGTTATAGTATTTTTGAAGGGTTTTCTATTGACTATAAGTGCATCCGGAACGGGATTTAGTGGAGAAAGCTATGGCATGGACAAGTCTTGCGCTTAAACTTCCTGTTGCGAATGGCTTAAATAATCACTTTGGATATACAATTTGTTAGTGCATATGAGTGGTTTCCATTGTTGAGAAAACCACTGTGTAATATTGTCCGCTTTGAGCACCCACCGTTTTTCCGCGGACTAACCGCCATCCGCTTTGGGTTTTCCGTTATAAACAAACCGACATCCCAGCTACAGTCTTTTCCCTCACGGCTTTGAAACGCGTTACACAGGTTATAGGAACCCAAGCCTTATAAACTAACCAAACATCCCTCCCTAGGCGATATGGGACAAGAGATGAGGTTATCACACTACTTGTAACATCCCGGGCTCCACTGTGTAATATTGTCCGCTTTTAGTCACCCGCCCTCGCGCGGACGAACCGCCATCCTAGCCACGGTATTTTCCCTCACGGCTTTAAAACGCGTTACACAGGTTAGAAAGACCCAAGCCTTATAAGCTAACCAAGACCTCATTCCCTAGACGATGTAAGACAAGAGAGGAGGTACCCGGGAATGTTACAAGTAGTATCAAAGCCAACTCCCGACCGCGTGTGGGACCACAGCTCGAATGTTGTTTTGACGCCCGTGGGGCCACAACGAGGACGTTGTTCTGTTAAGAGGTGGAGAGTGTGATAACCTCATCTCTTGTCCCACATCGCTTAGGGAGGGAGGTCTTGGTTAGCTTATAAGGCTTGGGTCCCTCTAACTTGTGTAACGTGTTTTAAAGCCGTGAGGGAAAAGACCGTGGCTAGGATGACGGTTCGTCCGTGCCAGGGCAGGTGACCCAAAGTGGACAATATTACATAGTAGGGCCCGGGATGTTACAACTCCTACTAGATTTTGAAGATGACAAAACTTTCTTGTTCTCGTTCTTTTTCTGAAAAATAATGGAATTTTGAAGTCATATTACAAATTCTTGTCAAAGTTTATTCATTCCAAAAGTCTTTCCCACTCCAACACAATCCAAACTAAAACCAAGTCCAGAATGAAGATATAATTAGACTCAAATTAATCGATCTTATGACAAAGATTTAATATGAAGATAATAGAAATTCATTCCATAATATCTGGCTTTCTAGCGAAGAATCTCAATTATCTTTTATAAATACATTGATGGAATCAATCACGAATTAATGAAATCAATTTTGAAGACACATTCCTTTTTGGGAAGCATCTACTTATGGAAACCTAAATTCTGAGGGCGAGCATGACAACGTTTCTATTTCTCATTGCAAGACTCGCTATCAATATCACGTGAAAAGAAGTGCAATGAATTTATCAAATTTTTCATTGATTCTAATAACACGCGAAAAGAGGTGTAATAGATTTATTAAATTGTTGATTGATTCTGTCCATTATATCATTAGAAAATGAGAAACCCACGCGTGTTGTTACCATTAAAAGTCTCAAATTGACATATCGCGGTGCATTTATTATTTATTATACAAGAATTACTTTCAAAAGGTTTTTGTAAAACCTGTTAGCAGGAATGCTCTCAAATGTTTAAAGTGTAATAGCTCTGAACATTTTGAAAATGAATGTCCCAAGAATGCCCGGATTGGATCAAACTAGCCAATTAGGTATGATTCCTAACACAATTTCATTTTTTTATTTCTGGAACAAATTTCTATTTCATAAATAGATTTAGAATATAAATCAGAAGTTAAAATTTTTAGTTTTTCTATTTCTAAAATATGAAAAATCAAAACTTTTTCATTGTTCATTCTCGTCATCATCCGTCGCCCACCCACCGCCCGTGGGATGCCGAACGCCTGCTGCCAATCGCCGGTCGCCGACCACCCACCACCAGCCCCGACTATCAACTGCTCACCACAACCGTCGCCCATTAACCACTCGCCACCAACCATCGGCCACTGAACGCCGGCTGTCACCAATCATGGGGGAAATTTTCTTCCTGTTCTCTTTCTTCCTGCTATGACTAATTATGTGACTCAAAATATTTTCACTAGTCAGTGTTTCAGTAGTGAGTGAATAATACTTACCGTGCTTGTCGGGAAGGATAAGAGAGAGCATAGTGGCTCCATAGTTTGTGAATTTTACAGAAAAATTCCGTCTTTTCAGCTCATAAATTCCAACTTCCTTGCTTGCTTCGCTGGCTTGAAAAGCTAACAATAACTCCGCTAAAAAACACAAGGTAAAAACTAGTTTTTGCCATGCAGCTCAGAGTGCCATTATGGCCATTTGAATTGCGACTTCTCTGAATTAGTGTGCCATAACAATACTATAATTCCCTGTAGCTTTGAAAAATGTACACAATGAATGTGTTGCAATTGCCGGCTTCTGTGTCTTTTGTCGGTTGGGATGACCCAAAATCAGCTAATTCTTTTGTTCTGTCTTGAATGGAGTATCGTACCTTATGACGGCAAAGAATTCTTGGCGATTTTTCTAACTAGATATTCGGTAAAAAACTCAGATTCCCTCGATAGTGTCATAATGTATTTCACAACTTATTGCCGAGTAAGAGTAATCTGCTTGATCACTGCAGCTTATTTGGATATCGCAGTAACTGTTCTAAGACTTCCCTGTCCTACTCTCACAACCATTTGACAGCTGGAGTGGATGCTCAATGTTGATCTAAAATTACAGTGCATGATCAATTTTCTGGTACTGTTAGATGCTCAGAACAGAAAATTAGGCGTAAGTTCATGATTTTTTGTTTAGGAATTCAAAACATCAATGGCATGTGATTTGTTAAAGTAAATACGACAAACATTTCTTTCATTAGGGAGGTAACAATTATACCAAAGAAACACTGTAATTGATACATATACTGAAAGGGGAAACTTTCTAAATGCAGGGTAATTTGTATGTCAGTTGAGAAGTACCCAGGAGAGCCAGTGGATATTGTAGTTGTAAAGCAACGATGGACTGTAGCTACAAGTGATGAAAAGGGACAGGAAAATTCTGTATAACATTCTGGATCACGTCAGAATATAGTATTTTCTAACAATCAGGACAGGACGTTGGATGCTTGCGTGCTGCAAGCAACCTTAATGAAGACATCCTCCAGGGTTGTGTTTGCTAATCCCCAAGCATGAACCGTGGACCTACTCTTTGCATTCTCAACTGCTTGGAATACATCCGAGATCTTGACCTCATGCTTTGGCAGTTCAAACTTCTGAGTTCCAGATATTTGATATATTCTTTTAGCGCCTGGAGAGAGACAACGCACCATGTTCTCCACTTCTTCCTCATAAGTGGATAACGTTGTCATCGTGAACACATAAGAGCCTCCGTATCTAGCCTTCAGCTGTCATAAAAAGTAAAAATTCACATTCAGGTGTTTTCATGCAAAGCAGGTTGACTAGCCATCAGAAGGTTCCCCTTCGACAAGGTCATTCACAAGTCACACAAAGATATCCAACTAGGTACTAGCAAAGAATTTGCAGAGTAAAGACGTGTCAATTTAGGCACCAAATTAAATGCAGTTGCAGACAAATATTATATAGTGAAGAACAGAATCCAGATATTTCGCAGGGTTTAGAAAATTACGTCTTGCACTGTAGATGCAAAAAGAACATGAAAACAAATGATATAATCTATATCTGGAAAAGAAAGATGACATCTTCCCGTATTGCAACTTGAGGAGAAGGGAGAAATATTCAAATGACAGCAAAAATCCAGTTAACAGTCCAATGGCACATTATATCATGTACTATTTACCTCTTTAGGGTTCCCTATACACTGCAAACTTCCATCAACAAATATTCCCAATCGATCACACAGTACCTCTGCCTCTTCCATTGAATGAGCTGAAAATAAGTGAAGAAGTTCTTTAGTGATGTAGCCTCCAGTGTAAGATAAAATTGGTATTCCTTCATCAGAGAAGGAATAACTAAAGCTATGGAATCTTTAGCCAAAAAAAAAAAAAAAAACAAGAAGAAGAAGGAACTAAACCTATAGAGTATTTAGCAATCAAGATATTCAGCTTCTCTACGCACGTAAGCACCGGTTGGGATCTCAATCTAATATGTTCGAACTTTAGGCATGGCGTAATGCACTTGTGTGCAGCAAGCACACAAAAGTTTGCACGGTGAGAGACACCTGGGGTGTTTTTGGGGGTTTTGGGGGGGTGGGGGCTAGGCGCGAGGAGGGAGTTTTCATAACTCACTGGTCAGAATAATAGCCCGGTCTTGCTTTGCACGCTTCACGACATTCCATAAGTTGTTCCTTGAAGCTGGATCCAACCCTGTACTAGGTTCATCCATGTAAACAACCTTGCCATATTTGGAGCAAAAATCAACAGCACTAAAGCGTTAGCTTGATGGGTCTTTGGTGCTTCCTAAAATGAGATACACTCTTAAGACTTACTTTGGGATCTCCAATCAATGAAATGGCAACACTCAGCCTCCTCTCCATACCTCCACTGTATTTTCCAGCTTGTTTGTCAGCAACACCACCGAAAAATAAGTTAACACTCTTGAGAGATTCCTCCACTGCCTAGTTCAACAAAATGAGAGTGCAAAGTGAATGACCGATTAACAAGTGGGGCATAGTTCAACAATTCTACATTCACATGCAAATACATTTATAACCGGCTAATGGAGATTGTTTATACCTATCCTAGTTCACATGAAGTTGCATCACAATGCAAAAAGAATTGCTGAACTTTGAATACATTGTTTCTTCAACTATCGAATTGGACATTAGAAAAGAATGAGAAAGAAAAGTAACAGCTTACTTGTGTCAATGCAGAGCCCTTATGATTTTTGAGTCTTCCATAGAAAAGCAGGTGCTCCCGGCCCGTTAAGGTTTCCCAGAGCAGGCTTAATTAATAAAGACAGGAAAATTCAGGACTTGTGCAATAAGTCAAAATCAGAAAGGAAAAAGGAGGGAGAGGTAAAATTTCTCCGTAAGGTAACATAATGCCAGCTTACTCATGTTGAGGACATACGCCCATGCTAGTATATATGCCTTCCATTTCAGTCTGTATATCGAGCCCCTGAACATATGCTGTTCCAGTGGTTGGTTTTGTAAGGCCGATCATCTGTTAACAGATAGAATGACATCTCTTGAGTTTTAAGGACAACTTACAACAATCTCTGAACATTCTTCTTAACAAAAGAAATCTCCGTTGAGATGCTCCAAAGTTCATGTTAATACAATTTGAGTCTCATTTATCCAAAGAGAAAAAATTTGCACTTACCATACTGATGAAAGAGGTTTTGCCTGCTCCATTTGGACCAAGCATGCCAAAGCATTCCCCTACTGGCAAAGCAAGTGACAACCCTCTAACTGCAAATTTCTCAGGATTTCCATCCCTTCCGGGATACACCTTCTTGAGATTGTCACAAACAATAGCGTGATTTGTGCTTGGATCTAGCAGCAACTGCTTAACCTTCTCCCTCTAGAAAATTCATGCAAATGAAAAACAATCATCTTAAATTGTCAGGTCAACTCGAACAATATATAACCGCACATAGAACTTGAGAACATCCAGCATAGACCATTCACTTTATGTAGAAAAATTCTCGTTAACTGCCAACAATCAGCAGGCAAAAATAATAGGTAGGTTCTAGATTAAAGACCATTGAAATGTGAGATGAAAACAACAGATGAAGTCCTTTCAAAGGGAAATATAACCCCCCATAAGCTGTCTACGGTATGATGCAATTATCAAGGTACTTTATCTATCAAGCCTATTGGGGCCAGCATGTCAATATGCACTATTTCCACCACCCAAAACAACTAAAGGAGATGCACTAGTTACCTCCTGGCTGATGTCAGGTTTCTCCATCTGAACAAGGACTTTAGATCCTTGCCTTTGCAAGCTAGGCCTCTGGGAAGAAGATGGATGCTTCTTTTGGAATCTTTCAAAGAGAAACATAACACTTTTTCCACTTCCAGATGATGTGACCTGATCTATATAATAGGCTACAGAAAGCACCACCAACCACTCAACAACCATGATAATCAGAACCTCTTTCATCCCATTTTCACTATCACTTAAATCAATCCAACGCATGCCATGAGTCCCTATATAATTTCCTGTGAAGGAATATTGTGCAAACTCGTACAACCCATGGTACAGTGAGAAGCCAGGGTATAATTCCATTATGATAATCCAACCTCCTGCAGAAGATTAACACAATTGATCAGGAAAATAAAAAATGTGCCCAAAAAAAAGCATGAAAGCACTGGCTTCAGAAGGGCTGCAGACTTTCATATAGTAAAGTAACTCCTAATGCAATACTCAACGTGATGCTTAAAGAAAGTGAAAATGAGATCTTGCAAGCATCAACTATTCCTTCTCTTGCTCTAAATGGACATTGTGCAAATAGATGTCTGATTAAACACCTTCGCTTAGAAGCAACAATGGTCTTCACACAGGAGGTACATTACTCTCGTGGAAAACTATAGAGGAGAAGATTTATGCTCATAAAGATAAATTGACTACTCTCCACTGCTGTAAAAGTTCCACTTCTACTACAAACTTTTACTACAAAAACCAAGCCCGTCTCAATTTAGCCTGTTCGAGGTGGTTTGAGCACATGGAATGATGGCCTTCAAATATTATAGTGAGAAGACGCAATTATGGGTTGATATTCAAGTCAAAAGCGCTAGTGGAAGACTAAAAAGACTTGGTAGAACATTATAGGAAAAGATAGAGTACTTAGACTTTACAGATACTTGATAGAGAATACCACACAATGTCATAAAACGATTTGGGTAGTCTATCCCACTTGGTGGAATAAACCTACTAAGTCGTTGCTGTTTGCTACTGACCCAAGCAGCACACCACAGGTAAGATGGTGCCGTGGCACCATCTTGTACTTACTTCCCATGCACCACCAGGAATCTGTCTCTGGCAATGTGAATTATGGCTGAAAATGCCACTTGTGAGGGGTTTGGAGTCAGCAAAAGAAAAACACAAGCAGCTCACACATATATGGAAGTAGAATGAACTCCGAGAAAGAAAGGGATGATGGAGTTGATAAAGAAATCAACCATGCAAATAACCAATTGTCTTAATTTTCATGGAGTAAGTAATTCTTGCAAAAAAGGTCCAGAACACTGACGCAATTTTAATTAGTAATTAGCTTTTCTTTTATGGTAACTTTTACTTACTTGGGAAAGATGTATCTTCGACAAAGAATTGGAAAAGGTAACGTCCCAATAGACCAGTTCCAAAGACACATATATAACCCACCACTGCAGTCATCACATTTCAAATTGTCAGTGATGTTAGCTAAAATCATCAGGGAAATGAAAAGATACCAACTGCATAAAATCAATGTCACCACTGTCAAACCTGTAGCAGTCTTCACATTGGAGAAAAATGCCGCCACCAGAAACGCAAGGGATATTTGCAAGTTTATGTAGATGAAATAAAAGACAAATTGGATACTGTAATCATTCAATGTGAAAAATTTTAAACCTGCCAAATTGCAACCGATTAGAATGACCTCAAGAAAATGAGAAACTAAAAAAGAAGCTGGATGGATTATTACCGATGACTGAGCCAAAAATCACAAAGCACAGCATGTAGATTGAAGATATGGAAAGGAAATAAGCATAGGAAATCAACCAATATGGTCCATCACCAAGTCCATGCATTTTCATCATAATCCTCAGCTTCTGCTGTTTCTCATAAACCAAAGCTGTCAAGACAACCTGCATCATAAGAAGGAAAAAAAGGGGGCTTAGAGAGGTGTAATGATTGGGGAAAAAAATGAACCAAGACAAGAGGCTAAAGCTTGGGAATAACAGGAGGGTCTAGTAGTAGAATTTATGGACAAAAACGAAAAAAAAAAAAAAAAAAAAAAAAAAAAAACGCCAGATTATTAAGGTTGCATCAGGAAGGGAAGCAGACTCGGAACCAGAGTGATGAATGATCATATACCTATTTTCAAAACATAGCAAAAAAAAATAATCACAAGAGTTAACTTTCACTGAAGTTCTTCCCCTGTTCAGTCTGTCTAACATTGCCTTCTCCATTTTGTGGCTCAAGAGCCCCTTAATTAAAGAGTCGTACAAGTTAAAGTGCAATTTATCAAGCTGAGAAAGAGACAGAAAGCGTCCTATTGGGACTATGTGCACACTATCATAAACACTTACAGGGAATAGTTGAATGATAACCCATGTAAAGAAAAGTGTGCCAAGAAGAGAGGACAAGTCCAGCCTCAATTCAGTTTCAGGTTTAGGAAATTCTTTGACAAACTCAAACAGCATGGTTGTTGCTGGCCCCAGCAAAAACTAAATGTAAGCATTGGATGCCTGAAAGACATATAACAGGATAACTAATATGTTAATGGTTATGCACATGATAGAAGATACTACATTTCACGTCTCTGAACAAGAAAAGAAACACTAGTTGAATTTCGATTCAAATGAGAATAACCTTAAACTAAAGTTTTATTTAAGAGATGTTGCAGGAAAATCAATGCTCGTAATTCATTCCTTGGATATTTCCCTAGGACAAACATTTTTCTGCACTCATACTTCACAAAGTACTGGAGATGAAATGCAAGAGTCATGGCAATTTTAAAGGGAAGTTCAAGCAGGCTTTCTGGTTTCAGTATGTCAACAGAGCTCAATCAAACAAATTGCAAGGTGGATCTGAAACCAAATGGAAGAACCATTGGATTCAGAGGCACACTGCTGGAATTTGGGACAAAATTCAAGAAAAGCATGTACTGATTCCTTGACAGAAAAAAGTAGTCATATATATACCATAAACACCTCTTTCTTTTGTTTATCCAAGATTATTCCTCGCACCTAGTTTATCTGAACAACTATACAAGCTTACATCTAGGAAAATGATTAAAAAATAGAAAGGAAGAAATAAGAGTTACCAGATTGACAGATCGTCCAACACGCAGCAATGATATAGGAGCATTTCCTGTATCATCCTTATAGGTTGAGTTATACCATATGCTCACATTGAAGTTACTGGAATTTGTATTAAGGAAATCATACCCTGTGAGAGAAAAGTTTGTTGTTAGAATTGTCTGTACATGCTGAAAAATCAGCAAATGAAGCCAGCAAAAAAAGCAGCAACCAGACCTGCAACTATTTCATTAATTTCCCTTTCTGGGTTCCCTTTTTGATAGCCCTTGTATAGCTTATCATTTACTGCTGAGGAACTGTTTCTCCACAGATGTAAACCTTGGGCACAACTCACATCTAAATGCACAACAAAAAGATAAATGGTCATCAAAGTGAAGGTTTTTTCCCTTGTTTTTAGAGGGGGAGGAGGAATAGGTATCATCGAACTGACCACGAATAAGTATATAACAATTAACCAATTCAAGGGCTTTCCTTTTCAGCCAGATGGTCTAGCCATTCTTATGCACCCTTTACATTACAAACTTAATCGGTCCTAATAGCAATTTTTTTTTTAGGAAAAACCACAAATGAAGCATTCATCGTTATTTTGTAAGAAGATATGTAATCAAGGAACCTAAACTTTCGCAAGCTTTCTCTAGATAAATATTATTTATTCTTACTAATCTGCTCTAATTTGATTTTCCCAACAACTAAGCTTCTCAGAAATAGCATGGATCAATAAAAAACTACTGTGCAAAAATAGTCTAACATATATCATACATTTGGATTTCAAGGAACTTTAAGGGAAGCAATCTTTTTTGGTCAAAGAAGACGCTAGGTTAATGGGTTACATGTGAAGTTGTTTATTAATCTTTGCCAAAAGTACATTCAGGATTAGGAATTAGTTAGTGATATCACATAACATAGTGACGGATTGATGTATTACACAAGACTGTATATATAACTGGGTATCTTAATTCATGTCAAGGTAGGAAACCTGTGCTCTTAGAACTCTCTATGAAGGAATGCAAAGTTTCCCATATCACACTAAACAAAGTGAAGTGAAACTAAACAGGCACTCTTAGAGATCTCAATTTCTTCCTCCGTGTCCCTTGTTTTTACACTTTTTTTCTATTTGCATCAGTAGAAAAACCAGTGCAGGATAGGTTTCTATTGGACTCATTCTCTTCTAGAACATTGTCCAGAAAGTAAAGAGCATTTAGACACACACGTATGTGAACATTCCTGCTTCTGATCAAGTTCCTGTTCCCTCTTCTTGGTGCTCAGGTGTAAGTATATTCTTAGCAATTAGAATCAGTTCCACTGATTGCAACTTTGTCGCATTGATGCACATCCAATTTTTTGTTTTCTTTCTTAAGAATCAGAATCAGAAGAATTGGCACCACTCCTATAAATAGAGAAATGACGCACTTCACACATGTCAAAAAGAAGTAAAGAAAGAATTTTCCTACTCTGTTGAAGTTTATGGAGGATTCCTGAAGAGCAACAGAAAATGAAGAGTTGCTTGTGCACTGCTGTTGAACCTCATAAACAGGTTGGTCAGGGGCAAAAGCAGGCTCAAGATAGTTGTACAAGTTGGGCCATGAAGCAGAACCCTGAAAATTTTCAGAAGCTAGATTAGCCACATTAACAGCAGAGAAATATGTTAATTGCTGATCCTTGTATAACATGAAAAAAAGATGAAAGGAAAACCTACCAGAACATTCTGGGCTGAGCTGACTAAAACATCAGAAGAATTCGGAGTAGAAGAATCCAGAGTAGAAGAATTTGGGACCATATTCCGCACCAAAACTGGAAAAATGAAGTTAAAAATTCAGACAAAATTTAGAAACGATCTGTCTTGCTATCTAATGGTAGCCTCTTAATTTTAAAGGAAAGGAAAAACCATATAGAGGAGTCAGTGAATATACTTTCTCCAAGAGATTGATAATTTCCTGTAAAGAGTATGGTCGCTGGACAAGATCCCATCCTTCTGCAGGAATCATTAGTCACTGCACGATATTGTGGAGCTGGTATTTGTAATAGGGGAGGCCATTCAGGAGGATTTTGCATAGGACAGGTTCCCACTTGATCAACGGTGAAGTTCTGAATCCCACACACCTTCTCACACTGCCCATCTCCATTCGTATCAATACATTCACAGCCACACTTATTGCTAGCCTTGTTCAGTTCATGGTTGACCAAACTTTGGATGAGAACAAGGAGTAGACAGAGAACAAATGGAAAAGAAATGAGCCGGATATTGGTCTTGATATTCCGTTTCTGCAAATGGATAGTATAAACAATGTCAGCGGACGAATCCTTAGTAGAAACTGCGGGACCTTACTGTAACAGAAAGCATGGTATGTGTTTGGTTTAGTCTTACCAGGGTCCATAAAGAAGTTATACTGATAGCTGTGAATGTCGTATTGGCTTCAAATTAACTCTATACTTTCTATATAAAAGAGGACTTGGCCTCTGGACTCCTAAAAGGGTTAACTAACAAAGATTAAATTCCCGGGGGCTAAACTGAAGATAAGAAGGTCAGACATTGGTTGTGCATTGTATTTTTTACTTTATCCTTGCTTAAAGCATGCTTGTGGAATCTGGGCCGATTTGTGCTCGCAAATGATTCTATACGCCACACATCAATTATGCCGAAAGAATTTATATAGATTAAAATTGATAAATAGAAAATGTCAAAGAACAAGCACCATCTATTTAATACAGCACTAGATCCTGATATAATTAGTAGCCCATTAAAGTAAAAGCGAGAAGAAACATGGCAAGCACATCGTTATTACTCACACGAGAAAGTCAATTCAAGTACCACAAAGGAAGAGACTCAAAGATTCGTGATAGTGCAATACCATCTGCATAATCAGATACGAGAGATACGGAACTAAAATAGTAGTAAAATTAATGGAGACAGCAACCATCAACAAGGAAAATAACCGAATATATCGAGATGCAAACCCGAAACCAAAACTTGAAATAGCAAGAGTCAGTTCTGCGCGCATCATCCATCAATCAAGACGACAATAAATACACCCAACCACAGTCCCAACTGAACTAATCCAAGTACTATCAAGAAGGCTTAAAATGATGCATCCAAGATCCTAATCACCCGCTCGCTACAGCCACTCAACACCGGAAAAGAACCGGCATAAAGAAAAAGAAAAGACGCTCAGAGATGATGATAGCGAACCTGGAAAGTCAAGTTCTTGCGAAGCAAAGCATTGGCCTGGGTCCAGAAGCTCGCCGGACCGTGCGCCGGCTCCGCCATTGAATCCGACGGTATACACGGACCGTTAAAGCTTCTTGAGGAGTAACGGAATTTCAAAATTCAACCGGAAAGACAGAGTCCTTTCTATTTCTGGGCGCGTCTTCTTGAGCTGTTCATGAAAGATCTCGGGCCATGTCCCTCCCACGATCTTCCACAGCACGCGCTGTTCATGAAAGGTCTCCGCATTTATAGAGTCGCGAGTTTCAGAGAAGTCTCCCACTTTCGTTCTTGCCATTGCGTCAGAGGTCAGGAAACACGGGACGCAGGCATCATTTGTCGGATATGCCCCTCCAAACAACATTAATTTGAAACCACCACCTGCGATGGCCCAGTTGAATAAAGCTCCCATGATCCTTTCCGAGGAAGAAAGGAATTCGAATCCCGCTGGCCGCACGGCATCTTAAGTTCGACGTTGGGGTAGTGGGTCCTCTGCTAGCGTCGCCCTAGGATTTATCTCCCATTACCCAAGCATGTCGGGCTGTCCGTGTTGGTACGGTACGCAAGTTCCTGGATCATCAAAAAAAAAAAAAACAACATTATTTTGAATATTACTAGCCTAGAGTGGGGCCGCGTTTAGGATTAGGTGCTTGCATGAATTGTCTTGAGTAGCCTGCGACTGCACCAAAAAAGAGAATAGCAACTTAGTACCGCCCGAGACCCCCACTAGCTTGTCTAGGCCTGGATATTGCCAATAGTCTAGCCACTCCTTGTTTGCGCACTAGCCTAGTGGCCTGGTTCGTCCAAGCACCTAGCGGACTGTTTCCTTGCATCTCCAGTTGTCAACCCCACCCCAACCCCTCCCCTCTCCCCCTTTTCGAAATACACTTTTAAGTGTCTAAAAAATTATGAACTTACGTTGATTCCAATTCAAAAATAATAAATTTTAAGCCACAATCAATAGTTTCAGTGCACACCTAAAACATATGTAACCAATTGAAATCCAACTATTCAATTTGAGATCTTGTTACCCCTTAAAGTTTTCGTGAGTGTTCGTGTTAGTTTTTGCCCACCCATGCTAATCCAACTCTTTAGTCTATTTAAGCGAGCACTCTCCTTACATCAGTTTAATGCATTCATGATTTTCACCCTTAGAATGCTCTCAACAAGAGTCAAATGCAAGACAACAAGAAGATAACAAAACTCTTTTACCATTTAAATAAAAAATTCTTTTTTTTTTTTATGACCTGTGTTGGAGAAATCTCGCCGAATATTTTGAAGCCGACAAAACGTTTCTACGCCTAGTCTTGATTATTACGTACTTTCGTTTAGAGTCCAAGATAGTTGGACATTAAGACTCAAGACTCAAGACTCAAGACTTAAAGATATTCTCATTGACGCTTTTCTAATCCAGTGTCGAAAGGCTATTCGTAACCTAAGTGTTTGGTTAAGGAGTTAGTCCTATTCTCAGAGAAGATATCTTGGTCAAGTTAAGCTAACGGATTCTTTCTATTCAAGATCCGATGATTGACGAAGTAATATTGGAAAGTTCTATTCTTGGAAACCAAGATCCTGATTGTATGGGCGAATAGGATTGATGGGCTATCGCCATGTTCCTTTAATAGCTCGAAAGATCTTCTTAATTGATTCCGTCCAACGGGTAGATTTGAGGAATTCCTTTGGTAAGTGCCAACGGGTATGATGGCATGAAAGAGTATAAAAGGAAGTCGTTCAAGTTATTTTAGTGTATGCTCGATAGACGAATTCCAGAGTCTGAAATTCCTTGATATTCAGTCGATTCATTCTGAGCAAAATTTTATACACAAAAGAGTGTTTATACTTAGTGGTATCTTGAGCAAGTGTGGTAGATCATCTACACCATCAATCAAGAAAGAACAACGCTGTAACACTTCTTTGTTCATAGTGGAATCCAGCCAATAGGTCATCGATTGCGAAGAGTGGACATAGGCTTAAACAAAAGCCGAACCACTATAATCATTGTGTTCAATTCTCTTTTCCCTTCTCTCAGTCTTTCAATTGTTGTTATATCCATCAATTGTCTAGTGTTGTGTGATTTAAGTGAAAAATCGTTTTATACCTATTCACCCCCCTCTAGGTACTCGTTCTAGCTATATCAATTGGTATCAGAGCCTATGTACTCACTTTATTTGAAGTGTTTTACTTCAGAGTAAAAGATCCATGGCTAGTATGTTAGCACCAGAGCTGGTGGAAGGGCAAAGCAATACCAGACTACCCTACTTTGATGGAAAGGATTACAACATCTGGAAGAACAAGATGAAAGCTTTTCTACGATCAAAGGATCCTCTGGAATGGGACGTTGTAGAAAAGGAATCATTCCTAAAGTTGCAGCTGTCTCGTAAAGAGGAAAAGAAGCATGGAAGCTAGCGAATGTCTCAGAAGAAATAATCAAGAGACAAACTCTTGATGCAAAAGCAATATATTCTTATATTGTGCTTTATCACCTACAATATAACAGATATATTCTTGTGATACAAAGAAAAGAAGTCTGGGATAGGTTACATATTACCTATGAAGGAACCGATCGAGTAAAAAGACTAGAATCAACATTCTTCTCGGTCAATATGAAGCCTTCAAAATGAGATTTGGAGAATCAATAACCGACATGTTTAGTCGTTTTACAGAAATTGTGAATGGTCTACAAAATCAAGGTCAACCAATTTCTAATTCCATGAAGGTTAACAAGCTTCGGCGTGGACTCTCCAAGGATTTGAATCACATAAAGACTTCAATAAGAGAGACACAAAGAATCATGCCACTATCTGTCGATGAGCTAGTTGGAACTCTTCGCTTATGAAGTGGAACGAATAAACGAAGACGAAGATCCAAAAGGTAAGAAATCCATTGCATTAAAATCAAATGATGATTCCGATGTTACGTATTCGAAGACGATATGAACGATGAGGAGCTTGCCCTAATGATAAGAAGATTCAGAAAGTTGAATAGAAAATGAAGAAGATTCAACTCTAAGAGACAAGGCTTTCAAAGATAACAGACCAAGACTCAAGTGATGATGATGAAGCAAATAAAGATGTTGTTTGCTTTGAATGTAAGAAAAAGGGACACATCGACCCAACCGTCCCTCTTTTTAAAGAAGAAGAAAGGAAAGGCTGAAAAGTCTCGAAAGGCTCTCAAAGTCAAACCCGGAGTGATACAAGAGTGTGAAGAAAGTGATGATGAATATGACAACTTGTGTCGATGGCGCAATCGGACTCGGACTCAAACTCGAATCGATTCGAGACAGCGAATTTGAAGTAAGTAATTTCAAAATTCTTGTCAAGGTTTCTAAGTATATTGATGAGCTATGTTTAAGTCTTAAGACTTCTCTTAAAAGGATTTCGAACTTAAAAGGGAAAACTCGTTTTTAAAACAACAGAAAATATTTTGAAAGAAAAAGTTAAATGTTTAGACATGAATGTTTCTACTCTTAAAGAAAATGAAGAAAATATTTTGAAAGAAAATTCTCGTTTAAAAATTAACTCATCGAATATTTC